>JAOWCC010001589.1:44592080-45221965 GCA_030867875.1 Actinernus sp. WN-2022
AGGGGGGGGGGGGGGGGTTGTTCTTGTCCGTGCTCGATTTTTTTTTCTTTAGCAGTGTTGTTGCACGAATTTTTTTTGCGAAAAAAGCGGAGCCAGAACAAAGCTTTTCCGCTTGCAGGAATTTTTTTTTCAACACCGTTGGCTTGCAGGATATTTTTTTTCAAAAACACCCCCCCCCCCCCCCCCCCCCCCCCCCCCCCTCAAGAGTTTAAATGGTCGGCTCCTTAGAATAAATCACGTCCAGATCAGGTCCATTCAGAATGCATGCAGTTAATCGCTACGCTTCATGGTCATGACCATGGATTCAAAGAAAAGAAAAGCAGTTTACGCCAAAGAAAGAAGATCTAGAGAAGGATAATGAGCACAAGAGAACAACTGGAAGATCTGATTGTACTGTCTGATAATGATGAGAAACCGAATCCAAACATAAATCCTGTCCGAAGAATTGAATTTAGCCACGTAAGAGTATCTACTATAGAGGAAATAAAAAATGCCTATACTACATAGGAACAGCCCAAGCATCCTCGAAGTTTTCAAGACTGTATGTTTGGACCAGAGGTAGACAAGCTAGCAAAACAGAAACTAGCCATTTTTGGTGGATAACGGTTACACGTAGGCTAAACAGAAACTACTAAGTATATAGAAAACGGTAACGTTTATGGTGAACCAAGCTGAGATAAATCTTGAGCACCGCCGTACGATTTAGACCCCGACGATACTGCAGGGGCGTGCTTGAAAAAAAGAAGTGCCCGTTTCTACGAAATATTAAAATGCAGACACTTTTTTTGTGTGTGCATACTAAATTACATGAAATCTTTTTCCGTGATATTATCTCTGCATGAATTTTTTACTGACATTTTTCCTTGCATTAATGTTTTCCCCAAACCCTCCCCCCATCACCACCCCCTCCGCCCCCCCCCCCCCCCCCCCCCCCCCAAATCACTATTCTAATGGTCCATCATTTAGCCTCCAACAGCTCAATAAAATTCACTTGAAAGCTATATGAGAGATATTTTGGCTTCTTACTTGTTTCTTCAAATTTATGGAGAGTGATATACGTCTGCATTAGGTCTTGGAAGGCCGGTTTTAAATGCCGAGGTCCCGTAGCCTCCGATGCAGACGGCTTGTGTGGTTCGACCCATATCTGTATTTTAATATGTGCCCCATACAAAATTCATCATATGACGAATCTTGGAACTCAGAAATATAAATCTGGTCACTCGAGGGAGAAAATGAGAGCCCAAATTTCTTTGATTTGAATCTTAGCCGCTTTATTCACATTTTATTTTTCATTTTTCGTTATTTTCACTCGAGGGCACTCGAGGTCACTCGTGGTCACTCGTGTGTACTTATAGACAGTAACCGAGTGGTTCGAGGGTTTTAGCTTTATAGGAGGGGCTGAATGGGGTTAACTGATAACTGAGAAATGCCCAAAAAATATTACTGTTAACTGAGAATTTGACCTTTTTTTTAGCTGTTAGCTGATATTTGTGAGATAGCTGTTACCTGATATTTCATTATTTTTTATTAAAATGACGTAACGTCACATGCTATTATTGGCTTTTCGGATGGTTTTTCGACAGATTTGATCCAGTTGATAATAGTCAAATATTAAACATGACACATCAGAGTTATCTGATACTAGAAAAATCTATTGAATAGATAAAATGTAGTGTTTGATGTTGAATTAGCGGTTATTATTCATTTCATACCAGCAAATATGTATTCAAATCAGGTTAGGGTAGTCTTTTTATATAACTTAACTGATAACAGCAAAATGTAACTGATAACTGATAAATAGCTAAAAATTTAGCTGTTAACTGATATTGGTACCCCCCCCCCATTCAGCCCCTCTTATAGATGAGATATGATTCACGTGCTTTTCTCACGGAATCGCGTTTAGAATAGATGACTTCTAAAGGAATAAGGAGCATGTCAGTACTAGAATGGTTAGGGCTGAGAAAATGTTCAGAAACGGCTGTAGGTTTAGATTTGATATTAGATTTATCTACAGGTCGTCTGTGTTCGTTAAAAACGGTCTTTGAGGCATCGTTTTGTTTCTCCGATGTATTGTGAATTACAGTAGTGACATTGAACCATGTAAATTACGTTTTTAGTATTACATGTAATGTGAGACTTTCGCCAGTGGAGGAAAAAGTGTATTGATTGAGGCCATGTTCGATGTAAGGGCAGGTAATGCAGTTTTTTACCGCAGCGATAAGAGCCGGGTGGCAGTGGAGAGGTGTTAGTAGTGTTAGGTAACTGAGCTCTTACTAAAATGTCACTTATGTTATTACAGCGGCGGTGGGCTACTAAGGGAAGATTTTTGAAAATTATTTCGGAACGTTTAGATGAATAGAGAATTAATGTTAGAGTGTTTATGAATTATTGCTGAGATGTTAGGTAGTGCTGGATTATATGTAACGATAAAAGGAATACGGTCTGCATCTGGCTTGGGTTTGTTTTGTAAAGCATCAGTGCGACAAATGTTAGATGCACGTTGTATTTGTGTCTTAAGGAAAGTAAGATTATAGCCGCGTTTGTTAAGGTTGTTATTAATTCATTAGTGCGTTTCTTAAAGCTATCGTCCGAAGAGCAAATGCGGCGAAGGCGAAGTGAAATTTAGTGTGACCGGGGTGACAAGACGTTTTAAGAAGGTACTGGTGTTTGTCAGTGGGTTGGTGGCAAGTCTGTTTCTTTAAGTCCGTTTTTAAGTAAAACGTTAACGTCGAGAAATGGGATGTAAATGGAAGAATGGGAAGAAGTGAACTTGATGGTAGGGTGGAGGTTATGGAGATAATTAATGAATATTTTCAGTCAATCCAGTCCTTCGGTCCGGCATGTTGTAAACCGCACTGGACTCAGAAAACTTAGACTCAGAAAACTTAGACTCAGAAAACGCGGACTCAGAAAACGCGGATTCAGAAAACGCGAGGTAGGTACTTCGTGTAACGTACCACATATAGTATTGGGGGAGGGGTGGTCCTGCTATACTATATACCTACTATAATACTACATATAGTATACCACATATAGTATACTATATACCAGTATAGTTATACTCTACACTATACACCCCCACTATACAGTAGTATACATCACTATACATCACTATACGCCCCTAAACATCACTATACACCCCTATGCAGGCCTATAGACCCCTATACAGGCATATACACCCCTATACAGTCCTATACACCCTGATACACTCCTATACAGCACTATACACCCCAATACAGGCCTATACACCACTATACACCCCTATACAGGCCTATACACCCCTATACACCCCTATACAGCACTATGCACCCCAATACAGGCCTGTACAGGTATGCGACAGACATCACGATTTAATCCAGTTGCAGTTTGCTTTCAAGTTCTTTATTTCTTAGCTTTGCAGCCTTTCTTTCTTTGCAGTCTGCACTATCTATTGCCTCAAAGGGAGATAAAACTAGTTTGAATTACTACAAAAATACTAGGTATTCGTCAAGGAAAAATCTCAGCAAAAATGTTTTTCTGTATACCAAGAATGTTTATCTACTGTCAAAACGAGTCGAATTCTGAGTCCGCGTTATCTGAGTCCGCGTCGTTATGTACGAGGTACGATCTTGTTTTGATATCAATCATGTTTTCGTTGAACATACGACTAACGTATTCTCGAACTCGTAACCCTTTGCGTGTACTGCAGTGTAGTACAGACGTCATTACTACTACTACACTAAGCCGGTCTACCGCCGTTCGGAATGTAACAAATGCTTAGCTTTATTCTTGACTGGTTTTAAGAATGTCATTAGAATTAACGATTATCATTATTTCAAGCGTGTTTTCCAATTAAGGATAGTTGTTAATTCAACGGGGAGGATGTGTTGTCCAAGTAAACGCACACCGCGGCAAAACGGTATGCTCCGCTAGCCAAAATAACGAAATGCTCTGCTATCAAATACAAATTACCGAGGGTTTCAACTTTTTAGCAAATAATTTTATAACTTAGTAAACTCACAGTGAATCACAAATCAGTTAAGAAAACTTCAACCTGTTAAAGTCTATAGGCTTAGCTTTTAAGTAGTTTTCTTATTTTTTGAGAAAACAGTTCACAAATGGATACTTTTAAGCAGAAATTTAAAATCACGGCATTTGCCTGTTGTTTCATTTCAGTTTTCGCGGGAAATTGGGGGGCGCTGACAAGATATAGCAAATACGCATGCGCTTGACGTTTTGCCGCGTTGTGAAGTAAACGCCATCGGAGGCACTGGGAACGAGAATGGTTCATTCCCGTTCAACAAATACGCATGCGTGGCTTTTTAATTGGGATCCTCGTTTCCAGGGCCTACTCGACATGTAGGGCATTTTTTATTCCTTCGCTACAATCACCAAATTAGGCATATTCAACAATGATAAGAAAACATGGGGTGGGATCTGGGTACGAGATTAGAACAATGATTCACCTCAGTCTCAGTGCATTTTTGTATGAATCACAGCTGAATCGCACGAGAGCGTTTACGAAAAGACGCTGAGCACTGTAGGCTACGCGCGCTATTTATAACTTAGCAAAAGTATCAACAAGAGTATTAAACAGACCAGTTCGCGGTTAATTCCATTTAATTACATTTTGAAAGGGTACAAACATGGCGCGAAATACAGTGTTTGTATGGGAAGCCAATGCCAAATAATTTCCGTAAAATTAAATTTATGAAAATTCACTCTCTGCAAACTTAAGATACCAGGTAAAAGATAACTGATCAAAATTTGAGGGGATGTAGCTGTGCTGCGAAGCGTGCAATCGTGTTTTCAGGTTTCCATACTGATTTGTCTGTAAAAACGAGTCAAAAGCCGCGGAAAAATTTACAGACAAAAGTACGGAATACTGAAAACACGATTACACGTTTCCCAGCACAGCTACATCCCTCAAATTGTGGTCAGTTGATCTTTTACCTGGTATCTTAAGTTTGCAGACCGTGAATATTTCAGAAATTCGATTTTACGAAAACCGATATCGCCTTCGTAGCCGTTCGCAACTCTGGCGATATAGATTTTCTCGTGCAATTTAACGTGGAATTACGTCGTCAGGCATGTGATTTTCCTATAATATCCCATGAAAGTGAATCAATCAGATTGCTCGAAGTAGTATAGACGAGGGGGGTTCTGGCGCAATCAGTAGCTGCTACCAGTAGCAGCCCTAGCGCAACCCTGGCGCAGCCCCTGGCGCAACCCTGGCGCAGCCCTGGCGCAACCCTGGCGCAACCCTGGCGCAGTCCTGGCGCAGTCCTGGCGCAGTCCTGGCGCAGTCCTGGCACAGCCCTGGCGCAGTCTTCGCACAGCCCTGGCACAGCCCTGGTGCAGCCCTGGCGCAGCCCTCCTGGTGTAGCTCTGGCGCAGCCATCTGGCACAGATCGTAGCTGCTACTGGTTGCAGTCCTGGCGCAGTCCTGGCGCAGTCCTGGCGCAGCCCTCCCGACACAGGCCTGGTGCAGTCCTGGCGCAGCCCGTACGTACTACCCGGATGCCTGGCGCAGGCAGCCCCCGGGAACGGCCCAGAACCCAACAAGATTTCGGGAAAACGGGCGCGGGGGAGGGCTGCGCCAGAGCCCGAAAACTTGGCAGCTCTCACCACTCGATCTACGAGCGCTTGTATGCTCCGACGACTCATACGCGCTGTTTTGCAACATGTAGATAGAACCCTCGACGACTTTTCTCGAGAGAAACATCAATTTTTACTCCACGAGGCTCCCTAGTTTTTTCCTCACTTCTCGTCGAACCTCGGCGCGAATTTGTTCGGTTTTTTTTCACCCTCTTGCCGGGTTCTCTGGCGAATGTCGAATTTCAGGGCTTCGAACTTGTCGGCCTCGCGGAGGATCGAAGAGAACTCATCGTCACTTACCGAGCCGTCGCGCAGGCCATTCGAAACCAAGTCGCTGACCGACTGCTCATGCTTGGAGACCTTGGAGCCTAGTTTCTTGGCGCCGACGGCTGTCGAGGCCGACATCTCACCGAACAGACCTCCGACGGCGCCAAGCGCGACGCCAACCGGAAGGCCGACGCCTGTGAACGAGCTCGCCAGCCCGGAAGCCGATAAGACCACACTCAGGCTACCTGTGGCCACAGCGACCCCATGAACAATGCTCTGGGCCCTGGCGTATTTTTTCCGAACCCCTTCATAGTGTTTTGCCTGCTGTTCGAGAACGGCTAACACATCGCAGACTTTTTGCAGCCGAAACCCCTCGGGCGCATTACACTCGTGGGACCTCCCGGGCCGCTTCTGCGAGTAGAGGATAATCACTTGCCATTGCTCGGCCTATACCCAAGCGAGATCAAGTTTTAATACGTAGTGCAGGGGTTGACCATGGAAGTCGATTAGCACACCACTTTTAGTGCGTACAGACAGGCAAAGGCTGTTCGAAGCGCGGGCGTCAAATGATACGGGATTCAATGCCGCGTACGTGACACGTTCGAATCTGTTTCCACGGACCTGGAGCCATGCAATAGTTTGCGAGGGATCGGCCTGGTTGCTTTTCTTCACGACTGTGAGGGTGCCGTGAGGATCCACCAGATCGCAGCAGATGTACATCTGTTTTACAATAGCGTATTTTTGGTCAGGGCTACAACATTTTCGGCTCCCATTTTTGGGGATACTTCCGGACCCATTGGAAGACGGCCCGCACCAACACCCCCCGGCACACATATGGGGATACACACCAGCACACTGTTCTACGAACAAGGGACACACGCCTGTTCTCCGAACAAGGGACACACACCAGCACACTGTTCTCCGAACAAGGGACGGAGTAGGGACACAACCCCCAGCACGCGAATGGGGACACCCCGATTGTACAAGTGGGGATAGGTAGGTAGGGACATACAAGCATAGAGATGCCCAGCAAAACGCAACTGTCGGCAGAGGCTATTCGGCACATCGCCTCGGGCGAGATTGGAATACACGCGGCGAAAAAGAAATATGGGATAGGCGAACAGCGGGTTCTTCGTATTCGGCAAGGCTTGGAACAGCCGCAAGCCAACACGCCCGTCAACGACCTCAAGCATGTTAAGGCATGGTTTTTGAACCGTTCTGATAAAACATTCAAAATTCGTTATCTTTGTTATTTATGTATGAAATACCCTATAACTTTGGAATAATACGGTAATCGTGTGTCTTAACATTCAAGTATCGGTATTTTGGTGTTTTGAAGGTCACGTGACCTTAAGGCTGATAAAACAAAGAAATCAAAATGGGGTGGCGGAAGTTATTGTTTTGTTTCAGATTTTCGATTCGAAATGTTAAGCTTGTTATGGGAAATGAGACTGTGTCCGGAATGGTTGACTTTTTATCACTGAAGAGGATATAAATGGCGAAAAATGGTTCCAAGAATATGTCACGTGACCTGTTTTCTATATTTTCGCCTTAACAGTCTATCATGGTCAACCATTCCGGACTGATCTTTAAAGTCAACCACAAGTGTAATCAGATAAACACAAAATCGTTACTTAAAATATAAAACGCACCACCCCGTTTTTAGTTTAATTTTCAACTTTTTGTGATCACGTGGTTGGTCACGTGATAGACATTTTACCAAAATTTTATATTAGGACGATTAAAAACGCTGAGATTAGTTATAACCACCATTGTTCTAGGATTTGAGCAAATTCAAGTGATTCTATTCAAGAAAATAGCTGTAGCCTCGTTTTCATGTTCAAACCATGCCTTAACATGCTTGAGCGAAACCGCAAGCCCAAACGCCCAACCAAGCGCCAGCGCACCCACCAAGCGAAGCGCCGATGCCCCAGCAGGCGAAGCGCGCTACGCAACAAACAGAATTCTCCAGCTAGAGGCCGAAGCCGACCAGCTGCGGACAACCCTGGAGGAAAGCCAGCAACGGCACGAAGCAGATACAAACATAATTCTCGAGATAGAAGCCGAATACAACAATCTCGCGGAACTGCAGCACGCGACAATTCGAAAACTCCAAGAGTGGAAGGCCGAGGCGGGCAAGGTAGACGAAAACACCGCGGCGGCCCTCCAAGAGGCCCAAGCCGAAGTAGAGCAAGCACGAGCCGAAGTAGAGCAAGCACGAGCCGAAGCAAAACAAGCCCGGGAGCAAGCACGAGCCGAAGCAGCAGAACAGACCCAGAGCCTGGCCAACGAGCTATACATAGCAAAGGAGAGCTTGGCAGAAGCCCGACAGGCCCAGTTTCTGGCCGAAGGCGAGCTACAGGCACTACGTGCCACCCGCCGGAAGGGGAAAACGCGCAAGAAGAAAACGTAGGCCCACCCCTCGACCTTTTTTCGGGGTGCCCAAAACTTCGAATTGGAGGAATGGTAACCCAAGACATACCGAACTACCAAAGCTACACCCAAAAATCTAGAGCCACCACGATGGCACTACAAGCAACCTTCCAAAAGCATTGGTCTGCGGTCCGAGAAAGCCGTGGCCGCCCACCTTCTCCCAGAGAACACACACGAGAGCAACCTCGTGCCAGACATCGCCCGGGTCGACTATCTGGCCGGCAACCTGGGCCGCACTCACCTGCGCCCCCTCGAAGGGCTTCCGACGTTCGTCGACGACGTATACGTATTCGGCTACCTGCGCCGCGAAGACTGCATAGCCCGTGGCGGACACCTCTCTTGCACGACTGGAGAGGACAGCGCTGCAAAAAAACATAGTCGCATGGATATCTACCGCCGCGCGCGAGAGTATGGGAAAGACCCCCGATGGCACCAGCCGCGGCCATATACAGACCAACATTGTCCACACCCTCGCAATCCGAGAGAACACCGAAGGCAGTGCTATCCGGGAGACGGTTGCCCGGATCGAGTTCGACACCAACAACAAAGCGCGGAGGAAGTGGAAAGAGATATACCCCGGGGCCGAGCCGGCTGGCCTCTTTGTGGCAAAGGTGGACGTGTCCGAGATTCCTATGGACGAGCTCCAAGCCTCCTTGCCGGCGTTCGAACGCCAGCTGCTGGCCCACGGCTACGGTCTCTACTCCATCGACTACACGCGAGACTTCTCTGGGGTTCTCGACCGGGAGACGCTAGTGGAGCACCTTTGTGCGTTCGAAGGGTTCCGCGAGCAAGGCGACCTAGCGGCAGCTATGCGCGAAGAGACCCCCACGATATTGGCCAACACCGACAGCGTGGGGAAGCACGTCTGCACCTGGGTGCGCACGAGCGAAGCCGGCTACACAGTCCGCACGAAGCTCTACAACAAGGTCCTGTCGAACTTCGAGGCGGGCGAGGTCGTCGACGAACGTCGAAAGCCCTTCGAGGGGGCGCAGGTGGGTGCGGCCCAGGTTGCCGGCCAGATAGTCGACCCGGGCGATGTCTGGCACGAGGTTGCTCTCGTGCGTGTTCTCTAGGAGAAGGTGGGCGGTCACGGCTTTCTCGGACCGCAGACCCATGCTTTGGGAGGTTGCTTGTAGCGCCATCGTGGTGGCTCTAGCTTTTTGGGTGTAGCTTTGGTAGCTCGGTATGTCTTGGGCTACCATTCCTCCAATTCGAAGCTTTGGGCATCCCGAAAAAAGGTCGAGGGGCGAGCCTACTTTTTCTTCTTGCGCGTTTTTCCCTTCTGGCGGGTGGCACGTAGTGCCTGTAGCTCGCCTTCGGCCAGAAGGTGGGCCTGTCGGGCTTCTGCCAAGCTCTCCTTTGCTATGTATAGCTCGTTGGCCAGGCTCTCGTTCTGTTCTGCTGCTTCGGCTCGTGCTTGCTCCCGGGCTTGTTTTGCTTCAGCTCGTGCTTGCTCTACTTCGGCTTGGGCCTCTTGGAGGGCCGCCGCGGTGTTTTCGTCTACCCTGCCCGCCTCGGCCTTCCACTCTTGGAGTTTTCGAATTGTCGCGTGCTGCAGTTCCGCGAAATTGTTGTATTCGGCTTCTATCTCGAGAATTCTGTTTGTATCTGCTTCGTGCCGTTGCTGGCTTTCCTCCAGGATTGCCTGCAGCTGGTCGGCTTCGGCCTCTAGCTCGAGAATTCTGTTTGTTGCGTAGCGCGCTTCGCCTGCTGGGGCATCGGCGCTTGGCTTGGTGGGTGCGCTGGCGCTTGGTTGGGCGTTTGGGCTTGCGGTTTTGTTGGCGGGCGTGTTGGCTTGCGGCTGTTCCAAGCCTTGCCGAATACGAAGAACCCGCTGTTCGCCTATCCCATATTTCTTTTTCGCTGCGTGTATTCCAATCTCACCCGAGGCGATGTGCCGAATAGCCTCTGCCGACAGTTGCGTTTTGCTGGGCATCTCTATGCTTGTATGTTCCTACCTACCTATCCCCACTTGTCCAATCGGGGTGTCCCCATTCGCGTCCCCGTCCCTTGTTCGGAGAACTGTGTGCTGGTGTGTCCCCTTGTTCGGAGAACAGTGTGCTGGTGTGTGTCCCTTGTTCGGAAAACAGTGTGCTGGTGTGTGTCCCTTGTTCGGAGAACAGTGTGCTGGTGTGTGTCCCCATCTGTGTGTCGGGGGTGTTCGTGCGGGCCGTCTTCCAATGGGTCCGGAAGTATCCCCAAAAATGGTAGCCGAAAATGTTGTAGCCCTGACCAAAAATACGCTATTCTAATAGATAGGCTCGGGCTAGGATTCTCTAATAGATAGGCTCGGGCTAGGATTCTCTAATAGATAGGCTCGGGCTAGGATTCTCTAATAGATAGGCTCGGGCTAGGATTCTCTAATAGATAGGCTCGGGCTAGGATTCTCTAATAGATAGGCTCGGGCTAGGATTCTCTAATAGATAGGCTCGGGCTAGTGGTAGCCGATATAGGATTCTCTAATAGATAGGCTCGGGCTAGGATTCTCTAATAGATAGGCTCGGGCCATGTGCTTGATATATACGAGACATCCGTTATGGGCATGGCCTATGCGGCTCCAACAGCCCCTTTTTTCTAGGGGGTGGGGGGCGCTGCGGGGCCGGGCGGGGCGCCCAGGGGGAAGTGGTATCTGTTTGCTCCAGGCTATACTACTCTCGATCTACCAAAGTTACCGACCAGTCCCTAATTAACAACAAAAACAAAATTCCTTCTGTATTTCATGATTCAGTAATTAAGCCGGCTTCTGAAGTCCACTCATACAATGCCAGATATTCTACAAATACAATTCTCCACAGACCCCCTGTAAGAATTAAATATGGCGAACATATTTTCAAGTTTATGATCACTAAAATTTGGGGGGAAATACCAATTTCTATTAAAAGAAACTACCATTTTACTGTTTAAAAAAAAACTTACAAGAAATACTGAGTAAACAAATCTAGTTGAATTCTTACAATATGTAACCTTATAACTAATTAGTTAATTAGAATGATATAGTATATACATTTAATGTAATAGTAACTGTACATTAAACTGTTTAGATTAGAACTATTGTATCTTTTTATAGCTGACAGTTCCGCACTTCTGTTCTCAAAAGGTAGTGGTCAACCCGAAAGCTATGCTCCTTTGACCACTACACACCAATTTATTAACCAACTTAACTGTCACTTTCTAAAAGTATCCATGTTCTATTCATTGTATAATTAATTCTTATATTTGTATGTAAAGTAGATCAGTGTGTAAATAAACAAAACTGAACAGTAAAACCCTTCTTATTCAATATGGTAGTCACGGCGGAGTGGTTGCTAGGGCTAATAAGAGAGGTCACACCAGCTCTTCTGACCCATATGACAGAAGCGTGACAAAGTAGTGTTTGTGGTCTTCGTCGACTTTAGAAAAGCGTTCGATGCTGTTCCCCACAAAACTCTTCTGCTCAAATTACAAGGACTAGGTAGAACTGATGAGCTATAGCATTGGTTGGAGATTATCTTAGGAATCGACGCCAATTCACTGTAGTCGTTACATCGACTTCATCACCCCTGTCACTCATGGGGTACCACAGTTCGGTACTAGGCCCGCTATTGTTTTTATTATTCTGCAAGGACCTACCTGATTGCGCTGTTGCCGAGAATGAGGTTAGAGAGATGTACGCAGACGATACCACGGTGTACTGCCATGGCGACGATATTGACTCTACTTCTACCGTAGCTAACCGAGTCTTTGCAAGGGCTGTATCTAGATGGTCAGCGAGATGTGGGCTTACCATCCATTTCGGGAAGTGTGAAGCCATGTTAATGGTCGCGAAAAATTCGATGGCCCTTCCCCTGCGCTGACTCTGAATGGTACCACCGTAAAGTATGTCCGGAAGTCGAAGTGCTTGGGGATCATAATAGACAACAAGCTCAAGTGGTCTGACCACTTGGCAGAGTTACAGAGGGGATTTGCAATTAAGCTGAATTTATTAAGATCAATGAGGTTCTTGCCTAAATCGACGCTTAACAATTTTTATCATAAGGTCATTAAAATTGATATGGCCATCAAACTGATATGGGGTAGTTACATTTAACAAGACACTATTTGACCAACTAGAGTGTGTGCACGCGGGCAGCTAGACTCATTAATGATACTGATTTACGAAATAAAAATAAAAATTATACGGTCTTCTGTGAATATTGCTGAAATTCCCGCCTCGCGCCAGAGACCCATTGCGTGGTAAACCGAAGAGTGAGTACAAATCAAGCTAGTAGTACTGTATTAGAGCGGATTTCGTATGTACACGTCAAGAAGTGCAACATCATCAGCCAACGGTCGGCTTCACTTCAACGGCTCCTGTGCGCGCAAGTGGACTTCTGACATCAAAACACTTCTTGCGCGCGCCTGGTTGAAGAAAAAGGACGATCTGACCCCGATGGGGTTGCAAGGGTAACTAATAATAATAATAGTAATAGTAATAATAATGGTTTAATCACAGCATCTCTACTAAGTAGCTTTACATCTGTGAGATCAATATTTAAAAAATATAACTACTACAACTGCTATAACTTTTTATTACATAAGAAAAAAAAGCACTGGAAACTATGGTGAACTATATAAACGACTATGTACAACTATTATGTATACAATGCAAGAGAAAATACTAATGAGTATTATTAGTATTAGCTATAACTTTATATTACTATCAATAAAGAAAGGAAACACTGGAAACTATGGTAGCCATATACGCTATGATGAAGTATGTACGACTATGTACGACTATAATGTATCCGAAGTTTTGCTCTGTTCATTAACATTTGTTTAACCCGACGATTGTATGGTTTTGGGTCAACACATGATCTTATGTTAGCAGGGAGTTCGTTAAATAACTTTGCCGTATAGTCTTGAAATGTTCCCTTTACGAGGGGCACACTTAGTTGTGGGGCTACACTAGAGTGCAGCTGCCTCTTCGGTTCATGTTTCTTTAGGGAGAAGTATTGTCAGACCAAGACTGATTGTGGATCGCTTGATGGGCACTTATGAATACCTAGGTGAAATTGTGTCCTTTCTATAGTGGGGAGCCAACCCACCTTCAGCACGTCTTTCTCAGTATAGAATAGCGGTTGGTCACAAAGCAGTGTCATTAAAGTTTAATTTGGAAAGGACAAGGCTTTCCGCTAGTTGCTTTTTTGTGTGCTGTGGGGTCATGTTCCGTATTTTACGCAGAATTGACAGGACTCCGTAACACGACTAGACCAAGTGCTCTACGTGGTCTGACCATTTCAGGTTTTCATTGAGCCAAGTGCCCAAGAGTTTGAATTTCGTGACTCTTTCCAAAGTCTGACCTTTTATAGTTAGAAACTGTATGACCTCACTGAGACCATGTATCCTCGACATCTGTTGTGTCGTTACTAGTATCTGCTTAGTCTCAGTTCCCATTTAATAGTAGGTTAGATTCTGTTGCCCACTCTTCGAGGGCAAACATAGTACTGTTCATCTTGTGTGCACAGGCACTAAGGTCCTTAGGAGCACTGTGATCGTATAACGTTGTGTCGTCAGCGTACTGGAAGCATAAGCAATCGTAATCTTTCTGTAGGTCATTAACATATAGGTTGAAGAGGACGGGACCTAAAATTTACCCTTGGGGCACGCCAAATAGTACATCTGCTAAATCAGACTGTTTATCGTTAACTTGAACAAACTGCTTCCGAGAAGTTAGATAACTAAGAACCCAGTTTAAGGACGTACTTGAAAAACCAATGGCATACAGCTTCCTCAACACCATTGATTAGTCAACGGTGTCGAATGCTTTAGAGAAGACGGCGAATGCAATAAGAGTGACCTCTCCTTTCTTCATCGCTCGAATTATGTCATCTCTTATCCGCAGGAGGACTGTTGTAGTTGAATGTCCTTTACGGTACCCCGTGATGTTCTTATTGAAAACATTATGTCGATCGATATACTCTAACATCTGATGCAGAGCGAACCGTTCGTACACTTTAGATAGTGCGGGGAGGATGGCAATAGGCACCGCGTAAATTGAATGTGTTTGAAACACAATCAGGTACATGTAGCGAGTTAATGAGGTTCTGCAGGTGTTCTTGTGACATTGGCATAGACCCAAGCAGACGTTGCGAGGTTGAGCAGAAGTGCGGGAACTAGGGTGGAAGATTCGATGTATTGTTTGCCAGAGTTCTTTAGGCTTACTTGAAGACAAGGCTTTTTGATAGAAAGACCGCTTTACTTTCTTGGTCTTGGTTTTTATTTTGTTTCGCACATCGCGGAACTTATTCCATACACAGTCCAACTTTGTCTTATGGGCAAGAATGTCTGAGCTCGTTTCGTTCCCTTTGAAGTTGACGGATATCTTCAGTGTTGACCCACGGTGCAGGGGGGCGGGTAATTTTCATCCTACGAAGCGGAGCATGTTTCATCATCAACAACTTTATTATACGCGGTATCCCATCAGTATACAGAAATAAATGCTCTTCCAGGGATCCGTGTGAAAATATGTAAGTAATATAAGATAAGTTAATAATAATAAATACACTATCTGCAATTATAAATTTCGACTCTAAATATTAATACATGTAGTTGATAAAAATGGGCTCTAAATAAATCTTTAATGTACAATGCTAGGTAAAATTACTTTACTTATTATAAAAGATAATCAAATGTGCTTGCGTACAAGTCTTTTAAAAACATTAGTATTTTGTTTGGCAGCTTCATGCAGTTAGGGGTCTCGGGATAAAAAGGTTAGTATAGATGATTTCCTAAGATTGTGGGAATGTATGTTGGAAATTTCAGTAAATACTTTTTTTTTAGATAGGGTGGGGTGTTGGGCTCTTCTGGTCACGAGATCACTGAGACCAATTTATCTCTAGAAGTAACTCCGCAGATCTTTTATCATAATGAGAAAAAGTGATTACTCTGGCAGCTTGATCTTGAAGTCTTTCGAGTTTGTCCGCGGATAGACCCTTGCCAAGATTACCCCATACAGTACTACAATAATCGAAATATGGTAGTATTAGCACTCTGTACATGGAGAGTAATACTTCGAAAGGAGCCAGATACCTTACACGTTTTAAAACACCAATGCCAGCTGATACTTTCTTAGAGATAGAGTTAATGTGGTGTTCCCAAGATAGAGTTTGGTCAAATTCTAAGCCCAGGTTTCGTTTCTTAGTATATCTTGATCGTTAATTTCGATTTTAAATTCGTGTTGAAGGTGTGCTATGGTGTAATGACTACCTATAATCATGTATCTCGTTGTTACGACATTTAGGCTGAGTTTTATTGGCCTTGAGGCATTCCTGGACCTCATTTATATTATGGTTCATTAATTGCTCAAGGACAATGGGATCTTTCGATGCCATAGAAAGGCTAGTACCATCAGCATATAGCCTTGGTTTGGAATAAAGACTACAAGCAGAAAGATCGTTAATATAGATTATAAATAGTGATGGACCTAAGATCGATAATTGAGGAACACCACATTGTATTCTTAGAGGATCAGATAAATTACCGTTAACATATGTAGATTGACTACGCTCAAATAGGTATGAGGAAAACCATTTAAATGACTTTGGGCAAATGCCAAGGTATTGCAACTTTTCTAACAGGATTTGGTGGTCAATACTGTCAAAGGCCCTTTTAAGGTCTAAAAAGATTACTCCGGTTAGAAGACCTTTGTCAATATTAAAGTACCAATCATTTGTTGTATCTAAAAGAGCACTTAGTGTTGAATGCAATGGTCTGATGCCAGACTGAGAATCGGCAAGTAGGTTATTCTCTGTCAAGTAAGCATACAATTGATTAAAAATGATTCTTTCAGTGAGTTTACTAACAATAGAAAGAACAGATGTGGATCGGTTTTAGATTCGGCCATATAAATTGGATTTTTTTTGGCATGTTTCCAATCGTTTGGAAAAACGCCAGTTTTAATAGATTGATTGAAGATGTGCGTTAGAGATGAAACAATAACAGGGCCAGCTTCCTTTAGCAGACGACATGGGATTCCATCTAGCCCAGGGGATTTGTTAGTGGGTAGAGCATTAATGAGTTTTGACACCTCATTAACTGAAGTTTCAGAATAGAAAATTGACTCTGTGTAGGGGTTAGGTAATCTTTAAAGGAGAACTGAAGCCTAAAATCAACTTTAGCTCAACGAGTAGATCTAAACATGAAAACACTCATACCAAAATTTATTTTACTGTGTTTTGCGTCAAAGAAAAGACAATCTGCAAATCTTCCTCCCAACCGCCACTAAGTACAGACGGCTCAATTCCAGTACAATACGGAGAATAAATTAGTTTTGTCATGTTCTTCTCGGCATTGAATAGATGGACTAACGACTCATAATTGCGCCCTATTGTGCTTTCTTTGTGCTGAAGGTGTGGTTGTTTTTCCTTGGTATGCATTACGTACGATACGGGAAAAAAAGTACTGAATTGAGCCGACACACAAACTAGCTTTATCAGCGGAGAATCGGCTATTTTTCGACCTTCAAAACGTATTTCCTCATTTTAGACGTGCACCACAAAGATATAAAATAGCAGAACTTATTTCTCTTGAATACACGTTTGTATAGTAGTTGGATTGATTTAGGGTTCAGTTCTCCTTTAAAGTCAGCTATTCCTGTTAGTATTTGAGCAGCTAGTTTTACTCCTACAGATGATCATGAAAAATGGGAATTCATTGCATTACTAATTTGGTTTGGTGTAAAACTATATTTGTTGTCATAATTAATACTGTTGATATCAGTGGACCTGGTGTTCCTACTTAGAATTTCATTGACACCGGAACATGTTTTCGCCATGTCTCCAATATTGGATTTGAAGAAAGAATTATAGTATGATGGGGCTGGCGAAGACCTTATTTTCTTTTGCCGTATAGGGGCATGATATTTACAAATAGAAAGGAAGGTATTCTTCCAGATTTCCCATGCATGATTAGCGGGATCATCTTGGTTTTCGATAATATTCCAAGGGGCTAACAAAATATCATTTCTGAATTTGGTAGCGTCGAAGTGTTTGTACTGCCTAGTAGAGATAATCTTAGGACCAGATTTGGTTGAGGGAAATTTTCTAATGGCATAAATTAGACTGTGATCACTTATACCAAGGTGGGAAACTCCTGTTTGGCAGTAGTTAGCAATGTTATTAGTCAGAAATAAATCAATTGTAGTAGCTGTAGAACTTGTTAAGCAGGTGGGTTCTGGAATAACCTGATGAAACTGATATAAATTGCACAAATCTAGCAATTTACTGGTATGGTTAGCAGGGTAGGTGGCACCAACATTACAGTTGAAATCACCCATGACATTTATCTCAATTATTAATAGATTCTAGCTTTTCTATTAATTTCTCAAAAATATTCATAGATTCAATTGATGTTCCTGGGGGTCTGTATCAGGTTACCACTAAAAATTGCTTATATTTTGGCTTAATAACCTTGATACAAAACCATTCTAGCTCCATCCCAGTAGGATTGTAAGAGCAATCGACAGCATAATTAATAGTGTTTCTGATATAAAGTGCAACTCCACCACCTGACCTATCTCTAGAACGTATCCAGGTATGTTTACTTCATCATTGGAAACACTGTCATCTAGTAGTCGAGTTTCATTTATAGCTAAGATGCCAATTTCCTTGGAGAACATATATATTCTTAGTTGATCTATATGTTTAAGGATACTGGCAATATTAGTGGCTGCTAGTTTGAAACCTCTTGCCTTAGGAAGGCCAAGGGAGGGCTTTTGGGCAGAAATAGAATCAGATCGATTAATTAGATCAGATTGCGGGGTTACTTCATTAGGAGGCAGTTTTCTAGGAACAACTACAGGAAATCAATGACTTACACTGAGGCAATTTATGAGATTTGATTCTAAAACGGAAATACCTTTAGTATTAAGGTGAAGTCCGCCATCGTTTAAGAGCGATTTGTTGATGGTGTCATGGCGAATCAGACGCCAACCATTCTGATTACAATGTTCAGATAGGAGGCGATTTGTAGACTTGATTGATTCTTCAGATACCGAGTCCGCTCTTGTTATCAGTTCGAGATAATGATATCCGCATTAGAATTATTTTCAGCTGAGCTTGCCAGGTCAGCTATACTGTCAGCGACAGCAGAGGGAGTCGAGTTCCCGAGATCGTTAGTTCCCACGTGAATTACGATTTGCTGAGGGTTCTTTTCGAGCGTTGGCTTGAGGTAATGATTCATATCAGCCGTCGTGGCCCCTGGGAAAGGTTTCACGACTGTGCGATGCTATACACAAGGCTAAGTGGGAGTGTGGAGAAGTCTTCTATAAAAGCTTTTTCATCATCGTCGGGCATTGCACATGTTGGTGTAGATTGGGGGACTCCAGCATATCTGCGTACTGCTTGACTTGAGCCGTTTCCGGTCTCAAGAGATCGATATTAAAATCGCCCGTAATAACAAGGAGACCATCCCAGAGAGTATTTAGCTGACTAAAAATATTCTCAGATTTGTCCATCCAAGTTTGGAAATCCTGGATGCGTTCAGACCGATACATTACACCAAGCAACATCTTACTATGACGATTTCGTCCTGAAACTCTAGCCACATATGTTCTAGTTCAGGTTCGATATTCTCGATGTCAGTTCGTCGTTTGAAATTAATCGAATCTCTTACATAGCCTCCGACACCGCCCCCACGGGATATTGTCGCGATTGCGAAAAGCATTTGAGTAACCAGGGATAGTCACGTAATGTAACAAATGCGGATTGCCCTTCAGCCACGTCTCACTCATAGTGACTACATCAAATGGATACTCTCTTATGGTTACGAGGAGCTCATCAAACGTGGATACCATGCTAGAACTAGAGGTTCCTGATCGTGTTTCTCTACGTTCGTGCTGCTAGCCCTCTTCATATCTACTCTAGAGGTCAGAAATGACGTTCGGTCAAGTCAGTTTCTGATCTCGGTAATTTTCACAATATTATCGATCGAGTCTCTCGTTCATATACGATAGCCAATACCACCAACATGGCCCAAAACATACCACTAGTACTTGGCTATCGCATCAGAAAGTACTTTGCACCGGCGTTGTTGTGATCCAAAGCTTAAAACGTGGATTGCCTTCGACTTAAGCTGGGTCCTCCATCTTGGATTCCTGGAATCAGCTACAGCAGAAGACCTCAATACTTACCTCAATACTTCAACATTCACCCTATGCTCGGTGGAAATTGTACTACTCCGTTAATTGCGGACTTCAGTAGACTCGGAAGAAGTTCTTAAAATGCAGGATATTGTATTCGTCGAATTATAATCCTGAGTTGTTATTATATGCTGGTGATATCGAAGTCAATCCTGGGCCACAAAAGAGAACCAAATCAAAATCAAACAAATGGCAGCCCCGAGATACACTGTTTCTGAAAGAGTTGTCGCTAAAAATCACAAACGCCTTGTTTGCGAAGTGTGTCATGACTTTAACCATGCTGGATGTTCTAACTCCGTTGTGAACCGGAAATCGTTTTTCTACTCGTCACCATTGACATATGGACCTGTTCAAGATGTGTCTTCAGCTCGCTGCCCTTCAATGATGTCAGCATATCCGATGCCATTAACTGCTCACTTACGCAAGCTGTTGACGATACTACCTACGATTCACACCATCTAGCCTTAAAGGATAAGGGAACTCAACTGAAGGTCATGCATATTAATACGCAGAGCATGGTATCCACATTTGACAATCTGCTCATCGTTATAGAACGTTACTCCTTTGACATTATTGCAATGAGTGAAACATGGCTCAAGGCAAACAGTCTCCTGTTGCAGCATGTCACCATACCTGGTTACGTTCACGAATTTAATAATCGTGACAATATCAGGGGTGGGGGCGTGGGAATTTACATAAAAGAGTCAATTGAAAAGGAGATCAGATATTGAGGCTAGGTATCCCTCTGGAACACTTGTGGGTAGAGATCCCTGGTCGCAACAAGAATAGTAAGCTCCTGCTTGGAACCTTTTATAGATCTGAAAAGATGATGAATTACTCAGATTGGTTAGAGAACTTTGAATCCCTTTTGAGTGATTTCACCCTCTCCTGCGACGGAATGCTACTCCTTACTGGTGACTTTAATGTTGACTTACTTCAGGAGACCAAGCCTATTACAAAGCAATACAGTGAAGTACTTGCGGCATTTAATCTTAAACAGCTTATCTCAAAGCCCACGCGTACTACTTGACAGTCAGCTACTTTGATCGATCACATCATAACAAATCTACCTCAGCGTGTCACTCACACCGATATGCTTCCGTGTCCGCTCATAAGCGATCATGACGCGCCATACGCCACCGTCAACGTTCGTGTCACCAGGTTCGTACCTAGGAACAAGTTTATCCGGAATGAGCGCCAGTTCGACGAGGCAGAGTTCATTCGTGACTTTGCAAACCTTCCACTCAGTCTTGTGTACGGAGTTGACGATCCGGATTTGCAAGTTGATCTTCTAAATGCACTCGTCACCGAATGTCTTGACCGACACGCTCCCCTAAAACGTAGCAAACTTTCCCGTCCACCTGCGCCCTGGATGAATGAACTTGACATCCGATCACTTCAGCAGAAATGCAACTCCCACCGTGCTGAAGCCCATAGAGATATGAGTGAGATAGTATGGACTCGCTTCCGTGAAACGAGGAATCTTCTCAAGTCCATCATAAAGAAAACAAAGAGAGAGTTTTATCAAAGTGCATTGTCTTCAAAGAAGCCCAAGGAAGTATGGAGAGTTATACACAGAATCCTGCATCCCAATCCACAGCCTTTAAGATCTGACCCTGATGACCTCAATGAACAATTCGCCTCTACTGCCGAGCGCGTCACCGGCGCATCTCCTCAGTCTGTTGCTGATTTGTGGAAGCTGATCGACACTTTACCTGATGATAAGGACGGCGTATTCATGCTAAGACACGTGCTAAATCATGAGGTCTTAAATGAGCTGAATAAGTTGAGGTCTGACAGCTCATGCGGTCCAGATAATATTCCAGTTAAATTCATCAAGATGGTGGCCGAACAGCTGGCGTCTCCGTTGACACATGTTCTCAACAACTGTATTTCCAAACTGGAAAATAGCTCGTATTAGCCCAATACCCAAAGTCAAGGAGGTTAAATCAAATAATGATCTCCGCCCAATATCCATTCTGCCGGTGCTCTCCAAGGTATACGAACGTCTAGTGTTACGCCAGATGGATAGCTTCCTATCTGATGAAAATGTGTTAAAGGACTCACTCAGTGCATATCGTAAAGGCCACACAACTACCACTGTCATGCTTGCCATGAGAGATGGCATTATATGTGCTATGAAACGCGGGGAGGTCACCATGGCGATAATTGCAGACTTTTCAAAGGCATTCGACACCGTTGCCTATGAAACCGTACTGGCGAAACTACACAAACAAGGCTTTTCGAAGTCCAATTTGAGATGGATTGTCAACTATCTAACTGGACGCACACAGTATGTCCAGATTGATGATAGGACATCTCGAAAAATTAAAGTTACGTTCGGGGTACCCCAGTGGTCAATCGTTGGACCAGTCTTATTTAACTTGTATGTCAATGACCTATCTGATCGTATGAAGTTGGTGACATCGTATCAGTATGCCGATGACACTACGATATACACTCACGGCAAGCCCATGAAAGTTAAAGAGTGCGAGGACCGGCTACGATATGCCCTTGACCAATTAACATCATGGTCCGTCGCTTCTAACCTCGTGCTTAATTTAAAAAAACGAACGTCATGCTGTTCTCCACTGCTCAGCTCTCCCGCGTTCATAATCTAGACGACTATACCATTCGTCTCTATGTGGGTGGCAAACAGCTTGAAAGAGTTACTTCTGCTCGCCTTCTCGGGACACAAATTCAACAGCACTTAAAATGGACTGATGATGTAAACTCTACTATATCATCTTGTTATTCTGTTTTATCCATTATTAGAAAACTGAAACATTTAGCACCTTTCATGCTTAGGAAGCATTTAGTTGAAAGTCTCATTTTACCAAAGCTTGACTTTAATGATGTTGTGCTACACCCAATTCCTGACTATCTTGTCAAACGCTTACAGCATGTCCAACTAATGCTGCTGCTGGTTTTGTTCTCAATCGTTATGCTAGTAGAACTGATATCTTAAAAGTTTGTTGGCTACCCGTCTTAGAACGCAGAAAATTTCACTTGTTAAAGCTTGTATAATATAAGGCCCTTCATTATAGTGACTGGCCACTTTACCTTCCATTAGAATTGTACATACCCAATAGAGCACTACGCTTAGCCAGCACTAGACAGTTAAAGGTCCCACCTGAAAATGGCACCTTCCAGGATACCAGTTCATCCGTGTTCAATAATTTACCTGTAAATATTAGGAACTCTGCAACCTTTGCTGAATTGTGTCGGTTATCGAAAAGATATCTAAAGAACTGCGCTGCCGACAGACTATTATTAATGATACAATAGATACGTATAGCCATATTTTAATCCTTAGTACTGTTATCAATACATCTCAGTAATATCTTAGTAATATTTTATCAACATGATATATTTTACATTATTTAGATTAACAGGCGAAGAGCCACCCAGTGGAAGTACTGTTAATAAACCATTATTATTATTATTATTAGTGAGAAGACACTGAGAATTATCAGGTTATCTGAAATAATAAATTTGTATGCATTGATAAAAAGTCGGTTTATAAGCAAAGTTTGGTCGACTGTGGGCTGCATAAAATTAGAGATTTTTATGACTGTGAAGGGATCATTAAAGTAACCAGACTACCTTTTGTGTCTAACCTGTCACCTATCGACATACCTATGAGTCTTTAAATGCAATACCACAACTCATGAAAGGTATCCAACCCTATATATTGGAAGAGGTTTTCAATCCAAACGTTTTTTATTTGCGAATGGTCGATGAAGTTTTTGCCATAAGTAAATGTTTATCCAAGAAATATTTATAATAAAATAGCTTTAATGAAAGCGACTGAGCCAACAGCCATGGGCCTATAACCTATAACACTGTTTTTTTTCCGTTGGATTGGAAAGCTATTTATTCACTGCCGTTCAAATCTACGCTGGATACTAAATTACGAGAGTTTCAATACAAGATTTTAAATCAAATACTTTATACGAACGAGATTCTGTTTAAAATTGGGAAAACTGCCTTCCTTTGTGTTTTTTCTGTAATAACGAAAATGAAAGCATAGCACATCTTCTTGTTTATTGTGAAACAGTTAGATTTTTTTGGAACAGATTGTATAGTTGGCTAGAGAAACATCGCATAACAAAAACATATTTTGATGTCAAGGATATTCTTTTTGGAATTATTGATTTAAAAGAAAATTATATCTCAGTTAATCACTTAATCCTAATCGCAAAATATTACATTTACAGTAGCAAACTGAAAAAGTCGCCATTGTTGATTAAGGCTTTTCTACTTAAAACTAAAATGAACTATGAAACTAAACGTTTCATTGCGAGAAAAAGGAATACTCTTGAAATTCACTTCAATAAATGGGGACCTCTTACTGCCTCAAAAAAGGAACCGTGGCTGCCACCTTAAACAAATGATATATCTGAAAAGCATAATTTTTTTAAATAATAATTATAATAATTTATTACATGGATTCCTACTCGTATTTTGTTTTCTTCTGTTTATATTTATTTTTGTCTGTTAAATTGTAAAAAAAAAAGGAAACTGGAAAAAAATGTATAGTTTCAAATCATACATGTAATTGTTCTATGAGTAATAAAATACAAAACAAAAAAGAGAAAACACTGAGGAAAATTACCAGGGAAAACGGTCGGTAAAGCCTCTACCTTAGTCATTTCCCATGTTTAATGCCTTCAATAAAGCGAACAACTTGGTCCGATTTGTTACCGCCGCACTTAAAAAGCAACGTCCTGGAATATGAAAAGTACCGCCGTTTTTTTACATCAGATAAGAGGTGCCATTTTCTTACAAATATATAATTGTAAAAACAAACGGTCGGTCGTCTCTAACTTTGCCACGTTTCAGCCGAACTTGCTCACATTTGCTAATATGCTTAGTGACATCACCAATGCCAATAAGTTGGCTGCTTTGTTATATATTGAGAAAACAAATCAGGCGTACAGGAATTAGAAAAGTACCGTTTTTTACAGCTGCGATGTAGTCACGTTTCAACTGAACTCGCTCGCATTTCCCATGTTTAATGGCTTCAATTAAGCGAACAACTTGGCCCGATTTGTTTCCGCCATACTTAAAAGCAACGTCCTGGAAAAAGAAAAGTACCGTTTTTAACACCGGATAAGATGTGGCGTTTGCTTACAAATATATAGTTATAACTAGAAGTAATCATAGATTATCAAAGTGCGTTCGACATATGTTTTCAGTGAAAGAGAAAGGACTGTGGTAACAGTCTGAAAAGCTGAAAAATTGCTGCAATGATGTGGACGGTGTATGTAATCCTGATCAAAAGTGCTTGTTTTCAACTAATGTGAAAATTTTGAGGTCTTGTCTTATATGTCAATATACAAGGGGATGCATCTGGGTATAAAACTGTAATTATCTTTGTGTAACATTAAATCATTGGATGCGATGCTTATGGGGCTATATTTATACATGTGTGTTTTATATGGTTATGGCATTGATTTGAGAATTTGTAGCACATTTTGCTGTGTGGTATACAGTGTAAAGCAATAATTGAAGTTAGTGTAGAACACAAATCAACCCAGGCTATAGCTACATACATTTACATGCATACATGAATTTTATTTCAGTGTCAATAGTATGTAGCTGTAAAGCTAATTGGGGACACTATATTACAGGATATATAAAATACAGTATATTACAGGATATATAAAGGGATTCATATAAAGTACGTATAAATAAATATTACTATTCAGATGTGTATAAACTGAATTCCAGTTCCTAGAACATAAACTATATAGGTATGCATGTGTATAAAGTACAGCCCATGCAGTTCCTTCGATTCAGATCATTCACATTATGTTTCCCGGGTATTTTTCAAGTGAGAACAAGGTTGGCTGCAGAATATTGAGCGCCATTGTTAGTTCCAGAATAATTTATGGTCAATGTTGGTAGCCGGGTCCTGGCTTTGATCAGCCTTGTTTCAGGTCTGTTAGAAATTCAGTGTAGATTAATTGAACACAGCAATGAAGTCAGTACTTTAAATTGCCCTCACCTTGTACCGTGTTGATATTCCAGTTCCTTGGCATATCAAAGTGTTGGTACAGATTAACTCTCTGTCTGAATGTAGTGTTAATTTGCATCCGTTAATTTGCATAAACAAGATGTACAGTGTCGTAACTCACACATTGTCAAGATACGGCGAGTACGGGTATCTAGAAAACTCAGACCTTGTTTCTCTTCAGCCAGGTTATATTACTGTTTGTAGTTTCGGTATATGTATGTACAGCGAAAAGCAGAATCCAGTACAGCGAGCAAGCCAACAGAATTCATTCGGTTGTTTACAAATTATGGTGAGTTGATTTGACTCAGTTCTCTGTTCAACTTCGCTGGTGTCGTCACTGCGCCGACAAAAAAGACCATTTGACTTAAAGTTAAACCATGCACACGTGTAGTATTTAAAAAGCTTCTTCTGTCACAACTCACACTGAAATATTCATATCCATGTATTTCTCTTCAGCCTTCAGGTATGATTTATAGCATCTTGACCATTTGTAGTTTTGGTATCGGCAAACCGAACAGCACAATTCAATCCGGGAATTCAATGCAGCGAGCAGGCCAACAGCATATTTTTCGATTCACTCGGTTTCAGCATAAATAAATAATTAATAATTATTTTAGCCGAGTTGAGTTCAAGGTCCTCCAGCAGATGTACTACACACTTTCCTCAGGCTTTGCTCAATTGTACTTGCTAACCTTTGAAACATCATTGCATTGCATTGTCGGAAAATAAGGCAAGTAACTAACCGATCGCGAAACAAAACAGAAGCCATGAATCGCATGATGGTAGCCTGCGTAGCCCGTCGCTGAGGGGGAAAGGGCCGGCGCAGGCTACATGATGGCATTCACTAAAATGGCCGCTCGCATCGTGTACGTGTGGTTACCAGTTCCCCGGCCGAGATAATTTATTCCAAAAAGTACAAACATACAAGAGGACGGACATACACAAATCTCGATTTCTTTCGCCTGGGGAAGCACAGGTAGCCCACACAAGACCACAGGGAGTCCACTGCAAGATTAGTATGCGTTCTCCTTCGTCGAACGCAAAAAACGGTCAGTCGGCTCTAACTTAGCTAGTCACGTTTCCAATGAACTCGCTCGCATTTGCCATGTTTAATGCCTTCGATTAAGCGAACGACTTGGCCCGATTTATTTCCACCGTACTTAAAAGCAAAGTCCTGGAAAAGACAAAGTACCGTTATTATATATCAGATAAGAGGTGCCGTTTTCTTACAAATATATAATTGTAATGCCTTCAATAAAGCGAACAACTTGGCCCGATTTGTTTCCGCCATACTTAAAAGCAACGTCCTGGAAAATGAATTAGTACTGTTTTTTACAGGTGCCGTTTTTTTACAAATATATAATTGTAATGCCTTCAATTAAGCGAACAACTTGGCCTGATTTGTTTCCGCCATACTTAAAAGCAACGTCCTGGAAAATGAATTAGTACTGTTTTTTACAGGTGCCGTTTTTTTACAAATATATAATTGTAATGCCTTCAATTTAGCGAACAACTTGGCCTGATTTGTTTCCGCCATACTTAAAAGCAACGTCCTGGAAAATGAATAGTACTGTTTTTTACAGGTGCCGTTTTTTTACAAATATATAATTGTAATGCCTTCAATTAAGCCATAGTTAATAGAGTGGAATGGTTAGGAAACCCGGCAAACTTCAATAGGGCTAACAAAGGCGCTGCGATTTAGGTTGGAAGGGGTAAGACAAAAGATTGTGCACGATCATAGTTCATTAGCGTTTCCTGAACGACTGAACTCACACGTTTCTATTGGCTGATTGATTAACATGTTGGAATTTCTATTGTGTTTTGTGCACGGTAGTGGTTGAAAAAAGCTAACAAAGACATATAACAAAGAAGGGCCCTGAGTTTCCTAACCATTCCACTCTATTAACTATGATTAAGCGAACAACTTGGCCCGATTTGTTTCCGCCATACTTAAAAGCAACGTCCTGGAAAATGAATAGTACTACTCTTTACAGGTGCCGTTTTCTTACAAATATATAATTGTAAGAAAACGGTCGGTAGCCTGTAACTTAGTCACTCGCTCACATTTCCCGCCATGTTTAATGCCTTCAACAAATTAAATTAAAGCGAAGACGTCACACGATTCGTTTCCGCCATACTTAAAAGCAACGTCCTGGAAAAATAATAGTACCCGTTTTTTACATCAAATAAAAGGTACCGTTTTTTTACAAATATATAATTGTAAAAAAAAAAACGGTCGGTAGCCTGTAACTTAGACACGTTTCAACTGAACTCATGATTATGAGGACGAGCCTCTTATCGGAGAAGACGCGTCGAAGCTTTCTAAAGGATTTTGTCATGCTGTAGTGTAGATATAGCCCTTTCTAAGGTAAATATTACTGCTGTGAAATTTCTCTGATTTCTCTGTGTCTGTCTTGTCCCGATGGGATCCCGGGACCGAGCAGAAATTGCGGCTGTCTTCTCAGGCTAGATATTTTCTAGTTAAGTTTAAATAACCAGTGACCTTTTGAATTTGAATATTCTGCATAACTTTACGGTGGGTTGACCTCACTAATACATGGGTAGCGAATCTTGTACAAATGCTGCTAATGAATCCTTAACATTTATTGTTACCTAGAATTTGAATGGTGTACGTATATATTAGGAGGTGTTCCGCATTTCATTAGGATACCGGTCTGATCTTAAATCGGGCTGTATTGAAAATATTGTTTTTCTGCCTTTTAATATCTGTCGCCACGTTGTCAATTACTTGATTACGTCGACTAACTTTCCACTTCCTATAAAACAAAAAGTGCTGAATGTCGGCCAGTTTATAAGCACAGTGTTTTAAAGTCAATGTGAGTCTTCCTGAATTCGAAGTTCTGTATTCGGAATTCTCGAATGAGAAAATGAACTGAAATAACGTAATATATTCACATAGGTTCCTTGCTACGTTTAAAAATCATAAGTGTTTTCTTCCGAGCCAGTTGACCTCCGGATCACACACTGTATACATTTGATAAAACGTTTGATTTACAATTGGCTAGCGTTAGCTTCCAAAAAAACTCAACATATCAAACAACGAGTGTCGATATAGAGATCTGGGATCTAGAAACCGCCATTTTGAATATCCTGGCAGCTCTTCCAAATATGGAATATGGAATTTTCCTAATATGGAAGAGGCCGCGGGAAGTTCAAAACGACACTTTTGCTTGCTATTTTATTGATATGTTATGCGCCGATTTGGACCGGATAAAAACTCGTTTTGACCTCTTCGATATGTGATTTCAAAGTTCAGCGGGGCATTTTCATTTAAAGATAGGGTTTTCGCGATCAATTTGATCTAGCTACACCAAATAATATACCGCCACTGACACTTTGTCACACAATGCTTGTTTAGATGCTAGAAGAACCATTCGAAGTTCCAGAACTACTTATACTGCATGCACTATCATAGCGAGTCAACACAATTAGGTGAAGGTTCTAGAAATACGACGTAATCAAGCTATGAATAGGTCGTTTATTCCACACACAATAGTAAAGTACAATAGTACATACATAAAATTAAAATAAAGTGGTGGATGCAAGAGATACAACCCAGAAGGATTAATAAAAGCTCTTGCACCCTATGTATTATTTACAAAATTCGCGGCCGCGTTGTGCAGTAGATACAGATCCGAGCCGGATATCTCCGATGCAACACGGCCGCGAATTTTGTAAATTACTTCTAAAACTCAAACATAACTATTGAAACGCAATATAACCAAAATAAGTCAATTTACTTTACAAAGAGCAATATTTCTATAAATTTATCGAGGCTTCTAGTGTTCCAGATGAGTGTAGTATTTATTTCACTGAATATAATAATCCGGAACAATTTCTTTGTACTTAAAAAAACTCAACGTTTTTATCTATGATTCATTTCAAAGCAAATTTGCATTTCAAAGTTCACTTGTTAAGTCACTGGATGAGGTTTTCTTCTAGTCAATCATTTTATTTTCACATTTTACATTTTATTATTGTTCATTTGGAAAATATGTACATGATAGACTGGCCCGCAGGTAGCATTAAATAATCTAGGCGGGCCGTAGTCTTTAAAATTAACAAATTTCAAATAAGTATGATAACTTAACGAAGGGGGGAAGAGAAAGAAGAATAAGTAAGTGAGTGAGTGAGTAAATAAGTAGTGAGTGAGTAAACAAGTAAGCAAGCAAGCTAATTTGCTAATTTGAAAACCTTATTTCAGGGCACTTTTTCGAAAAATTAATTTTATATGTAGTATAATTCAGTATCCCTTGAAACTTCGTTTTTGATACAAGTTAGCACTGATCTAAAACATGATATATTGTTTGGGTTATTTTCTTAATGCTCCACACGAGCGGTGTGAATTTCGACGAAATGACAACATGAATTTATAAACAGGCAAGTCCTACTCTTCGACAATATCGAACAACTAGAATTGCACGATCCAACTCTGCTCCATCGAACATTGTTCGATAGTTTGTCATCCCATGTTGGAATAACATTTTTTGCTTGATAAAATGTTGCATGAAGTTTGCTTTTGTTCGATCAAATGTTTGACAGTGTTTGGCCACTACGCTTCATTTTCATCCAACAGAGGTGGATCGAGGGCTTAATCACGTGTGGGCTGCGAATCAACCGAGATATTTCTTAAGTGTCTAATTTCTTTTTGTATTTTAATGGCCTGGGCGAAAACATTGACTTTCAGTTGTATCAGGAAGTTTACATTTTTGAAGATTTTTATCGAAAAATGATTGCGAGCGCTTCCGCGAACATTTCCTCAAGTAACTGAACATATTACAATCAAACCACCAACACCTGATTCCCTGTAAACTAGTTCTGTTCACAAGGCTGATTATATACACTACAGCAAAATCGGTTTTACTGGAAAAGTCTGAGTTTCCATAGTATAGAAATGTCAAGAAAATCCCATGGAAATTGAAAAATCATGACAATAGGCAATCTCCACCATCTTAAAAGTAATTTCCAATGTATTTTCAACCGATCTCTTAATTTATATGGCTTGTCCAACATCTAAAACTAGAGTCAGTTGACATCCCACCAACCGGCCAAACCATTATTCTTCCAGCATCTAAAATCAATTCAGAATATTTCAATCATATTTCCAGCATATTTCTAAGACTACTCCCACGAATTTCCGTGATTTTTCCATGATAACTACAACGCGTCATCTAAAGTTTTATGGTACTTCCATGCCGTACTATTTCCGTACTTTTGTGATTTTTTTATAGCATGCGGTCAATGTATGATGTTGTTGGAAATTTTCAATTAATATTATCGATATATTTCCATGATTTTTCTGTGGCATTTCTATACTATTGAAATATGTTGAAATTTCAGTGTTCCTCGTTTAACATGCCCAACACCAAGGGACAATAGACCATTTCGCGGTTAATTCCGACATTTTGAAAGGGGTGCAAATATGGCGCGAAATACAGTGTTTGTATCGGGGAATCCGATGCCAAATAGAATCCGTAAAATTCGTAAAATGAAATATTCTTCAGATACAAACTTAAGATACCAGGTAAAAGATTAATGGATCGAAATTTGAGGGATGTAGCTGTACTGGGAAGTGTGCAATCGTGATTTCAGTTTTCCATACATTGTCTGTTAAAAAATTCCACGGACTTTGGCTCGAAGTCTTTCAACTTCATATATTTTAGTTCTTTTCTCCGACAAACATTTAGCACCCCGACGAAACATTAAAAATTAACTAGTAGCTTTTCATAGAAACGTTCCATTTTTTCACTTTTTATTTATTATTTTATACTAGTTATAGACACTGCTTGCTAACATTCATATTCAAAACAGAACTAGACCTAACTGCACAGAGATTATCAGAAAAATTAAAGCCAAACAAAAAGACAGAATAACATGCATCGGATCACAAAACTTTGTGTTTCTAATTTCATTTATTAATTTTTGTTAGGTTTTAAAAACGGTACTTTTTCAACAAACTTTGATTCAGGGATAATTTCAATGAAATTATCACTTTCTCTTAGAAAAATGTCCTCCTCTCCCCAATCCTGCCATCTTCATCTAATGATAGCTTTATTTTTTAGCTAGTTCGTAGCTAGTTTGTAGCTTGTTTAAACAAATGACATCTTTTTTATTTCGTTAGGCTCGAAAAACATGAGTGTTTTGGATAAATGTAGTGCATGCACATACTCAGATATAAAGAGGAATTTATCTTCTAGTGTTTGTATATAGGTAATCAAATGGAACGAGTGAAATTAGGGATAAATTTCACGCGTGTTTGTCAAAATCGAAGTAATTTCCCGAGCCGCTTATGGAGGACAAATAGACCAGTTTACGGTTCGTGCGCAGGTGTGCAAGTTTTTTGTTTCAAGTGTCGGGCCGCCAAATAAACAAAGGTTTTGTACAACTCACATGAACCGTAAACTGGTCTAGAGATGCAGATGTTTGTTTTAGCGTGCGTAGGCGGGGTTTGAAATTACAAATTATGCGTGAAATTTCAAGTTAAAATTAGGAAGTAATTTGTCCTCTGTGGTATTGAGCTTGATAACTCCGGTAAGCATTTATTTCTAATTATGAAAAATTAGTTTTCCAGACATTTGCCTGTACAACGAGTCAAAGTCCGCGGGAAAATTTAGAGAAATTTATGGAAAACTTAAAACAGGATTGCACGATTCCCAGAACAGCTACATCCCTCAAATTTTGATCAGTTAATCTTTTACCTGGTATCTAAAGTTTGCAGATGGTGAATCTTCATAAATTCGATTTTACGGAAACTAGTTGGCATCGGTTCCCATACAAACACTGTATTTCGCGCCATGTTTGCACCCCTTTCAAAATGTAATTAAATGGAATTAACCGCGAACTGGTCTATTCTGGTTGGACTTTTTCTACGAAGAACATGATGATTGAAAGGCTAAAATCAAATAAAGGCCTCCTTCGGCCGGAATTAAGGGTTGGAGTAAATCAAACCGTTCTGATTGAGATACTCAAATCTTTGAAGTATGACTCTTGTTGGAAGGTTTTGGTCGATATAACTCTATTTGTGAATTAATAACAAACGAAGGTTTATCTTTTCTCAGTTGTAGATAATATATTACGTTTTATTAATTTTTGAATGAATTGCATGACTTGCAGAGAAGTATGTAAGGCTTATAGTAAAACGGCTTTGGTGTTGGGAATGTAAATAAAAGACATGGGAGCGTATTTCTCTGTAAGCAACCTTCCTGATCTTAGCGAAACACAGCTGATTACCGCGAAAACTGATTAACAACGTCTTCTGACTAAATAAATTCCTACCAAGCTAGATCTAGAAAAAATAACTATTTCTTATGTACTTTTCCTTATGGCTTGCAATACTGATGTTTTATATTGTGATTGCTCATTAAAGAAAGCATTTAGCATGAATACGAAGTTTGCTGGAAATTAGGCAGTACTCATTTATATGATCATGCCGTGAGCGGGGCGAATACTTTGCATAAGAATACAAAGCAGAATTGTTCCTGGGTAATTGCATTGAGTAATTGCATTAATGTTTAAATATGTGAACAAATAAAATAAACGTGTTGAAAATACAAATTCCTTTTTTTGATTTCATGTTGAAGCGTTTTCTCTTGAGGCGCTTTCTGCTAAGCCTATGTAAAAAAGCACACCAAGAGAAACCATTATTTAGTAATATTTTGAGTTATTTCTATGTGCGTGAGTTCCTTCCGTTGTGCAACTGTAAGATGATTTTACAAGAAAAGGTATTCATCTTTTGTAAATATATATTCCTTCTCCCATTTCCCATTGGTCACTGCAGTACAGACCCGATAACAAAACACATAAACGTCGGTTCATTTAATACTTTAAGTGTATCCAGTAAATCCAGGCAGTGGTTCCGCAAGCTACGGGAAGACCACTGGAGCAACACATATTAAGGTTAGTTGCACTTTGTTCATGCAGTTTTGTACTAAAACGAGTTTTGTAATAGGATGATTTTCCGAGAACGATAAATAAAGCAAATATAAATAAAACTTTCAAACGCTGAGTAAAGAAATATTTAAAAGAAACTGGGCAGGTGGCCGTGCTATGTTTCTTAGTCGTTGTTTCCTCCATCATAGATTATCCCCATTTATTGAACAAGTAATTTCATGCGCGGTTTGCATAATTCCACATCGTTCCACTAAAGTGAGCATGCAATGAATTCTGTTCTACAAATGGATGTGCGTTAAACATGACAATATAGAACAGATCAATACACTAGCTTTTCTTTTTATAAGTAATTTCGTAAATATTCTCTTAATTTCAATCTGTCGTGTAATAATAACTGTAGTCTTATAAATTTACGAAGTTCAGTCGCTCCAAACGTCCTAATTGCCTAGAGCGTATTTTTCCTTTTAATCTACTGGATGATTTCTCCTTTAATCTGGCTCTATTTGATGTGTGCTTATAATGTTTGTATTTTAACCCGCTATACATTGACAAAAATACTGCTAAATCAAATGATCTTAACCCTGACAAAAATGTTGATACTACGCCAATCACCTGTGGATACTACACAGAAGATCAGCTAAACGAATTTGTATCTAATAAGGTAAATAATATTGGCCCGTAGTCTTCAACTTGTTGCTACACTATCGAAAACACATTTTACGTTGTATAGAGGGTTTTCACTCAATCCCCAGAGATTCAAATGACAAAGGGCATGGCGGCCATGTTGGTGTACCTAACAAAAGAAGCTAACGAAGAATCTATTGTTAAAGGTACACCAACATGGCGGCTATGACGTCACGTGAAAACTCTCTATTCAGATAACGAATGTTGGTTGAATCAAACAAATAAATCTTTTGGTTTCATGTCTGATCGAACCAGGGAACGAGTAATATAGGCGATTCTGACTACACTGACAAGAGACTTCGTAAGTATAGTTTATTGTGGGATAGTCGCCACACAACTCCGTACTACATAATACAATTAACTAATATTGTATTGTATTCCTAACTAATGGAAACTGCCAGATACGAAAAACCGCTTAAACCACGAAAAAACCACCCTGGGGTTGTGGCCAAAAAACGTGGGGAAACGCGGAAACGTACTCCTCGACCTAATGCAGCAACCCGGATTCTACGAGGGTTAGGGAACTGACTATTCACTATTAACTTAAGCTAAATAATTAATTTAAAAAAATATTAATTTGAACCAACGTGGAGCTGACTGGCATAGAATGACTACTTTTCCCGCTCGAAGCATTATATATACTAGAAGCATTACCCATAATGCTATAGACTCGTATCCATACCTCTCTACCGTGCCGGCAGAATATCAATTTCTGACTATATCGCTCCTGTGTCGCTCAACCGTCAGAAATTACATTTTCTGAAGCCTGGTTAAACTATTCTAACTGTAATATGGTAAATATTCCTGGTTACTAAATTTATTGATATTAATCGTTCATCTAAATCAGGTGGCGTTGTAGGGCTGTATTTACAGGATCGTTTTGACTTTAAAATTAGACCTGATTTCTGGCTGTCGGACTCTGAATGTTTCGAATCTGTGTTTGCTGAAATTAACATCCCTCATGTGAAAAAAATATTTGCAGGACAGTTAATCGAACCCCGGTCACCAAATGTAAATGAATTTATCCTATGCCACACCCTAAATCCTTTGTTGCAACTGATGCGATAAATCTCATATCCCACTGTCTTAATTAGGCAAGTGGGCAGGGCTTTTAAAGAGAGGGAAATTGTAGGGTAATAAATATCATTAGTATGCGATAAGTAGCGTGATAAATGGTTCACACACTGTTTATCATCCCACTGTTTATCGCATACTAATGAGTATATTTATACAATGACTCGCGAATAAGCAAAAACCGTGGACGAATATCCTGCTTGTTGAACGTTGGATCTGTATGAAGATCTAAACAGCCAAATAATAATAAATAGAAGCGAGAAGTCCAAGGACTATAGTAAAGCTGAAACAACGTGTATAGTTTTAAACGTACTATATTTCACTTTCACCTTATTTCCTATTCATCTATTGACATTGTATTAGTTTTCCGTATCCATTAGTTTATCGTAATTTGTTACCTTCCTTTATTTACCTTATCTACATCACTTTATTATTTCAACATTTTTTACCAGTATCCGTTCCATTGCGTCACTTCCTATTTACATATTGTGAAATCCTATATATTGTGAAATCCTATATATTGTAACCCCCTATTTTAGAACTCTCTACTTACAACATCTAGTACCTGAAGAAGGCTAGTTTGGCTAGCCGAAATATAGTACGTTTAAAACTACACACGTTGTTTCAGCTTTACTATAGTCCTTGGACTTCTCGCTTCTATATTTATACAGTCGAATAAATAATTATACAACAAATTAAATCACACCATCCGCAAAGAAACGACACAATTTTACATATTGTACAAGCTCCTTGGAGGGAGGGTAGAAAGTAGAGGGGAGGGGAGCGGAGGGTTACAGAAATATGTTGTAGGGGAGGGGTAGGTGGATTTTTTTCTTTTTAAATCCTCCCCCCCCCCCCCCCCCAAAAAAAAAAAAAAAGACTAAGCCCTTTTTTTTGTGAATCCCAAAAAATTAAGAAATCGCTTTTTAGAATCTTGAAAAAATTAACCAGTTCAATAATATTGTACTGGTTCAAAAAAATGGTACTGGTTCAAAAAAATTGTACTGGTTCAAATCTGATATTTGTACCACAGGTAATAATTGAACCACAACATATACATACTATATAGACAACATAACATATTCCACATAGATCTACAAATCGATATAGACAAAAGATACAAACAAACAAGCAAATAATCAAATAATAATACTGTACTATATTTTTCATTTTATTTTATTTTGTGTGTAAACATATATATTATATATGGTAAATAAAGATTAACTTGAATTAAACTTCGTTACTTACGTTCGTTACCTTTGAAAGAATATATATTGTGTCTCCCCCTCCCAAATCTTCTTTAACGTGACGACTCAAACAATAGAGCGTGGAAGGCGGATAGTCGTCACGGTCTTCCTTGCGTACTTCTACATCTTGCAAGCCAAAAATTCAACGCTTCTGGGCTTGACGTTCCAAGCTCGGCAATTTGAGGCAGTATCGACAGCTTTCTTTCGAAAATTTGCCAACGACTCCCAAACTTTGACTGCCCACTTTGTTGAACGTCTCGTGGTACTCTTTCGACGTTTCCCCTCTCTAAATCACTTTCGGTCACTATATCGCCAAAGTGCTTAGAGGTTTAATCCTGAAACTCATTGTCATCCTCAAGAAACAGCAGCTCATCCACAGAAAAATTCGCCATGTTTATCCCAGCAACAAGGTCTTCGAGGTATTTTAAATCTCCTCTGACAACTCCATTGTTAACTGAGGTAGTTGTACCAAATAAATGTGTCAGTTATGCCTAGCTATTTTGCATAAACACAAGTCCAACGAAAAATGTTTTGATTTCATGTTCATTTGCACGTGTATTTCAAAATATAAAACTATTTCATTAACGTGCATGTATTTCGAAATATGCAACTTGTGATATTTGTTTATCACTCACACACCGACAAAACCGAGATTTCAATCTTACAAAATATTGATTTCATCTCTTTCTGGGTTAAATGGCATAAGATAAGTTGGTTAATGAATGTCCACTCGTGTGATATGGGATTTATCATCGCTCGTGAAGCTTAACGTTCTCCCTCGTGGCCGCTAAGCATTATATAATTACTCACGATGATAAATTCCATATCACTCGTGGCCATTCATTAACCCTTACTTCTTGACTCCTTTCAGAAACTACTAGCTATTGTTACTAAAGAAAACAATTTATATAATGGGCGATACTAATTTGAATTTGCCGAACCATTCGCAGCATTCCGCAACAAGTAGTGGATTTATTGATCGTTTGTTCTCACACTCTTACAAGGCCGACTCAATTGACCTCTAACACTGCAACCTAGCCTCCGCAGCCATCTCAAAGTATCGGAAAAACCGCGGAAAATCGTGAATTGGGTTACTTGTGATTCCTGCCCTTCGATGAAGGGCATGGCACTAGGCTTAATTATATCGAGGGAGGCTGGTGAATAGAATTTTATGAGTTTCAGCTAAAACATGTTACACGGTGAATTCTTGGTGAAACTGTCTCGCAGTTTCACGAAAACTTTCACCGTGTAACATGGGCTTTAGAGCCAATAAATTATCGCTAAACATTGAGAAAACTAATTATATGATATTTCGTCCCAAGCAGAATATTTTGTGCTCACTCAACCCCATAGATATGGAAAATAAAAATATGAAACAAGTGGAGGTCGCAAAGTTTCTTGGAGTCTTTATTGATCAACATTTCACATGGAAACCCCACATTAGCTTTGTCAGTAAAAAAATGTCAAAATCAATCGGCATTATAACTAAATCTCGTTTTTTTCCTGTCTTCGAAAACTATGCTGTCCTTATATTATACCCTAGTGTACCCATACCTTAATTATTGTAATATTGTATGGTCGTCAAGTTATCCCTTAGACTTCATCTTTTACAGAAACGCATCGTCCGAATAATATAAAATGCCGATTAGCGCGCGTATACACAGCACCCTCATTTAAGGAGCTAAAATTATTGATGTATTTAGTGTGAATTTCTTTTTAATATCAAGCTTTATGTACTCCTACCATAATCAACTCCTACCTGTCAGTTTTCTCAACCTCTTCTTAACTAACCGAGAAATTCGTAATTATAATACAAGACATGCTACTGACTATAGACCACACCACTGTAGAACTAACATCAAACAGTTCACTACCTTCATCAAGGTCCCAAAATATTGTTATTTTGCAGATTTTATTTTACAAGTCACCATGACAACGTACAACTACTACACAACCTCTCCAAAGAAATCCTCTAATGGGAGCTCAATCCATGTGAATAACAACACAGGCCCTCTAGACAGAGAGTACATCATAACGCCAGTTGGACAACCCATCATGGTAACTGTACTCGTATTGCTCGCACTCGCCGGGTTCGTTGGATTCTTTGGTAACCTGCTTGTCCTGTTTTTAAAATGGAAGCAGTACAATGCCGATAAACACAAAGTGAGAAGACCTCTTGAGCGGCAAATCGCTTCTTATTTCATCTTCAGTCTCGCTCTGTCTGATGTTCTGACGTCGCTGGTTGTTGTACCGCTCTTTTCCATACAAAAGGCCACTGCCATTTTCCAAACAGATGCCAGCTGCAAAGGAGTCCGTCTTATGAGTTTAATGTGTCCCCTCATTACGGCAACAAATCTCATTGTGATTGGAGTAGAGCGATACATGGGAATTTTTTACCCCCTCACAGCACCCTCAAGAAAAACTACCAAGAAGCTCCTCATAGCGGCTTGGTTGACAGGAATGACGCTGTCCTTTATAGCAGTTTCAACTGTCAAAATGACACAATACGACATCGGACCTGGTAAATACACATTATTGTGCAAATCAGACACTAATGTACTTAGAAATCGCATCATAGTCATTGCATTGACCTTCGTTATGTACTACATACCAAGCATTTTCTTGATCTACTCGTGTTGTGCCATCTCAAAGTTTATTCGGCAAAGACAACGCCTGATGCCATTCCATGGAACTTTAGCAGGAAACGCGGCCTCCCACGGAGAAATGAAAAAGTACCGCAGCACTAAAATGTTCGTGATGGTTATCCTCACCTTTATTTTACCCTATTTTGTATTTGTTGTTCATATGACAGTTTACACCGTCACAGGATCGAAGCTGGGGGTTTTATTTGACCACATCATTCCTCTCATTAGCGCACTACTCAGTATAATCAACTGTGCGGTGAATCCGTTTGTTTACTTCTTCTTTGGCCCAAGGGACTTGAGGAAGTTGTTTCGAATATTTATTGCACCAAAATTCCCTTGGACACGACGACGAGTCAACACCATTAACAAGAAGGAGAAGAACAGAACACAGGGAGCCCAGCAGCCAACACGTGGTGACGCGGGCAGAATAACGCAATTAACCAAACGAACCCTGACCGCACACATTAATAGCTTAGAAAGCTCTTATCCAGCGACATACGAAGCAGAGTTTAATAGCACGAAATCTGACAGTGAACTTGATAAAAATTCAGCAATTCCTGCCCTACATATAACCATATTAGAGTATACCCGAGATTTAGAGATTGGAGGTCTGAATCAAAGACGAAACGGTTGGTGTACTGGCGTGAGAAGAAGAGCGTCCTTCTAGCTGGATAAAGAAGTACCATCTCGGTTAAAGGATTCTGAGGCCAACTGTCGCAATGTATTGCTATTTTGTCCTTTTCTAACAAATTTCCCTTTTTAAATGGCAATCTTTAGCGGAATATACAATATCAATGAAGCTGTAAAGATACTGAGATTATAAACATGAAGTAGCTGATGTGGGTAATTATAACGGTCCTTGGTTGGCTCTGACAAGAATTAGTTAAAACTCACTAAACTCGTTACCAACGTTTTCAGTAATTGACAATTCATCAGATCAGATTTTGTATACACCAATACTTATTGTTCTGACTTGTACTCATGCACCTATTAATACCTCTTTCCCCGGAAGGAGGGGGTGGGGGTAAGTAATACTATGGTGCCTACGTGCAAATGGTAAATGTAGATTATGCTGACTGCGTGTATCATATATATGAAAGTCGTGATTCTTCTTTAATTTAAAGTTAAAGTCCACCATGCTATTTAAACATTTAAAGATAGTAATACAGCGATGATAGCGCCGTCGAAGGTACTGAGTGGTTTCCACTAGTTTAATAGTTCGAGTGCTTGAGATGCAGAAGAGCTTGAGGGAATGTCGAGCAGTATTATTCTGAAGAACTTGAAGGAGATCCATGAGACGGTATTATTCTCATTATTCTCCCCAGACGATATCGGCTTAGTTAAGTAAGGGAAGGACAAGATATTTATAAAGCGTGCAAGGGCAGCAAAAGATCTATGCGGCGGATGATGCCAAGACGTCGATTGACTTTCTTACTGCATTAGATGATTCTGTCCACGTGGTCTGACCAACTCATGTTCTCACTTTCTGTCACTCCTAAATATTTAAAATAGTCAGTTCGGTCAAGAGCAGAGTGAAACTTCTCTGAAATCCTTGAGCTTGCGTGAACTGCCATAAATGACGAGCTTGTATTTAGATGTTAAACCATTGACACATGGACAGCGTTCAATTTATCTTTAAGTTCCTGAGCGTTAGTCGAAGAGCAGTAAGTTACTGTAACGTCAGCGCAGAGGGACACGCAGCAATTAACACATGAGGGTACGTTATTTACATAAACTAGAAATAGTAGTTCCCTAAGACGCTTTCTTGAAGAACTCCGACACGATTTATAAACCTTAAAATATTTTCGGCGCTGGAGCTTCTGGAATCTCACTGCGATCGGAGAAAAGGGTGGCGGAAAATTCGAGATAAAAAATATATATATATATATCATTGTAGCCAATTTTATAAGCTTTAAAATGATATATGGTCGATGTATCTACAGTTTCCTCGAGGCGCTACGCATTTTCCACTGGGATTATGCACCCTGAAGGTATCCGGTAAGGGTATGGAAAAAGGGGGATTATTTCCTTGAGGGCTTATAACCGGAAGGAAGTTTTTGTTACCAGACTGGGATTCAGTTACGGTATGTTACCCTTGGTGAAGTAGGCCTCTTGGTTAAATGTTAATTTTGTATCATTTCGAAACCCGTGCATCAGATCCCCCACGGCATTTGATGAGTGGTTTGCCCCCGATAGTGGGGCATTTGACGACCATCTAGGGCCCCAGGGGTGGGGCACATTATCCAGTATATTCTTATCTCGCCAGTCAGTTGACAGATTTCGAGGGAGAAGATTCGGTTTTGTAGAGGCCTTGGCTGAATAAGATAAAGCCATGACCAGGTCCAAGGATATTGATGATAATATCCCGATAACATAATAATTGTCTCGTGTCTCTACTGGGCAAGAAAGGCATGTAGCAGATATCATTCACCAGACAGTAAAACCCTGAAATCAGTGGCCTTTTGGGTAGTCTGCCTTTTATTCGAGGGTTTCGGGTTTCACATCGATGGTTAATTCCACGTCGAGGGTCGAGGATTCTACGTCGAGGATTCTACGTCGAGGGTTCCAGTTGCGGTAACTTTGACAATTGTTTTATGAAGCTTTTATAGCGGTGAGCAATAGCGTGAAATGTTCAGGAAACCACTATACCAAAGAAGATAGGCCATCAACATCTGGGTCGCATCGGCCTTTCTCCGTGTTTGCTCAGTAGTGGTTAAGGTCTGCTGTTCGAGAGGTCGAGCGGTTCAAATTAAAACTCTGACCGGACGAACACATCAGGGTTTTAAAATAATCGAGTAGAGGGTCCGGCTACCTTAGTTTAGCGAGGCAATTTCGTTCTCAAACTACAAATGGTCAGACCTTCACGTCTTCTCGGATAAGGACGTTATATCGCAGATATCGTAGATCCCACGTTGACTGGCAAGTTTATCACTGTTATAGTCCCATCAGGCCATGAGATGTTTTAAAATAAGTCATTTCCCAACTCGGGAATTACGGTTACGTTAAATTTTACTTGAAAACCGATATCGCACGAATTGCTTCCGATCAGTTTTTCGCGTGAAATTTAATGTGGAATTCCCTCGTCAGGCAATGAATTTACCAATAAAATTAATTATCATACATTTTACTCACATCTCGATTCTGATTGTCTAATTGAATTATCTGCTAGCAGATAATACTTAGCGCTCGATGGTAAGCAAATACGACAATTTTACGCTAGAAAGCAGGCACTTATTTCGTTGTTTTGAGCCATTTTAGCGCTCAGCTATGTTTCTAGTCATTCTTTTCTCATAAACTCGTAAAATAAATGCAATTTTTAGCTCGAATATGAAAGAAAACATCTTGAATCATGCAGAAATCCAATCGTAAACAAACCAAATTTATGCGGCGTTTCATTTAGCTTCGTTTACGATAGCTTTCTCTTTTGCTAAAACTATAACACAATTATTGAATTCGGTTTTCGAAGCCTTTGGCTTCGGCTGATAACACAGACCTCTGTCTTGATAGTTTTCGCTATCATGCTCAATCTCATCCAATAATTGCTTAATATCATCCACCTTACAAAATCCAAGGAAAATGCAGCCAAGAGAGCTCTTCGTAACTTACTTATAAAAATACAAGATAATGCGCCGGGATGTTAATAATAATGTCGATATACCCACAATATATATGTTAGTAATAGGTTTTACAAAGACATCATAATCCACCTCGGTTTTAATTGTCCGATCAAAAGCAACAACCAAATACCAAAATGGCATCTTGTACTTATGAATACAATGATTTAATTTATATTCGAAATAATATTTCATGATTATATCTGCAAACGTAAATTTACAAACTTCGCTCTGCACATGCGCATATGAATAAATTAATAACGAGCGCATAGTACCGAGATCCTTTTCGGTCTTATACATGCACTGCCCATGAATCATTGCGCGCGCACCTCAATATCGTGTTCCACGAAAATCAGAGAGATCAACGTTGTTGTTGTGTGACTCGCTGGAATCTTTCGAAATCCATCTCTATTTTTGGCCATCGTGTAATTACTCCCACATACTTATGTTTTACTGGCTTTCTTTCATCTTATTTTTTTGTGTATATACCTTTAAAACGTAACCATTCTGTAATTTTCGCGGATGTCTCGAAGGAGAGCAGCGAGCCGAGGAAGGCCGAAGGGAGAGCGACAAGAGGCGACGCGAATCGACAAATAATCCTTCACTAGTCCACCCTTGCTCTCTGTAGGTCTACAAGAGAACACTTGCGGTTCTAAGGGAATATTATGCGAGTTTTCTAGAGGTTTTGTTGCATTAAGGACCGGCTTCGTTGGAAAGACAAAGCAATCATGGCGAATGTTTATACTTTCGCACGGCCCAGAAGTGTTATCCACTTTATAAGTATGCGTGAAACTTCATATTTGCAATTTTATGAGCTTTAATTTGTTTAAAATTTACTCAGTATTGTAACATTTTCATCTCTCTTTTATATACAGGAAGTCCTGCTTCCAAAAATACGACCAAGATATCAAAGTCGACCTCTGAGTGCATGTAAATTATAGTAGATTTATATTGTTGGCTTTTTTAAGTAGTACTTATTTAGCAGTCAGTTCTGCTTGTAAGTTGTTTATGTAATTTAAGATCTGTTTCCGTTCTTCTTTTGCTTGAAAATTGTTAATACGATCGTCTCATGTATATTTGCTAACCCCCCACCTCGAATAGCATTTGCTAAATGTGGATGGGTTAGATTCTTTGTAATGTAATTTGTAAATTGAAATAAAAGTGAAGTGAAGTGAAGTGCCGGCGATTACCATGTCTTCGCTTGTGACTCTAGTACGAGACCCATATGAAATTTGAACTCACAATATTTCATTAGCAAGGAACACTCCGGGCACAAAACATCGTAAAAAGGCCGAGGTTGAGTGCACACAAAAAAGTAAAATTAACACCATTTCTTTACGACTACTCTAAATTTTAAGACATTTTGGCAGATTGGTATCATTTTTTGGACAATCGTTTATGTATTCTGCCGTTGTTGTGACGTCATAAGGGATGTCTCCTTTTTTGGTGAAATCTAACTAAAACACGTTGCAAGCAGATTATGTGATCAAAATGCCTTCATGAGATATATTCATTTGGCAAAAATTTGAACTCTCTACGATAAATATATCCAGAGTAATGGATGATTCACTATTTCTATGACGTCATTATCAGTGACGTCAGGCTTCAAGCATAAATCAGACTGCCTACTATAAAAATATCACTAAAGAAAATACTATGACTGAGCGTTAGACAGTCAAACATTCTGAACTGGCTATTTTGTGAGGACATCCAAATATATGTATGACGTCATAATGACATATACATGTTCACTTGTAAACTCTGAAGAAGGTTGGCCGTGCCAGCCGAAATATTGAGATATCATACCCATTACCGTATAATCAGCCTTTCTTCGTTGTTACTGTTTACACATTTTTGTTGATTAGATCCCTCCAAGGTGATCCGTTACTATACTTCGTCCGTTCGTCTTTGCAGTTTTTCAATCTCAAAAATATAAAATGAACACGTTGTTATTAATAAAATAATAACCTTCGTGACCTACTTGTCAAATCACAACTACGTAATGTGACTAACAAACCTGCTGTTCCATCTGGCTCTTTCCGCTGTGGCAAAAACTGTGCCACTTGTCCTTACATTCATCATGGCCTCGCCAGCTACACTTTTTCTTCCACCGGGGAAACCCGTTTCATTAAGTCACACATCACATGTAACACCAGTAACGTTATCAACATGGTGCAATGCAATTTATTTCCCGCCAATAGTTGGCGGGAAAATGGCCAAAATTTAAAATTGAATAACTTTTGTTTACCTCATGAACAAGAGATTTTAAAAAGATATAATTAAACGTTTTTAGAGATAATAAAAATTTATAAGAAACCTATTAGAAATGGACAAATGACGTCGTTGTGACGTCATAATGATGGCTACATTAGCTTAACTTATCAGGTTATATTTTGTTGACACTCCTCTATACACCTACCAACATTCATTCCTCTACGCCGAACACTTTTTAAAATATAGAAACTCCGGCCTTTTTACGGTCATTTGTTCACGGCGTGGAAAGTAGAGATCTTCGAATTCTGCCCAACAATGCTTGACGCATGAGAACAAGCGACCAAGGGTATTTGGTTGCTCCTCGATTGTGGAAAGTCGCACGCGTGGTCGAATCTAAAGTAAAAGCTCATTGAAGCTCGCTACTGAGTACTGTGCAAGATTCGAAGCATTAGATGTTCATGGACTCTGGTGACTCGTATATCATCCGCTACAAATTATGAAATTCGCTACCCTAAGCCTATTTAAACGGTTTTCATGAAACTAATATATAAGTATTAAGAGCATCTGAGTTAGACTAAAAGCTGTGCAGCCGTTGCTATACAAACCGATGTAAACATCGCGCGCAATGATTCATGGGCTCAGACACATAGTCTTTAAGGTATGCTAACCGACCGATTGGAATCGAGTAGCAGCTGACGTTTCGAGCGTTAGCCCTTCGTCCTTGTGTTGGCTTACGATGTAAAACATCGTTTTATTTCGACACTGGGATGTTGGACTATAGGTGTAGTAGTGAATATGGCTGAGATTGGAGGACGCTTTCTTCATTTCGGCAACCAGTTTCTTTAAAATGGTGTACACAGTGGCTGCGTTGTGGCCAAGCTCATCGGACACAGAGTGAAAGAGGGACTTGGCCTGCCTCTTTCTCTCTGACACCACTACCCGCCTTAGCCTTTTACCAAATCTTAAAAATAATTAAAATTGTTGTTCTTGTTGTTTCGATTTGATTAGGTTTTTTGTTTGGGGGGGAGGAGGGGTAGATATAAGGAGTATCTCGCTACATATAACAGTGCACACACTATTCTAGACGAGCCCTGACGATTTTGAGGTCATGTAGTCGTGTCAAAAGCCTCCCCGGTGTGGACAGTTAGTTTGACGTTCATCCCGTACATGTTGTTGTTCTTGTTGTTGTTGTTGTTTCGATTTGATTATATTTTTTTTAGGGGGGGGAGGTAGATATAAGGAGTATCTCGCTACATATAACAGTACACACACTATTCTAGACGAGCCCTGACGATTTTGAGGTCATGTAGTCGTGTCAAAAGCCTCCCCGGTGTGGACAGTTAGTTTGACGTTCATCCCGTACATGCTGAGCGCAGGGTAAAATTCGCCTGTGATGCCAACGAATGTTGGACCCGAAGGACGGGAATTGTCTGTCACCAGTTTTCCTGAAATGAGAAAATAGAAATTCAGTGAATAATAGTAACAGTATAGTTAAACAATAGTAGTAAGCAGTAGTACGGTAGTATATAATAGTGGTTACAATTGTAGTAGTAGTCTATAGTAGTAAAGCGTTATGAATGGAGAACACTATAAATACACACACATATATATAGTAAATTATATATATATTGTTTGTCAAATTATGCAAGTTTATCACAACCTAAAACGTTCCCTGCTAGCAGAGGTCTCTCTGTCTTGGTAAAATGGAAGGCGAGGGAGAGACCTCTGCCGACATCCGACGCTTGCCGTCCACATTCATGGACGAGTCAAACCAGTTTCGAAAACACGTTTTACCGGAAATAGCTGTACGCGTCAGTTTTTTTTACAGTTGTTTCGTGCGCTCATAAGTACACGTGAGACGCGTCACTTGTTGCCAAGGAAACTTCACGCATGCGCGACAGAGAAAGCGTCGGATGTCGGCAGAGGTCTCTCCCTCGCCTTCCATTTTACCAAGACAGAGAAGAGACCTCTGCTAGCAGGGAACCTAAAACGGCAAAGAAACACACTTAACAATAAAAGTTGTGAAATGTACATAAGAAAACAGCCTGATCAGCCTTCCTGGTTAATCTTGCATCATTCGACCTGTGTTGCAAGTCCATTTTCTCGTAAAGCTCGTAATCGTATCGTTGAAGTAGAGGTTCGGTAAGTACTGGTTGTCATTCGACCTGCATTGCAAGTCTGTTTCTCGCAAGGCCCGTAATCTTACCGTTGTCAGTAGATGTTCAGTAAGTGGTCGTCAAATCTGAAAAGCACGCCAACATTACTGGTTGACATTCGACCTGTATTGCAAGTCTATTTCTCGTAACGCCCGTAATCTTACCGTTGAAGTAGTTGTTCAGTATAAGTACTGTTTGTCATCCGACCTGTATTGCAAGTCCATTTTCTCGTAACACCCGTAATCTTACCGTTGAAATAGTTGTTCAGTATAAGTACTGTTTGTTATTCGACCTGTGTTGCAAGTCTATTTTCTCGTAACGCACGTAATCTTACCGTTGAAGTAGATGTTCAGTATAAGTACTGTTTGTCATTCGACCTGTGTTGCAAGTCTATGTTCTCGTAACGCCCGTAATCTTACCGTTGTAGTAGATATTAAGTAAGTGGTCGTCAAAGTTGAGAAGCACGCCGACATTACTGTTTATCATCTCCTGTGATGATCTCTTGATCTGGATCCTGTTCTTGGTGTTGATACATGTAGTAGTTGGGTGCTCATTGATTTGAACCGCAAACGAATGAGAGTCCTCACCAAGAATAGGGTCCTCTATTATCCCACGAGCAATACCAACACCTACAGAACAAATGTTTATTATCAGGTACGAGGTACAAATGAAAACGTTCGGGTTTCCGAGGTCAAAACAAGACCGAATCAAGGCACATGGAATATTAAAAGTTGAAATGCTGGACTCAATAAAACTCGAGGCGAAAAATCTCAACCACATCATATCAACACAAATGTCGAAATTATAGTTTTAGAAACACATTCCTATTTCAACAAAATGATCAAGAACGGCGGAGCACGACATCGTGACAAACTCGTACAAGCATGGCTGGTACGTGTCAAATTTCAGCAGATGAATTTTTGGGGTTCGTTTTTGTTGTCTTACCAAAAATCTTGACCTTCAATTGCACTGGTCAACGTTTAGTCTTACAATAAATGTCTATAGAAAATGATGAGTAAAGGTAGTTGTGGATTCAGTCTAAGGTTTTACTCCAACGACGACAACCTTGGAAATTTCGTGGAGTAGGCTTTTTTTCAACCCCCTGGAATGGAAAATCATGGGAGGAGAGGTCCAACTAAGAAAACCCTCCCGTGGAGATATGAATATTTTCTGAAACCACAAATAATGCAATGCACTCTAACTCAAAATACATTTAACCTTGTATCCACGAGTTCTCCATTCGGAAGCTATTAGGCGCCGCGCCGCGTAAAGGCTTATATTCTATGTACGAGCGAGATTGTTGTCTTCACAGCAAGCAAATATTGATCCATGCCCAGCCTTTTGATATCAAAATAACTGTACTGAATAACTTTGGGTGAAGCTAGGCTTTAGTTTTTTAATAGGATAGTATATGCTGATTACTTGTCCACACAAAAGGCCATCAAGTTTGGCTGGTTGATTTTTTAGAGGATCGCACGCCTTCTCCTACCGATAATGGAAAGCTGGTTGGAGCTACTGAACTCGTCCACGTGAATCCTCCAGTAGTGACAGCCAGTTGCCAGTTTAACGTTCCCCAGGATAAACGTGTACATGGGACTTTTGAGTGATACGGTGCAGTTATCAACAGACATGTCCAGCTCGTGATTGGCAGTGGAAGAGTCAAGCTGAAAGTATAGCCCTACAAAATATAACGGTATAATTATTATATCTTAATCATCGTCATTATCATAATAATAATAATAATAATTACTTACAGTTAAAGAAGCTTCAGCGTGTTTTTAATGCTGCGGCTCGTCAGTTATATCTTATACGCGTAAATATGATCATATGACACCCCAATACTTAAGCAATTGCACTGGCCCCCTTTTGAGCAAAGGTTGACTTCCAAAACTTATTATTCACTTTTAAAGCTGTCCATGGATTAGCTCCTAGATATATCTTTGATCTGATAGAACGTTATGTTCCTGACAGGACTCTTCTGTCTAGTTCTGCTAATTTGTTAAGAGTACCCAAGCATAATCTGGTATCATATGGAGGGAGAGCGTTTTCTGTTGCAGCACCCACACTGTGGAATCGCCTTCCAATCGCTTTGAGGAATTGTGATAATCTTTTAACTTTTAAATCTAAGTTAAAAACGTATTTGTTTAATTTAGCTTATTATTAGTTAATGTATATGATGTATTTAGCATATCAACTTTTAGGAGAGTTGTATTTTTCTATAGATATATTTTGTAATCTGTAAATAGCTATATATATATTGTAAAGCGCTTAGATCTGACTGTATAAGCGCTGTATAAGCTTATTAAATTATTATTATTAACGATAATCATAGAAATAATACATAATTAATTAATGTTTGGTATGTAGCGAATAGTTAAAGGAATAAAAACCAGCCTATCTTATGTAATTTTGCAAAGTTAGAAGACATTTTTGAAGTATTGCTCGCGCAAATAAAGTTCAGGACGGTTAAGCCGTTTTTGTCGCTTGTTGCTTGGCCGAGCGGGGCTTGGGTCACCGTTTAACTTCAGTTCTGTTGTTCTTTATAGAACTTGAAATCTTAGAAACCGATCAGTTTTGTCATAAATGACATTCCAAACACATTTTGCTAACACAAATGGGTATACCATTTCCAAGGGGTAGGGTAGGGAATATTTGTATTTCATGGATTGGAGGTGTTAGTGTTTGGCATGTAGCACATAGTTGAAGGAAATAGAAACCAGCGGTGGTCCCTTCATGTAGGCAACACATGAATTGCTATCAAAATACAATATAATTAACATAATACAAAACAATAGAACACAATACAATTTGGTAGTAATCCATGTCTGCCTACATGAAGGGAGAACCAAACCAGCCTATGTTATGTAGTGTCAATTTTTTGATGTAATACTCGCGCAAATGAAGTTCCGAGGTTTAAGCCGTTTTGAAATTTTGTTTTGGCTATATATCATTTCTCTCCCTGAACGTGAATGTCAACCAAACTAAGAGGACCCCCTGCAGTTTTCTATGGCTAATATTTTGGTGTCAACCCCATGTCTCTACGACGGTGCTTTCTCGCCGTAAAAATTCATCGCCCTTTTCGTTTTGACCGCAATAGAGGAAGATAGTTAGAATTAAGGATGGAATAAAAGAGAGAATTAATACGCACCAAGTTGGAGCATGAGAGGAATAAACAGGGAAATGATGGGGAACCCACGCGATTCATACTATTACCTACCTTTTGGAGTTGAGAGCACGATTTCATCACACGCCATGCCATCTCCAGCCATATTGACTCCAAACACTCGTGCGATAAGTTTGACACTGTATGGCACACTAAATATATTATGCTCGCGTAGAGGCCCCACGTAAACGCGCTTGAACTTGCGATCCTTCTTCTTGCGCGAGGCGAACTCTGCGGCCTTTACCATATCTACCTCCAGCACATAATAGTCCACGGGGCATTTAGTCTCCGGAGAGTGCCATGCTAAGAGAACCGTGGTGTTCTCTACTTTGCACTTTAACTTGTTAAACATCGGTGGGTCTGAGAAGGGAAATCGTAGTCCGGTTAGGGGCCAGTGATTATGTTATGTTGGAAGGTGAGAGAGTGGAGAAGAAATTGCTTAGGTAGTAGGTCAATCGATTTTTTAATTACAACATCTTCATATTTTATTTTTTAAGATAAGAACTTGATGAATTTGATGACGTCACAAGCTTAACAGTTAGTGTTCAAACCACTTAAATTGATCTATCTTTGACTGTTTGTCAAATTCTAATCTGCAAGACCTACCCGGAGGTGGTGGAGTCTCTATTCCTGTTACAAGCTTCATCTGAACATTGGCACCATATAGGCAGAGACCCGCACAGAACATCCCAGATAGACCCTTAAAGCTTGGTCCTTTAGGACGAGCACTGTCTGTCTGAAGTTCTCCGTCAAGGTATACATTAAGTACCTCCTTATTGAGGTCTAAAAGGACCCCGAAGGAGCTATTTTTAAGGTCCTTGGCCTTTTTCTTGATCTGGATTTTGTTTTTGGAGTTCTCCGTGCGAACTGTGGTACCCTCAAACACTTGCAAGGCAAAGGAGTTGGTGTCATTTCCGAGAATGGCGTCCTGAGTAGGTCTTCTGGCTGCCCCTAAATATAGCAAATAAACGGGGAATTATCAAGAGTAGGCACAGCGCGGGAAACAGGTGTAATGCGACTTAGTTCTCGTACAACGACAAAATTAGGAGCAGATTGATTAATATTTTTAACTGCAAGGCATGGTTAAAGTGCACATGAAACGAAAAATGTTTAAGAAAATGTTTTGATCCTAAAATTTCTAATAATGAAATAGGTAAAAACAACAAAATCTAGAAATCGACCAATTCTTGGAGACAGGAGTCTGGAATGACTTCTCATCCTTACAAGGAATCATGACGACACATGCACGGTTTGCATGGGTTTCTTTGAAGCTTGGTAATACAGTGAAAACCTTGCAGCAGATAATATAGTTTTACCTTTAACGTTCTATCAAATACGTCTGAAAACGATAGTTATTCGTACTCATCGTCGTCTGAAGATCATTGTGCATCTTTGCAAACCTTGTGACGTCACGCGTTACATGATATATGGCTGCGCGGGAATGTCGCCTCCAGGCGGTCACACATTCCAAGTAACTGTACAAATGATGCAAGTCAGAGTAAAATTGGAAGTGATTAAACAATCTGCAATACTTATACACTACTGTCGGCAGATTTTTCACTTCGTTTCATATGCACTTTAAAGACCCTTTAGCACGCCCCGTGATACTTTGCGCGAAACCCGTGTTTTTGTTTTGATTTCGTGTTCACTGACTGTGACGAGCGCCTAACCAGCAAGTAACTCAACAACCGTCGTCAAAATTCCATGGACCTCTAGGAAACTTTATATAAACGGAAATAATGCCTAGTTTAAGAAAGCCCTTAAATCGATTCAGCGTTGAAAGCTGAGACTTATTCATTAATCAAACATCCACAAAGGTAGAACTTGGAAGAGAACTTGATGCAGGACGTTATTTAATTATTCAGCGCGTTCTAGGATTTTAAAACTGATGCACGAACACTTACATGCATTTCATATCAGATTATCGGAGCATAAACAGTTCGATTATTGATCAAATACACATCTAACTAATAATCTAGATGAGGAATAAGTCAAGCAACAACATACAGCAATAGAAAATCAGTAGCAGCAATAACTTTATTTGTTCGCTGAGGAGAATATTATAATAGTGTGTACTGACCGATCGCTACAAAGTGTTTGCGTTGACTTCGGTTTGAACACTTACAAGCTACTAAATATCGGAATTAGTGAGCACGGATACAATGGAGGAATGGCAAGGTATTCATTGAGTTTATCCACTGATATACACGCAACTAGAAAACTGAACCACAAATATCATACCGTTGGAGAATCGACAGTCCTTTGAACAGCCAGAGTCATCCGCTCGGCATCCACTAAGCCGCCGGCTATTTACAAATGTACTCAGAAATGCAAGAATGCCGAGTACTCTCCAAACTCACAGCAGTTGCTTGTGTTTCCCTAACTGGAAGATCGGACAATTATCGGCGAATGATCTTCTTACCTTCGTTTTAGGAAGGAAGACAGACCGTGACAATGTTCTCGGTGGTGGTTCATTTGCTCGGCCGTTGGATGTCACACAAAATCTGTCAGCAAATTTTGGTTCAATATTTAAAAGAATGCCCTAAATAAGTTTTTAAGAATAGTATTCATCGTATGTGCGTATATAATAGTAACTATCAGCGGTAACAACGACGATGCAAGCAGATTCTTTACATGTAGACATTGCCGGTCACAGAACTGAATTTCGTGGTCCACGAAAATACTTGTTTCGCGCAAAGCATCACGGGGCGTGCTAAAGGGTCTTTAAATAAAACGATCCAACTATCTAGGTACTCATTATCTATCACAGAATAGATAGTGAGTATAGCTTAGCCAATCAGATTGCAGGATTCGTGATAGAACACTAGTTGGTTTCTACTGTTGTCTAATAGAATTCAAACATGCACTGAACATCGTTCATCGTCATTAGGGATCTTACGTAACCAGGACGGCAACGTCTAGGACGACGGCATAAAAAAATACTCTTCATTACCAAATACAATACTGCACGTGAAAATGCACGCAGTCGCCTACATTTCAATCGTTACCTGGAAAAGCACAACGTGAAAACCCCAAAGTTTACGTTTACAAGAGAACGCAAACGTAAGAAAGTAAATCACTCTGTTTTTCGTTCGGCGTGAGCAAAACTTTATGCGTATCATATTTTTCGAAGACCTGGATGTGAAACGTAATGAAAAGCGAATAAAGGAACTAGTAAACACCAGATTTCGGGAGAAAACACTTTTCTACTTCCCGTTGTCACTGCCGTAGCCGTCCTGGTTGCGTAAGGTCCCTATTGAACATCACTGGGCAACGCTCAACAGAGTATTCAAACCATCCCAACATGTTTGATTGACAATGCTGGATGTTGTTCAGTAAAATGTTTAATTGGTTTGGCTTAGAACGGTTATCAATTGAATGTCGAAACGTCAGTTAGATAATTGCTTTCGAATTTGATTGGTTAGTTATCCACGATTTCGTTTACGCTGCTTTGTGATTGGTTGAAGTAAAACCAATTGTGAATTACTTCAGTCCGTGATCATGATTGGTTCATTGGGTTTTACTTGCCCCTGTGATTGGACACTGAATCGAAAACCACTCTAAAGTTCCTAGGGTCTAAACTATCTGTTCTTATAGGCAGCCTCCTGAAGGGCATGTAGCCACATAACACAGGAATACAAATCAACAAACAGATAAAAGAATCTTACCAATAGCAATGAATGCGTTCTCTGCTTTGAAGCTGTCGAGGTTGACCTTCCAGAAGTGACAACCATCAGCCAGTAGTGCGTCGCCGAACACGTTAGCGTGCGTAGGTAAATTGTGGATCACCGTCATGTCGCCGTGAGAAAGTTTAAGTGATTCGTGAATGCTCTCCATATCCAGTTTGAAGATTGCGCCTAAAAAGAGCAAAGTGTTTAACGGTTGTAGCTGGCTACTTTTACGCTTAATCCTATTGTGCTCATAATACTACAGCTAAATATAAACTGATAATGACATGCTAATACATTCATGCCATCTGGGGAAGTATCAGTTATTAGTTTCTGTCACTTTTATTTCATAATAAAAGGAATGTCATCATTTTGCCTCCACTACACAATTCAGACACACACAGTCATATAGGATACTTGGGGATGTCGGTCAGCCGAGCCCGACAGCGTTTATTCATATAATTGCTCATAATAGCTTACAGGCATTCGTTCTTCAACTTTTGATCTCTATTTATTACTATTATTAATTATTGCGACACTGCCGGATACGAAAACCCAAAACCACTGTGTGGACTAAACGGGAACGTATACTCCCACCAATGCAGTGCCGCCAACTCTGGGAGCTGAGGTCATCTAAATACATAATTGCTCATAATAGCTTACAGGCATTCGTTCTTCAACTTTTGGTCTCTATTTACTACTATTATTAATTATTGCGACACTGCCGGATACGAAAACCCAAAACCACTGTGTGGACTAAACGGGAACGTATACTCCCACCAATGCAGTGCCGCCAACTCTGGGAGCTGAGGTCATCTAAATACTTTTAGTCCGATATGATAAATACAATCTTATGCCGATTTAAATTAAACTCGGACGATTCTAACCTAGCCAGAATGGTTTCCCTTAATGTTCGTTATGCCTCCGGCTTCTCGATCCAATCATTTAAAAAAAAAAAAAATGAAGCAAGGTAGCAAGGCTGACCTAGAATGAATTCAACCTCTTAACAGTCACCTACTTATGGCACACTACATTACCCATAATTCTCAGCACTACTCTCCCCAGGCTTCTGTTCCGTGCCAGCAAAATATTCATTTCTGTGAATTTCGTACCTCAACTAACATAAATTACACTTTACGATATCACCACTAAGTGATTTATGGGGACCCAATACCATGTCTGTGAAAGATTGAGCCATGCACCTACTATTAATATTAAGCGAGTTAGGCATGAAAACGAGGGTTTGACGTCAATATCGGCGCATGAGCACATACATCTCCTACATGAATGAGCCCAGATCTCCCATACGGTTAACACCGCTGTTCACATACGTATAAATACAGTAGCGGTAACTTTTCAGTTAGTAACCAGAAGAAAAATTGAGTAACGTTAATTCCAACTGCAATTAATGACCCCCATCGATCGTCAATGGACCTTTTGCAGGAATGCAATCACGTGGTTGTACTGGGTGGCAAAAAATCTTAATTCATATATTTATTGGCACTTGTACGAGATCGGTAGTGTTATTAGCAAAACCTGTTTGTAAATGCTATTTTTCACCTCCAATCGATTGTCGATCTTTCTAAAACAGCATTTTTAAAGAGAGCTTGCCTTCCAGCATCCATAGCAATGCCTTTCCCATGAAGATCAAGAGCTCAATTAATTGGTTAACGAAGTATTATATCAGCACATGACTGTTTCCTGCAAAAGGCCTATTATTAATTAAATCAAATATCGATTATTATTGTTATGATTATCAAGTTGCATTCCAAACATTTCATTCTGCTAACATCTTAGTGAGTGAGTGAGTGAGCGACACGATTTCCCAACCATCCCGATAACTCGTTTCTGCGCTTGCGCGCTTCTACGAGTTAATAATGATGAATACCAAACACGTACCATCAGTTAACATGATCTGTCTCACCTTTCTCCGTTGAGAGGGATACCTCATCACTGGGCTCACTCTCACCAGCGGTATTAACGGCTTTGACATGCGCCAAAATGGTCACGTTGTATTCCAGGCCCCTGAGCGTGTACTTGCAGCGCGGTCCTTGATAAACCTGGAAAAGGTGGTATTTAAAGAACGCTTTCGATCTTTTTACTGATTTTTTATTGTGTATAAACGACAGCTAGAAAATGTAAACTGATGACATCAAAATTCCTTTTGTGCAGAACATGCTTTCCCGTTTGATGTAAGAAGTTTTCCAAAAATTGATGACCTTCTCCTCCCATTATATCAAAGTAGTGATTTTCCCACAATACATAGCAAAGACAGTTTCAGTACAATAGAAATCTTGATCATAGATATTATTATTTACCAGGAGCCCATAACCAGGAGCGTCCATATCTCCTATATATGTGTCACGTCATTTTCACAAGTTGGGTTATTTTTAGATTATTTTTCCGCCAATTGGTGGATTGTTCCAGTGGCGGAACAAAAGATGCCTCATTAGCTACTTTGTTATACCAACATGGCTGCTACGCTTTTGTGGTTTTATTCTCTTAGGAATGATAGCAACCCAAGAATAGCGGAAAACCGTTTTAAAAATAACCTAACTTGTGAAAACGCTGTGACATAGGCCGAGTATGTGAGATGGATGCTGTGACATAGGCCTAGTATGCGGGATGGATGCTGTGACATAGGCCTAGTATGCGGGATGGACGCTGTGACATGGCCTAGTATGCGGGATGGACGCTGTGACATAGGCCTAGTATGTGAGATGGATGCTGTGACATAGGCCTAGTATGCGGGATGGATGCTGTGACATAGGCCTAGTATGCGGGATGGACGCTGTGACATAGGCCTAGTATGCGGGATGGACGCTCCTAGTTATGGGTTCTGTATTTATTAACTAACGTTTGACGAGATATGAAATGACGTCATAGGAAAGCGAAGAAGATAGTGTAACTGACTGAACTTTTTGGGGCTTGCAATCTTTCAGTTTGCTAGTGTTATTATGTCAGTTTTTTAGAAACGTCCCATCAGGGACGATATTATTAATGTAACCTTAGTGAAGTTCCTCTCCTGGTGGATATCTCCCTCCCGGTCCAGAATATCAACCTCCACAATATAACAATCCACGTTACAGTTTTTCGGGGGGGCCCAGGCAAGGCTGACCTTGGTGTTGTCCACGGAGCAGTCTTCAAGGTTAATAACTGGAATACCTGAAAATCGAAATCATGTTTAACCAGTTTAGTTGGTATACTTCGTTTGCATGTGACGTCATGGACGTTAACAAAATTCCTCGTTAGCTTCTCTTGTTAGTTCCACCAACATGGTCGCCATGTCTTTGTTATTTGAATCTCTGGGGATTGATTGTAAATCAAGAATTTCTCATTCCACACAAAATCTTAATCTTAAAACATTTATGTTTACTGTATCAGATGTAGCGAAATGCAACAGTAAGTCTTCTGTCTTCTCGAATATGTTAATTGTAACGCAAAGCGAAAGAGGGGTATTATGGTAACGCACGTTTACCTGTAGTCTGATTGGTGGAGTGGTAAGGCCATTAAGATATTATGATATTCTGTCCAATGATATTTCAGAATTGCAAATTAACGGTAATTGTACTGTGATCAATAGTCCAGTTTCATATTCAAGAATTACCGCTGGATGCGATGACTGCAGACGCATATACTCAACACTAGTCTCATTCTGATGTTAAATATTCATAAATACCAGGGTTGGTCACAACTCTATGTGTTGTTGTAGTTTGATCTTCTGCACCTTCTCGCTGGTATTTGTGAATATTTAACATCAGAATGAGACTAGTGTTGAGTAAATTCGTCTGTAGTCATCACATCCAGCGGTAATTCTGGACTATTAGCATCGTGCAACCACTAGTATGAAATTCGCACCATCGAAGCTATGGAAGTATTCTTACATTTACTTATTATCACAATAATAATATTACAATGATTTGCGTTCAACAATCTACTCTATTCATTTTATGTCATGCAAAGCAATTTACGAACCTGGGCAGATCGTAGGGACCTCAAGACCTGACAGTATACTTATCTGCCCACTGGTTCCATATATACTGAGTGCTGGAGAGAACGTCCCAGAGACCCCAACGAATGATGGACCTCCAGGGCGCGAGTCGATAGTCTGCAGTTTTCCATTGAGATAAACATTCATGATCTGCTCGTCAAGATCAAGCAGGAGAGCGATGTTACTTCCCTTGAATTCCTTCATCTTTTGTTTTACTTGAATTCGCTGGTTTGTGCTTTCGCACCACTTGGTAGCGTTTTCGAAGATTTGGAGGGCAAATGAATTATCGTAGTCACCTACCGGTTAATGTGTCACAAAATAGAAGAAATACAAGAAATATAATTACATTAGGCGTATATTCATAGGGTGCGCTAAATCCAGGGGCAGGATACATGAAAAAAAACAATGTTTGCGCTCCAATGTTCCTTATGGCTGCCTAAATCTCTTCTATAAATTGTAGTCACTTATGGACCGAACTGACTCATTTGAATTTCCCGCTCGCCGCCATATTGGATCTTGTGACGTCACACGGTTGCTGCTATTGTTACACAACAAACGTGACGAGGGCCTCCTAGTATAATTTTTGCTTACTCGTAAGAACATTGCTGTCTTAAATTTACTTAGTAAAATGTGCTTGCTCTGTTTAAACAAGGTCACGGCAGCCATTATATTATACGCTTTTGAACGTCGAACAACTTTATGTATTGAGCAAGAGTTCGGCAATGTCTCTAATCAAGAGCCCATAACTAAGAGCGTCCATATCTCTTATATAGATGCTACGGCGTTTTCACAAGTTGGGCTATTTTTAGATTATTTTTGCGGCCAATTAGTGGGTTACACCAGTGGCGGAACAAAAGATGCCTCATTAGCTTCTTTCGTTATACCAACAACATGTATGATACGATTTTGTGATTTTATTCCCTTAGGAATGATTGCAACCCAATAATAGCGGGAAACCGTTCCAAAAATAACCTAACTTGTGAAAATGTCGTAGCATAGTGGTAGTATGGGAGATTCTCGCTCTTGGTTATGGGCTCTTGCACCAATACTAAGGCAATATCGGCGCTTGCCAAAAGAAGAAACCTTGGGTGTTTATAGTATAACTGAGAAAACAAATACTGCCTTAATGTTTTAAACAGTAAAATGATTAGTTTCAAGTCTACTCGGAGATTACGGTGCTAAAAGGTCCTGCACTAAACGTTATTAGCGGGTGTCCTGGACTATGGACCTTATTTACATCTCATGCCCGCGTGGGCCGGAAAGAAGCCTGGTAACAATGGTAACAGAGCGAGTCCAGTTGTCCCAAAGTTCGCAAAATTTGGTTCCGTCAAAACAAATTCTTAGTTTTTTGTTGTATCGCACTGTTGTGTTATTTTGTTTCATAAAGAAATTAACGTAATTTTCCTCCATCGACAGTAGACTTTCACTTCCTGTGACAACTGGCCTCGTGTTGAAGCCTTTCTGAATAAGGTCACTTGAGGTCTTTTGTACCGACCGGCGGCTAATGAAGCCGCTAAAGAAACACACCATCGAACTGAACAAGAAAGTCCAGGCATATTGAATAAACTTTTCAATTGAAATTTCTTATTACGTTTTGGATTTATTGAAAGTTGAAATTTTAGCGCATGCGCACCTGGTATTCGTCCTTGTGGAGCCTTAGCAGCCACTCCCACAGCAACGTAGCCAGCATGGTTCGCCCCAGAGAACTGCTCTACCTTGGCCTTCCAGTAATGTTGACCGGTGCTCAGAATGACGTCACCCAGTAAGGTACACGGCACGGCACTTGTCAGCTTAGCAATCAGCATATCGCGTGAGAAAACCAGCTCTCGCTGTGCACAAGATGATGGATCCAGCTTAAAATGCAGACCTGCCGAAATCAAGGACAAATTACATACATACATACACTTTATTTATACACGAGTAAACATCAGTAGTAGCATAAAACAATTACAAAATACAGAGATTGTAAAAAATAAAATATGCCTACTGTTTTACATGAATGTCGTGTGTTGAAGTATGGTAGTTAAAAATAGGGAAGTTAGGTTACGATATAGATAATCTTTTCTTAAAATTACTTATTTTATCGGAGGCTCTAACATCCTCGGGCAGTGCATTCCATATCTTTGCCCCGTCAAAACGAAAGCATTTTTTACCGAAGTTTGTGCGCGGACGAGGAAAGGAGATTTTAGTCGACGAGCCTCTGAGATTATATTGTATAGCTTCGGTTCTTCTTTCAAACATTTTAGTCATATACTCGGGTGCAAGGCCGTGCAGTGCTTTATAAACCATGACTGCTTTTTGAATGGCCCTTTGAGATTCTAGTCTTTTCCACCCTAGGTTACTCAGTAGCTCGTCAACATGGGTATGGAATGGTAGACCAGTTAGTATGCGGGCTGCTCTGTTTTGTAGTTTTTGTAACTTGTCAGAGAGTCCTTGGTTTAAGTTTCCCCATATGCAGCAACAATAGTCAAAGTGGGGCTGAATTAATGCCCTATAAACACTTAAGAGAGTCGCAAAAGGAACAAATGGCTTCATGCGTTTAAGCGCACCAAGACCAGATTATATTTTCTTTGTGAGTTTTTCGATATGAGTATTCCATGTTAAACATTCGTCAAGGTGTACTCCGAGGTACTTCACTGACGAAACTCTCTTTACAACTTCACCACCAATTGGAAACGACATATCTTTGGGAAATTCCTGGAGTCTTTGGTTTGAGCCAATGAGTAGTATCTCTGTTTTTGATGCATTTAGTGAAAGTTTATTGGCTGCAAGCCATTTACTCACTACATTCAGGTTATTCGTGACAGATTCGTTAATTTCCTCTGGATCGTTTCCAGTGGCGGTGAGGGTTGTATTGTCAGCATACATACGTGTAGCTGCATCTGGCATCTGGCAAAGTATTGAAAGTAATTTGGTGATTGCTTTGGTTTTCCGTTTGCTTAGCTTTTCTATTGGCTGTGAGAAATGTTTTGTAATTATCAGCCAATCAAGTTCTAAACTAAAACCAAACGCAATCACGCAATCAGGTTTTATTTTAGCGACAGTATTGACGATTGCGCTTACTTAGCCTCGTGATTGTTTCAATTAAAACCTGAAGTAATACTTCAGTTCGTGATTGGCTCATTGTGTTACTTTGTTTTGGTTTTACTACACTCAACTGAAAACCGCTCTATTAGAGCGGATTTCAATTGAGTGTCGGAAGTGTTTTGGTTTTGCGTTTACTAAGCTCTCCTATTGGCTGAGAAAGTAAACCAACCAATCATAATCCAAAGAAAAACCAAACGTAAAATTGGTTTTGGTTTGGTTTGGTTTGTCATTGGCTCACAGGGAAGCCATTTATGAGTTACTTGTGATTACTCGCTGCTATGATTGGCTGGCTGTGGGTAATTTGCGTTTGGTTTCACTACACTCAACTGAAAATAGCTCTAATTTGAAAATGCAAGGATCCTTTGCAGTAGCAAAAGGGGAGCCACGATGTTAAAGTGCCTATAAGCCCAATTCCTTAAATCATTAAAATCGATTATACATCAAGTAAATATGTGAATAGTAAATATTTATTCAACTTCAACTTTTCAACTTTATAACTTCCATCACATTTTTTAAAATAATAATTGATTTGAATGTTGCATCTATGAGTTATAGAGGTTCCTATTTCCAATATGCGAATGTGTGACGTCACACGAGGCCAACCAAATGTTATTTATAGAACTCTTGTGAATGAAACTATTTCTGATTTATGCAAAATATTTGGTAAAATCACTGGTATAAGGTTCAAATATAACATGGATGTGTAGAAAATGTATTTAACTCTGCCAGCACGTTTTTGTATCAATAATTGAGGCCTCCTGAAACCTTTATAACTCATAGTCGCAACACTAAAGGCACTGTGTCATGGTTCTGCGCATGTCTGGGATCAATGTTTGGTTGGTGGCTGTTAATTGGCTTCAAACAGTTAAAGTCCTCTCCCTAAATGCTTGATTAAAAATATATGCAACATTTTCCTTGAAGACTAGATCTACGCACAGTTTGTTAGTCATTTTTGCACATTTAGTTGGATGTCAACCTTCCCACATGCGAGCTAGGGTCGTCAGTTTATATGAAAATCACTGAAAATAATTATGTTGTGGCACTGAAATAAAGGCGTGTCTCTCACCGTGACACAGCGTCTGAATTAAGAAATATTTTACTATTCAACTATTTACTAGTTGTAGAATCGATTTTAATGATAAAATATTTGGGCTTATGTGCACTTTATGGAGGACTGTGAAATGCGTAAAATTGCTGTATCTCTAATGCATTATTCTCCATGGCGCCTTTCCATCACAACAACATCGATATATAGAGAATATACACAGTCTGTGAGTTGTTAGTAAAGAAAACAGTTATTTTAGAGTAAATGCTAAATATTTATTCAAATTATTGCAAAGTCGAATGAGTTGGATGACGTAAAATCAAGAATCGACCCAGGCTTTTTCTTACGCGGTCATGGGTCAGGAAAGGTCAAAATTTCACCATTTTAAACAAGCATAGAACATAGAGTATTCTCTGTAAGCCAAAAATTTCTTCGCAGAATTACTCAAAACCTTTCAAAGATTCATATGTATAAAAATTGCAAAAGGGGTTAGTTGCACTTTAACGTCAAAGAGCACACGCAGCCAAACAGGTGGCTCTGCGTTAGACAAAGAAATAACTGGAGGCACGACCAGTGGCTTAAACGTATCTGCTATTTCTTCTGCATCAAGGATGGCTGTTAAACTGGTTGTGTCAGACCATACGATTATTAGCCAACTATCTTACTGTGCAACTACTGTACCCGGGACCACTAAGAAAACGAGAACCAATCACATTTTAGAATGAAAACAAAGCATTCCAACTTACGGTTATTTGAGCCAATCAGTATCAAGTACAATATAATAGTACTACTTCAACTTGTTCAAGCTTCGATCCAGAAATACGAAAATCTATGGACTAATCTGAAGTTGAACTGAGTCTTTTAAATGAAGAAAATCGCATGGATATGCTAGGATCTGTACTTTAAAACGCTTTATTTTCGTTTTCCAATGTGTTTAGTTCTCGTTGTCTAAGTTGCCTCGGTTACAATAGTCACATTGTAAAGAGTGATAGATACTCTTACAGTTCTACATACAAAAATAAAAGGTAATCTATCAATCATAACTTGGAGAAGAACTGTTTATGTACCTTTACTTGAATGCAGAATAATGTCCTTGCTGTACGGGCCTTCACCGGCACGGTTAGCAGCCTTAACCCGTGCGACCACCCGTGCATTATACCGGGCACACTCGATAACATACCGGCAGTTAGTACCCGTGCAGACCTGTATAATATCCCGGGTCTCTTCTTCACCGGGGTTTAGTGACGGGTTAAAAATTTCTGCCTCGAGGTGGTACGAATCGACGGCGCTCTGAGGTTGACACCACTCAAGACATATTGTCCGGTTAGTGACTTTACAGTGGGAAGGTACGAACGTCGGGCTACCTGTGGTATTAAGCAAGTGTTAATACAATACAACAGATTTAGGTTTCAGATTTTCTTGATTGAACACGTAATTTAGTATACCGTGGGTGCCAGAGACTCGAAGAAACAAAAGGGTAAGAGGCGAGAGAGAGAAGAGGAGAGGTTTAGAAGAAAAAAGAAGGGCTTCTCATGTTATCCGTTGAAAATCTCACATAGATTTCTCTTTCTCTCATTTCTTCGATCCTCTACAACTAACAACAACAACAACTTTATGATTACCAATGGGAATTAGATGGGCCAGTGGTAATACTGCTACCCAGAATAACTATAATGAGCTAATCGAGGTGGGTCATGAGAAGGTGGCATAAAGTAATTATAAAGTTAAAAACTAAAAAACAAATTTGGACAAGGTAAAACGAGAATATATTACATGTAGGTACCGGTCTAACAATCAAAAAGATTTAGATATACTGTATTAGTTATATAGATGTATCAGTTAGAGTATAGTGAGATTTAAATCAATAGGACTGAATAAAGTCATCTTTGATTTTTTCTTGAATAACGACATTGATTGGGTTCCAGATCTTGACGCCTAAGAAATGTAGATTAAATTTGCCGTAGTTAGTTCTAGCTGAAGGTGTGGCATACTCAGGGTATATTTAGTACAGAGAGTAAGCAAAATAACAAGTAAAGAATACTTTTGAGAAATATCTAGTTTGCTATTAAATGTAGTTAACGGACCACTGCACACCGTTTCATAGAAACATAGAAGTGTTTATAGGAAAAGTGTGCAGTAGAGCTAAGAACTTTCGAGTTAACTACTGCCACATAGCAAGTGAATACTGAGTCAGAGTACAGTATAAACATTATGTAAGAAGTAGGAATGAAAAGTTTATCACATAATAATTAGATATATAATAACCAGTCTATGGTTCAGGTTATACTTGAGATTTTAGATGATGGGAATAGTTTCATTTCGATGGGAATAGTTTGCCAACAAGAACAACAACGATATACTTTTATTTCCATTATGGAAACATACCGTTACGGAAAAAGGAGAGACTGAATTAGGACTTAACAGTCAAGGCAGTAGTCACAACAGCCTTGCAGAGTATTGTTAGAAATCCACCGTACTCGCCTGGTGTCTGGAGCCATGTCAGTTTCTTTAGTATCTTCCTTTCCCACGAAGTGTCGACAGCCATGTGGTCGAAAGTAGGCGTGATTGACGAGGCTGGACGTAAATTCTTGACGGATTCAAGCATCAGAGTCAGCCTGAATTAGTAATCAGAGCAGGTGATACAACAGGGCAATATTTCACTTTGATAATAGTGTTAAAGTTTTGAAGTGCCTTTAACGTTTCTTTTTTATCATTAATATCGATTCTACATCATGCGAATAGTTGAATAGTAGAATATTTATTGTTAGTATATACCACACCAGTAAATATCACTTTTCGCGCGCTCTGATTGGCTACTCAAACAGTGAATATGATTTCATATTCACCTCCAAGCGACGCAGCGATCACCATGCGCTAGGTTTTGTCCATTTCACATAAAATAACTATTTGGTGCTGGCTATTCACCTGCAGTGTGGTACATACTAAAACAATTATTCACCTTCACTTTGGTGAATAATTGTTAAATATGAGCGTTGCGTCTATGAGTTATAGAGGTTTGTATTTCCAAATGCTAATGCTGTGACATCAATCCAGGAATGTAAGGTATTTTCTTTCATTTTGTAAAACTATTCTCTGATTTAGTCAAAATATTCGGTAAAATCACTGATATCGAAACTACAAATATAACATAGATGTTTATGAAAGGTCCTTTATCTCTAGGCATCATTTATTATATACAAAAACATGCAAGTGGAACCCATAATTATAATGTAATTCAGTAAATTGTAATTCAGCAAAAAACTGTCAAAATCAAGCACATTAATTTTTTCTTCGCATTGTAAATTATCTCTTTTGTCTTTTGTTCCGTTGCTTGTAGTGTAATTTTATTATTATTGATGTACTGGTCTTGTAAACTAATAAATACTTATATTTTATTAAAAAGGCACTTCAATTCAAATATCGCAAAAGTAAGTACTAAGCGGCAAGTAAGTGATTATATTTAAGTGTCAATGTACTTAGCTTTGCAGCTAATTGGGGACACTACTAGTCCTACGATTTTACGTCCTTATCCGAGAAGACGTGAAGGTCTAACCGTTTACTGTATTATGTAAAGGCAGCACCTTCTACTCAGTTATTTTAAGACCCTGAGTGTTGGTCCGGCCGGGGTTTGAACCCACGACCTTCCGCTCGACAAACCGGCGCTTAACCACTGAGCTAACCGGGTGGCGCGGTAACAGGAGATGTCCTCCTTTAAATAAGCTCATGATAATAAAACATACAATTGACCATATTCCTAATGGCCGCCTCCTGATTTGGAAGATTAATCTGTTAAGGGAAACTAATGCTACCACATGAAAGATCACATTAAAACTAGTAATTGTGTTCAGTTTTAAAGCAGCGCAGACAATTGCTCTAGAGTTATTGGCATTTCAAATGCAGAACAAAAACATGAAAGCGAGGCCACAAAAGCAATAAACAAGGAAAAACGCGCGCTCTGATTGGTTCATAGCCATGATCTATTAGAGTACAGATGCACAAGTTACGTCAAAATGTCACGCGCGCATTCTATTTTGTTGGGAAGGTTGATTAATTATTGTATAAACTGCGTCAAAACTCGACTGCGTCTCGAGGTGTACTTCATTGTTCTCGTTGATAATGGGAAACCATTTCAATGTCACGACATGCCGTTCAGTAACCGTGCTGTACCGTATTTCTGTAATTTGATTGGATCAGCAGGACAATAATGGGAAACCATTTCAATGTCACGGCATGCCGTTCAGTAACCGTGCTGTACCGTATTTCTGTAATTTGATTGGATCAGCAGGACAATAATGGGAAACCATTTCAATGTCACGGCATGCCGTTCAGTAACCGTGCTGTAGTTTGTCCCACTCATACGAAATCTGCTCTGTTTGTTAATTAATTAACAATTAGACCCGCAGACCCGCACCCCGAGCACGAATCAATAGCCCATGAAGCGCAGCCGAATGGGCAATTTAACTCGTAGCCCATGAGGGCGAGAGGTCTAATTGTTTTAGTATAAACTAACTAGTCGGACAGTAGGAAATAATGGAAAGAAACAAATTAAAGTTGAAAAAATGTTATTATTTCGTGAAAATGCGTGCTACCATGGGCTACCACAAATATAGACCTGTAGTAAGGTAGCCAATCAGAATGCAGGATTTGTAATAGTCCACTAGTTGGTTTATACTAAATATTGATATTACATCTAAAAACTATAACATATTTATATACATCTTAAACTTTACCTTGTTTGAAGTGCACCTGAAGTCTGCATAAATTAAAAACAACCATTATTATTCCAAGGTTGTCAGGGTTAGGGTTAGGGGTTAGGGTCTACTTTCGCTTAACACTTCATTAGTTAATTATAATTATGATGATTAAAATAGACCGTAAATATTTCACTGCAACCCACATGATTTACAGCTTTCTAATATATTAAATAGCTCGTGGAATATAATAAGGCTTTCAGGAGGCCGGCCATTACCCTGAGCGTCCGTCTGTCATATATTCGTGATGCAGCGTTTTTACAGACCAGGTTATTTTTAGATTTCACACCTCGTTGTTCGCTTCCATCGCGGAATGTTGTCAACAAAAGATGCCTCTTTAGCTTGTCTTGTTTGGTCGCCCAACATGACTGCAAACATCATTAATCATTTGAATTAAAATTACGCAAACGCTTGTAATTGGCTAGCGGAACCAAACTCGCGGGAAGCACGTTCAAAATATAACCCGGTCTGTAAAACCGCTGCATCACAGACGTAGCATGGGAGATGGACGCGCCGGGTAATGGTTCCAGGGCTTTTTAGCTTGCCTTTTCCCCGCCACTTCTAGCCTGAGTGTACGTTGAAGACATTAAAGAAGTGGATTGCTACCCGGTGTGAAAGATCTGTCGGCATTAACAAGGGCATAACACTTAGAGCAATTAGCCAGATTTGTTGCTTTCTGATTGGCGCTTGGCCATGATCAATAAGTGTACAGACACTGATGCTGACGTATGCGCGCGCAATTAAAGTTTGTTGTAAAAAGCAAAGCGAACACATTTACCATTGATCAGTAGGTTAAAATGTTCAAAACTTTGCAGTGAAACACCTCGCTGCCCTCGTTATTCCAGTTGAGTTTTGACAAGAGATCATCACCTAAGAGAACCGATCCCCCATACTAGCCTCTCTCCCCATGATAGTCTGCGTCGATTTATTTTTAGCTTGCATAAATTAGTTGGACTATTTTTACCACTCTATCCGATTGGTTGTGGGTGTCACGTGTCCGAATGGCCCGGCGGGCGGCGAGAGCAGAAGAATGCATTCAGTGTTTTACTCAATAATCAAAGCATTCACAATTTTCTACTTTCACGACAGTTACTCTACAGATTCATATTGATTACGGTGTTGCAAAAACATGTCCGATTATTTACGATATTATAGGTTCTATTTCTAATTTCTTTAGCGAATTGTAAGCGTCTGTTTACGATAATTCCAAACTCAGTCAGTCAGTGTTTCAGATTAACTGGATTTAAAATTTCACAAAATTGTGGTCAAAAGTCGATGCGTGCTTGCTTGGTATAAACTGAACGTTTCTAAAATTATTAGCCTGATGAAAGAGCACATAATCCGGTCAGTTCCCTAGGTATGTTGTCTAGCTATACATGAATATAACTACAGGGAACGAGTATTTATAAGGTAAGCGAAGTTTCAATAACAACGATACGGGTTGTTAATTTATTAATTTTTTTGGAAGACTTTCCATGCTCGCCGATCCGGCTACAAACTGAATGGAATACGGCTTCATTTCCTTTGATAGTTTCACGAAATTCAGGTCACTCTAGTTTCTTTTCACGGCTTCCAGGTCACATCCGAATTTCTTACGGGTCTGGCTTAATACAGCCTACAGTTTCCTAGTCAAATCCAAACGGCAATATTTTTAACGGGTTTTCAAATTACACTCCGTAGCTTAGATTAATTAAATTCAAAGTTCATTTTCTCGAGTCTTCAAGTCAGATCAGGTCAGATCCGTCCCATACCAGTCCGGGTAGTAAGTTTATGGAGCAACACATAATTCAGAGGCATAATTCAGAGTTTTGAAGCTTCGCAACCATCACCCCTCTTTCTTTGTTGAAATCAAGGTTGAATTCAGGAGATCCGTGAGGAGCTGGAACTGAATCTTAAAATAGCATCGTGACGTCCACTGAGCCAAAAATAGATTGGCGCAGACTATCATAGGGTACGAGATCAGTTCTTTTAAGTGATGGTCTCTTGGTTTTGAGCAATTTAATTCTATAATCAATAAGAGTACTGACAATTAATGGAAAAATGGAAAAATGTATGCGATTTGTTAAATATAATTACCCAGAGTTTTCATCTCCCGTTTACTGATGACAATTTATACACAAAGAAATTAAACGAGTAGTGGACTGGGACCGAGTTTTGAAAAATAAACTGATCAAAATATGAACCCCACCAAGAAATATCATGAGGAAGATTGGTTTGATATTAAACATATCACGCGATTTCAAAATATCGCTAAAATGAGAGAGAATGTATCCCCCTTTACAGTGTACATACATTTTTCTCTTATTTCAGTAAAGGCTTTATATTTCACCCAAACATCCCAAAATGTTGGTAAACTTGCTAATTTCTATGTCAGTGAACATTCTTGTGATGGGGCTCGTGTTTTAAGTAATGATCCGTGTAAAAAGTGCGATAAAATCCATTGTTCTGCGGTATTGAGCCTCCCTAACATTGGATTTGTCTGTGTTTTAGACTACGAAAACACTGGGTGATAAATATGAATATTCTGAAATAAAAGTAGCAAAAAATCTTAGTTTTTATTCCATTTTTACGAACAAATTCTCTTCCAACCAATAGGAACAGCCAACCAATAGGAACAGCCAACCAATAGGAACAGCCAACCAATAGGAACAGCCAACCAATAGGAACAGCCAACCAATAGGAACAGCCAACCAATAGGACCAGCCAAGCAATAGGAACAGCCAACCAATAGGAACAGCCAACCAATAGGAACAGCCAACCAATAGGAACAGCCAACCAATAGGAACAGCCAACCAATAGGAACAGCCAACCAATAGGAACAGCCAAAAACTAGCTACGAAACAGGCACGATTGATAAGATTTGCTTTACAACTACATTATCAATTATTAAATCTTACAGGCACCTAACTTAATTTCATAATAATCCTTGTTCTATTTCTATTTTATTTCAACCATTTATCTTTTCAGTTTTCCATATATTAGTAAAATATATATTTTTAATACAGGACCTCCCTGAAAATCACAAATTGTGAGCGGAGCTTTCCTGTCAAAATATTATTATTATTATTATTATAACGACATTTGGAACCGCAGTACAAGGCGTAATTTTAATACTTTGAAAAATTGGAGGAAATTAGACGTCTTCCTAACCTTTAGGGCGATTTTCATGTTTCAACCAATGAGATCAAATTTTTTTACAATACAAAATTAATACCTTGCTCCATCTGAATGTCGTTCGGTGCCGTACTTCTTACACGAATCATTACTTAATCAAATAAATTTTTCGTCCCAGTCCCTTACTCATTTCTAAAGTGGACAACATGCATGGATTCCCAACCTGTAGGAATGTCACGGGATTCGCTTCTTTGAGCGCCTCTTGCGAGAACTCGACCAGACCCACGGACTGCTGTAGCGTCTTGTCACAATCACGGATCGTGTCGTGGAGTTCAATTAGTTTCTCGTTGTATTCTGAGTTGATGTTATCTAGCAGTTCTGCTTTCTTCTTCTCCACGATAGATAACAACGCATCGCATTCCTTTTTAACGTGAGCCTCCACGTCGTTTCCTGATTTCTGTTCATTGAAATCATTCAAGGGTAATTGTGTCTTGACAGATATCCACTTTTATTACATGATGATAGTCAGATGGAATATTTTTATTTATTTTATTTATTTTATTAGCTTCGCCACGACAATACATATTAACTAATAATGATAATATATGAAAATAACGAGTGAAGAAAAAATAGAAAAAGTGGCAGGGTGACCGCAACAGCATAGCCAATTTACTGCGGCCGATAGCGAAATCGTAAAAATGATATCACTTTACATGGACCAAAACTGATGTTGTCTGATGTCCTTTTTTAACCTTCTTTAATACCTCCTAATGTTTCGAAAATCTGAAAAACGTTACTTTTAAAAAGAGACAACACCATCTTGAGAAAATGTGTTTGACTTTGACTTTCTTTGACTTTGACTTTGACATATTTTTGGGTGTTTTTGCTTATCTTCAAAATTAGAAATAAAGTGCTAGCCGAACAGTTTTCATGTAATAAAAAGTGAATTACATGGCTGCTTGGAGTTCTATACTGAATTAATCTTCTCGTGTTTAACGTGGTAACTTTGCTGCACTCACTCGTGAGTTATCAAGCTAAACACTCGCAGATAGATTCCATATCCCGCCACGCGACCATGTGATATCCTCTATTTTTATCTAATAGATCTTGACATACATAACTCTTATGTTCTTTCGCTGCAAGAACATATATATGACATCGGTTAGCTTATATTCAGTACCAATGATTATGATTTATAATAACATGTCGTGATTAAGACAGCGTTGAAACTACTTAATCCACTGAAAAAATCCAACAATTTACAGACTTTGAAGAAAGTATGTTAAAAGATCAATCCCGATTTCTGGGAAACTACCCACCCACCCCTCCCTTGGATATGCATCGTTTATCAATAATTAACCATTGAAGGTTAGGGTGAAGTGTGGGGGGGGTTTCCGGAAACCGATTGATCCTTTAAAAGTATGCAAAATGTCTATAAAATGCCGTGAACATTTCTCTTGTAAATTGTGAAATCTGTAAATTTGTACATTTACAGACATTTTACAAACATTTTAAACTTTTTGTAAAACTCTATAATTCAATTTACAAAATTTACAATGACCTTCTGATCATTCCCCGAAAAGAAGTCCATCTAAAGAGACATACTCTGAACTGCTCCTGATGCTCCTGATGCAAACCTGTCTCCCCTTTCCGATCCAAAAGCACACCAGCACCACAGACGATATGCACATTTGAACATTTAGGATGACAAGGCGAGAATGTTGTTAAGTAGCATTACAACCTTATCCACAAACTCTTTATCAAGCAACAGCTTTAACCCTTTCTGCAGCTTTTTTAGCTATGAAACTCCGAAAAGTTGTGAGTACTGCTGTGAAGAACGTTTTGGTTTACAGTGAATACTTTATGTCTACGCTTGTTTGAAGTCGTGTAAATGTGACCTTTCCTGACCCATGACCGCGTAAGTAAAAACCTGGGTCGATACCCGTATATACGTCATATAATAGATGTGGCTTTGCAATCATTTGAAGAAATACTTAACATGTTGACTAAAATGACTTTTTTCTTTACTAACAACTCACAGACTGTGTATATTTTGTATGCATCGATGTTGTTGTGATAGAAAGGGGCCATGGAGAATAATGCGTTAATGAGATAACGTCTACCCAGGTATCGACTTTACTTATGCGGTCATGGGTCAGGAAAGGTCAAATTTACACGATTTCAAACAAGCGTAGAACATTGAGTATTCTCCGTAAACCAAAACTTTCTTCACAGAAGTATTCAAAACATTTCGAAGGTTTCATAGCTATAAAAATTGCAAGAAGGGTTATAGGCACTTTAAGATTCACATAGAACAGGGCGCATAATACTTGCTTAGTTGAGGTGCTGAGAACAGGACCGTGCCGAGTTCAGGTGTAAAATTTGATAGATATGTTACTTACTTTAGCCACGGCACACATCCCCTCCAATGTATCCACTAGTTTGTGTGTGGCAGTGTTTTTCCTAATAAGGCCTCCAAGAGTCCTTGTGACGTCATCCTTAAATTAAAAAAATAGGTCAAAGTTATTTGTTTTTCAACATCACCGAAAGTCCATATCATTTATTGATATTAATACTTGCCGCTCAGGAAATAATCCAAGCAGGTCATTGGCTAATAGCAATCACATGAGACCACTTTATTTGAGACCAAATTACGACTTCAGTACTGGCCTGAATTTGCTCAAGCTAGCTAGCCCTTTGGAAACGTAACTGACCACCGTATATTCGCGAAAATAGTAAACAATTGCCAGCTTTTTCAGCAGAAAAGTGTCTTCATACTGCATTCGAGCTTCGGCCTCGTGCAGTATTCATTATTTTCTGTTCATCGTACAGTCAGCGTGACTGCCTGTGTTTGTCAACAAAACACGCCAACCCTTAAATCACACATTTATCATTGTCGAACACCGATGGGGATGGAGCGGGGTGTTCCTTTGAAGGAGGACTTTGCAAGTAGTTTTCTATTTAATCGTATTTCTTTGCAGCGTTTTGGTAATGAAACGGCACTTAAACCTCAGCAGGAGCGTCCATCTCCCATACTTCATCTATGACGCAGCGTTTTTACAGACCAGGTTAATTCCTGCGAGTTCGGCTTCCGCTAGCCAATACAATACAATACTTTTATTCGCATTCCACAATTTTCTTATATGTTTACATGTTTCTATATTTAGAAAGAAATTTAGTACCTTTTTAAAGTTATAAATAAACTAAATATATTGGTAACATAAAGAAATGCCTAACGTCTAAATAAACCAAAAAGTTTTTGAGTCAGACACTAGACGTTTTGAGTAAAATTATTTTTGTAAGAAGAAAATTGTAAAAAGTACACACAAAATCTAGAATATCAATAACAAATAATGGATTAAGAAAATGCTATACACCGACCTACATTAATATTTGAATTGCTCAAGCTTAACGGCAAATTGCGTAGAAAGCTTAAATTAGCAAAAGCAGAAATAGCAGAAATTCTATCAAAGCATAAAGCATAAGCATAAGCTTATATAATTTAGCATACACACACTATAATAGCTTAAAGAAGCATCAGTTGATTTGTAACCGAGAAATCAAGAAATTCAGTGAAGGTAAAAGTTAGAGCATGGTTGACCAAAGCAGTTTAGGTTAATTAAATTGAGTAATTTTGTTTCAGTAATAAGTACTCTTTGACCTTTATTTTTAGGGAAAGTAAGGTTGGTTTGTGTAAATTTATTCAAATGATTAATGATGTTGCAGCCATGTTGGTTGATCAAACAAGAGAAGCTAACGAGGCATCTTTTGTGAACAACATGCCTCGATGAAAGAAAGAAATGAAAAGTGAAATCTAAAAATAACCCGGTCTGAGCGGAAAACGCTGCATCACGAATATATGACAGAAGGACGCTCCAGGTAATGACTGCCTAGGGACTATAGTTGTTGCAAAATCGGATGGATAAGAATACAAAGAAATAGGAGTGTCCCGTCTATCCTTGCAGTATGCCCCTCAGTCAGGATTGGGATGCTTAATAATTAGTTAAAATATGCGGTTCTCAAAGTTTAATTCTCATGAGGTGTTTGCATTCCTGTGCTCAACATCAAACGATTCTTGGAATGGTTCATTTTAGTGTTTGTACCTGTTTTTACAGTATCTTCTCCTATAACTAAACTCCTGGAAAACTCGATTAAGCTCTTGAATACAGAATTAAGAGTAATCATTTATTTGATTAGCTAGCTTAAATTACCACAAGAACAAAACCTGAACATTCAGTCAGGAACTGCTGAGGCTTAATGACGTCCTGAATGTCATACGAAGAACAAATCAACCGCAAATAATACTACTACTACTACTAATAATAATGATTTTAATGATTTTAATGATGATGGTGAAAATTAACAATTATTCACCGAAGTGGAGGTGAATAGTGGTGGATATTTACCTCGCCGATTCTTTGCTCAGAGGTGAATACGAAATCATATTCACTGTTTGAGTAGCCAATCAGAGCGCGCGAAAAGTGATATTCACTGGTGTGGTATATAATAATGACGATTATCCAGAGTCAAAAGCTAAAACTCACTCCAAACGATCCGCAATAGACAGATTCAGCTTGTCTTTTTGTTGCCCCATCTCAGATCACCTTACTCATTTACCCTTGAGTAATGCTTTTTATTTCGGAAACTGAGTGCTGAATCCTCTGAAGAGCTGTCACATGATCTGAAATGTATTGTTGTATTATACAGTTACAAATCAGTTACCTTTGTCTTTCTAAACACAGCATCGAGCAACTCAACATGGTGCCTTTTGTGTTCTCCGTATTCCTTGCACATGTAACACACAGCTGTCTTGCATCCATAGCAATATAGGGCCATTTTCTCTTGCTTATGTTCCAAACACGTCACAATGTTATCCTTTCGCTTTGGGGACCTTATTACAGGGGGAGTAATGGCATGATTTGCCAAAGGTCCTTTCATAGGGTGGCAAGCGTCGAAGCAGGTCCCACAATAGAGGAAGTTACACTCGTTACACATGCAAGTTGCCTGTTGAGGTGAGAAGTCTTCACAGAACTGACACAACACTGGCTCCTCAGGTCTTTGTCCTAAGTGGCAGAGGAAAGAGGCCAGGAAGGTTACGTACTTGGGATATTAATAAAACTTTAAAGGTAATAAAAGGTGATATTAATAGAGGATGACACATACACACTTATAGTCATATGTTCACCCGACAGCACTCTTTGAAGCTCCGACAGTACATCTTTTTAAACTTCACTAGCAGAAAAAAATGAAGGTATTTTGTTTCTTTTAGAGCAAATTCCTCTTTACTCACTTTTGCAAGAATAGAGAGCCCAGACAAATCTAATTATAAAATCCATGTGCACTTTTTAATCATCTGCTAGGAATATACTCGTCCCCAGGCTTCTACTTCAGAGCGCGTTTTTTTTACAAAATGGCGGTCGTTTTGACTACGATGTATTGTCAATGTTTCGACGACCGTGATCATGAAGCCGTCAGAAAACGTTAAAGTGTATATCAGGTCAATTTTTTTTTATCATTCATATCGATTCTACATCAAGTGAATAGTTGAATAGTAGAATATTTCTTGATTTGAGTGTTGTGTTTATGAGTTATAGAGGTTTCTATTTCCAATATGCTAATGATGTGACGTAAATTTGACGTAAATTCGGGAATTTACTTTCATTTCTTTTTCCTTGTGAATGAAACCGTTTTCGGATTTTTACAAAATATTTGGTAGAATCCCATAGCACGACTCAAACTCGCACGTTGATTGGCTAACGAAGGGTTGAATATTTTGTGGAATTCAATGGTTTGGAAAGCTGTATTGAACGATGTAAAGGAAGCCCGCGCGTTGTTGTTGTTTATTTTTATTATCGCGAACAGAGACAACATCATGTTAAACTTCCAAACCAGGATATTCACAAAGTTAACAGTAGTCAAAGAACGTGAAAATACTCTTCTTTTCCATTTTTCACGAGAAATCAGTGATATATTTTGTCGCTGTCCGAGGAATCGACAACAACTTACAACTGCAGTCTGCAGCAAAAAATGTGTGATTTTGAAGGGAAACGCTGGGGCTTTTATTGTGGATTTGCTGATTTAATCCATGTAGTATTCACACACAAAAGCTTAAATGACTGCCTTCAAATAACACGGCTACAAAACGCTACTAAAATCGTGGAACAATTACAAGTACAAGGAAAATTTTGGAAACGAGTGAACTGAACACAACATTCAACAGTATGAAAACAAGCTTATTTATTGTGAGACTGAGAAATTCAGCATTAACATTTGGTAATTTGCTTATAATGTAAGGAACACTTAATACTTACAAGTTTGTTCGTATACTTGTACAGCTCTTTTTGTCAGGTTTTACATTTTCACGCCATCCGCCATTAATTAGCAAGTGATTTCAACAGGCCGTCGGTTTTCTAAATCTTTCACAAACATATTCACAATGTTGTCTCCAGTTAATGTACTTTCGCTTTATTGGTAAGATTAGATTGAAATTAAGTGTACCTAAATAAAATACAGGTATTTACATGCATACAAATGCAGTTTTTATGTCGGAAAACCAAATGTTGTGAGTTGAAGTTGAACCTCGTGTGAGTTTGAGTCTAATTTAGCTTTATTCCTATTCGACTATTCACTTGGTGTAGAATCGATATTAGTGGTAAAAATGTTTGACCTGATATAGACTTTAAGAACACATTGGTTCATAGTTCGTGTATCTGTTGTGTCTTAATTTGTATCACTTGTTTTGATTTTCTGAAACTTGTTCTCACGTTATTTGTTTCAGTTATATGTTTGGTGAAAGGGGTTATTTATATGTCAACTCCCAAACGATAAACTTTCTCATGACGAACGACAAAAATAACTACTTAGATTAACAGAGTATGTTTTTCAGATATACTGAATAAAATTTGAGACAATTATGATGAGGGAAGGCGGAAACCTACATCAATTACTTTCTAGAATAAGCTTTGTAAGCTTCATTTTAATCTCTGCCATCCTATATCGAAAAAATTTGGAAAATATACCAGGAAATTCACATGGTATTTATCTTATCTCAGGGGGTTATTTTTGTAGTTTCATTTTAAACGTAAAGGTGCAATTCGATTGACATACTACGTTACTTTAAAGTATGTCAAGAGAGCATAAGTAAGAGAGGAAATCTTGTAGCGCGCGGTGTGCGATGATAATGTCGAATATAATCTATTTTAGTAACCGGAAGCAGCTGAAGCAAAGTGCGCGAGCGCGCCATGACAATCTGATATGTCGAAAGAGCGCGAAAATATTTTCCCGCCTTGAGATTGTTGTCGAGCGCTCGCGCACTTGCTTTAGTTCAGCTGCTTCCGGTTACTAAGAATATATTTTATGCGCTCTTATAAGATGTGTGTAAGCTGTGAAGCATGTAGGACTTGCGGCCGAAATATGAAAAATGGTAAATTGTATACGAAACGTATACTGCGTATGCTAACTTTGCCATAAATATTGCAACTTCTGAAACGAAAATTTTACACCACAACATAGCGACGTTAATTACACTGGTTGTTCTTTCCTAAAGTTTTAAATGTATGGCCTTTGTTTGAATACTTCACAAGAGTTTCACTACAAGAGCCCATAAGCAAGAGCGTCTTACATAGATACTATGGCGTTTTCACAAGTTGGGCTATTTTTAGATTATTTTTGCCGCCAATTAGTGGGTTACACCCGTGGCGGAACAAAATATGCCTCATTAGCTTCTTTTGTTATACCAACACCACGTCTGCTACGCTTTTGTGATTTTATTCCCTTTGGAATGATTGCAACTCAATAATAGCGGGAAACCGTTCTAAAAATAACCTAACTTGTGAAAATGCCGTAGCATAGAGGTAGTATGGGAGATTCTCGCTCTTGGTTATGGGCTCTTGCCACTATTAATGTTTAATTAGAATATATCTCCTATTCGATCGATACACAAGACACCGCCATTATTTGTGTGAGCAGAATTACATATTAATTAACCAGCCATTAACTATTGACGAGAAACGGTCAATTTTAAATATACGTACGATATACCATATTTAAGACTGTATTATTTTAATACTAATTTTCTAGAAGTCTGTCACAAGGTAGAACATTACTGCTAAACTACCCCCAGTAATACAATGTAGTATTTTCACTTTATATGTTTTATATTCAACTTAAACTAAATTTCCCTTATCTATAATTAACCTACCTGGCACAGCTCGTTCCTCTTTAAATCGCTCTATAACGTTTTCCAGTATAAGATTTCTAGGCAATGCATCCACACCACGAGGATCGACGGGAATTTTTCTCCGGCACGAAGGACATTTAACATCGGGCTCCAAATGTGACTTATAGTTAGGGCCCTTATTCTCCGTGACCCACTCGGCCCAGGCTTTCGATGATCCTCGAGGCTCGAAAATTCTTCTGGCGCACTTTGTACAGAGGTTGTGAGAGCACGGAAGGACTACGGGCCTTTGGAAAAGCTCCAGACATATTGGACAAGTTAGCTCGCTCTCCATTTTGGATGATAATTTTTGAAAGTTTAGAGAAGAAAGATACGTCTGTCCAGTGTCAATACAATTGTAACCATAATAGTTAAAACTGAAGCTGATTGGGTACGATTAGGAGAAGAGTCTATTATTGTTATTGAAGCTAATACATTATTAAAGCGGCCTGGGTTGTTTGCAGTTCGCTGGGGGAAATAAAATATACTTTATATTTCTCAAAGACTTCATTGTCAATGGTTGTTTTAAGAGCTGTTTAATTAATGAGATTAGAACTATCATAGAGTGAGCTGAAAAAGAAAGTCGAACAACACAACAACATTTGAAACAAAATCAGCAAAAGAAAAAGAAAAACTAGGAAGAAGGTTTTTCAAATAATCAAATAATCATCTAAAACTTTCTGATTATACAAAAAATACTCCTTAAACACTACGTTATACATAACGATGTTAAGTTTTGAAGTTAGAGACCATGTTAGATTAAATTTAAGACTAATATCAAAGACAAAAGGCCCAACGTTTTCAATTTTTTTTATATAAATCGTAATCTAGTCCGATCGTTGCCACCCGCAGTGAGCCAGATAAACATTTCTGTTGTTTTATTTCACTTACGAAAAGCTTTTTATAAAATTAGACCATTATTTTATCTTAGTTTATTGTTTTATGTTTTATTTAAACAAATAGAAGCTTCATATTTGATCTAAAAACCAAAGGCTTATCTAGAGATCCTACATGACGATTAACAATAACAAAATACTGACAAGTGGAAAAATAAGCCAAAGGCTTATCTAGAGATCTCACAATTGACAATTACAACATTGACAAGTGGAAGGATAAAAACTGAAGCAATTAGACGAAATGAAAACCAACAGAAACACGCGTTACTACTCCGCTCGCTTCGGTTAGACTTCACTGTAAACAGTGAAGTCTGCCCGCTCGCTTGTGCTACTTATCAATTATTGAGCTTTTCAAAGTGGGTTAGCTTCTGTACGAGATACAGGCTGGCGTTTTTACAATAGTTAAGAATACGTAAACACTTTTTTTCTTAGAGAGCGACCTGACGTTGCTCTAACCACAGGCTTCCCAGACTCGACGTATATTTCCCGCTTATTAGTCTGTTGGGCTACCTGTGGTTTATCGATTAGTTTCATAACGATTTCAGAAGAGTTTAAATAATTGCTTCGTGTGAATTTTCTTTTCCGATTCCTACGAAATGAATCTTCAATAATAAAAGATTGATACTTAATGAAGTTGTGTGAGTGGTTTTTTGGCGATTTGGAGCCTTCTAAAGCAATTTATTAGGATTCGAAATTTTGACCGTTGGCCGAGGCTCTAAGAAAGTTAACAAGGTAGGCAAGTCGACCTCACCAAAGCACACACTTACCTCAAAGATCACCCAAAAATCGGCACTTTTCTTCCTCGCTCGCTATTCAGCTTTCGGCACAGGAGGGAATAGTTATCAAGCAACATCTGACCAGAGATTTAGGAAAATCCATCAAATTTATCATCGCCAAACGGCCTCCTCGAGACCCAAAAAGCGCGACCTTGCAATGATCTGTAAGAACCAGAATGACCAAAGCGGTCCAAAATTTTCCCGACCCTACCGAAAACGATGCAAATCATACAAATGGTATTGCCCATTGTGTTTCTTGTGTGTCAAAGTATTAAGGCCCGTACGTCATATTTTTAACGTGCCGAACTCATTGATGATAACTAAAGCAAATGTTCGGCTTCACTCAAAGGAACATGTGTAACTATCAGCATCACATTTCACTTCTGGTTGACCAGAAGAGGATATTCCAATTTTCCTGTCGCAGTTTCTACATATATTCGCAAGAATGTTAAAGTGCCTATAAGCCCTAGCCAAAAATCGCTGATTTGAGTGCAGTAAAGTGTTTTAAATCTTGTTCAACTATTCTTTTGGTTGTAATATTGCTTTAAAATGCATTACAAATCCTTGAAATGACGTCGTTTAAGTCACGTTATGCTAATTAGTTGAACATGAATTGAGTTATAATATTGAATGTGTTTATCATTTCAGTTAACGTTTTTTTTTTCAGGTGTCAGACATTTGATCCTTGCAATCTTATTGAAATATGTTTTTAATAAGTGGAGGATCCACCGTACCTGACGATGGCGGTTGTACTTTTACCCTCAATACTTTGTACGCGAAAAACTTTAAATTCGTTATAAAATCACGGTAGAGAGATTTTAAATCTTAAAAACAAGCACGTACAAATGCTGTTGCCAATTCACTGTTATTGAAGAGAATAGATGATTTCTACGTGTTATTTTGACCGTGTTAGGTTCGCAAGGAATTGTGGTCAAATGTACAGCCGCCATCTTTTTCGGTACGGTGGATTGGCTTTTCACTTTTAAAAATGACGTCATTTAAATTTGACTCCTTTAACTCTTTCAGGCCCGAGTTTTTGGAACCAATTTTTAGCTATTTCTAGGCCGAAAAGAACCCTCCCCCCCTAAGTAAACTACAGTAATTGTTTCCATGGAATTTTCAACTGACCTATAATACTGGGGGCTCAAAGTTTTTAGACGGCTATTTTGAAAGCAGTTGTAGATTACAAGGGAGCTGGCAGGAAGTTCGTTTGGAGGAATACAGAGAATTTCAGGCTTTTTAAAGCCTTTTTCACCATTTATAGAGTGCTGGAGGACATCGTTAAGTCTGATGAGAGCTTCAATCAGCACTTTCTCAAAGAAGCAAGTCTGTGCCAGTTTATTGTGACAGAGAAAGGACGTCTTTTGTCACTTTAGCGTGGGCTTTATAAATGGGGGTCTGGAGCCACCTATCATAGCTTTTTTGGAATATTGGACAACATTTACTTGCAGCCATTGATTCCAATATGAAGGTATTAGGTCGATGTGGCTTTAGACTTATTTCCCGGCATGCTTTGCGGTCATTATGGATGAATTTAGCTTGTTGTGAAGTGCTTGTGGACAGAATGGCTTGATTCTGGGCAAGTTTAATTAGGTGTTGAGAGACAGAAAGTGAGGTTAGTGCAACCATGAAACTCTAAATGTTATGTGAAAATGTAGAATCTGAGGAGAAATAATTATTTTTGGAAGTGCTATTTTAGTCTTTTTTTCTGAATTGAAATAATGTAACCTGTAGTTAACTTATGCAAAGAAAGGAGGATTTAGATGAAATTATTCTTTGTTGACATGCCCAATGCAGTTCACTAGGGTCACTTGTCTATACATTATGGTTTGTGGGAATCTCAGGGCCTAGCTCTTTAAACTTTGTCAGACTGAAACTCCCAAATCAAGTAACCAGTAAAATACGGAAAATTCCGTATGTGGGCATGAAAGGGTTAATGGCGAAAATGGCAGACGTTAATATTTTGTATTCCATTTTGACCTTTGAGTCAATGACAACTAGCTAAAGCTCATATGCACTTTAACTCTACGTTCCTCATCTGGTTGCTGTTTTAATTATTGTTCACGCTTCTGAACCACGCTTTCACAAAGTTATAGTCTACTAATGTGAGAATACTTTAAATGTTTCCCTGTATTTCCCGCCTATCATTTTGTCAAATTGGAATTCATCGAACCCTACAGAGTTAGCTCGAGCAATGTGTCTGTTTATATATAGATGCAAACATACTCAGTTCTCATTGGGTGGACAAAGACACGTTAATCACCATTGCAAATTACTTTGGTATCTATGACAACCACGGCAAGTTAACTGTTTGCTTTTGTCTTTCTCAGTGCAAACTCTCGGCTCACGAATTTAAACGAATATGCTATTAAAACTCCTCAAGTGCAAAGCTCTGAAAATCTAACGTAAATAAATGTCTGGAATATTGTTTGGTAAGATCTTCAACTCAAGACAAGGTACTAAGCTACATGTACGAACGAAAATCGGCGATGAACTCAGCCAGCAAGTTTGAAAGTGATGCTTCTGGCTATGATAATCGAATCCTTAGCTGTCTCCTTAATATAAGAGACGTCATGCAAGGAGCAAGGCAATTCTTGTATTTAGCCGCTAGTTGATTTTCATAAATTTTACAATAAATGTGAAATGACCGGGAGTCAGAGTTTAATACCACATGATGATAATGAAGATGATGCTTAACAGCATTTATTTAAATACGGTATTGAAGGTACTGCAGCATTCAAAGCTGATGTGGCCATGCCATGATAATACAAACGAAACCATATATTATAAAAAGGATTTTCAATTAAAACTCTACCTTATTATGTACATTACGAGATGTTACTGAGAAAGAGAGACTATTTTATTACACATTTGGGGTTGATATCCGTGTGATAAAGCCGTGAATAAAAACCATATCAGTGAAGTGATACGATATCACTTCACTGTGCTATTGCTTTTAGAAATAAATTTTGTTATGCTTAATTTTGTGTTATTGTATTCACTCGCTCGCGGACTCGCTCGTTCGCGATATGATACGAAAACCTCGTGAATAAAAACGATATCAAGCTCTTAACATGTAATAATCTCTATATATTACATTATAGTATATTGAAATGATACTAACTGATTAATTAGTTCAGGACTCTCAGTCGTTGACTGATAAACTAATTTCATGAGTAAGTGAGTAGATATATAATGGATAAACGAATATCTGAATTTAAAAAATGAATAATGCATGAACTACAATATCTCAGTCGCTGCGACGAACAATTGTGGAGTATATAATTAAAACGAATGGCTGAGTTTCCTTCAATTTGCGCATGGGGGATGAATACTGAAAAGACAAGTCAATGTCTGTTATACTGAATGAAGAATTGTACAAGTAATCAGTGATATTTAAGGGTGAAAGATTATTGCCGGACAAATACAGGCACACGCTGACTGTACGATGAACGAAACTGAATACTACATGTCAGGCCGAAGGCTGAATGCAGTATGAAGGAACTGTGAGTTCATCAGTCAGCAAGTGTCTGTATTTGTCAATAAAACACAACTGGTAAAGTCTCTAAGCCTTTTAATATTCCAACTGAGCACACAGCGTCATGTGGTCACCGATAAAGCACCTGATTGGATTTTGTACTGTGCACGAAGTTAGAATATTAATAAAATACAGAGTTAGTTAATACAACAACGTGAAATACTGGACAGTCAAAATACTGAATGTGAAAGGGCAGCACGCAGCAAAATAAGAACACCACACTAAAAAGAATGCCAATTAAAGTAATAGTTACAGGGTTCGACACTTACCATATAATTAAATAACATGGCTTCTGACTGTAGAGTTTGATTCTTTCCAGAGGAGGCCAACATCTTTATAATATTTGTTGGGATCCAAATACTCACGAAAGTTAGAAAGATGTGGCGGGAGATGCAACAATTATACGGTACGTTGAAAAGGTTACTCTGGGAAATTTTATTTGACGTTAGGTTAGATTAAATAGTTAATACTGAGGTTTAGAACAGTTGAGTATGATATCTGTTTTTACCGTAAATAATTCATGTGGAATGCTTTTAATTAGTATTAGCTGCAGCACTAGCAAGCCACCCACTCACATTCTAGGAAAACAGTTCAGTTGATAGAGGATGTTTATTTTCCTCTGTTTTGACATATAACTGCTTTAATTATGATAGAACAGGTGTAAGCATCTGGAGCACGCTCCACTTGTGCTCGACTGTGCAATTTCCCTGCACAGTTTCTGTTCACTGGAATAATGTTAAGATATAAGCTCTTCGTTGGTGTCGTTGTATTGGTCGGAGCAAGTGTAATGGCATTTTACCCTTTAACAGTCAAGGAGCACGCTTTGGTTTTCCATAATTATTTCACTCTGCATGCTAAAGACTGGCTCGACTGCATCATGGCCTGTAACGAAGACCAGCGATGCGTCTCGTATAACTACGAGTACAGCACTACAAGTAATGGGATTTGTGAACTGAATGAATGTGGAGTGGATCCTAATAAACCAGAGGAAGAAGCTCTCATCTACACGCGCGGGTTTGTCTTCCAGCAGCTTAGGCCTACTGAGGTGAGAAGGTTTTTCATAATTTTCTACATTTTACGCATTTTACATCTTGCAGATTTCGATTTGTTTTTAATAAAATAATACGGCAGGTAATTTTAAAAGCTGCTGCTATATTGTTTTCCAAACAGCTTTTCGCAGCAAAGAACGGCAAGGAAAATATACAAAAAATGGATAGGATTAGGTACTTATTGATTGAGAGAGGGCTGGACGGGAAAATATTTGTCTCGATGTCATGACGTACGGACCGAGCGCAGCGTACACTGACCGAGAGCGAAATATTTTCCCGTTAGGCCCGACCTAACTTAGTCAATAACGTGTTTTACTTCCCCTTTGCACTAGCTGATACCAAATAATTTTAAGTTAAAATTCAAATCCCAGTCAAAGTTCGCCGAAGTACTTCAGTAAGCTAAAGCAATTTGATGTTTCAAGCCTCGCAAACAAGTCATTGTACTACTACAATATATTTAGAGAAATCTTCATTATAACAAAATCAAGGAACCCCAGACATTTATTTGCTCTGTGAATATCTTTTCAGCTTTTTTCAGAAAACGTTCAAAGAGGCACGACTGTGAGTACTCTGAGAGGATAAATTTGAGTGTGAAAGGACCCTATCGAGTACTCCATACGACAGCTATATATGTACTGTCTTGCCACAGTCTGAGAAAAGAAGGGGAAAACGTTCAGGAACCACTTTAAACTGACTACTGTCACGATGACCCCATTATGCACACAATCAAGACTAGCTAACTAAAACAAGCTTTTGCACCGTCAGTAAATGTATTCCCTTGGGATTCTACCTTTTCTATATGTGTAACTCTTATGCTACTCTTATTCTTCAAACTGTTTGCTATATTAAGTGGGTAATAGACACTAAAAAACATTGAATTGTTTTGTTTTCTATTGTTTCTTTGGAATTTCTCAATATTTTATTCTTCCATTGATGGAAACCGCTTTGTTTTGAAAGAACAAGTTTTGTAAATAATATTACCGCTTATCAAATTCATGAAGCAAAAACAAAGGAAATTAATAAAACATCAGTGTCTGTATATCTGATATACTATACATGCTGGTGTCTGTTACGCCGAGGTCTCACAACCGATCACTGACTTCCCCTATCCCAGATGTTGGGTGAAATATGAAGGAAACATCTACTCTTTCATGGTCCAGATAAGAACTGTAGTGTCTACGGCAAGGAATGTTAAAAGGTGTTAATTTTCTATTTTTCTTTCTAGTAATTTCATTGGTTGATACTTATAAATTCAATAGAAACCCATCGAAATAATACATTTTCATTCGATATTTTTTGTGGTTTGAATTTATTTTTGATCAAACTAACTATGGTTTAATTTCGAAGAATATCGTGTGTGGGGAAAGTTCTCAATTTGCGATTGAAAAATCCTTTGTTTTCTCTATATCCGATTGGCTGGATGGTGGCTTCTCTGCGTTTTCACAGAAAAAAGAGCCAATGGCATAACAAATACTAGATGTAGTTTGGACTGTAGATACCTCCTAAAGCACTTTAGGCATATTCAAGCAAAATCGTACGTGGGGGAGGCTAATTGCCGCAGAACAATAGATTCTACTACAGTTCTTATCTGGACCATTACTTAATGCACAGAGACCAGTCTGATCAATGTGGGACCTGTTTTTGTGCACACTGCGGATGACCATTACTACACTATAGAGCTGAACTTCCTTTTTTACGTTTTCCATAAAAAAATGATATATTTTTTAATGTTATATAGTTTATTTTGCATGAGGAGGCGAGAGATTGTATAGGCTGATACAACACTCCTGTTCATGTTGTAAACACTACTTATTTCATGATATTCTATGGAATACGGACGAATATATTTGTTATACAACGAGCCTTTAGGCGATAAAATGTCGCTTAGAAACTTAGAAAACTAAAGCTAGATTATTAAGGATGTCATGGTAATTAGTTCAGAATTTTCTATAGAGCCCGGGAGAAGTAAACGGGAAAATATTAGACCTAGTACAGGTCAGGTATAACCAAAGATCACCTGTGCGCCTGTGCGAGATTAGTATTTATAAGCCTAGGTGTAAGTCCACTGCATTTACAATGTAACCAAAAGAGAGAGTTATCACATTCAATAGTTTGGCAATTATGTTTAACGCAGCCGATTTCAAATGAGTGGGACAAACTACGTCACGGTTAGATCAGATTTCGTATGAGTGTGACAAACTACGGCATGTCCGTAACCGTGCTGTAGCCGTGCTGTATATGTGCTGTTCCGTAGTTCTGTGATTTGATTGGATCAACAGGAGAAAAACAATGGGAAACCATTTCAATGTCACGGCATGTCGTACGGTAACCGTGCTGTAGTCAGTGCTGTAGTTTGTCTCACTCATACGAAATCTGCTCTACTGTGTACGGCACGGTTACTTTACGGCACGGTTACGGTACGGCGCGGTTACTGTTACTGTACGGCTGGTTACTGATGCATTAATTCAAATCACAGAGTTACGGTACAGTACGGTTACGGTTCCGGTATTAAAGTCTGGAACTCAATTGAGGATAACCTAAAATCTAAAAGTCGAAATTTCTTTAAAAGGCTTCTCAGGGATTCCTTTCGATTCTAAAGCTTTATTGATGACCTTTAATCAGGAGTATATTACATTCCAAGGCCCCTAACACAGAAGATGATGTGTCTATTTATAGTCGCGAAGTTCTGGTATGCGATTACGTTGTCTTTTGTTCTCTTGCGCTTTGGTATTTTTAGCAGTTGAACCGTGTTAATTACAATTTTTCAGTGTGATCCTGATTGGTTGAAAGTGACGGCCTTTGTTTATTCTCGCGGGAAACTCTATGCTAAAAAATAACTCTACCGTCTACAGTGTTGTGTGACAATATAATGTGGGAAGAGGAACACTCCTCTGTAATATACTCCTGCTTTAATATAATACTCATTAAACTAGATGCCTACTTTCTAGCTTTCTTGTCTTGAAGTTCCTAACATTTCCATAGTATTTTAATATGTATCTAATTATCTATCATGATTATTGCTATTTATGGGGATGTGGGTTGGCGCAATGGTAAAATACTCGCCTCAGTCACCGCTGCGGTCCCGGATTCGGTTCCCGGCTCGGGCACCGTATGTGGGTTTGTTGTTGATTCCTTCTCTGCATTCGAGGGTTTGTCTCCGGGTTCTCCGGTTTTCCTCCCTCCGTAAAAATCAACCGTGAGTCGAGAGTAGTGTGTCCAAAACAGTTAAAGTGCATATAAGCCCTGGCTAATTATATTTCTTACGAAGAGACTACAGGCCACAGACAAAGGATTCCGGAATAAAAAGTTGATTTGATTTATTTGTCATGGTGTATTGGCCGTTCAAAGTTGCCCAAAAACGTGTCTTGGGTTGCCTGTGGACGAAAATCAAGCGCGCTAGAGAGCTTTACAAAATTGGCACTGGATCTAGTTTGACGTCATCAACAGAACACGCTCGATACGCCATTGCATGAAAGGCCTTGCCGAATTAAGCTCTCCGAAACGTTTAGCGCGATATTATCATCTTTCTCGGTTATCAATTCAATTATTTTGCAAATAAGCCAACGTTTTAAACCCGCGAAGAGACGAGTTGTGTTGATGACGTCACGTTTTATTCTCGTCCTAGTCCCCGAAGGTGCGCGGAAATTATTCTACATTTGGAAGTTTAGTCGCATAATTGGCCAGGGCTTATATGTACTTTAATGTAGTGGGGAGTTTAAGCAGGCCCCCACCAGCTGTAAGCTGTAATACTCAGCCTGCTATAACAAATAAAATATGTATTTATTTTTATTTTTTATTGATATGTATAGGTATTATTATTATTTTCCTTCAGTTATAAACGTAATTATTCTTAGTTATACGTATACGTACCTTTTAGTCTGTAAGTATAGGTAATAGCATAACATGATTTGTAATGATATTTGGCATAAATACCGCGAGTGATATTTCAAAATTGTTCGTAATATCACGAGCCTTATAATATGACCTAAGAAATGTACTGAAAAAGACAATCAGATGTTCTCTCAGGTGCACCAAGTTTGTTTACTAGTTTGAGCTCAAGTGAAAATCCTTTCAGTGTGCGTTTGGCCACAGGCAGCCCAAGCTCTATTTTTGTGTCATTTAAAAGCAACTCATTGCGAGATTTTACAATCATAGTACGTACTCGGGATTTCCGGAATTTCTCGAAGGGATTTCGAAGGGTTGGGTGTTGGTGTATATGTTGGTAAAACAGCAGGGAGCCCAAATGTACTCAGTCAGAAGCCTTAAAGCTCCGCGCTATTCATGAGGCAATGAATGAATCATTTTGCTATGGTGAGCTCCTAGATACCGAGATGGCTATCAAAAGTCAAAGCATTTTCATATATTCACAATTTTTTCCATGGCCCGAACAGCTTTCACTATTTGGTAGTTCCTTTTAGAATTTGACTCTTGACACATAGAATAATAATTAAAATATTTTGTTTATGAATTAACGTCTTTTCACGAATTTGAATAACTTTGCAATTACTAGTCAAAGATAATTATTTTGCTATTCAAGTTTCCATTTTATTTACTATCTATGTGTACATTCTACCAAATCACATTATTAAAGAGAACCAGCTTAAAGAATCAGATGGAACGCGCAGTTGCATAAGTCAAATGTGGATAATTTAAGAAATAGATGCCATATTGCTAAACGTCTGTGCACTTATATATAGACTATATCGCAACTCCGCCGTCATAGTGCACTCTGGGATGGATATCTCAGTTTCCATTGTTAAATTCAAGATGGCCGCACAAAATGAGATATCCATCCCAGAGTGCACTGCGACGGCGGGGTTACGATATAGTCTATGCACAGATAGAACCAAAACGTATCGAGAGAAAAGGCAGTGTTTCTAATCTGCATTAGCGAGAAAATCGTCGTTCTTGTACCTACTTCTATCGACTTACTCTATTCTGATATTATTTTCAGGATAGAGAGCAATGCAAACCTAAAGCACGTCCAGTAGGTAACCATGGAGATGGCCTCACGTGCAAAGGTAAACAATGTTATCAAGTAAATGAATCACATTACACATGTAGTCGTCTTACGTGGAAATGTCTACTATGTCCACCGGATGAATTCATTAGATCGCTTTTCTTCTGTAGATATCGACGAGTGTGCAAATGGAACTCACAACTGTTCACAGAACGCCAACTGTACCAACACAGATGGATCATTCAACTGTACCTGTCTGAAGGGTTACCATGGGGACGGAGTCACTTGCAATGGTAATAGGACATGCAACACTTTCAAATAATTATGTCTTAACTCAAAGAAAAAATGACTGAAAACCCGGTGTTTAATAAACCCAATTTTAATTTAATTGCATTTATTTTCTGTTCCTTCATAATCAGATATCAATGAGTGTACAAATGGAACTAATTTTTTTTTTTTTTTTTAATTTTTTTTTTTTAATTTTTTAAATTTTTTTTATAATTTTTTTTTTTTTTTTTTTTATTTTTTTATTTTTTTTTAATTTTTTTTTTTTATTTAATAGCTTAACTCAGGCTGAGAAACAGACTCTAGGTCCAAACAAGCTCAGCCTGAGACAAATACAAATACACTGACAATACATTACAGATAGAACTATGAATAATATATTAAGCATGAAATGTAAAATATATGATGCAAAAAAATATATAATAATAGTGTACATTTGTACATAACATAATCATAACTGCCAGGAGCACATAACTAGGAGCGTCCATATCTCCTATATAGTTGTCACAGCGTTTTTACAAGTTGGGCTATTTTTAGATTTGTTTCTCCGCCAATTAATGGTTGCACCGTGGCGGAACAAAAGATGCCTCATTAGCTACTTTTGTTATACCAAACAACATGGCTGCTACGCTTTAATTTGTGATTTGATTCCCTTAGGAATAATTGCAACTCAACAATAGCGGGAAACCGTTCTAAAAATAACCTAACTTGTGAAAACGCTGTGACATATGTTATGGGCTCCTGCAACTGCTCACTGAACGCCAACTGTACCAACACAAAGGATTCGTTTAACTGTACCTGTCTGAAGTGTTACCATGGGGACGGAGTCACGTGCAATGCTAATAGGACTCTTTCAAATAATGATGTCTTAACTTGAAAATGTGACAGTTTAAAATTCATTCATTTTCCTTTCCTTCATAATCAGACATCGATGAGTGTAGAGATGGAAATCACAATTGCTCATCATACGCTACGTGTACCAACACAAAGGGCTTGTTTAACTGTACCTGTGTGAAGGGTTACCATGGGGACGGAGGCACGTGCAAATGTAAGAAGACACTTTGCCATTAGTTTTATGTTTTTAATCGTTCAAACGTCAAAGTATATTAATTAAGGGGCAAAATTCAAATAGCTATCAAATATATAGTGTTATGTAACTGGGTTAGGGGTTATGTACTGGGTTCGGATTAGGATTAGGTAACTGGTCTTTTACCTTGGACCTTCATTCCGTAGGGTTAGGGTTTGGTTAACTGATGGTAAGAACGTTGTTTATTACATTTCATTTTGTTTCATTTTGTTTTATTTCGTTTCATTTCGTTTCGTTTCATTTCGTTTCATTTCATTTTGAGGCTTTAACCATTTATTTTGACGGAATAATCTTACAATTGTTAATTTCAAAAATTAAAAATCTTCCCTTGCACCATTGAAAGTCCGAATAAAGGATTTGCACCTTTTTATTCCCTCAATCGGTTATGCAACTTTTAATGCAGCCAGTTCTAGGGCTGTCCACAAGTTGCTCGGCAACTTTTTGGCAACTTTTCACATTTCGAGCAACGTTTTTCACTTCGACGGCAATTTTTTGCATTCTGAGGAATTTCTACTCATACTGAGAAATTGGAGCAGCTTTTAGTGTTTAAATTGGTCTTACTGTCATATTCCACAATGCTTATTTAGATACTTTGGAAACTTCCTGTATAAAAGGGTCATACAGGACTTACTGTTGGAGCAGTTGGTCTTCCTGTGGTTAGTTGACAACGCGATCTGGGCGAGTCAGCGGTTATTTTAAAGAATATTCAAAATGGCGGACGATCTGTCATGCTCCACTGGCAACGAGTAGCATGATGTTGCATAGAAAGTGCATAACGGAGAAACATTCATGAGAAATTATTATTTTACTAGTGACACTCAAATAAGTTGTTCAACACTCAAATCTGTTTATAAGTTTGATAAAACTCTTCAGTTACACATTGATAAACTTTAGATTTTTTCACTGCTATGAAAAAACTCCGGTTGCAGTAAAATGGCGTGAAAATGCTTATAAATCTTACTCTTATAGGGCAAGTTTAGCATATTTTCACTTTAGACCAAATGACGGAAAAAGCAACTTCCTTAATAAAAAGCAACTTCCTTAATCAAAAAGCAACTTTCTGGATTTTTTGAGCAACTTTTGAGCAACTTTTTGAGAAATCTCGAGCAACTTTCTAAGAAATTTCGAGCAACTTGTGGACAGCCCTAGCCAGTTCACAGTATCGTAGTTTAGCCGTCATGCACAAACATTGGTTTTGATACACGTTTACCTTAAACACGAAGTTACGGTATAGCGATACTTTGTGTTGATAAACATTACTTTTGTTATCCTAATGTGCCAACCATGATTTCAAAAGGCCGCTTTGTATCAGGAACCAATGGATCTCTGGTTGGCACATTAATGACAATGGATGACGTGCAGTAAGTATCGCTATAAAAAGGGGATCCCAGGGGTTTGTCACCGGCCTTCAGTTGTCAATCGGTCTTTGTGGAGTGAACATCTGCGTGATGCTCCGCTTGAGTGCTCCCTGCTGATTGCTTATCGCGCGCGAATTTCAAATAAAACACAGAAATGTTTAACTTCAGAGTAAGGGCTACAGAGTTCTCAAACAGTCATAAAATCATTTTTATAGCTTGTTTAATTTTAAACCTTAAAAATCTAGCATTTCAAAAGAGAGGTTGATATGCTCGCTTGCTTTCTTCACTGCTCAGCAATTTGAATTTTAAATTTCGAGTTCGCCATGCGTGAAAAAAGGAGGGGCTAACCTATTTATACCGGAACTTCGTGTTTAAATAGGAAGTGCCGGTATAAATAGGTTAGCTCCTCTTCTTTCCACTGTTTTCACTGTAATAGACCCATTCAGCTTGCCTTTTTGTTGCCCCATTTCAGACCACGTGACAACTCTCCAGAGGATTCAGCGCTTTGTTTTGCAATTATAAAAATTGGTACATTTCCTCTTGGGATACAGAAAAACAAAAAAAGACAGTACTCAAGAGAAAAGTCACGTGGTCTGAAATGGGGCAACAAACAGGCCAGCTGAAATTACAGAGTACGTTATGATAACTGAAGAAATGAAGCGAGTGTAGTATTCCTCTCCTGTTTCAAATTAAACATGGCATAAAAAATTGAACAGAGGAAAAATAGTTGTTCATTTTTGTTTTTTTATTTAAACATATTTTCTCATTGCGTTCACCCCAAGAACAGCACTACTGTGCGTTCATCAAGGGGGTTTACATAGAAATTTGAGAATGGCCTACAGTATAATAAGAAAAAGAAAGAGTATACGTAACAAGAATTAGGTTGAAGCAGTGAATCTCCCAGTGTCAATAAAACTTTGAAACTCTACGAAAAAACTGAGATTTAGTTTTAAAATTCACTGAAGTATCACTAGGCCCATAAATAAGAAGAGCATACTTTTGAGAGTCAGTAGTACATTTAAATGACTGCCAATGGCACTTTATGACTGTTGAACTAAGTATGTACATTGCCCTTATTCTGAAGTTTAACATTTATGTGTTTGATTTGAATTTGAACTCAAGTGGAGCACATATATGTTCGCTTCACAAAGGCTGAATGACAACTAGCAACTGAAGGTGTCAGTGGCCTGGCCATGGCTATTTTATACCGGAACTTCCTGTTTAAATCTTCAAGCAAAATATTTTATAATTCGCGTTTCTTTTATTCATCTCAGCTTGCGATCCAGGATGGCGTCACTTTGCAGGGTCCTGCTATAAAATCTTTGAACATCAGAAATCCAGCTGGAACACTGCTAAAAGTACTTGTGAGTCCCATCATTCAAGCCTTGCTTCCATTCATAGCCGCCAGGAGAGTAACTTCATAGAGTCTATAACATCGCCAGAATTGATTGCGTGGATCGGTTTGATTGACAGGAATGAAGACGGAATTTTCACCTGGGTAGACAGTTCATCACTCGACTACAATAATTGGAAATCGTCATCAGCAAAGGATAATGGCGTCTGTGTATACCTTTTAAAAACCTGGTATAAAAGTTCGTGCTCTGTTCAATATTCGTTTGTGTGCAGGTACTCCTCGTACGTGTAGTTATCCAGTAAGGTACAATCCATGGATAATTCATCACAGGAAATTCTATTTTCTCTAACATTCAAGCCTACAATACTATAATACAATAGCAAACTATAGAAAGGTTCAATACGAGCATTCAGAAATATCGACCAGAACAACATTTCGTGACGACCTGGGTCGGGTTGTTCAAAGCCCGATTAGTGTTAATCCTGGATTAACTCTGCACAGAACCTATTGGTTCTCATGGAAATTATCCCTGGATTAGCACTAATCGGGCATTGAACAACCCGGCCCTGAACATGTGTGTGTTTTGTAATCCACTGTAGTATACTAGGTTGACACTGGCGAGATGACTACAACTACATGAACAAACAGTTCGACGGTACTACTGAGCAGAAGTTACGGCCATGCTGAAAGATTTAAAACTAATTTTTAACCTCATTAATAATTCATAAGGGTGCTACCCAATCCTGTGATGGCCTCTGTATACTCCAGTATAGAACACTACTGATTAGATACCCAGTCCATATACTTATAGACAGGCTCTAACTAGTTCTTGTTGAATACAGAACATCATGATCAGTGTCTGTCTCACTGATACAAGCACTGACGTTTTCAGTCTTAATCATATACTCAACAAAATTTCTCGATTCTGATTGGCTGAGAGCTGTGCAAATTATCCCAAATTGCATAGCCTGCGTCGCATTCGAACTGAACCCCGGTTAAGTCAGTCTGCGAAACAGCGACAGAAAGCTTGTTATAGACCCCCAACGAAGTACAAGGATATGTGTAGTCGATTCTGATTGGCTTTTACTAATGCTCATTCTTAAACGTTTTCTGACTGGCCATTCAACTGTCACCAGACTGTCACCAGTGCGACTTACGGCTAATTTACATTTCAAAATATGGCGGCTTTTATACACGTCGACCGGAGTTGAGTTCGGATGTGGCACATACTAGATCTTTCCGAGCTGCATGGGAGATTTGTTTGTGTGTTCCTCGAACGAGCATTTTCTCGTGACAGATTCTATTTGACAATTTGACAATTTGAAAACTCGCCCAGCGGGCTCGTGCAATTTTGATATTCTTTGAAAACTCACTTGTTCAAATTTATCCCGAATTGCACTCGAAACTATCTGATTTCCTATACTAATCATGTATTCAACAAAATTTCTCGATTCTGATTGGCTGAGAGCTGTGCAATTAAATATTCCTCCAATCAGGAGGAAGGGAGAGATCTTGTCCCTAGTTCAAATCTATTGGCGCGGTACGATCAGTCAACGGTCGCGGGCTACCAGAGGCGTTCTTTTCTCTTCCCTTATCACCGCTTCGCGGTTCGCTGATCGCCGCTTCATGGCTCCGTTCTCTTCTCTCCGACGGAAGAAAGCCTCTGGGACCAGGGTAGCCAAATGTATGGCAGTTTGGAAAATGTGCAAGTAAAAGAAGTACAAAGAACTCAGACAAGGTTTGTGGTTGAAGCTGAACATCAAAACATGGCCAATTGATTCGGAAGGAAACTCGATAATTGTGAAGCATTGTTTAGTTGGCTTTGACATTTTTCGCCTATCTATTTCCATAGAAACAGCCTTAATCAGATTGGCTATTCCCACTTTTCTTTGTCTTTTTGGCCAATCAGAGACAAGTGTTTCATATATTTGTTACTGTATTATTAATAGTACTAAACATTAACATTTCAGATGCTACAGCATTACTTATACAAATGGTGCTTTGATTTTTCCGATATTTTCGAAGATTATCCGAATATTCAAGTAAATTTGTTGAGTATACAATGTACGATTAACAAGTAATCATACAGTTTCGAGTGCAATTTTGTATTAATTCAAACTCGTGTGTTTTTCAAAGAGCTCAAAGTTGAACTCTTTGACAAAAACACTCGTTCGAATTAATTCCAAATTACATTCGAAACCGTATGATTACCTGTACAAACATACTTTTTGTCTCCGATCCAAAATGGCAGATTTTTGGTAAACATACAGACACAAATAATATTTTTCCGACTACTGTGTGTCTAATAAAACAAAAAAACAATAAAAAGTACCTTACATTGACATTATCTGCGGAGATCCTGGAAACAAACAAAATGAATAAACGAGAGAGCTTAAAAGATCCCTCGAGTAGAGGTAAAACCAAAGGTATAATTCAAAATGGTATTTGTCTTCCAGTTTTTCAACCCAAACAAACAAGAACATAGCGCCGCAATGGCGAACTCGTGGATGTAAAGTGTATTTTAGTGTGTTCGATCTCAAGGGTAAACATGTGGAAATGTCCAAAGTTTAAGTTATTATTGCTTTTGTGATCTAATGGCAGGCGGCTCAAACTTTGACAGGCATGGTATTTGGTCCCCATAAATCACTTCGTAGTGCTGTCGTAACGATGAAGTCATAGGTCACGTGATTTTAAGTACATGCTCATATCTCATTTCTAATGGCAGGCGGCTCAATCTTTGACAGACATGGTATTGGGTCCCCATAAAGCACTTAATGGTGATGTCATAAAGATAACGTCATCGGTCACGTGATTTTAAGTAGATGCTCGTATCTCACTCATTTCTAATGGCAGGTGGCTCAAACCTTGACAGGCATGGTATTGGGTCCCAATAAATCACTTAGTGATGATGTCGAAACGATCACATCATCGGTCACGTGGTTTTACAGGTTACACAGGCTATCACAACAGCAATAATAACTTGAACTTTGGACATTTCCTCGTGTTTACCCATGAGAACACCCTAAAATACAATTTACATCTACGATTTCGCCATTGCGGCGCTATGTTTAAAAGCTAACATATTTGCAGCAATTTAATTCCATGCTATCAAACTTCTCACTATTTCGTACTACGGCGTGTTCTAAGAAATGATGATACCATTTTACCAAAAATGCTGAATGTGAACTATCTTAGCACCAGTTTACATAATAACGACTAAACTACTCTTGGTGTACTCTTTAATATGAAAGCATTCAAATTGAAAAACGGCACTACATTCTATTTTAGGAAATCGCAATTTTTAACTCGTGGTTGGGGAAATCGTGTCATTCACTCGCTCGCTCACGAGCAGAATGGAATGCTTGGAATGCAAAATTATAGTAAAATTCATATTTAAAGATCGATGTGGAATATTAATTGCTGTTGGAATTGACGTTGCTCGAGTCCTCATCCCGGTTCCCTTCTTGTTACTAAGTGTAAAGTTACCGCAAACGTGTAGCGAGCAGATGTGTTATCAATGTGGGAGATGTGTGTGCTCATTAATATTGGTGAGAAATACTTTTTACTCGGATCGACGTACCATATGGAGATGAAGGCTCGTATCGTATCTCTCGTGTCTTGTATCTCCCTCACTTCTAAATAATTGCTAGGCGGCTCAAACTTTGACAGACATGGTATCGGGTTCCCATAAATCACTTGGTTGTGATGTTCATCGGTCACGTGAAAATAATTTTAAGTACATGCTCGTATCTCCCTCATTTCTAATGCCAGGCGGCTCAAACTTTGATAGACATGGTATTGTATTGATGTTTATAGATGTTCTAGGAGCTGAAACAATCCAAGGTTTAGTTTTAAATTAGATTAATTATTATTGACTGGGACCAACAGTTTTATGGCAAGGGAAATGTAAATGAGTATTTTTTTAAGTTCATTTAATGAAATAAAAATATTACCATGTACCCATGAAAAATCTTTCTAAAAAGGAAATCTAATTTAAAACTAAACCTTTGATTACTTCAACTCCTAGAACATCTATAAACATCAAGACAATATATAGCAACTAGATATGAATATCAACATGTTAAATATAAACTATATAAAAACAAGTTAAAACATTTAATTAATATTAGTAAAAAGAAATATGAGTAATATTTTACCACTAATAAGTCTAATATAAAAAATGTATGGAAAGGTATAAAACAATTTATTTAGTAACACTTAAACCCTAGGCTTGCGTGACTCCAAGTAAAATTCTATCCTCCAAAAAACCTATTTTAACTGATACAAAGCAGATAGCAAATGAGATTAATAAATATTTTGTCAATGTTGGTAAAGTCTTTGTCAGTCTATAGATGCTTTGCACTCAATCCCCAGAGATTCAAATGGCGGCCATGTTGGTGTACCTAACAAAAGAAGCTAACGAAGAATCTATTGTTAATTAAAGGTATACCAACTTATTGCAGATTCATCACTAGATTCAATCACCAAACCGATTTGTCTAAGAATAAACAAGAAGCCAATAAAACAGAAGGATAGTATCAAATATCTTGGAATAATCATATACTCAAATTTATGCTGGAAAGAACATATATTGGTCAACATAACAAAAAGATCTCCAGAGGCATTGGAATATTATTGACACTATGTATCTAAAACTATCAGTTTGACCCAATTGTATTACTCTCTTATTTATCCCTTTCTTACATATGGTCTAATTATTTGGGGTAATACATATGAACCTAACCTGAAGCCTATTATTTTATTACAGAAGAAAGCTATAAGAATTATGAATTTCTCAAAATATAAAAAAATAATGATCATACCTCGCCTCTCTTTAAAGACTTTATATTTTTAATGTTCTGATGTTATCGGATTATCTTAACTGTGTTTTCGTTTTTAAATTTCACTCCAACATGCTACCGTCAGTATTCAATAATTCCTTTTACCAATATCTTTAAGGCACAAGTATAGAACAAGGTTGGCATCTAAATCTTCGTATTGCATTCCTCCTATAAGAACCAACTATGGAAAATTTAATATCCGTTTTAAAGGTGCTATCATTTGGAATGATATTAATAATTCATTAAATCATTTTAGTTTATTCAAATTTAAACGTGCAATCAATAGTGGTAAAATTGCTTCATACTGACTAATGCAGTTTTTTTTCCTTTACAGCCTTCGTGTTCTTTTTATTTGTTTGTTCACTTTCCCCCCCTTTCTGTTCTATACTTGGTGATCTTTTAAAAATATTTTGGTAGCGAGAGTGTCCCGCCAGTAAAATTTTCGGAGATGTTTTGATGAAGCATTAAGAATATACCAACTCAAGTAAAATATAACTATGATACCTGTGATTCCCTGTAGAGACTACCCTGGAATAATAAACTGGATTATGCGAATAAAAAAGAACCTGGTCTCTTTCATACTGTTCGGTTTCGACAAATTTTTATTTTACATTTTAAGAAACTTAATAGACCTAGTCTTTGGGGATTTTTTTTTTTCTATTTCATTGCTCAGAATCATTTCAGATCTTTTGAGGATTCAATTGTTCATGGTTAATCAGTTATATTTCTGTATGAAGGCGAATGAAGCATTAATAAACAATTCACCAAAAACTTGAAGGGGAAAACATTGCGTCATAGCTGACGCGGTCTATTTTCACCTGAGGATTTCAACCTGTTAAAGCCGAAATTGAATGGAGATGCATATGACTTACGTTTTTTACCTGAGAGGAACTGATGTATGAATCTCATGCCGGATTGACGACTAGTTTCCGTATTATTTTCATTATATGAATTGCATGGATACCGAGAAACGCTTTTACCGCCCTCGTAAGTCTTTAAAATTTTATTGCAGGTTTTTTATTTATTTATTACAAGATTTGCCATGTAAGTGGCAGGTGAGAAGTACAATAGGACACGAGGTCCCCTAGAAGGTATTAGACACCTATCAACCCATCTCCTAGTATGAAACCTGAAGACCCAACCCAAATTACCCATAGTAAGAAAAACACAAATATATCAATGACAAATGGAAAAATCAAGTAATCATGAAGAAAGCAAAACAAAATAGTCCACTTTTGATGAAATGGGACTTCGGCCTAGTACAAATGCCAATCCATCAAAAACGTGCGTAAGTCTATTGAAGAAGAAGAGCCTTAACTTCTTTTTAAAGGACGGAAGCGATTGATTAGCCTTAAGAGCATCAGGAATAGCATTCCATAAGGTTATTATTCTGACAAAGAAGGTGTCTCTGAAGAGATAAGTTCTTGATGGCTGCACAATTAGATACAAGGCTGAATTAGCACGGAGCGGAGCGACTATTACAATACAATACATATAGTTGTCTATGTTAAGCCGGATGGAACCTGATCTAAACTTGGAGAAAAATACTAAATCGCGCACGAGTACTCCAACCAGTAATTTAGTGGTAATAGGTTAAGCTGCAGTAATCGGTCTTGATAGCTAATAGTAGGATCCTTACAGATAAACCTAGATGCGCGTCTCTGTGTGTTTTCAATTAGAACAAGGTTCCCAATGACAGACTGTGGAGTCCAGACCTGAGAGGCAAAACAAAAGTGCGATCTAACTAGTACTGAGTACGAAATTGTGGTTTGAGATGCTTGAGCAGTTTCTCTTAATGAAACCCATCATTTTGTTAGCCTTGGCTACAATTTTGATTGTGTTCATTCCAGGTCAGGTCTTTAGAGATCAAAACTCCGATATATTTTTCTAATGTCACGACCGCATGTCTTTTCTACGGAAGCCGATAAGGGTCATTTCCCTACCACGTTGTTGTGTAGCGACAACGTGGAAACGACAACGTGGAAACGACAACGTGGTACCGTGTTGTGTAGCGACAACGTGGAAACGACAACGTGGTAACGACAACGTGGTACCGTGTTGTGTAGCGACAACGTGGAAACGACAAGGCGGTACCGTGTTGTGTAGCGACAACGTGGAAACGACAACTTGGTACCGTGTTGTGTAGCGACAACGTGGAAACGACAAGGCAGTACCGTGTTGTGTAGCGACAACGTGGAAACGACAACGTGGTACCGTGTTGTGTAGCGACGTGGAAACTACAACGTGGTACCCGGCGTGTTGTGAAGCGACAACGTGGAAACGACAGCGCGGTACCGTGTTGTGTAGCGACAACGTGGAAGCGACAACGCGGTACCGTACGTGTGTTGTGACGCGACAACGTGGAAATGACAACGCGGTACTGCGTTGTGACGCTTCACAACGTGGAAGCGACAACGCGGTACCGTGTTGTGAAGCGAGAACGTGGAAACGACAACGTGGTACCGTGTTGTGAGGCGACAACGTGGAAGCGACAACGCGGTACCGCGTTGTTAAGTAAAAACGTGGTACCGCGTTGTGAGGTTTTTGTGTTAGTGCGGGTATTCGCACCCAGGCATCAAATAGGAGTCTAATGCGCAGCCTTAGGGGTGGCGGGCAAGGGAATGGGACGATGGGAAGGGAAGAGATTGAAAGAAGCTGGGACATGTGTTGGCAAAAATTGTAGCTCAAATAGAAGAATGTGGCCAAGAAACCTAAGACCTAGAAACCTAAGACCTTAACTGTTCGGAGGCTTCCTGTACTTTGTGAAGCTGTATTTTGTATATCTAGCTAATTAAGGGATTTAGAACTGAGCGAACTAGAGAACAGAAGAGAACTGTATCCGGACTAGCGTATGGACCATGATTACAAATGAATCAAGAAAACTGAACCGAGGAATCCGGATCCAACAATTGCTGGACTTCGGAGGACTCTACCCTGAGTATTCGAATGAAAACGTTGGAAAAGGACACTGATCGAATTGAGGCAAATTGAACTGAGATAAGTGAACCGAGTGCAGAGATTGAATCGAGTAAACTGAACTGAGTGAAGAATAGAAGAAATAGAACTGGAAACCGAACCGAAACGCCTAATGGAGCAGCTTATGGACACAAAGAAATGAAGAAAACTGAACTAAGTAAATACAACCGAAACCAAACAGAAATCAGAATATGGCTTACGGACATGAATCGAATATATATAACTGAGTAAACTGCTTTTCGGATTGGCAAAACAATTTATCGAACAGGAAATGACATGAATAAACTAGGAGGACACAGAAGAATTATACTGAACCGGAAAAAGAATGACAGAACAAGAAAAACGAGCGAAACTGACCTCTTGGGAGGAAATTGTAAAATTGACCGGACCCCTGTTGAAACATCAACAAAGGGTGACTTTCATTGGACAGGCAATTCTCGCTGGAAAAGCAATAAAATGAACTGAAAAAAATGGGAAAGAGCAGTTTACTCAGTTCTGTATATTACATGTCCGTAAGCTATATTCTGTTCGGTTTCGGTTTACTTAGTTTTTCATTTCTTTGTGTCCGTACGGCTGCTCCATTAGGCGATTCGGTTCGGTTTCCAGTTCTATTTCTTCTATTCATTCACTCAGTCCAATTTACTTGGTTCAATTACTCAATTCTGTGCACTCGGTTCAGTTATCTCGGTTCAATTTGGCTCAAGTCGGTGTCCTTTTCCAACGATTTCATTCGAATACTCAGGGAAGTCCTGCAATTGTCGCCTTCACGTTGTCGCTTCACAACGTACGCGGTACTACGTTGTCGCTTCACAACGCGGTACCACGTGCACGTTGTCGCTTCACAACGGGGTACTACGTTGTCGCTTCACAACGCGGTACCACATTGTCGCCTCCACGTTGTCGCTTCACAACACGGTACTACCATTGTCGCTTTACAACGCGGTACCACGTTGTCGTTTCCACGTTGTCGTCTCACAACGCGGTACCACGTTGTCGTTTCCACGTTGTGAAGCGCCACACAACGCGGTACCGCGTTGTCGTTTCCACGTCAGTGTCGCCTAACAACAACGTGGTAGGGAAATGACCCTGATCGGCTTCCGTAGGAGTCTAATGCGATTCTGGTTCAAAAACGTTTTCGTAAGTCATTTTTGTAATGGAAGGATGTCGTCTTTAGGTTGAAGCAATATCACTGTATCTGAAGGAACAATTCGGAATAATGTTATTTGGGCAAATGAGGCCGGCAAATTTAATGTTAGCTAAATGCAATTAGAAGATGGAACATGTGTTGATGAAGTAATGAGAGAAATGTTCCGCGTCAAACATGTCACAATCTACACCAGACGTCATCTCCGAGGTACTACTCTGATCCTAATACGAAGGTCTTTCCCTTCTCTGCTTACATCAACACTCTTGCTAGCCCTTTTTGTTTTTTTCAGAAAAGCTCATTTACATCGGGAAGATCTCTCAAGGCGTCAAGGGCAACTACACATGCATTAAAAGCGCGCGAAACGAGTAGGATTTAAGGATTTCATTGGTTAACAAAAGCACGTGACTTAGAATACTCCAGGGCCCGGTTGTTCAAAGCAAGGGTAACTTTATCCCTAGGATAGCGCTAAATCTGTAATTGTATTCTGTATAGTTTAACCTCTGGTTAGTGATTTAACCCCGGGGTACCGCTTACCTTTGCTTCGAACAACCAGACCCAGGGGGTAGGGGTGTTCGAAACGCCAGTTTGATCTCCCCAGCCTATCCGACTACGTCGACTTTTACCCTGTTCGGCTCGAATGATTTTCAAAGTTTGACCGAAATTGAAATCACTTTTCAATTTTTATTTTCTTGTTTTCAAAGGAGAATTACCCTATATCATTATGACGTCACGGCTTGTTTATGAGGGGGGCAGAATCGACTTGAACAATATAATTTTGAACTAAATCTGCTCTGCTGAGGAAAATTTAACTTCGAATTGTCTGGTTCCAGATATCAGCTGTATCAATGTTTATCCCACAATATTTACCGTATTTGGTGGCTGTTACCGCTATTCTACGTTCTACAAAATGCATTTGATAGCGATTTCCTTTGTGTTGTTGCTGTTTTGTCCCCCTCCCACGACCGTGATCCTTAGCGTTTAAACAGTAGATCAGATTGTTTTGATTTGACGTCATAATGATATAGGTCAATTGAAATATCGTCAACGATCCCTTTGGCTCTGAATTAACTTGTCAAAGGAATCTCAAACTTCAACGCATGGAAATTAGTTTCCTTTTCTTCACATTCGATTTAAACAGTTATGAAAATCGTAGTCTCACTCGAGAAGATTCGATGTTTGTTTGTATAAGGAATGGGATATTTAAAATGAAAAATCAATAGTTAACTTCAGATTTTAATTGAAAATTGATTAATCGAAAATTAAAAAGCAATATTCCATTTTGGATTTCAATAGCGCTGCGCACAGTTTCTAAAAATAGATTGTCTGAGACGAGACCCCCCACAAGACTCGGACAAACAAACGCCGCTGTTTACAGTCAGTTTCAGTGAGTTCGAGAGTCGTGTTAGAACATAATTCGTAGTTTTTTCGATCATATAAAGAAGCAGTACCTTAAATTATATTCCTAGTCATATCATCATATCAGTAATGGTGACTACCAAGCACTGGGGAGATGTAAGAGTGACTTTAGATGTGAAAAAAACTTGATAAATCGCTCAAAGAGATATCTCTCGAAATATATATATCTCAGAGGTTCTCATCTTTTCTTGGCCTTTTCGATGGAACTTTTCCGTTCCAATACCTGGGTCCGTGTGTCATTCGTCCATTTGATTTTCATTTGAAATCCAAAGTGGAATATTGCTTTTTAATTTTCGATTAGTCAATTTTCAATTAAAATCTGAAGTTAACTATAGATTTTTCATTTTCAGTTCCCCATTCCTTATACAAACAAACATCGAATCTTCTTGAGTGATACTACGATTTTCATAACTGTTTAAATCGAATGTGAAGAAAAGGAAACTAATTTCCATGCTTTCAAGTTTGAGATATGAAAACGTGTTTTCCTTTGAGAAGTTCATTCAAAGCCAAAGGGATCGTTGACGATATTTCAATTCCTCCTTGAAAACAAGAACGGAACAGGGTAAAAGTCGACGTAGTCGGGTATCAGTGGGGAGACCAAACTGGCGTTTCGAACACCGCTACTCCCCTGGGCCCGGTTGCTCGAAGCAAGGGTAACCACTACCCCGTAGCCTGCGTGCAGACGTTCTCTCTCCCTGCAAAAATCCGGAAAGAGACGTCTGCGAAACGCCGTTGATAATCGTGCTCTGGTCATGTGTTCCTTCTCCAGTATTTGAGGACCGCGCGCTGATTGGCTGTTGACGGAGGTTGTCATAAAGTCATATATGATTAGCTAATAACTTCCCGAGATGACCCCATGAGTTTACTTTTCGAAACCCTTCATCCCGTAGCGGTATTCATTTCATATCAAAATCATTGCACACAGAAGAGGACATTTGCTCTTGGTCATCGCTTTGAAGTAAATGCGATTTTATTTGAGAGAGAGAACAACTTCAGTCGCATTACAAGTTTATAATGTGGCTTACCTGTTGATACCGGAACTATACGAAGGAGAATTCTCTGCTTTCGTTTGAACGCTCCAAATTCTCTCCTACTGCAGCTACTGGCATACCAAACGGGTCACACAAGAAAAATAGTACGAAATCATGACGAAATGCAACTTTAACAGTAATATGTACCACTCTAAACTTGAGAAACCTCAATGTTCTATATACTAGAATACTGCAAATTTATTCTTCTATCTGAATTCAGGGTAGATAGTCAGTTCAGACATGTGTATTCAAGCTAAACCCAGTTTTCCTCTGCTTGGTAGTTCCTAAACCAGTAACGCCTTGTAAAAATTCACTTTACTCGCGAAAGCAAATTCAAATTTGAACGATCGAAATCTTAATATAACCACTCCAAACAGTTACCAGTTGCAGATTAGATGTTACTTAACTTTGATTTGAAAGTAAGTGGAAGTCATATATCATTTTATTTGTTTTATAAGGCAAAATAGCTCCCAAATCCATGTATTTTTCAGTGAAATGACGGGACCGATCACCGGTTATCGATATGTAGGCTTTTGTACGCAATGACTTTGATATGGCATACAACAAACGTCTAGTTGTGTTTTATGTTTTGCCAGGAGCCCATTTTTAACTCGTGGATGCGCGCAAGCGCAGAACACGAGTTATTAGGGTTAGTGCTCCGAGCTAATTACTCGGGCTGCCTGTGGCAGCACCGAGTCTTAATCTGCAAGCGGTTATTTTGTTTTTGTTTCATGCAGCAAAATTTTGACTTTTGACCTTAAATTTCAAATTCACCACCAATCAGATTGCACTGTGCTGGTCACGTAACACTCGCCAGGTTAATTTCTTTACATAATTTAATACAGTAAATCAAAATGGTGGTCCCGCGAGGAATTTTTTCTCTAATTTGGAGTCCCATCTCTCAAATGTACAGTTTAATGTTTTATTTAACTTCACTCGTGCGAAAGCCTTCCAACAGGCTCAGGATATTTCAACTGGCGCTCTTGTTTTAAAGACTTGTTGTTGAGGTTGTACTTGTTTTTTTTGTTCAGTGCAGCAAAATTGTCGACTTCCGGTCCCGTTAACCAATCAGCTCACACTGTTCAAGTGCACATACTTGAACAAGGAGCCGCCTGGCGCCGCATAATGTAATGTCGATGATGGTAATCGTGAAAGGTCAACCGGAAGCCGCACAGACTGCGGATATAATTAACACAAGATGTTTACTTTAATCGTACGTACGGAGCTAGGGCTTCGGTGACAGCACAATTCCCTATCAGATTATTGGTACTTTCGTTCGAGTTGTTAAACTAGAATCCTCTTACGGGCGAGGTTTTGGTTCGAGAAAGGCCCTCCAACAGTTCCCTTTATAGTTCTGTAATATAATGAGCAGACTGAAGTTTTGTGAATGAGGGTAACGCTTTTAATTAGAGATAATCAACAGGCATTTCAAATATATGGACTCGTAATGGACTCATCATGTTACTTATAACCATCCACGTCTACTTAACAACAGGAGTAGTTATGTGCCAAGGCACCGCATACGAGGCATGGGCAAAGATTGAGTTTCCCAGATTACAGATGAAAGTAGAGAACTTAATGAATCTTAAAGATACTTCGGAGTCGTTGGATGAAGAAACAGAGGTCACGCGCGACATGCTTGATAACATGTTCAACACTTTATGTTATACTAAGAAAACAAAACAAGTTACAGAGCCTGAAAGTTCACAAGTCAATGAAAAACCCCAAGAGCCTGTAGTTTTGGATCAACATATCCTTGAAACTCCAAAAGCAACACATACACATGAGTCAAATTCAAACCGGAAGAGACGAAATTCTTTAGATTCTTCACGAGGATTGTTAGCCCGCAATAAGAACTCTCTCGCTGATTTAAAGACCTTGATTTGTAACCGATGGAGGCTGACCTAACTGATATCCGTAATGAATTCTTACTCTCGTCACGTCAAAACACGAATCAAGAAACGAAACTCAGTCATTTGGAAGACAAATTAGTGCAGCAAGATAATATATACAAGACCGAAATCAAGATGCTGTCATATGGACGGCGTAATGGAGTCGTCAAGAACAACAGCTAAAGTTACAGAGGCCCACAAATTGACCACGAATACAATTAACATGACTTCCAGAGGTTTTATAGAGAGAAAATACGCCGCGGAGAAAGAGCCGCGAGGCGGCGATCAGCGAACTTGATAAAGAGCCACAGGGTAGAAAGAACAGTAGAGAAATATAGTGATAGCTCCATCACAGGATGGACAGGATACAACTTATAATTTGGGACAAATATAAACATACATTTGAGACAATCATCTATTAGTACTCGGAACCTGCAGTATAACAGAACAGCAGACTAAATTGCAAACGTGTATTAGATGAATAAGTAGTGTTTACAGTAAAAGGTCAACTACTTTAATTTACATACGAGAAAAAACAAAAATATTAAATTACATATATATACTAGGGGAGCAGAGAATGAAAGTCACCGCGCTACCGTTCACTCCTAAAGACTGCTAATATTCAGTTAATAATTCTTCAATCTCATGTGGCCCGAGTGAAAGCCCAGATGGGCTCTTGTTTATTTATCGTTTTATGGTGTGTACTTCGATTTTTTCTGTGTACATCGGGGACTCTCCGTTGGCTGTCCGAATAGTCCACGATTTTCCGAAGACGTATTGACGGAGTTTATGGCAATTAAAGGTATAATTATTATTCCGAAATGGCTTATAATTAATTTATCGCTACAACTATATTGTTAAAAACAGACATTTGGTCGCGTGTCGTATTTACGAGAGAAGCCCGGAAATTTATAAGCGCGTTTGGCTTAGCTAAGCAGAAATTAATGTCTCGAATGTACTGTGTTGGCAGTTTTGGGAACGTTTTGGATGTAACAAAGATAGAGATGGTAATGTACACTGAACTGCTTTCGCGACAAAGCTCCCCGAGTCTCATGGCACGTTCATAATACATCCTTAGGCTCAGAGATAGAATGTGCTGCACTCTTTACTCGTACTCGTCAGGGTGAATATAAGCTTATAATATAATACCATGCTAACTGGTGAATGAAAGCCAAGATTTTGGAAAGTGAGGAAAGCAAAGCTAAACAAAGCCATACAATAGCCAAACAAAAGCTAATGGAAAAGCTTAGTAATATACAGAATAACAATAATGTGATCAGTTCGAGAAATGATACGATTAAAATATCACTGAAATGTCAAATAGTTTAAATTTGATGGTAGAACGCGAACAGCTGAGCACTGCATGTATTATTATCTAGTAAAGGCTTGAATACTGATCAATCTAGGCGTAGGAGGCACAAATCAAGATCGTCTGCAGTTAGAAATCGTGATAGAGAACCTTCAAGAATACCGGTGAGAAAAAGAATAAGCCTGTTTAAAAAACACATGTGTTGACCTCCAGGTCATGCACTGTTTATATTTGATAAAACGTTTGCAAGATACATTTGGCTAGCGTTAGATTCCCAAAAACTCAATTCTGCGCCGATGTGGAACGTATAAAAACTCGTTTTAACCTCTTCGATATGTGATTTCAAAGTTCAGCGGGGCGTTTTGATTTCATGGCGAACAATATCGTACATCATGGCCGCCGCGCATGCGTAGAATGCATTACACGTCGTTCCAAAATTAGTGAAAACAGTGAAGACAAGGCTTACCTTTTCGCAATTTTCCAATTTGCTGCTTTAATATTTATATTTCTTGAGGTCCACAAGTTTTAAATTCAGTTAACATGCCTGCTCCTGCCCTCGACTATGATTGCTAACAAGTTGTGGATGATTAAACCGGTTCCCGATGCTCTGCTAAAAAAACGACCCAAATTAGCTAGAGCCGCCATACATCTTCTGTTAAATACTGTAAAGGCCAGTCAGAAAGCTCAATCATAAAGACTTCCGAGTAGTTCATGTTTGAGGTCCACAAGTTTGAATCTGTTCTGCAGATACCAAAGTAGATTCTAACGCCAGAAAAACGAGTTGAAATACTTGCTTTGGTGGTTCCAAACGTCCTGTAAATAACTGCATTTTTACGCCAAAACCCTCCTTCCCAAACGTACAAAGTTTAAAGGGACAGACCCGACTCGTTCAGCTGTTACATTTCCCTTCGCGCAGGACGTTGAAAACAGCAGTTCGTCCGCCATTTTGACTGTCGATGTCCATGTAACCTCTCCTCATTCTATAAACACTCATCAACGGCTTTCTTTTTAAAAATAGATTTTCACGTACGCGCCCGCAATGACAACCGCTGACTGTACGAAATTGTTCGCCATGAAAGATCAATTTGATTTAGCTACACTAAATAATAACTTTGTCACACAATCCTTGAACAGATTGGAAGTTCCAGAACTACTTAGACTGCATGCGTCAATACAATTAGCCGTTATCAAGCGAAGGTTCTAGACATAATCAAGCTATGAATACGTCGTTTATTCCACACACAATAGTAATTTAACCCGTTAATGCACGCATGTTCAGAACGAGTTATTGGGTTTAGGTGGATACGAGATAATTTATTAGTCGTTTTTTTCTGTGACTCGATCGACGACTCGCCGTTGACTTTCGGTTTCGAAAAGATTTGGTCATGCTGGAGAAGATGTATTGACGGTGCCCATCTAATGTCAGACACTTCAAACCTGGACAGACATGGTAGTGGGTCCCTATCGATCACTTAGTGGCGATGACGTAACGATGACGTCATCGATTACGTGATTTTAAGTACATGCCAATATCTCCCTCATTTCTAGTGCCAGACAGTTCAAACCTAGACAGACACGGTAGTGGGTCCCTATCGATCACTTAGTGGCGATGACGTAACGATGACGTCATCGATTACGTGATTTTAAGTACATGCCAATATCTCCCTCATTTCTAGTGCCAGACAGTTCAAACTTGGACAGGTATGGTATTATTGAAGTAACGATGACGTCATTGGTCACGTGATTTTTAGTATATACCAAAATAGCTCACTGACCCGATCCACGAGTTGACTTTAGAGGCCCTATGTTTTTGTAATGGGCTCCTAGTTTTGCTGATATTGTGAAACATAATGACAAGAATCTAGTATAAAATTAAAGCTTTCTACTCTTACCTTCGAAGTTTACTTAAATTCGCCATATATTTGTAAGTACTGCGTCTTGAAGTTGAAGAAAAGACGAGATGTGAAATATAATCTTCGAAGGCAGATCTTTACGAGAGTTATCAATCGAAAGCCACAAACGCAGGTCTGGTCGTAAAGAAGACGGACAGTAGATGTGTTAGATAATTATTTGAGTCAGACTGACTCCAGCTCTGCCCCGAAACGAGCTGCTCTAGATGGAAATGCGATCGAGCCGACGTCCTTCCCTCGTAGAAGGTTGCCGACCACAAGAATATAAACTCCTGCAGCGAGAAAATCAAAATAAATGTACGTACCTCCATGATATTCCGGCATGCACTTTCTCCCATTTTTCCGTCCGTGTTACCAGTGATTTAGTTGTTGTAGGTGAACATATTGAACCAAACAAAACACAGAAGACAGTTGTCCAAAGTCAAGCCGGTTGAATGGCCGAGCAAAACAAATGTTATAACACGAATGCCTTGAAAGTTTGGGTAAGCCAGATTGCATCGGCTGTATGGAAGAATACAGTTTTGAGAAAAAATGTCCAGCAACTCTTTCTCAAAGAAGTAGACCGAGAATGTTATGTTCGCAAAAAATCACCTAGTAAAAATAATTACGAATTTTAATTATGATAATTTATGACCAGAACACAATTATCAACGGAGTTTCGCAGACGTCTCTTTCCCGATAAAGTTACCCTTGCTTCGAACAACCGGGCCCAGGAGTATTCTAAGCCCGGGGAGGGGGACCCCAAGATGGTACGCATAAATTAATGGAATTAAGAGTCTTGATAATTTTGACCCCTAAAAGTTCGACTACTGGATCTCTTTTAAATTTTAAAGACCTCGTTGACAAATAAAAATATTAGTTGCGCTATTTTATAACCACAAGAAGAAAGCAAACTACACTTTAACTTGTCAATCACTTGGAGAAATAAAATGACACCCTAAATTAAATGGTACGGAGTTGGGTTCCATAATTAGCGTCTATGGGATTCCCCGTACCCCCCCACCCCCCCCCCCCCCCCCCCCCCCCCCCCCTCCCCGGGCTTAGAATACTCCTGGGCCCGGTTGTTCGAAGCAAGGGTAACTTTATCTCTAGGATAACGCTATTACCCCGGGGTAGTGGTTACCCTTGCTTCGACCAACCGGGCCCAGGGGGGTAGGGGTGTTCGAAACGCCAGTTTCGTCTCCCCAGCCTTCCCGATCGTCAACGATCCCTTTGGTTTTGAATGAACTTCTCAAAGGAAAACACGTTTTCATATCTCAAACTTGAAAGCATGGAAATTAGTTCCTTTTCTTGATTCGATTTAAACAGTTTTGAAAATCGTAGTGTCACTCGAGAAGATTCGATGTGTTTTTGTATAAGGAATGGGGAATTGAATATGAAAAATCAATAGTTAACTTCAGATTTTAATTGAAAATTGACTTATCGAAAATTAAAAAGCAATATTCCACTTTTGATTTCAAATGAAAATCAAATGGACGAACGACACACGGACCAACCTTCACAGGGAATGCAGTGAGAAATATCAGCGTTCTATAAATGTTTGTACAGGAGGCCTCAAAAGCACACAACAACGAGACGACTACAATGAAACGAAATCAGAAGTTTGTCTCAGCTATAGATTACTGAAGTCCCACTATACCCGCCAGTGAACATAGCGGCGGAGTAGGACCTACAGTTAAACCAAATAATTTCTGTAAAATTTCTGAAATATTCACTGTAAACTAACTTTAGATAACAGGTAAACGATTAACTGATCAAAATTTGAGGGATGTAGCTGTACTGGGAAGCGTGTAATCATTTTCAGTTTTCCATACACTTTTCTAAATTTTCCCGCGTTCTTGGACTCGTTGTTACAGACAAACGTATGGAAACCTGAAAACACGATTGCACGCTTCCCAGCACAGCTACATCCATCAAATTTTGATCAGTTAATCTTTTACCTGGTATATTAAGTTTGTAGACGGTAAATATTTCAGAAATTCGATTTTACGGAAATTATTTGGCATCGGATTCCCAAACAAACACTCTATTTCGCGCCATGTTTGCACCATTTCCAAATGTCGGTGGAACTCGTCTGATAAGATTGCCGTTCATCACTTTGTTTCAATCCTCTGTATTTTAGCCAATGTGGCTGTTCGACAGTATAATAATTAGATTCTCTTTCAAAACATAATACAGGAAAGCCGTCATTTCTGGTAGAATAGGACGAACTGAAGTGCTGGTCAATTCTTGTAAGTTCTAACGCGAAAAGTGGTTTGTTTGTCCAAGTCTTGGCGGGGGTCTAAATTTTGTGACGTCATCTGTGCGCAACGCTATTGAAAATCAATTAATTAATCGACAATCAAAAAGCAATAATTATTACATTTTGGATTTCAATTGCCCTTAACCAAAACGAGTATGAGACTAGGTACTAGCTTGTCGCGCGGGGCCTGGGCAACGCGTTTGGATAGACAGGACTTATCTGTCTGTCTGTTGTCTTTGAACATGGCGACGAGTTTTTGTGCTTTGCGCGCCTCTGTTTTTGTTTTGATTTTCATGAAACCGAGGCTTCTATTGTTTTCGCCTCGCGTGCGAATTCTCTCTGTGCCGAAGTACAATTGTCATTTGTTTGCATGTTAGCAAAACACGGAAACTGGTATAAATCAACTCTTCGTTATCAATCGTGTGGTGTTGGTAGAAGATTAACAACGTAGTTAGAGTGCTTACGGCTCCATAATTTTGTTGCAGGCGAAGCAAACATTTGTGAGAATCAGGCCGGAGAAAACTAATTTTAATTTACTCATTCTCTTGATTCGTAATGGTCGCTGTCGGTGTTTACCTTTTCCTTTTACTACCCAAGAACCATGATAACAAAGCCAAGTGCAGTACCAAAGTCAATGTGCCACGAATGGAGGAAGGGGGTACTTGCATGTATTTAAAGTTAACGCGAGAACAAGGCCAAATGTATCAAAACCTTTGAGCTTTATATGACAGAAGCAAAACTAAAAAATAAGGTAAGATAAAATAAGGCAACTAGTTTTAGCACAATCTGTCCATTTTTACGTTGTTCCTAATAGAAAATTCGTTTATGGGGAATTGGCGGTTCGCGTACAAGTTGTCCAGAATCGCATAAAGTGCTCAGGTTGTTGTTGTTGGGACAATTAGCACATATTTTCTCTATCGTTCAGTACATCATTATTCCAGTACAGTTTACCCAAGAGGATTGCTGCAATATTTTGTTTTCCCATTAGCTGCATGGCAAAAGAAATACATCCTTTGAATGTTTGTTTTTTATAGCAAATTATGAGTGCAAGCTGTTCGTTATATAGGAAATGGCTAGGGGGATATTTATCTTGCACAAATTGTCATTTGTAGTCACTCGGAGTATGCAGAATTATTCTTAATGTGCATGCACTTCCTCTTTTCAGCATTTTTCCCTTTCCCACAGGACTTTTTAATAGCCACCCCCTTCCCCTACAATGTAAAAAGGTGTACAATTGGACAGTGGTAGTTTAATTAAATTGAACACTATACCTCCCAGTGTCATATTTTAGGTTGCTTTTCTTTTTTTGTACCTTTGATAAGAAATATTCTTCTATTTGTTTCAGGAAAAGGGTATACATTGTTTTCTTCAAGCGGTTAAGTGTGGGAAGAGGAAGTATGGACTTTGCCAAGAAATGGGCAATAAATAATCACCACTGGTATATTTGCAGATAAATGGGAATTGTCTGCTTTAGAGAGGGTGACATTCATCACCTCCTTTACATTTTCAAAGATTATTTTGTGTAGATCGGGAAATTTTGGAGGTTGATCTGCACTGATCAAAATCCAATGCCATAACTCTGTGTGTTTTGAAAGATAAAATTATGATACCCCAATGACAACACAGTATATGTAGCTATATGGGTTTCTGGACAAATCAAGACTAAGAAATTAGTTATCAATATCATCTATATTGTTGTTTCCACTTTTAGTTTTACTAAACCTGCATTTGTTCGCAGATTCTATGAGTGTCTACATGAATGCAAATACAAATAATACAAAGTGACTACCAGCTTTGTATTGAATATTTTTTAGCTTGTTACAGACACACAAAGATTATTAAAGTCCCCTGTTAATTACATACTAATCATGAAATGTTAGTAACTTGATTTTTCAGTATACACACAAGCCCTTAGGGACCGTACATTATTTAGCAGTTGGGGGGGGGGGGGGGGGAGTGGAATATTCATGGCATACCACAAGAAAACATTGCATAACTATTTTATCCCATGCCAAACTAAATAACAAAACACACCTCACTTGGCACATGTGCTGCATCACAATATTTTGGTGGCAAAACTGGAATCTGTTCAGAGTGCGTATACAGCACATGGCAGTGGAAAAAAAATGATACAACCTGTGGGATACTGCCAAATATGCAACAGATTTCCAGAGGTCAGGTAAATCAGAAATATACATATTAATGACTTACTGATTTATTAAATGTAACAAAGGCCTCCTTTCACTTAGAGAATAACCTCAGGCCTCGGTCAGGTTGGGTACAATAATGCTTGGATCCAATATATTATGTCAAATAAATTGGTCCTAAGATAGCTGATTGGCTCCAGCGAAATGTTGGATCACGAAAAACACTTATGGTTTTTCTAAATTCTGGGGGAAGATAACACTGACCCTCAAAATCAATAGTATTTTTTGAACCAGGCAATATTAATTTGCTATATTCTACTGGAGTTACCTTAGTTACAGTGTACATATAATAATATTGTTCTGATTTATTTTCTGATTAGAACTTCTGAAATACCAAAGCAAATCGCATACACCATTCTTGCTGCTCATCCCCACCCCCTCTAAATAGGTAAATGTACACTGTAAATTCAAAAGAGCTGTTTCAGCCCAAAAAGCCAAATCAGCCCCAAAGGCACTAGGGCTGATTTGGCTCGTTTAGGGGTCGTTTTGAAAAATGAGGCCAAATCAGCCCCAATAAAAAACAAATTGACCCCATAGATTTCTAATTTGGCCCCTTTATGTCATTTTAGTGCTACAATAAGAGCCAATTTAGCTTTTAAGCAAGGGTCGTATTGACCCCATTATTTCTAATTTGGTTCTTAGGCCATTTTAGTCCTACAATAAGGGTCAATTTAGCTTTTTAGCATGGGTCGTATTGACCCCATTATTTCTAATTTGGTCCTTAGGCCATTTTAGTCCTACAATAAGGGTCAATTTAGCTTTTTAGCATGGGTCGTATTGACCCCATTATTTATAATTTGGTCCCTAGGCCATTTTAGTCCTACAATAAGGGTCAATTTAGCTTTTTAGCATGGGTCGTATTGACCCCATTATTTATAATTTGGTCCCTAGGCCATTTTAGTCCTACAATAAGGGTCAATTTAGCTTTTTAGCATGAGTCATATTGACCCTATTATTTTTAATTATTTTTCCTACTCTTTGAAACCACATAGGCATGAAGTCTGGTGTCATGGGCTGATTCCTATACCGTACTGAGACCGCAACGATTGGATATAACATAAAGCCGCAGAATCCGGAAATTTTCTCAGATGCGAATAACTATTTAAATTGTTTCTACTTTGTGAGGAAGTTAGCATGTACATTGCTTATGCATTAATAAATGAAAAATAATTCAAAAGTACGAAATAATATTATGAAAATAGTCCAGAAGAGTCCGCAGTTGTTCCGCGAGTACAACCGTGCCTCCTGGTGCACAAGTAGAGACTGGTAACTATACGGTACTGCAAATTTGTCAGCGGCAACGCTCATGAGTATATATCAGGTTTCGAGTACTTCAACGGTCACGATCCACGAAGCAGTTTCTGGTTTTGAGCGGTCTTGTCCTACAACTTTAATGGGTTTACAGAAGGTTAGCTAGTTTAAGAGTTTTGGAACCAAGCTAAGAACTTATCAAGACGTCGTTTGGACCATGAATGGCTATTTATGGGCTGGTATCCTTGGAGGAAAACGAAACACTAAAGACAGTTCGAAGATGATAGATGGTAAGCCTTGCATCATGTCATGATCAGTTTTAAAGTAATTCCTAATTTACCTACAAGTAGATATGTTGATCAGTAGGTCCCTTGGTCCGGTCCCTTAATAATACTAACACAAAGTAAATGAGTATTTCATGGACGAACTAACTGTGTAAAAACAGGATGAGCCGGGGTGGCACAGTGGTCAAGCGCTTCTCCTCTCAGTCTCATCTCTGGATCTGTGGGAAATGGCAAGATGTTGAGTTTTTTTTTAGCAAATATCTAGCTTTGTAGAGCCCAGGTTCGATCACCAAAGCGGCGCTATACTGTATGTGAGTTGAGTTTGTTGGTATCTTATATATTACCCTTGCTTCGAGGGTTTTTCTCCGGGTTCTCAGGTTTTCCTCCCTCCATAAAAACCAACACGCTTGCAATTTAGCCAGGTCCTGGCTAAGATCAGCCCCGTGGTGCCATTGCAAATTCAAAGTTATTATTATCTGTCAACATGCATCTCTGTAGGTTTTCGCATGTTTTTTTTTTTGGATGTACAGGTAAATGTCGAAGACCCAATTTTGTAGGCAGGACTCCTTTGAGGACTTAAGTTGGCAAGCATTGATTACAAAATAATATTCTTGGCTTCATGTTGAGTCCTGATATGTAATAGCTACATGTACAGTATATACATGTAGTGTTTATGTTGGCTTAATATTACCTGCTTGTTTACATTTGTCAATAGGTTGTCTGTCAGTAATTCTTTATTTATTTTGAAAAAGGTTTATCATTTTCATGACAAAGAAACCAGAGAGTAATCCTTAAAAGTTTTTTTTTTTTGGGGTAGATTGCAGAATCCCCCCCCCCCCACTCAAGAACATTAGGTGTTGATGCCAACATGTCAATGCATTGACATCATACATGTTGCTTCGTTCTACTACTGTGAACGGAGAGACTCGCTCACATCCAGACATATCTCTCTAAAACGAAGTGCCATTTAAAAATGGAAAATGCCAAGCTAAACTGGAAAATCTGATATGTACATTTTAGGCTAAAGACCATATCTGGTATAAGCCAATGAAAACTGATTTGCTTTCTCGCATTCTAAGACTAGATATCATATCCGATTTGACCCAGTCTTTAGAAAAGCTATTTTTAGTATTGGATCTCAGAGCTAGTCTAGCCCAATAAGATATCAGCTTGCTCCAGAGACGTGACCTGTGTTTATCTGACCTGATACGATATCTGTATAGAGCCAATCATTAAGACAAGCATACCTGGATATTGTTTGTCAGCACGTAATTACACCCAGTGCACTTAAAATAGATCAAAAGAAACTGATAACTACTCATGTTCTGATCCGAGCTGAAGAACCTTTCACACTAAAGCCTCGGTGAATTTTGACTGTAGTGTATATGATTACCCTGTGATGAATTGAGAAGTTAAATTTGTAACAGATGAATGCTTTAAAAGAATTGAGTTGTTTTAATCTAATGGCCCGGGTCGTACTTTGGACAAACTTTTGAATTGTTCCGAGATGATGAGGACATTTTTTGGATCACAAGTTGTCCGTACGAAATATTGCGTCGCATTCGAATAGACAAGTAGTACTCGTGACATACCTAGAGTCTAAACTGTCATATTATCAGCGCCGGCAGCGAAGAATGTAATCTGAAGCGAATTGTTTTAAGGCTGGTCTTATTAATTTACATATTAGCAAAAGAAAAACATGATTTTGTTCGACAACATTATAACACCCTACAAATGTGTCTAACCCTAGTTGGGAAATGGAAGTGAAACGAAAGTGCTACTAAAGAGACTAAGCGCGAACGATAATTTATGTAAAACACACAGGCAGTTGCCTCAGCTCAAGACTGGATATCATATCCAATTTGATCCAGTCTTTAGAAAAGCTATTTTTAGTAGTGGATCTCCGATCTGGTCTAGCCCAATAAGATATCATAGAACCTAACACAGACGGCATACCTGGATATTGTTTGTCAGCACATAATTATACACCCAGCATAGATCAAAAGAGACCAGCATATTAACTCCTCGAAAACCGATCTGAGATGAGAACCTTTCACACTAAGCGTTGGTGAATTTCAGTTTGACTGTAAAGTATGTTCTGTATATGCTTATCACCTCCTGTGATGAATCGAGAAGTGAAATTTGTAAGAGATGAATGCTTTAAAATATTTGAGTTGTTTTAATCTCATGGCCCGGGTCGTACTTTGGACAAACTTTTAAAATGTGACATTATTTGGATCCCGAGTCTCGGACACAACTTTGAAAAATCGCGTTATGGTCGCATTCGAAGAGACAAGTACTCGTGACATAATTATAGTCGGTCTAAACTGTCATATTATCTTATGGTTAAAATACACAACTACACAGCGCCCGCAGCGAATAATGAAATCTGAAGCGAAACACTTGAAGCAAAATATTTTTAAGGCTCGACTTATAATTGATTGACATATTATCAAAAGAAAAACGTGAGATGGATTCAACCCACTATAAATACATGTATGTCTCATCAATTATCATGTCAGAAATGAGTCAATTGAAAATGAACACAGTTCGGGGGGAAACAAGGACTAGAGCAAATTTGTAGCTCATCAAAATAGGAATGCAATACCCATGTCACTTTCACAGGCTACTTTCTTCGTTAACGACTCCTAACTAGTTGGGAAATGAAAGTGAAACGAAAGCGCTACTAAAGAGACTAAGCGCGAACGATAATTTATGTAAAACACACAGGCAGTTGCCTCCTGAAATTCAGTGGAATTTTGTACATTTTACAAAACATGTTCTTCTCGCTCAAAAACACGGAGCAGCATATTGCTGTTATCGTTATTTCTCAAGACTTGCGCGCACAAAATATGACCGTGTTTTTTTTTACTTCGCGCCGTTTCGCGTCTTAATTAACCTGGTAACCGGTAAAGCCGAGTAGGGGGGCAGCAAGAGCAGTACACTATCTACTATTTTAAACTCCTACTGTATCTTGGCATTTTTAAATACGGAGCGCTTTCAGGAAACGTCGATGAAATTATAAATTTCGCTAAAAACACAAAGCTAAACCTCTGTTGGATTTTTTCGAATGCAGTGCTGCTTCGATCGCGATCCGGGCGTTATATCGTGTCATGAATCGTGTCAGAAATGGTGACAAGTGTCATTTGAGTCGACGTTTTAAGTTATGAACCGGTCTCGGTCAAATTCGCACGACCAAGTCGCTCACAAACAGGTTCTGAACCTGAATTAGCTCCTATCACGAACATGAACATATTAGAACATAACAGTAATTGAATGCATTCACTGTGTCGGGAAGCTATGCGTGAAAGTAGCAGTGCCTCCACACTCTAATTCACGTATATCCTTACAAAGGTCATGACGTTAGATGTTTTGTATGACAGAAAATGATATTTTACCCACGGATTTTCAAGACAAATATTTTAATAGCTGAGCGCCAATATTTCGGTTATCAGTAAATGGTTATTGAGTTTTCCGAAGATAATATATTTTTGTTTGCCACCTTCGAACGATGCAGTTGACGTTCTATATGGAAAATAATGAAATGCTTCAAGATTTGAGTTCTATTTTCACGGGCTTCTCTCACATTTGTGTTTTAATTGAAGTCCGATTAAGCGTACATTACGGCATCTTCGGAGATCCAGGGGCAGTTAGTGAACGATGGGCAGATGACATTTAACTGAATTATAGTTATACTGGTTGGTTTTGTCATAGTTAACAGAGTGGTTTTGTTCAAGCGCTAAAATCACGTACTATTAATAGCATGATATGGACTCCGACTCTTTTCACTCTGAAGCTGATGAAACTTCGCCTATTAAGTTATGAACGTGACAGATGTTTAATATCACATATCAAACTTGTAACAAAACCTTCCCTCGGCTTTTGCGGTGGCCACCCATTTCTCTGAGTTTGATAAGGATTCCATTTCCCCCTTTGAACTACGCAGTCAAACTAAAAGTTACAAAATATATGTAAATGTTGGATCAATGTCTTGAATGTGCGAGGCATAATTCCAACAGCAGTTTACTTCTCGAACGAACACCCTGCATATCCTTGAACACACCTCATGTTTGCATGCACGTGTACCGAAACTTACGCTCTTATCGGATTTCAAAATAGTTATCGCTGAAGATTTACGTTTAGTTATCAGAGTTTTCGCTCAAGTAAAATCAGCTTACTTTCCACAAACACATGTACGCCGGCTGGTATCGGTGAAAGCAGTTACCAGTCTTAATTAATGATAAACAAATTATGTTGCAGTATTGAATAAGTTACAGACCCGTTACAAAGTACATTAGCAGTGAGTACTTACCGATGTTTGGGTCCGATTTTTGTTCCTCACAGAGTCTTCGGTTTTTAACGTCAACCGTAAACATAATATCCCAACATCAAACAGACCCCCATCGAATAAGAGTTTGGAACACTGAGTAAGCTGTACCAGCCAATATCCGTGTACCTTCCACTATGACTGCTGTCCACACTCGTCACTCGTGGCGCCAAGCTTTTCCCGCTAAAACATTTTCCGAGATTGGGTTACACACAATAGTTAGCTTAGATTACTAAGCGATATCCGGCTTGTGTGAATGATAAAACTCGCGCCTTGTCAAGCACAAACTCAAAAACAATCTGCTTTTATACCATATAGAGATTGGTGATGTTTCTTTATTTATAATGCACATCTTGTACTTTAGTCTATTAATGATAGTGTGCTACACTCGTGATATAACAACTAACTACACCTGACACAACTGCACGTGAAGAAAGTCTGAGCTCTTCAAGTGTTGTTTTGACTCTATTTCATGATTTTCATTTGATTCTGGTGTGTGATGTGCCGGTTTGTTCTGGCGTTTGTCACTTCACCCCCTCTGCATCAGTTAAGTTGACAACTTCAGTGTTTTTAGTTTTTATTAAGTTCCCGCTAAACGTATTTTAAGGTCGGATTACGGTTCAGTAGACTGAGCTGATTATAACACTGAGTATGCTTCTCAAACATTGTTCTGATAGCAAGTGTACGTACATGTGATATGAAGGCCTATCGCTACATTGGCGCTTTCTGGTGTTTGTTACTACGGGGTGTCGGACAGCACTAACAAAACCTGTTTTCAAAATTGTCCTGATTTATGTTCAGTTTCCCCAAATTTGTTTTATACAATCCCAACTTGAAATGCTGCATTGCCCTTTGAAGTTTCAGAAGTGTCATTGATTTTCCGTTAAATCCCCTTCCGATTCCCGACATTTTCTTTAAATTCCTGGCAAAAATGTTCCCGAAACAGGCTTTGTTCGAGGAGGTGGCTGTCTTTCGGGCCTAGCTAATCTTTCAAAATCATTAAAAGTGCAGGGCCAAGGTATTGATGCGACATTGACCTAAATTTAATCGAACGTTCAATACAAGCATCTCTACTGTGCTCGAGTCAGTCCAGCGGTGTTTCGTCTGGTCTCCGACGTCAACTACAGGCGCAAACTTATGATAGCGTTGCTTGATCGCATGATCTAGGCGCTATTATATTCCGTGATGACAGTGGTAACAGGTCGGAGTATTAAACAGCCCGGAATAACCGCCACTTCTTTCATTTCCACTTTCCAGCCATCACCCTGGAAGCCACTACGTATCTGTAGTCATCGATATCCTCCTAAAATGGAATAACATTTTACAATTAACGTTTTAGAATTTATAAGTCACTATCAAAGAGCATAAAATAAAATCGTCACTTCCAATCAAAACGCTGAACTTCTTTTGCTCATTGCAGGAAAAAAAACGTTTTAAAAACGCGTATTGCATTTAAATGATATGAAGGTTTGGATTTTACTGTAAATCCTCAATCAGACTTGCTCGGTGTCACTTTAAAGAAAAGTAAACTACATCTGTAATCATCAAAAGTGACAAAGTTACGGCATTATCACATGTAATCTGTTTCTAAGGCATATAACCTATTTACCCCACCTCCCTCCCTACGGCCCCCGCTCGCGCGTTAAATAGAATGGCTGATATCATGCAGGCATACCACGAAATTGACACATCCAATTACTTTAAATTACGTCACACTCACAATAGCATTTTTTTAGAAATACGACTCTGCTTCAACAAAACTAATGGTGAATTTGTTACAATGCTGTGATTACTCCAGACCTGCATAACAGCGTAAATCAACGTGAACGTAATCTACGCTAGTGTACAGCCGCCTCTTATCGCTCACGGCTATCTACTCAGGCTAAATGTACGCATGGCCATGAACCACTCCCATATTTCAGCTGTTCGTTTTTTGCCGCCCCAAAGGGTACTATTGTCGAGACGTTTTAGGCTGAAATAGGGTTATGAACTTAATGTTGTCTTTTTAGTCTGAAAGAGGATATGATTTTGACATGGTAGTATGAGACCGCACATGCATGTTCATTGATTTCTCTTGAAATTTTGACATTGCACTTATGCCATATTAAGGCGCGCGGAATGGTCGTGTATCAGTAAGGAGTTACGAAAACGTTCGGCACTTATAATGTAGTTACCTCACGTCACAGAACAGTGTTTATAAAGAAATGAATTGCATGCTCACTGTATGACCTGTATGGTACATGGCCAGGGCTTTCTTTTAGATGTAATGTAGTCTAGCTAGCTGTTATGGATTATCGAACGACCGATCGGCTTACTATGGGAAAAACGAGCACGAAACTGCTCAGAGAGCGGCCGGCGGATACTCTACAAACAGGATAACCATTTAACAGGATAAGGCCAAACAGATCTGATGAAGTGGTAAATAATTAAATAACGCGGCGATAGTCATGTGAATGTTCGCAGCAATTATCATGGACCCTCAGTTAAAGCAAAACTGGCAAAGTTGACTAGTCTAGTCTAGCTGTACATGTTATCAAACGACCGAGTAAAAGAATCAATCCGTGCACATCTGCCATTGCGAAAGAGAGCGGAGATAAAACAAAACAGATCTGATCAAAAAATAAGATCCAGCTGTTGTAGTTGACCTGTGCCGGCGGCTCGAAACCTGATATATATCATCTGCAGATTGTCATTTTTCCAATTAAGGACACGACAAACTGTTTAGCCTTTGGTCAGTTTGTGAATACTGGACAGACAAATACTATTTACTTTCTGCTTCTACTCTCACAACGAACGCGAGAATGGGAGAGTTTCTGTCAACTTCCTCACTTAGTCAGAGACATTTGGCAGAGCGTTTCTTTATAATTTCAAGATGAATAATCTTGAGTACAGGCTCTTAAAATGCTCTTAAAATCCGAACAAAACTTCACTGACTGCGCCTGCTGCTGCTAAGATATCGTCAAAATATTACTTCCTCATCTGTAACTAGTCAACTTTGCCGGTCAACGGGTCCATGATTTGCTGCGAACATCAGCAGTCGCATTAAAGCTAGAAATGACGTCGTCATTTAATTATTTATATCAGTTATTTACCGGCTAATCAGATCTGTTTGGCTGTTTGTCGAGTATCTGCTCTCTTTAGCAACGAGCAGTCGCGCTCGTTTTACCCATTTACTCGTTTGGTAGCATGTACGACTAGACTGAATGAAACGGCTCTTCAGCAATATCTAAAAGAAAGCGCTGGCTACGCACCATACAGGTCATACAGTGAGCATGCAATTCATTTCTTTATAAACACTGTTCTGTGACGTGAGGTAACTACATTATAAGTGCTGGACGTTATAAACACGCGAGGCTGCATCTCGGTCAACTTAATTGAAAAATTAAGACCCCCTGCCCCCTATCAATGATTTTTTTAAATCATGGTCCATTTCAGTTTGCCAACATCACTGAAAAGGGAGGAGGGGGTAATTTTTTTTCATACTTAATTTGACCGAGATTGTAGCCTGCATAGTTGACCGAGTTATTATTGTTACAATTGATCGATTTTTGTTTCAATGGACTGATTTCTTAAAAAAATTTTTTTTGTAATTGACGGATTTTTTCGGCAATTGATAGTTTTTTTGTAATATGCCGTCTTTTCCAATTGACCGATTTTTTGTACTTGATAAAGGTTTTTGTCTCGCTCAGATTTATTGAGTTAGGATCCCGAATTAGGACTGAGTTTTATGTGTTGACAGATAAAAGGCATACTCCATTTAGGATATCCATTTAGGATAATCGACTGAGTGTAAATATTTACATTTTTTTTTTATTATTTGGACCATTCCGCGCGCCATAATATCACGGATCTGAAGTGGTTCATGAAATATAGGGGTAACAGATTTTCGTGGTCAGGTCTAAAAACAGTAACGAAAATCACATGCCAATAACACCGTATTTACAAGTTTCTTTGTAAGATGCTCCATATCTCTATTCGATATCATTTTTAAAGGCTACCGTAGAGTAAGAGCCTTACTCTTGTAGAAAATTACTATAAAGACCGTACTCTTGATGCCAAAAAACATTTGCAAATTAAGTAAAAACTGAACTAGGAAGATTTTTTCTAAGAATTTTTAGCATTTTAAAGTTAAGATAACATTTTAAGATAGTCTTATAGTTTTACTCTTCATAGTGATTTTTTTTTTAGTTTTTAAGTTGTTACCTAATCTTATCTAATCTAATTTAATGCTCAGTGTAGGACCGCAATGTAAACTGCTAGGCCACCAGTAATTGTAACAGACCTTGCCGAAGTTGACATCCGTTTTAAACATAATGCATTCCGCAATCTGAAAAAAATGGATAAGAGTGCGTTTACGTTAATCACGTGGTGATCTGTGCTGCATTGCCTTTAGTATCTATCGACATAAAACTGGAGTAATTACCTTTAGGATGTAAATCCCACAGCTTACACCATCTTCTTGGAGAGGATGCTTTATGATCTTCTCCTTCCAGATCTGAGTATCCAGCCCTCTCTGACACAGGAACTTCCTGTTTATGAAAGTATGTGATAGTGTTTTTATGAGTAACTGTTATAGTGAATTTTCCGCCCAGAATCTTCTATAACGAAGCCATGAACTATAACTACTTTCTATATATATATGTGTTATAAAGATTGATTGCGTTTTTCATTATAGTTGAAGCATATGTGCTAATTAACAAGAGAGGAGAAAAAAACATTGTTCTAACCTACCTTATTTCATCTATAAATGTTCTATTCCCGCCTCCTAGAGGGTCAACCAATGAAATGGTGGCTTCTTCGAAGTCAACAACCTAATTCAAGCAAGATATAAACATCCTTGTCCTACGATCATAATGCAGTATTTATGATTTTATTTTATTGCAGCAGCAGCATTAGTGGCTAAAACCCACGAAATCCTTGCAATTAAAGTTGTTTATAGTAATTTAACATTACCAATATATATCGTCTAGTAATCAATGACTTGACTTTCTCCTTACTCACTCACCCCAAGCCTCCAGTGATTGTTTCCTCCAAACTGGCCAGGAAAGATCAACATCTTGTATTTCGCGATATCAACCTTAAAGTTAGAATGCATAAGTATAATGACTGTTTCGAACAACCCGCAATTTTCTTACATTCTAATTGGCTCTTGCGTACGAACAAAAGGAGAACTGCGAGCCTTTGGGAATACTTTTGTAGAAGCTCTCGAATTCAAACTCTGTACACTTTTGATAAAAAGAAAAACAAGAACAAAAGAAATGGGGATTTCATACAAAAAAAATCATTCCTGGGAGAACTCGGCGCTGGCAGGCTGAGTGATGCAACAACATTTGAGTAATTGTTTCCTTCGATTTTCGGCTACGCTCGTGCTCCACCCGAGTTGTGAACATTTCATGTCGCCAAAAACACTGGACAATAGAAACACGTTAGCACTGCCAATTTGTCGCTGCTCTTTAATTTTGGTTTATTTGTTTTGGAGTCAAGTAAAGAAAGCATGGAATTGAGGCAAAATATAACGAAATAAAACGGTAAATAAAATTGTGACCTTTCACGAGAAAACGTACACTAACGCTTTTCCGTTAAACGGGCAAATTTAAACGGTTAATAAACGCTTTTTTGGGTCGTTTGAACGCTTTTCCAGATCGTTTAAACGCTTTTCCAGACCGTTTAAAGGTTTTTCCAGATCGTTTAAACGATTTTTCAGATCGTATACACGGGCAGCTTCGGAAAGCAAACGGTTTACCAAAACGTTTAAATGGACTGGGTTGAAGAGCAAACGGTTTCTAAAAATGTTTAAACGATCTTGGGAAGTGATTTAACGGTTTTCAGTGATAGCCTAAACGATTAAACTGCTTGCGGAAAGCAACTCGCGAGTGTCCTGTTGGCCCTGAAATTTTTGCGGATAAGAGCGCGTCACTGGATGGATTTCTATACAAGGGAAAGAAATTTCACTCAAAGGCGTGATCTTGGAGTTGAAACTGAAACAAAAAGCGCTAACTCCTTGCAGTTTGTCACTTTCAACGTTAACTTTGCGAATAACTGCAAGGAAAACAATACTTCAAATGCCCTAACAGGTTTCAGACAACTTCAATAAAATCGTTGTACACTTACATCCAATCAGAATATGAACTACTCTCACGGTCATATGATTTTGGAACAAAGATTTTAGATTTAGATTTTATGAAAGTAAACTTAATACAGTACTGAGTGAATGCGCTAAAATAATAGTAGGCGCTCTCTCTATCGCTGTCAGTTTCTCAGTTTCCCTGCTCTTCGACTGATGCAACTGGGAAAGCAAGCCGTTAAACTCACCTGAAAACTTGTCTAAATTACCATTTGCAGGCCTATTTTTTCTTCTTACGTCTTCTTTGCAATCTTGCGACTCGATCCCCGTTGTGTTCATTACTGTTGAACCGGCACCGAATGATTTTGAATGCGAATTTCCTGATCCGACTTCCGATCCCGGGTGGTTTGTTTTGGAAGTGAGTTCCAGTGTTCCGACTTACTGGTAATAACATTAATCAGAAATATTGTGCTACATATACTCACGCAAATGATCGGCGCGGCGGATCCCTTGTTTTTCTGCAGGAACACTGATTATTCTGAGCGCATCGGTGCCGTCATGCGCGCGAGTTGTAAGTTAATTTGCATGTTTCCATAACAACAAAGAAAACAATACTTTTGACAGGCAAAACCTTACAAACACGCTGTGGATCAACAAGGCAAAGAAAGCAAAGACGACATTTTCGAGAAGTTAGAATCAGCCAACAGTGTTAATGTAAATATTGCTAAATGATGTTTTCAATAAAATGTTTATTTTACTCTTAATGACTAATGTACTTGCAATTTGGTGATATGGGTTTAAAAACAATGAACAAAGTCGAGCGCAACTGCCTCGTGGGGACGCCGTGTAAATCTCCAGGGATTGAAGATATAACCAAGTATGGAACCCCGTTATTGGACCCTTTGAATTGTCTAAACTGTTCCGGGACCCCCTACAATCAAATAGGTCTGAACTGTTCTGGGACCCCCTACAATAAAATAGGTCTGAACTCGATTTAAAAAAACAAAACATTTAACTCCAAGCATTGGATGACTTAAATGTTTTCCTTGCTGTGATTAGTAGTCAGCCATTCTAATGTCTACTTGATGTAGAATCGATATTTAGGGGGGGGGGGGGGGGGGGGTGGGGGGGATGAAAAAGAAGGTTAGATGCCACTCAAAACGTCTGACTGCAATCCCCTGGCGGCAGTGATGTTCACTACACGGCTTGTTCATTTCACTCCGGTGTGTTTATCTTCACATTTCTCATATGCTGCCCTTTACAAATGAGTTCAAACACTTGTGATAATTGTAATTTCTGAAATTGAAGTTGTGACCCCGCGGTATTTTTGTGTCCGAAATGAGACACGTGTCTGCATCCCTGAGTCGGTCCTTTTCCCAGGCTTGAGTATCATAAAACACTTCGCAGCGTAAAACTTAGAAAACCTCTAGCACCCAGGTTATCTAATTGTCACACCTTCGTTATCTGAGGATTTAATAATTATTTATTTATTGCAAACCAGCAATTACCATAAGTGAGTTTCGAACCGTTTGAATTAAGTTGAGCTTCTTGCGGGTCGAACTTCTTGCATTTAAGAAGTTCTTGCGATTCGAGCTACAGTAACTCAATGAGGGTGAACGTTTGTTTACTGGCTCATCCGTGTCCGTGGCAGAGGACAGTCACCAAGGCTCACCCGCGGTAAGAAATACGCAATATCGATCTGTCTAAACAAAAGGAAGATAAGTTCTCATGGTGAAGTACGAAGCGCGGCGTGTAAGATAGTTTGCATGGTTGTTCAATTAAACGGTTTGCCAAGGCAATTAAACGGCCAAACACGGACTATTGAACAATCTGACAAATCGTTTAAACGGTTTCTGTTTTGAAGCAAACGATTTGCGAAAACGTTTAAACGGGCAGACTGAAAAAGCAAACGATTTTTCAAATCGTTTAAACGGTTTTCCAAAACATTTAAACGACTTTTTTACCCGTTTAAACGGATAACAAACGGTTTAGAGCACTAAACGGAAAAGCGTTAGTGTACGTTTTCTCGTGAAAGGTCACTCACAGGTTTATTTTGTGAACAGACTGCTATTGTCGCGCAATGTGCTGCCGTGCAGTTTACAATCATGAGTGATTATTAGTACCTCAGAATACCAGGCTGTTGTGTCGGGAGATAATCCCCTACTCTTTCTCGAAATAATACAACAGGCGGTTCTATTACGTCTCCCTCATATAGATTAGAAAAGGAATGAGACAAGGCCAACGGCTTATAAACCGCCCTTACCCATGCAAGGATGCGGCCGGGATTTGAACCCATGGCCACGACATATACGAACTGATTGTAATTGTACACACACTACTCAGAAGATTACTAACCTTCCTTTTCCATGACTTCTCATTTTTTATGAGATCATAGAAACGAGAATTTCCCGTAACGACTTTCTTCTCCTATATAAATGAGAGGAAATAGTGACAAATGGTAATGTTAGAAACATTCACGGTATGAAAAAAACTAAGATAAGAACAATCACTAACAACTTCATCTTACACTTTTATTGGCTTTTTTTTCCATTATGGAAATGTACTCATCGATGATCTATGGAAACAAAAGAATACCACTTAAATTAAAGGTATCGCCTTTTTATTAGTAGAAACATCAACTCTTTCAGCGCTTTCTCCCACTTATACATTTTGGTTTCTTGTTGTTTTTACAGACTACACCCTAGAAATACTATTACGAGGTTAACCTTTCAGGATAAAGTAAAAACCGGGCCGAGAATCTATCATTCTGTATGCGAACTATCATACACAGTATGACAATGATACTCAGCAAAGCATGTATATAAACTTGAGGGTTATGATACGTACCTCGTCATTAAGCCATCCCGGCTGCCACTCATTTGGCTTCATGATCATTTTCATGAATGACTCATGTACAGCTGGCATGTGTAACTGTAAAGTCTTATAGTCTTTCCAGCACACATTGCCCACTTTCTGGTGAGTGGCGCTTGTATCGTTCCATATTGCCTCCACCTAAATTAAACGATTTTAAAATACATTATTTAAGGAATAAAACAATGAAGTTTGCCACGATAGTGGCAGTTTACGTTTTACAGTGCACACACATATAATGCCGGTATTATTTTTATAAACAATGTTTAGCATGACACAATAGGGACCTTAAGCAACCACGACGACGTCTAGGACGACGACATAAAACAACAGTCTTAATTACAAAATACAATAAATGCACGTGGAAATTCATGCAGTCACCTACATCTCGAAAAAACAGAACGTGAAACTCCAAATTTTACGTTCAAAGGAGAACGCAAACGTAAGACAGTAAATCACACCCTTTATCGTTTGGCCTGAATGGAACTCTGTCCTGGTCACATTTCTCGAAAATATGGTTATAAAGGCAACTACAGGAGATAGTAAACTCTATATTTCGGGAGAAAACACTTCTACGTTCCGTCGTCATATCCGTCGTCGTCCTGGTTGCTTAAGGTCCCTCGTAACTGACTAACAACTTTGAACTAACTAGCATGACTTAAAAAAAACACTTAAACACTTGCTTTTGAGTTTCTTTCAATAATTTCCAGCTGTACCCTGCAGCTGGAGAAGTTCTCCTGGTTAACATCTACCTCAGGGAAGGTATATTTGTCACCAGTATAAAGGGCCATGAAGTTTCTCTTAAATATTTGATGGCCAAAGACTCGCTCCACCAAAGCTTCTTTTGGCCACTGGTAACTGTGGTCCTCCGTTTTCTCCAAAAAGCTAACGGCGAACATGTTCTTCTCGTTTACCATCTCTTCGGCCAAAATCCTACCAACAAAGAAGGAGTCGCAGTCGCTGTACGCCACTGCAACGAATCCTGCATGGTCGCCTTGTGCCTGAAAGAAGTAAAACAATTATCACATGATATAGTGGAAGTATTTAAATTATGCAAGTGTTTAACGTCACTTCATTTGCATTTTCTCCGTCTATTGTTAATACCAGTTGCTTTTCATCGAGATTTACTGAAAATTCTGTACGCAGTATTCTTTCGACACTCTGGGTCTTCTTAATCTTAATGTACTAACCAGTTCAGTAGTTTCCTGGCCGTGAAACAGCTTTTTGACAGGCCCCGCTGATTTATCCTATCATGTAATTGTAACAGAAAAAGTGAAACAGTATAAACGACTAACTTGATAACTTTAAAGAAAATTCAAAGTAAATGTTATTACTAACTTTTGATCCAACTTTCTTATTATCATATACTTACCACTGTTGGTTTCTCGTCGACTGGCATTTTTCTTTTACTCCTTTTTTTACTTTCTTTTGCTTTTGTATTTTCCTGTGAAAAAAAGGTAAGAGTCACATCATTTGCAGCCAATCTAGCCAGCAGTAAAAAGGAACTTATTGCCAAGTTATAAATTATCGCTACTGCATTCGTTTCTGGTCTGTATTCAATCGTGTATCCTTACGTCTTCTCTCTCCATTTCTGTTTCATTCAAGGGCTCCTTTTTAGGTGTCGATTCATCCTGAGAAGGAACATAACAATTATTTTATAAAGGTTGCTTTCGGTCCTCCGTCAAAGTGATTGATTTTCCCTGTTTTTACTCGAATTTACTAAAGAGTTATCAAGTGACAACTATTTCTGCGAAAACTGCTGGGTAATTTGTTAACGGTCAGTAGAACAGGATAGACTTACAAGCGGCGTTATATCCTCAGCTTGAGCGATGATGTCATCAAACTCCACTGTTTCCGCTTGACCAAAAGGATCCACATTCTCCTCTGTTTCAAACACCTGCAGCAAAACAAATAATTATCATGAAGCGGGAGAAAGTGAGGAGGAAAGGCATTTCCAGTAGTTGTTACACCTTTGGGCTCAATCCCGTTTTCTGGGACACTACCTACCCACCCGTTCCTTGGATAAAGGTTAGGGTGAAGTGTGGGGGAGGGTGAAGGTTTCTCAGAAACCGCGATTGATCCCAACTTTGTCAGGAGGGGGGGGGGGGGGGGGGGAGGTTGGGGGAGGTTGGGGGAGGGGGTATTTTCAAGATTTGTAATGAAGCAACCAATCAGGGTCATGAGAGATTAACGGCAAACACAAAACCTTGGGTAGTTCATTTGAGGAATGAACGTGCAATGTACATTCGCGTGCACCTTTTCTTGAAGTGGAAACTGTTGCGTTTGAGGACAGACCACTCCGTCGTCCGAGTCACTGAACAACAGAGTAAACCCCGCTGAAGTCGTTACCTGTTGATAAAATGAGATTAAATTGGGTGCCGTTATTAGATTCAAGTCAAAGCGCATCAGCTTCAATTAGTAATGGAGGTGAGACACGATTATTTTATAATACGGCCGCGATATTCCATGAAAATTCAAATTGCGCCCTCGGTTCTTGAATTTCCATGAAAGACCTTCCTCTACGTTTTGATCATATATAGTTACCTCGACTTTTGTCCTGGAACGTTCAACACGTGTTTCGTCCATAGTCACACTAGTCAATGTGCTTGATGTATTCTAGATTATTTTGATATAGTACAAATACCAATATTACCGTAAAATCAATATACACCACACAAGTGATTATCAAACAACAAAATCAAAACAATTATATAAAGTTCACCTTCAGAGAGGCAGTGGCTTCTTTTTTAGCCACACCAGCTGAGGGAGTCTGAGGTCCTGTTTCATTATTCTCCATCGTTATTGAGTCCTTTGGAATATATAGCATTCATTTCGTTTGAGTAATATAATAAAAAGACAGTACCTCACAATCGTCATGATAGTGGCAGAGCTAGGGGAGACCGAAGGGGCGCGAGAAATGGGTTGTTCCTTAGCTGTGTTTGGATCCGCCACTGTGTGCTAGTACTCGTAATGAAATGATGTCTGTTGGATATGTGCATGTTTAGTATTAACGTATGACAGAAAAAAGAAACTTTTCCACAGGGACAAAAATAACAGCCTGTAATTTTTTGTCAAGTCTAAAATTGAACAAACATGTCCTGGTACTTACACAAGAATCCCCAATACTCTCTTGCAAGTATTGTATTGTTCTCGACTGATAGATCTTTAGTTCGTCTTCAAGGGAGGCAATGCGCTGTCAAAAGAAATAATTTCATACCTTTTTGTGTAATCTTTTCAGTTTACGGCGAAAACCATAAGTCATTCATAACTCATAGACACTGATACTACCGTACCTTCAACAGATTCTGGCGCTGTTTTGTTTCTCTGTTGGCCATTTCATCGATGGTCCATTCAAGTTCTTTTTTCTCCTTCAGCAGCTGGAGGATAAGCAAAGTGAGCTGTAATGGGCTCCGAACAACATTAAAGATCACAGTTCTATCCATCACATGAGTGCGTCGGGCCGATTTTACATTTCACGAATCGAATATAGATTGGGTGTAAAACTACATGTCCGATCCGCTGCCTGATACCATTGGACTGACAAGCGTAGCGTGTAAATCATCCATTAAATTCTCTGATGTGGCTGGCGTGGTATGGCCTAATCCACAAGTGTCCTGCGATCGAGACAATTTTTGGCCAGGCCGGGAACAAAACTGAAAGAATGCGATGCTCTGCCCATAAGGCGCGCCGTCGGCACCCTTCAGACCTACCTTAAAGTTTTGTCCCCACTGGCCAAAATTTGTCTCGATCGAAGGGCAAGCGTGGATTAGGCCAAAGATTCCTGATTTAATGAACTGTGGAATGGAACTGGCTTGCAAGTTCTCCTCCCTCAGTAGGACCAGTCTCGGTCCTGGATCAGTTCTTAGAACTGACGCAATCCAATTGATAACTTGCCGATCATATCAGTACATCCGTGTTGTTACCACCAATAAGGCTTTAATACGTTGTCTCGATTCCAAGAGGAAACGATTATAAAGGGGTGCAACAGTATACGTCAGCACTCACCTCTTTCACTTTAATTTCATAGTTATCGCATTCTCCTTTTAGTGTGGAACAATTCTTTCTACACTTTGATAAATCATCTGACACCTACGATTAAGAAATATGCAAAATTGTTACTTAAAAAGCGTATCTGCAACAAAAAAGAAAAAAATAAAGATATAAAATATGCAGCTAAGCACAATCAATCTATTGCAAGAACGAAATATACAGTCTCAGGATCCGTCCACATCATACGTTTGAACCACGCACCGTTGTCGATGCGTTTTGTCTTCCTAAAACATTGCTATGGTTCTCTACACATCGAAAGCTCATTTGCGTGTGTGTGTGTGATGTGTCTGTGTTTTACTTAAATTACGAGGTATATTACTTACTAATTTCATTTTCTCAGCCAGATGTTTGGACTTTATTTTCTCTCTCGCTAGCTCTTCTCGTAGACCCTCTATAGTCTGTGTCAGCTAGAAAATACTAATACTTTACCAATACTAACATGAACAATATTCTTAGGCCCCATCCACATTAATACGTTTGCGTTTGCGTTTCGGTCTCCCGTCCATACCGAAACGACGGAAAACTTTACATCCGGGACTCGAGTGGTGTATTTTCCATATGTCACTTGCGCGAGTGAAATATCAATTCTGTGAGTACTTTACATGCCGATAAAACACTTCCGTCCATATGATAAAAGAGGTATGTATTGAGTGAAGATCAGTTCTTTCACACTCCAACTATCGAATATGATTGCACAGTCTGGGACCCATATACACAAGCTAACATTCAAGAACTTGAAGTGGTACAGCTCCGAGCAGCTAGGTTTATCCTTAAACAGATAAAACAGCACATCAAGCGTAGGGGATATGCTTACTAAACTCTGCTGGGAGTCCCTTCAAAATAGGAGGCGGGTACTAAGACTCGGCATGATGACAAGATACACAATGGTCTTGTCACCGTAAACGCCGGCAATGCAAAGAAAATTCTAGCCTGATTTTCAGACGGTACGAGGTCGTCCGCTCACTTCCTCCCATGACAATACGGGAATGGAATTGACTAACCCTAACCCCATGCTATTCTAATAGTTTTCAATTTTGATTATTTGATTATTATTGCACCAAGCACTGCACGTCATTGTTATTGAAGGCACTCTTGTGTAATAGCAGTAGCAGTAGAACATGAGTAGCAGTAAGCAGTAGTAGCAGTAGTAATAATTTTTTTTTTCTTTTATACATAGTACATACAATAGACATTAGATAATAGCTTTTAATTTGTAGCACTTGCACTATCCAACTAGAATCTTCACTACTGATGGAGGTTAGTTTTTGTGGAAGAAAAGGGGAATAACGAGACAAAAAAGCCATATAACCAACGCCATGCACTCTGCAGTAATATCTACTCCTATACTCCTATACTCAAATACTAACTTCACAAGATGAAACAGCAGGACATTTCGTGCAGTTTTATGTTGATCTTTCCAGCATTTTTATTTTAATTGATATTGTGACGTAATATACACATTTAGCTTGGCTCAATGTTGTTCCATTTCAGATCACGTGGCCATCCCCTTGTGAATTGTTTCCTTTACTTGTTGTTAATGCACGAGAAGATACATTGATTTATAAAATAGTTTCGATAGTACGCGCGCTCTGATTGGTTGTAAGCCGTGTTTTTATAACTCTATAGAAACATAGACAGTTGAGCGCGCGCTTGAGCTAGTTGTGAGAATTTACGTTTTGGTTATCAAATTAAGCGAGCCTTTCCGTGCTTATATTCGTTTATTTTATAAAGGAAATAGAAAACATTTTTCCCTTGTTTCTATAGAGTTATAGAAACACTTGTGGAAGTTTGGAAGAACTCGAAATAGCTGTGGAAACACTCGCCCTTCGGGCTCGTGTTCCCCGCACTGCCATTTCTCGTTCTCCCAAACTCCCACTCGTGTTTCTATAACTATAGAAACACGGGAAATGTTTTCTATTTCTTAAATGGAAATACTTCGAACAAAGAATGTTATTCTCGGAAGATTTGAAATGGGACAACATTTATTGCCTCCCTCTGATTCCCTATGCCATTAATTTGATTCACGACGTACTTGCGAATTGTCGGGGGTCGTAAACTCGCTTGCTGCTCCACTTGACGTTTTTTTCTGTAAAAATAGTTTGTTTAACAGAAAATGTAAAGAGTAGAGTTATTGTATCATAAATATAATTTCTATAATTTTGTGATTGTTTAGAACTGTCAGTCGCGATGGCGCAGTGGGAAGCTCCTCGCCTAATTTCACACACCTTACCTTACTACTAGCTGTACTCGAGTTGAGGTTGTTGGTACAACAACCCTTTATGCTATCCTAACCTTTACCCAGGCTTCCCTGGATAATAGCATAAATAATATTGAGGATTGCTAAAACTGACTGTAAATTTGATTTGCTGCGACTGCTGGCAGCCCTTTCTTTGGTGAAATATTAAGCCCTAACCCGCGGTTGTTAATAAATGATTGCGCTCACGCGTACAGTATGAGTTAGGGTTACCCTAACCTTCTCAAAGGTTTCTCTTCCTAATATAGGAGAACGAAATTTCATCGATGCAATAGATATCGAAATGTGACATGTTTTAGTTGCAAAGGTCACCGAAGACAATGTATCGCAACCAGCGGCTTGTTTTAATTTCTTCCATTGCTGGATTATTTTGTTCTGCATTTAAATTTACGCTTCTATTCACACCGAACAAATGAATCCAGCGGTCACAATGGTCACAATTGGACTATACCTGCTGTTTGGTTTTATTCAGCTCCGTTACCGTCACCTCTCCACTTACTATTTGGGACAACGTCTCGAACACCTGAGGCTCAGTCATAGACTTCTGTATGGACTTAAATGTGTATGTAGTTATTCGGCCGGACTTGAGGCAACGCGCGGCACTGTTTGCGATCTGCAGAACTTTTTCGAAATTTCGTTCGCTGAATTGCGCCACTTGTTCATACTTTCGAAGGTCCTGCAAAATAAATTTTCGTTGCGGTACATTAATAAAAAAATCAAATACAGCAAATCAAACAAGTTCCCGGAGGTACCTGAGGCATGTTACTTACGTTGACATTTCCGAATCTGAGCTTGTTGTTAGCCTTCCAGGTTTTCAGGATCTCGCTTTTATTTTCCTGTGAGCCGGATCGTAGCTCATCCAGCTTTAATTTCATAGATATCACTGTTTCTAAAAAATCGTGCGTCTGGTACAATGAACCTGTGCTTGAATGATATATTGCGTTAGATGTAGCTGTTGGGGGTGCTGGAGCTATCAGGATGAAGTTAGATTCCATTTTACATATACAAATTGCAATACGTATTCTGCAAAAATCGCTTGCTTGTTAGGCATTTAAACCCACGTGGAGCAGCAGAAGTTGTGAAATAAAACAAACGACAATAACAAAGAATGCGGACATACGTCACATCCTGATGTGCCCATGATAGCATCAGTTACATCTTCTATCGATAATTTTTCGGTTCAAAACCGTGAGAAATAGTTATCTGATGATTGAAAAAGTAGTTATCGGACGCTAGTGATGTTAATTTCTGAGGAGAAACCAAGCTACATTAGAAATCAAGGCAAGGTTCAAATGCAACATTTTAAAGTTATCGGACGCTAGTGATGTTAATTTCTGAGGAGAAACCAAGCTACATTAGAAATCAAGGCAAGGATCAAATGCAACATTTTAAAACTTGAAAACGTTGGCCTAACGCTTTCAAGTATCTCACAGCCGTAATCCGTTTCCATCCTAGCCATCCATAGCCTGTAGGTTATTTCACTTATGAAGAAGCTTTTAATAAAACTACACCACTATTTTAAACTCGTTCGCTGCAACATTCTGTGTGGTAATTTTGCCCATAATGCTATATATTTCTGAACTTAAATCACTTTTCTGACCAGGGGGGTACTGACATGAAATCTTCCAGATATGTACAAAATATAATTCTGAAACTCGTCATGCATAATTCATGCTAATTAGTCACATGATTGATCACATGGTTGCCTAAATTATGCTAATTTCGAACTTTTTTCTGGGACTGTTCACGATGTCGAGTTTACTGGGAAACATGAAACTGGATGTCGAGTTTGCTCGACAATAGCAGTGAAAGCGTATCTATTAGTGTGCCTAGTGTGATTTTGAGCTTTTCAAATTGATGCTGACATACTCGTCTGAAATTCATTCGTGAGCGGAAAACGTCCACGAAAGCGGGGAAAACCACTAGAAACGCCTGCATTGCAGGCTAAGTTCTAGGCGTTCATTGAAGTTGCTTTTCATTGTTCGTTACATTTTGCCCTAGCATGCTATTGAAACGCCATGAAATGGGTGTTTATTCGCAGTTAGTTTGCCATTTTCGAATTTCTTGTCTTTCGAAAGAAACATCATCGAGTCCACTTTTATCTTTCGTGTATGATCTTTTTTTCATAGTCATAAACGACACTAGTTTTTAGTTTAATCAAGTCCGCTATTTTACGAGTGTATTAAACATCAAAGATTACGGAACCAAGAAGAACGCAATCTACAATGTAAAGAACGGATAACCAAAGGTCAAGACCCTGCCAGAAAGTAGAGTCAATCACACTAATCGGCCGGCTACTTAAAATTTAAGAATAACAGGTCAGAACCGGAACTTTGAAAACGCTAGATACGGATTCGTCATCTAACGTACTGTATGACTAGCACAGCAGACAAAACGATATTTGTCCAGCGTGCGCTACAACGATTTTCTTCAAAAAACCTATTATCGCCTTTTGCCTTGATTGTCTTAAATAAAGTCATTAATGGAAGAGCGTTGTAAACGAAATTTCATGCGACTTATTTAAAATATTCAAAACTGAAGCAGCATTTTCTGTATCAAGGATTTCTGAGATCGTTATTAAAGTTGATTGCGTGGCTCTCTGGACAGAACACTTCCCGCCGCTTTTATTATATATCTATGCTAATGAATAATTTATTTAGCGCTAATGAACGCGGAGTGTTGGCCAATGTATATGTATATACCTAGATACATGACTACGCATAATTAAAACAAGCGCGAAATGTCATATATACATGTAGTTATTACAAGGTGAGATGTTTTTACCGTTACATCATTGCCAGAATTAAGACACGAGGATGGTATCTGTTTTAAACCAATACAGAGCATGTTTGGTTATTTTCAAGGCATAACAATACGATAAGCATTCCGTTAGTGAAATGTTCAGAATGGCTAACTAGAGAGACCATAGCGGATTTCAACGAATAGCAAATGCAGGGAGGTCTAAAAATAGATTAATAAAACTGGCGGCAAATATGAAAAAAGATACCGAGGCGCGAACTTCAGTCCGATATCAATCGCTTCACATTGAACACTGGCTTGAGCTCTGTGATTTGGGTTGTTTTGGTTCTTGTAGACAAAGGCTGCTGAATTTGCGTTGACAAAATATTACGTACCGTATCTGTTTTAAGTGTTATTTAGCACCTGTTAGTACATAGCTTTGGTAAACAACGCCGATGGCACCTCCTGATGCTACAGTGTACGATACACACAGCAACGATACAAAGTGAGGTAAGTTTGCAAGTTTAGTGGAATCTCATTTGAAAATAATCTTAACACAGAGGCATATATTTTGCTTCGATATGTGACATATTCAGCTCCTAACGCGGTGAGCAGACCAGTAGTAACTAGTCTATTGCACTTTAAAACTATTCACAAATATCAGGTGATGTGAGCAGGTCAGATCAGAGAAAAGCCGTTCGATCCTGCCTGGATTTTTTTTTTGCTATAGCTATTTGAAACTGGTCACATTATAAAATAATTATTGACTTAGTTAGTTAGATGGGGCCGAACGGCGAAATATTTGGATCTTCGGATCAGTTTGTATGGCCGACCAGCTCGTTGCTCTCACGACAGGAAAGTATTCGGCCAGCGCAGACAAGTATGGCCCCGATCACATGACTTTCGTTAATGGTGAATAGTTTTGAATGGCAAACGCGAACCGTACAGGCTAGGTCAAGTGATAAGGTAAAACATCGCCCGCTCTCGGAACCAATCACACTGTAGGATTTACTTGGTTAATATCCCAGCTCGCATTGTCAAAAAATCGGATAAATTAACTTCCATTACTCAATATTTTGACTATAACTAGTTTTTTCCTGTAATTTAAGGAAATGTCTGACGAAGAGTCAATTACAGATTGGATTGATTCTGAATGGAATGATGACGAGGATGAATACGAGGTAAAGCATCACATATTTAGATAGTTCACGTTAACATTGGCTGTGCATGAGAGGGTTAATTGTCTATTTCCGTAGGAATCATATTTTCGTGCCACATCTGTGGGCAGCGATAGTGACTACCAAAGATCGTCGCGCGACAACGAGAGAGAAGGGCCGGCCGAAATAGTCACCGGAAGTGTACCTCTCCCGCAGCTCCCAAGTACTGAAACAAGTAAATTAGCATCGAGAAAAAAAACAGAGATGAGAAAAAAGGCTAAGGATGTCAAAAGTGGAGCATATCTTCATAAGTTGATTGCATCAGGCTGTTGCAAAAAGAAGTGCGTCTCAGAAGTTTTGACACCAGAGGAAATAGAGATGTCTCTGAAAGATTGTTGGGACGCGTCTGAAGAAGACCACAGACGGTTTGTTCTGGACTTCTTTTACATCAGCCATAAAGTTGACGAAGGGGGCAAATACACCTATAAATATGAAATGCACGGCAAAAAAGTGTGCCAGGGGGCATGGAAGCTTTCTCATGGCATAAGTAATGGCAGGTGAGAAATATGACACACTTTAGAAGTCTTTACCTGCCGATTGTCAAAGTTATTTATAGAGGTGGGCTGCGGGGTGTGGGAGAGGAAGCGAAAATTAAGTTGATCTAATGTTAAAATGCTTTCGAAATGAGGAATGATGACATTTTCCGTTATTCATTTTTATTTTGTAATATGCAAATGAGATGACCTATGACGTCATATTGTTTGCATAGCCGGAGACAAATCACAAAATGAAGAATATCTCTACAAGTATTGAATAAAAAATACTGAAACTTTGCACATGTATGACACTATGAAAAGCAAACATGGAAACTCATGGCCCCACGCACCTTTCACCTTGAACATAAAATTCCAATTTCTTTCCTTGTTACAAAAAATAATTTGCTTAAATACAATGCCTACATTTTTCCCAATCTTATTTTGGACCCACACCCAAAAAATTGTGTTTGACAAAAGGAGAATTTAGGGAGGTTTGTGTTATTTGTAGTGGAAGCCTGGGGCCAGAGTGTTTCCATGGCAACATCATAATTTGCACAGTGATGTGTATTTTCCATAGTACCACATATTTGCAAAGTTTCAATAGTTTTTATCCAATACTTTTAGAGATATTCTTCATTTTGTGATCCAGGCTGTGCAAACAAAATGACGTCATAGGTCATCTCAGTTGCATATTACAAAAACCTGAATATCTCTGAAACGAGATGAGATGTTGACAAACGGAAAATGTCATTATTCCTCATTTCGAAAGCATTTTAACATTAGCTCAACTTAATTTTCACTTCGTATGCACTTTAAGTTGAAAAGCAAAAGAAAAGTATGAATAGCCAACCACAACTTCTCTTATTTAGTTGCGTGCAGATAAGAAGGAAATATTTTTAACCTTTTAAATTTAATTGACCTTTCCGAGCAGAAAAAACAAAAAAAATATTTTGTGCATGACATATGAGTACTTTTGATGCATGCCCAAAATGTACTGAATCTTAAAGCGTTTAGTTAGTTAGCGTACTTGTATTGCTAAAGACTAATATAATTAAGTATTTACTCTTACGTTCACGTTCACGTTTGTTCTTACTAGGTTTCATAACCTCAGACGTGATTTTGAAAAAGGGCGAAGAAATCCCGTCAGCAATAGAGTGGGCCGAGCAGTAAAGTCCCGGCGTATGCTAGATGCACAGTTATGGTTTGATATGTTCATCACGTCTATGGGCGATAGGATGCCAGACGACGCCAAAATGCACCTTCCTTCTTGCCAAACAAAGCTCCATGTCTATAAGACGTATAGAGAGGAAATGATAACAAAAAAAGGACGATTGCCGATCAGCTACACGCAGTTTCGCAGAATGTGGAGCCGAAACTACAAATATGTCGTCATCCCAAAGGTATGCAACACAAACAGGGCTAATATAATTATAAGATTGTAAGCATGTAAAGCTTTCATCTCACATCTCACTATCATCAGTTTTACAGGGCTCCTGGATAAATATCTATATTACTATCAATGTTACTATTACTTCCGGTAAACGCCCTTACATTTTCGGGTACATTGTATCCAGGCCTGTTATCAAATTAAATTATCATGCCAACACTGAATATTGCATTCTCAAGCAAAAGTATAATATTAGGTCAACAGGTTTACCAAGTGTGGAGTTTGCACACTCATTAAAGAAAATCTCCATAACTTAAAGAACAAACAACGACGGCTGAGCTGGATCGAAATGAAGAACTTTCATTTGTCGCAGCAGGCGTAAGTATTTCCTTTTGTAATTGCATAAAGGCATCAGTTAGACGAACTACGGAAATGTTGTTTGCGTGAAACACCCTCGTTTAACTACATAGTTACTTGTCAGTAAACAGTTAGGCCATTTGGCTCTACCGTTCATCCGCTGCCGTCCTGCGTCCCTTCAAATTAAAAAAAAGTTGTTTTTGTTCTTTGTAGCTTAGAAAGGAAGAAATACTACAAACATCAAGTGAAAGCAAGACAAAGGCCACACAAGTATCTCTCACTCATTATTGATGGGATGGACCAGGCAAAGACCAATATACCGCACTTTTACATCACCTCTAAGGCAAGTACAGAGAGAAGCAGTAATAAAGTCCTCAGACAGTTCTTCATTACACTCATCTAATTTATGTGATACTATCATACCGTAGCTTATTCAACGGCAATGTGGTAAAGACTCTTAATTTGCAACTTGTCAGTTTAAATACATCTACTGACACTGAATTTTACCGATAACTTGAAACAGCCACAGGAGCTGATCGAGTCATGACCCGGATAAACGACAGGAAAATTAAATAGTTATACTTGGACTAATCTTTCGAATGTCTTCTCGCTGCAGCGTTCAATTTCGAAAATGGAGTCATTAGACTCTCTGAAGGAATGCGAGCCATGATATAAACTCTTTTTCTTTTCCAGATTGAAGGGCAGCATGCGGGTTTTTTAAAGGCTCATGTGACTGGCGCCCTTTCTCACGGGAGTAACATGGCGTTTTGCTTGCTAGACCTAATGAGGTGGCCACAGGACGCCAATGGAACAATTAACATAATGCTTGAGACGTTGGCGAAAATCAAAATGAAGGTTTGTAATATATGAAGGTTATTTAACGACATGGTAGATTATTTTACTTGCAATTTTAGTCTTGCCGTGACAGGTTTGTCAGCTTTAAACACGTGCTATTTGCCAGAAAATCCGTTGAAGAAATATTAATTATTTAAATGTTGCAATATAATTATCTTTAAAAGGCAATCAAGTGCCAGGTTCTCGATGAATTCAATGCAGATAGTTAATACTATCAATAGCTGTTGAATAGTTTATCATTATTGTTATTCGTAGTATTGATTGGCTGTTTTATACGAACATAGATTTAAAAATATATTTATTTTATTTTATTGTTATATACAGTAATATATATAGGTTACTTACTTCAGGATCTTCTCAAAAACATTAATATTGAAAACGTTCGGGTAGCGCCAGCCCCTATAAAAAAATGGGTCAGGCACAAGCCAGTATAATACGGACTGGAAGAAAAATAGTATTAGTGAACATGTAGTGCAACTCGAGAACGTGTATTCAACTTCAATGAATGGATCTCAAGGTGATTAGACAAATGGATTCCTTACCAAAGTCCAGTAACTGTGAACATTAAGCTTGAAATATCTATTAACTGAATGGTCAATATATTATTTTTACGATTGCAGAATGGTAGCTTACCACCCGTCCTTTACTGGCAGATGGACAATTGCTTTCGAGACTGCAAGAATATATACATCTTTGGATTCTGCGCTCTACTAGTCATGGCTAACGTGTTCAGAAAGGTAATGTAGCAGATGCATTTACGTTTATCCTTTTCCAATTTGTTAGCTTGTTAGACACGGATATTCGTCAGACTGTTTTCAAATGAACCCATAAATGTAGCAAACTTTTTTTGGGGGGTGGGGGGGTGGTGGTTCAAATTTAATTTTAAATCTAAGCGGTATCGATCCCAAGTTGAATCAGTAGAATGTATTATAAGTGAGCGATTTCAACAGTCACGAATAACGCACTACACATTCTTAAAGTTACGACGCTCATCCATGTCAGTGTCGTTTTAGGAGCCCTCCCACTCGATCCTAGAGAGTTGACCGGAAATCCCTTCCTCGAGTGAACCGTAAATTGACCCGCGCCCTTTGCAATCTTTCCATTTCTGTCTTTTTCTTCCAGTTTGTTTCTTCCAGGTTTTTTGTCCCTCCCTTTCCTCGTCATATTCCTTCTCGGTCTGCCGTACACTGTAAATGAATATATTTCCTCATTTCCTCACTTCCGTATTTTTTATCATAGCCTTTTGTGATGTCTGGCCTTTTGTCTTGCAGATCAGATTGTCATATCTTATTGTGGGACATACACATGAAGACGTAGACCAGGTAAGGGTTTAATTTTCAAATCAGCGATACCTTTAGGACGACTACAATAAAGCAGTTTTACATGCAGAAATATACTAACGTGAATTTTGGACATTATGCGGTATTTCAGTATGACCTGAGGGTATCACATGAAGATAGGGTATTGGCAATGTTTTTTTTTTAAAGACAAATGTTCATTTTAGATGTACACGTGTATCAATACATATGGATATACAAAGTCACAACAAATTTAATAGAATATTTCAACAGCCAACCGAATGATTTCTTTCACAAAACTTTACAGATGTTTAGCCGAATATCTGTTGCTCTGCGGAAGTTAAATGCCACCACGCTTGATGCTCTTCGAGATGTTATCCGCAATAGCTACACACCAACACCGTCTACCATCTATATCGAAAACATCTATGATGTCAAATCTTGGATTCAGCCATACACATCTACATTCAAGAATCACAGTCACCCTCATGCTTTTCGCTTCAAAAAAAACCTGAAAGGTGAAGTAGAAATGAAGTACCGTCGTCTGGCTAACGCTGGACAAGAATGGCAACCAGTAGACAGTCCTTTCGTTATAATGAAAGAAATGCCTCATGGCAACCCTGCAGTCCTAAGACCCGAACACAGAAAATGCCCCACTACTGAGGAGATGCGTTCCGCCATCCAACATTTGACCAAACGGCTGACAAGAGCAGACGTTGAATGGTGGAACAAATTCATTTCAGAAGAGCGAAACAAGAGAGCCATGTGGGATCAGATGACTGACCAAGATTACCAGGAAGCAGGCCGGTGTTTTAATTTAGCAGCCTTGCGCTGTAACGAGTATTTGTCAGAAGATGAATCTGACGATGAGGAAATAGTCAGGGCAGAGGATAATCTGCTGAAAGTGATAAACAAATCAGCGGAACATCCACCGGTACGTCCCTCAAACGTGTGCAATAATGTTTCAAGAACCGCACTCTTTAACAAAAAGTACTGGGAAAACATTTTTAAATACTTTATTCATTTATCTACTTTACGGCATTTGGGATGAGGTGCGCTTGACAGGATTGGGAAGAACGGGGGTTAGGAAGAAGGGAGAAAGATAATGGAGGGGTACTGATGAGGTATAGTTATGATATTGCTAAATGTTATGTACATACATTGATCAAAATGTATAGAGGCTGTATTCTTGTGGCAGTTGACTCATGCACTCATCATCCTCGGACAAATTAGGAGAGAGGGGAGCATAGGAACGTACTGAAACGGTGTTGAAATTCGTAAATTAATCGGTTGCGCATAATGATTAAGTTAACGCTAGAGCGAAAGCTTCCGAATTCATATTGTTCTCCGTCAGTTACCTGCAGATGGTAAAACAATATGAATCCGGAAGCAGAATTTGTAGCTAAAGAACTGTGGGTCGGTACTGGCTTGCGTAAGACCATCTCGCTTCGCTCACAAATTTGACAAGTCTATGGACGAACATGAAACTTTATTTCCAGGTTCAACAAGTAAGAACAGCTGGTGGAAAAGAAAACCGTAAAGTGAGGACGAAAAATTCGAGAGGCACTGATGACGTACCAAGGAAAAAGAAGAAGGCATCATGATGATTAGAAAAGGCATCTGAAGCGTGACGTTACTGACTTGCAGGAAGCAAGTTGTTTGATAACCTTTTAGCTTGTAGCCTGCATCGAATCAGTTAGGATGTGACACAGGCTGATAACCTTGCTGTACACAATTCCAGTCGAAGTTAACTTCGAAACGTAAACGCAAAGGCTGACGTATATATTATATACAGTGTTCTGGCTAGGAATTTTGCCATATGGGTCAGTTGTCCCATATCAATAATTTTTCTGTGGGTCAAATTCGGATTTCAATGGGCCAAAGATATAATGAATATTAACGAGGTGGTAGAAGTATGCACCCTTTGCTCCCATATATTTCCTGACTTTGGGTCATATCGAATATTGTTGCGCCAATGGCGCAAGGCGCAGCCCTATAGCCGCAGTCCTAGCCAGAACCCTGTTATCTGTGTGGAATTAAATTAGATTAAATTTTAATGTGCACAGAAATCGATTATATCGTATTAGGACATTCCGAAGTCTAGATAGCAGCAAAATATTATTTTTTGGGCATTAATATGTGCATTAATATATTAATATATGTATGGTCCCATTCAGTTCAACTCACAGTCTGTGATTATTAAGTCCATGTGCTTGCATAGCTCTTGTACCCGAAGCAGCTCGTTCTTTAGCCTTCTTCCCATTTCAACGCTTTGGGTAAATGCTGAGAAACAGCCGGGGACGACAAGACCAATTTCCAGTTTCCGTGAGCCATTAAGCGCGCCCCCCTCGATTAAGCGCCCCCCTTGGCAACAAAATTTGAAATAAGCGCCCAGGGCACTTAATCGAGGAAATACGGTATGTATGTGTAATGGCTGGAAAGTGGGAATGAGATAAGTGGCGGTTACTCCGGGTCGTTACTGTCAGCACTACCCTGGGTGGCAGAGGTTCTACTGCTCTCTCCAAGTCAAAGTTTAGGCGCCTCTCATCGATCTAAATTTTGGCTTAGAGAGGGCAGCAGAAAATCTGGCACCCAGGGTATGTCAGCACTGAACAGAATAGAGCTCAGATCACGCAACGCTGTCATACGTTTGCGCTTGTGGTTGCCAGAAGAAATACCGCTGGACTGACTCGAGACATGTATAGGTCGATATCGAACCAATGCCTTGGCCCTGCACTTTTAATGATTTTGAAAGATTAGCTAGGCCCGAAAGACAGCCACCTCCTCGAACAAAGCCTGTTTCGGGAACATTTTTGCCAGGAATTTAAAGAAAATGTCGGGAATCGGAAGGGGATTTAACGGAAAATCAATGACACTTCTGAAACTTCAAAGGGCAATGCAGCATTTCAAGTTGGGATTGTATAAAACAAATTTGGGGAAACTGAACATAAATCAGGACAATTTTGAAAACAGGTTTTGTTAGTGCTGTCCGACACCCCGTAGTAACAAACACCAGAAAGCGCCAATGTAGCGATAGGCCTTCATATCACATGTACGTACACTTGCTATCAGAACAATGTTTGAGAAGCATACTCAGTGTTATAATCAGCTCAGTCTACTGAACCGTAATCCGACCTTAAAATACGTTTAGCGGGAACTTAATAAAAACTAAAAACACTGAAGTTGTCAACTTAACTGATGCAGAGGGGGTGAAGTGACAAACGCCAGAACAAACCGGCACATCACACACCAGAATCAAATGAAAATCATGAAATAGAGTCAAAACAACACTTGAAGAGCTCAGACTTTCTTCACGTGCAGTTGTGTCAGGTGTAGTTAGTTGTTATATCACGAGTGTAGCACACTATCATTAATAGACTAAAGTACAAGATGTGCATTATAAATAAAGAAACATCACCAATCTCTATATGGTATAAAAGCAGATTGTTTTTGAGTTTGTGCTTGACAAGCGCGAGTTTTATCATTCACACAAGCCGGATATCGCTTAGTAATCTAAGCTAACTATTGTGTGTAACCCAATCTCGGAAAATGTTTTAGCGGGAAAAGCTTGGCGCCACGAGTGACGAGTGTGGACAGCAGTCATAGTGGAAGGTACACGGATATTGGCTGGTACAGCTTACTCAGTGTTCCAAACTCTTATTCGATGGGGGTCTGTTTGATGTTGGGATATTATGTTTACGGTTGACGTTTAAAACCGAAGACTCTGTGAGGAACAAAAATCGGACCCAAACATCGGTAAGTACTCACTGCTAATGTACTTTGTAACGGGTCTGTAACTTATTCAATACTGCAACATAATTTGTTTATCATTAATTAAGACTGGTAACTGCTTTCACCGATACCAGCCGGCGTACATGTGTTTGTGGAAAGTAAGCTGATTTTACTTGAGCGAAAACTCTGATAACTAAACGTAAATCTTCAGCGATAACTATTTTGAAATCCGATAAGAGCGTAAGTTTCGGTACACGTGCATGCAAACATGAGGTGTGTTCAAGGATATGCAGGGTGTTCGTTCGAGAAGTAAACTGCTGTTGGAATGATGCCTCGCACATTCAAGACATTGATCCAACATTTACATATATTTTGTAACTTTTAGTTTGACTGCGTAGTTCAAAGGGGGAAATGGGATCCTTATCAAACTCAGAGAAATGGGTGGCCACCGCAAAAGCCGAGGGAAGGTTTTGTTACAAGTTTGATATGTGATATTAAACATCTGTCACGTTCATAACTTAATAGGCGAAGTTTCATCAGCTTCAGAGTGAAAAGAGTCGGAGTCCATATCATGCTATTAATAGTACGTGATTTTAGCGCTTGAACAAAACCACTCTGTTAACTATGACAAAACCAACCAGTATAACTATAATTCAGTTAAATGTCATCTGCCCATCGTTCACTAACTGCCCCTGGATCTCCGAAGATGCCGTAATGTACGCTTAATCGGACTTCAATTAAAACACAAATGTGAGAGAAGCCCGTGAAAATAGAACTCAAATCTTGAAGCATTTCATTATTTTCCATATAGAACGTCAACTGCATCGTTCGAAGGTGGCAAACAAAAATATATTATCTTCGGAAAACTCAATAACCATTTACTGATAACCGAAATATTGGCGCTCAGCTATTAAAATATTTGTCTTGAAAATCCGTGGGTAAAATATCATTTTCTGTCATACAAAACATCTAACGTCATGACCTTTGTAAGGATATACGTGAATTAGAGTGTGGAGGCACTGCTACTTTCACGCATAGCTTCCCGACACAGTGAATGCATTCAATTACTGTTATGTTCTAATATGTTCATGTTCGTGATAGGAGCTAATTCAGGTTCAGAACCTGTTTGTGAGCGACTTGGTCGTGCGAATTTGACCGAGACCGGTTCATAACTTAAAACGTCGACTCAAATGACACTTGTCACCATTTCTGACACGATTCATGACACGATATAACGCCCGGATCGCGATCGAAGCAGCACTGCATTCGAAAAAATCCAACAGAGGTTTAGCTTTGTGTTTTTAGCGAAATTTATAATTTCATCGACGTTTCCTGAAAGCGCTCCGTATTTAAAAATGCCAAGATACAGTAGGAGTTTAAAATAGTAGATAGTGTACTGCTCTTGCTGCCCCCCTACTCGGCTTTACCGGTTACCAGGTTAATTAAGACGCGAAACGGCGCGAAGTAAAAAAAACACGGTCATATTTTGTGCGCGCAAGTCTTGAGAAATAACGATAACAGCAATATGCTGCTCCGTGTTTTTGAGCGAGAAGAACATGTTTTGTAAAATGTACAAAATTCCACTGAATTTCAGGAGGCAACTGCCTGTGTGTTTTACATAAATTATCGTTCGCGCTTAGTCTCTTTAGTAGCGCTTTCGTTTCACTTTCATTTCCCAACTAGTTAGGAGTCGTTAACGAAGAAAGTAGCCTGTGAAAGTGACATGGGTATTGCATTCCTATTTTGATGAGCTACAAATTTGCTCTAGTCCTTGTTTCCCCCCGAACTGTGTTCATTTTCAATTGACTCATCTCTGACATGATAATTGATGAGACATACATGTATTTATAGTGGGTTGAATCCATCTCACGTTTTTCTTTTGATAATATGTCAATCAATTATAAGTCGAGCCTTAAAAATATTTTGCTTCAAGTGTTTCGCTTCAGATTTCATTATTCGCTGCGGGCGCTGTGTAGTTGTGTATTTTAACCATAAGATAATATGACAGTTTAGACCGACTATAATTATGTCACGAGTACTTGTCTCTTCGAATGCGACCATAACGCGATTTTTCAAAGTTGTGTCCGAGACTCGGGATCCAAATAATGTCACATTTTAAAAGTTTGTCCAAAGTACGACCCGGGCCATGAGATTAAAACAACTCAAATATTTTAAAGCATTCATCTCTTACAAATTTCACTTCTCGATTCATCACAGGAGGTGATAAGCATATACAGAACATACTTTACAGTCAAACTGAAATTCACCAACGCTTAGTGTGAAAGGTTCTCATCTCAGATCGGTTTTCGAGGAGTTAATATGCTGGTCTCTTTTGATCTATGCTGGGTGTATAATTATGTGCTGACAAACAATATCCAGGTATGCCGTCTGTGTTAGGTTCTATGATATCTTATTGGGCTAGACCAGATCGGAGATCCACTACTAAAAATAGCTTTTCTAAAGACTGGATCAAATTGGATATGATATCCAGTCTTGAGCTGAGGCAACTGCCTGTGTGTTTTACATAAATTATCGTTCGCGCTTAGTCTCTTTAGTAGCACTTTCGTTTCACTTCCATTTCCCAACTAGGGTTGGACACATTTGTAGGGTGTTATAATGTTGTCGAACAAAATCATGTTTTTCTTTTGCTAATATGTAAATTAATAAGACCAGCCTTAAAACAATTCGCTTCAGATTACATTCTTCGCTGCCGGCGCTGATAATATGACAGTTTAGACTCTAGGTATGTCACGAGTACTACTTGTCTATTCGAATGCGACGCAATATTTCGTACGGACAACTTGTGATCCAAAAAATGTCCTCATCATCTCGGAACAATTCAAAAGTTTGTCCAAAGTACGACCCGGGCCATTAGATTAAAACAACTCAATTCTTTTAAAGCATTCATCTGTTACAAATTTAACTTCTCAATTCATCACAGGGTAATCATATACACTACAGTCAAAATTCACCGAGGCTTTAGTGTGAAAGGTTCTTCAGCTCGGATCAGAACATGAGTAGTTATCAGTTTCTTTTGATCTATTTTAAGTGCACTGGGTGTAATTACGTGCTGACAAACAATATCCAGGTATGCTTGTCTTAATGATTGGCTCTATACAGATATCGTATCAGGTCAGATAAACACAGGTCACGTCTCTGGAGCAAGCTGATATCTTATTGGGCTAGACTAGCTCTGAGATCCAATACTAAAAATAGCTTTTCTAAAGACTGGGTCAAATCGGATATGATATCTAGTCTTAGAATGCGAGAAAGCAAATCAGTTTTCATTGGCTTATACCAGATATGGTCTTTAGCCTAAAATGTACATATCAGATTTTCCAGTTTAGCTTGGCATTTTCCATTTTTAAATGGCACTTCGTTCTAACGTGTTGACGTATTAACATCATACATGTTGCTTCGTTCTACAAGACTCATTCAAATCCAGACATCTCTTTAGAGAGATAACCATATATGGACTAACGCATTGACATGTTGTCGTCTCCACCTATCATACTTGAGCGGGGGGTATTCTGTAATTGCTTTGATTTTAGTTTTAATTTCTTAATTAAAATAACATTAGATACTTTCATTGTTAGTGAGGCTTCTAATGGGCACACAGACAACTTGAAAATCAAAAACAATGACTTTAATTCCCAAAATAATGTAAATTAAGTGGCAAGAACACTGCGAACAGTAATGTTGTACATGTACTCTTCTTTTTTTTCCAGCAAACGTGTATGCCAGAAAAGCAAAGATACAATGTACTGTAGAACAGGAGTGGCAGGCATACATGTACAATATGGAAAGCAACAAGACTGCTGGTTGGCTGAATACACGTGGGAGAAGACCACAGATAAGACTTATAAAAGCATAGACTGGGCTATTTTAGGATAGTTACTCATGTTTAAAAAAATACCTGTCCAGTTACGGTATTTCTCAAAATTATGTTTACAACATTTTCTGGAATATTTCCCCCCTCTATATTTTGGTTTAAACTCATCATTTGCCTATAAATCCTAGGCCAGTGACAACTCGTTGTTTACCTGTGAACCCTAGCTCTATGTGGGTGAGACCTCATTGTTTACCTGGGAACTTATTTATTGACGGTTAGGGTTAGGTTTATGTTACGGGTTAGGGTTTAGTGTTCTTGCGTGTGAACTCTACTTAATTTGTGAGGCTGAAAGTTTCAAAATGGTTGATTAAACGAGTGGGACTCAAAATGATTCATGGCCGCTTTCCTATCCCAATTTGCAAAACTCACAGTCAATCGAAAGCTGGGATGAGTCTCCTGTATGTACATCAGTGGCCTCCCTTGCATACTTTAGTGACCCTCTACACATACATATGGTGGCCTATTGTGCTTCCTTATAAGGAGGTTGTACGATAGACACTTCTCTTTAGCCTTGCCCGAGTAATAACAAGTGACAGAAGTGAAATTCTTGAAAAGTAAAAATTGTGCCTTGTGCTCATGTTGTTTGACATTCAACAATACCGTAACCCAGTTTTCCCATTAGATAGAATGCACATAACAATTTATTTCACTATTGTCAAAAATGTTTGCCCTCTATGTTATTAACAAGTAATCGCCTGGGTCCTCGTAAAATAAATTATTAAAGGGAAACTTAGCTGAAAACAATGTTTGTTCTCAAGTGTTTGTTTATACTGTACATAGATGCCTAAATACATTGCTGTGTTCATCTCCAGTCAAGTGTACACTAGATGCAGGTTCTCCCAACATGCATAGTTGGGGGAGAAAAAAATTGAGTACCTTGGGGGAATTTATTTCGAATCCAGGCTTCTACTGTTAAGAGTGGTAAGTAAAAAGAAAACTTGTAGCTGATGTGGTCAAGTTGAGTACACTGGGAAAATCGTCAATCGCCTAGAAGCTTTGGGAGAACTCTATACAATGTAGATGCCATTTATGCACCGATTTTGCTGACAATAACACTCATTTGAATTTTCTGTGCATCGGCATCTTGGATCAGATGACATCACAGTGTTGTCCCTATTGTTACACAACAAAAGTGCTATTGCTTTCTGACAGTAGGAGCAACACTGTGATGTCATGAGATCCAAGATGGTGGCACACAGGAAATTCAAATGAGCCCTATCGACTGGAAAATTGGTGCATAAATTACATCTAGTGTACAATTTACTGGAGACAAATGCAGAAACAGACATGCATTTAATAATCATTTGAGAGCAAACATTGTTCACTTTTTATGATCAGATTTGTAAAAATAAATGTAGTTATTAAGGGATAACTAGCAAAATAATACTGGGATAAGGGATAACAAACCAGAATTCAAAACAGTAGGGATAAGGGATAACCAAAGTCCATTGGGATAAGAGATAATCCATAACAGCCATCTCCATCTCAGGGATAAGGGATAACTATCCTGAAAAACAGGGATAAACCGCACCACCTCCCCTAACCGGGCCTCTAAATTGAAGTATATATGTATATAAGTCTGTTATTTACTGTATTTAATATATGTTATATTGACAATTTCATACTTTAAGAAATACATTAGACTCTGTTCTATTGACAATTTATAATTTCATACTGTGCTGTTATTTATTTGAATATTATATTGATAATTTCAAATGTAAAAGAAAGTCATTCATACAATTAAATATGAATAATTGCAAAGCTTACCAACTTTGTTATCTTAATTTGTAAATTCCAGTCTGGGTGAAATACAACTGACACTGATGTGAATCATTTCGGAATTCAGAAAAGTGCATTAAATGCATCCAATACTGTATATCCATTTTGTTTGGATCCAATTCTTATATGCTGGGTGCAAAATAGCTCTTCAAATGGTTACCAAAATAGCTAATTTTTGGGGCTGTTTCAGCCCCCCAAAAAATCAAATTGATCCCACTGTTTTCCAAATCAGTACTTAGGGTGGGTCAATTTGACACCTAATTAAGGGCCATATCAACCCCTAATTTAGGGCTAAAATACTTACTCAAATGGGTACCAAAACAGCCAATTTCTAGGGCTATTTCAGCCCCCTGAAAAATCAAATTGACCCCAGTTTTTTCCAAATCAGCACTTCATGGGGTCGAATCAACCCCTAACAAAGGATCAATTCAACCCTAAATAAGTGTCAATTCAGCCCCTAATTTTAGGGCTAAATTAGCCCCGTCAAAATGGGGCCAAAATAGCTTTAAAGTGTGTGCCAAATTTTACTCACCGTTTTGGCCCCATTTTTGGGGTCAATTCAGCTCTTTTGAATTTACAGTGTACTGGTAGCTGGGATCATGTATTATGACTACAAGGCCAGAAATGAATAGGGTAGGATAAAATTTATAGGACTGTGAAGTTTTATGGATATTAAAAAGGTCAATATGTCATATTATTTTAATCTCTCAAGTATTTTATCCCTTTTTCCTAAAACTTGAAAACTATATAGCAGAGCCCTTGTTTGAAGCCTGATTAGCATCTAATCCGGAGGATTCTGGTTCTTTTGGTAAAACATGTCATTCTGCACTCTAATATTACAACTAGTTAGAAATGCACTAACAAACCCTTCAAACCCTTAATCCTGGTTAGCTCAATCGACAGGCTCCAGGACTGTATATTAGGCTTATGTGAGAGCTGCGTGGTGCAGCGTGTATTAGTGCTCGCCTCTCACTATGACTCGGGTACGAATCCCGGATACACCATTATGTGGGAGTTCAGTTTGTTGATTCTCATCCACGCTTTGAATGTTGTTCTCCGGTTTTCCTCCCTCTGTAAATATCAACAGTACCCTTGATTTTATTAAAACCACTATACTTCCAACTTTAATTAAATGTTTCTCTTACCAATTGCCCTACATCATTATGACGTCAAATCAAAACAATCTATTGTTTAAACGCTAAGGATCATGGTCGTGGGAGGGGGACAAAACGGCAACAACACAAAGGAAATCGCTATCAAATGCATTTTGTAGAACGTAGAATAGCGGTAACAGCCACCAAATATGGTAAATATTATGGGATAAACATTGATACAGCTGATATCTGGAAACCAGACAATTCGAAGTTAAATTTTCCTCAGCAGAGCAGATTTAGTTCAAAATTCTATTGTTCGTGTCGATTCTGTCCCCCTCATAAACAAGCCGTGACGTCATAATGATATAGGGCAATTAGATGCTGGGACTTAGAATCACTTGTCCTGCTTTGTTTATAAAAAAAACTAATTTATAGGTTTTTGTTTTAGCATTATAAACACTCAAATTGTTCCAATTTGCCACTCCATAGTTAGAATCAACATTTTTTATAAAATAACTTTGCTATAATGTGAAGTTTCTAATATTGTCCCTCTCAGCAGATCACTGAAATGCATACATGTATACGGTAGTGTTAGCCAAGTGTAAATGTGTCTCAAAATGTTTGGGCTATATTCTTGCAAAATCCTTCCAGCACCCTACAATATTTTTACTATAGATATGTATATATATATTTTTTGCACAGCAGTACCAGTATGCTTCAACTTAATAATTAATTTAGTTTTGAATTCAGAAAAAGTCTCTGGTAAATTGCTTTAATGAACGTAACACTATTCTGTCATTTTACCTTTATAGTTGTTCAGACTGTTTGTTGTGGGTTCACATAAATTTTCACAAACTCCCAATTGCAAATCATGCCCATCGGCTCATCAAAAACTACGGCTTATAAAATCCATTGCACTTCTATAGCATCGACTTGAAACTTGTCATGATAGTAAAATGATTCCTTTCCTCTTTGACCACTCCAGCCATGCCAGTGCATGGAATCGATATCTCTTGCGGTGAATAACTCGCCAATTGGCAATTTATAATATCACTGAAGACTGCTTACCGTTGATGACAGTAGCATTACACAACGCAAAAACACTGATTATTTTTCCTGCAAAACCCATATGTGGCTTCCTCTCATTCCGGCCGTAAAATACAGAAGAACAAAGTCTTATTTTCCGAACAGAACCAGGCTAACGTGGTCTTCCTACCGACGGTTCCGCCATGATGCCTTCCCCATAAACATACATCACATTGCTCGTAACAAAAAAAATCACCTACATTACGACCTAAATGTCTTTAAAATGCTATAGAAATGATGCCTTACAATTTGGCAACATGTGAAAATAAATATACTGAAAGTGAGATTAGAAAAACGGCCGATGGAAGTGGATTGCATAGAGCGGTTGAAAAGAGAGCAATTTTCGACTGTGACAAAAGATGGCGGCCAGCGTCTAAGCGCGCAAAGCATCAAGGTCCGTACTGGGCCTTTAAGGAGAAATCATGCCAAAGCCAATAAATTGCTGCATTCCTCTGGAGTTTCCCGAGGCAAACTTGCACCAGGAATGTCCTCTTCAGCTAAAGAAACATGAAAACATTGAGAAGATTACTCGCTCGCCGCCATGTTGACAAAATACAGACAGACAAGTCCTGTCTACCCAAACACGTTGTCCATGCCCCGCGCGACAAACTACCAAGTCTCCTACTCGTTTATGACAACAGAACGTTTATACTGGCCGGTAGGTCAACTAATCTGTTAAGTCGAATACTGTGGTATTTATCGTGTATTTTGTCATTGCAAAGTTGACTCAGTTATCCTTGATTTTGACATTTGTTTGTTTGACAAAATACTGAGTCCAAAAGCTTCCCATTCTCACTTTAAACCTCTCTGTAATTGCAGATTATAGTTATCAAGTTAAAAAAAACCAGAAGTTTCAAAGAATTTCATTCAAAACGCTGCGCTCTTCTGTAGAGTTTGAGTCTTAAGCTTTTCTTGATGAGTTTTCACGCATGCATTCGATGCACTCGGAGAATCCTCGCCGGTTGCCTATTGTAAAAACTATAACATTTGCGAATAAACTATTAAAGACAAATCGGAAAAAAATGCAGTATTGTATTTTGTCTACTTATTTACCGTTATTATAATAAGAATGTGAAGAAAATGTAATTGAAAACAGAGCTAAGCGAGTTGGACTAAGTTTGAAAGTATCGCGGTCATGTTGAATTGGGTTACCATTGACATTGAGCACACATCCATAGATGTCTTTTGCTCTGAAAAAAATCCCTCTATATGATAAACAATTAATCGCATGGGGCCTCGAAAGTTAAGGATTAATCAGTCACTTGCGTTTTTAAACTTTTCACCAAATTTCCCTCGTCGCGGCATCGTTTGAAAACACGCGTGATTAATCCTTAATTTTCTCGGCCCCATGCATGCGATTACATATACTAACTTTAAAATCAAGAGCAGAAATGCTTCTTTGTTTTCAACAATCATTCGTCCCTGTATGTTATGTAGTGCAAACCGACATGGTTTCATCACAGGCATAAAAACAAGTGTTCACTTTCTTTGTCATACAGTGTGGAAGTTAAACATCAGAAAGTTAGCACAACAAAAACCTAATTAAAACCTAATTACGATAAGATAGAGCTCAGCGCGGAAATTCAGAGTTGTCGGAGCATTTATGTAATAGATAAAGTCTTTATCCGATTTACAAACTCGAGCTGAAAGCGAGAGTTTGTAAATCGGATAAAGATCGGACACGAATTCTTTATCTTACTTATCAAACGTCTAGATGTAGAGTCATGTTTTCAGTTATTTTGGCGATACGACTTATTTTGGCCGAAAAAATCGAAGCCAAAGTTCATGTAAATCAGGACGAAATCTGCATCAGATTAAAAGATCACTTATCAGTCGGTGATTTCCTTTGTATTTGCTTCGTGAATTATGATAAGAAATATTAAATAATGGGAAAACTCTCGTTCTCGACTGGGTCTTTAACAAGTTGTCGAATAAAATAATATGAACTTTTAAAATATATTAATATATACAAATTAATCAATACAATTTAACTACTCTTCCGGGCACAACTACTGCATTAGTAGAAATAAGTCAAGGCTAGTCCATAAACATATCATTTTCGCGTCCTATATGATATTAGCTTCGTCTAATAGCCAATCAGAGCGCGTCTGTTATTCAATCTGGTTTGTAAAGTTACAGAAAATTTGGCTGGCGGGGGGTCCAAGAAAATTTCATTTCATTCACCAGTACCCAGCAGTCTTATTTTGCAAGTCATTGTATGAGTATCTCCATGTTGCCTCTACCCTCTTGAATATCAATAATAACTGGTCCCGTAATTACCACATCCCATTTCTACTTGATCTGTTAAACATGAAACAACTTTAATTAGCAAAAGTGGAGAGTTCCTTAACCATGATTGCTTGTCAGTCGGTTATTCTTTACCTCTTCGTTTTCTTGGTGGCTCGTGAGTTTATTCTTGTGCAGTCCACCTCAGTAGAGCGATCTATTCTGGACAGCCACATTTATAGGGACCTGCTCGTTAACAAAGATCAGTGTGAACTGGTTTGCAAGGAAGACCCTCGGTGCGCCTCTTATAACTACAAGGTAAGAGACTAATGCTCACAGACTATAGGTTACATTGCTAGATGGATCTGGTCTTGGGATATCTCTGATTCAATTTTTGCTGCTCATTATTTCCCTATGTAAACATCGTGTCAGTACCCTGCAACTCACTGTAACCTTTTTTGTTCAAATTATGGATGTGGTATTTCGCATTAAACTAGATACGTCAAATAAGTACAAATAACGGTATCTCTCACCTATAGCTAATCGAGCTCTTTCTCATATCCTATTTAGATGAACAAGCTAGATTTCAAGGAAGTCTGTGAGTTGAATGAGTGTGGAATGGAGGAGGAATACGACATCTCGACAACCCTCAGGAAACGTCGCCCTTCTGGCTTCTTTATTGTCGCTCAAACACAGCAAGTTAGACCAGTGAAGGTAAAGACGACATTTTTATCAATTCAGAACTAGCAGTCTATCTGCGGACGACTAGTCTTGTCAGATAAATGTTAAATGTCATATATTATTTTGTGTAGCGTTCATTCCTACAGAGTAATTATAGGACTTCAATTTCACTTAAATAAGACAACGCCGGAGAACTTTGGAACTAAAACGACTTCTAACTGACAGACAGACAGATAGACAAACTTATTTATACAGGAAAATATGTACATATATACAATTATAGTGCAGTATAAAGCTGTTTTATATGTTTGCCGTGTTTGCAATGTTTAAATTTTGAATTAAGTTCAAGCATTCTGTATACTGAGAATATTATTCCGCATCTAAGTTGGTCTGTTATTTCACGTGATATCACTTCGTGCTTAGTAGTATCTGAAATATTGGCAATAAATAAAAAGTAAATAGCGAGGGAAATATTCATTTAATTCTTAAATAGAAGCCTTCTTTCAATTTATATTTTTTTTATATACTGTGAAATAAGCTGATACATTAGATCTTTATAACACAAGATGTATATCAAAACAACATTAACACATCACCTGATTCACTATGTCCTGTATTTCCCGTTGCTTCGTTCTCATTGGTCTGAGGGGAATTATATTTTTTACTGACAAAATGTATTGGAATAATGATTTTTCTAATTAAACATTCCATCTGGAAACTTCGAATATCTTTTAAATTCTAGTGAAACTTCATTTCATGTCAGCTATAAGCCATGAGTACATAAAGAAGTAGCTAGTGAAGTCGAAGTGACTATTAGTAATTGGTATAAACCACTAGTGACTATTACAAATCCTGCGTTCTGATTGGCTACCCTACTATAGGTCTATTTGTGATAGCTCATGATGCATGGTAGAGAAAAACCGCACGCATTTGGACGAAATAATAACATTTATTCAACTTCAATTTGTTTCTACTGTCCGACTAGTTAGTTTATACTAAACCAATTAGACCTCTCAATTAGAACAATTAGACCAATAGCCGAATGGGCTATTTAACTCGTAGCCCATGAGGTAGAAAATAATAGATAGAAACAAATTGAAGTTGAAAATGTTTTATTATTTCGTGAAAACATAACAGACCTATGTTATCATGCTGCAGCTTCCTGCAGTGTATTAAAATCTCGTTAAATATACCATTAAACACATCTAACAGACTAGTTCTATACCTGAAAACCACCTGAAACTTATGATTCTCAGTTATTCTCGAGTTGTGCTGTTTAATAATGACAAAATATAGCCATTTTAAAGCGTTATCATGTTGCAACCCAAAAAAATTGCTAAATTAAAGGTCCACAAATTTACACAGGACTTACTTCTGTCATCAATAACTTTAAAACTAAAGCTGATTGTTCAGTAAAAAATGGAAATAAACCAATCAACAGTTTAGCTTTACAACAATAGCATTTGCAAAGTGATTTGAGAAACTTCATTTTTGACCCTTTGTGCAACAGTTGTGTATACCTAGACTTTCTCAAAGTCCTTCTTAGCACCCCGCACGAAGGACATTTCCCACTAGCTTGCAGCGCGCCAAATTTACCGGTTGATTTTTCAAACGGAGGCGTGGCTTATGACGTACTAAGATCTGCCCGATCACAAAGCGTCAATTCTTCAGGCATTGTATGTTGCGTTGACGTGTCAAGTCAGTCGACCGTGAATGTGGTATTTACAATTTGATTGTACTCGGAAAGAGTTTGTTAAAGTGCCACTACGACGAAATTTGACCATTTCTTTTGCCACTTTTTTTTATTCCATAAGAACAAACAGTGGCAGAAATATCCAAATCAGTGAATTTTTTTTGAATGGGGCCAATTAGACCACACATTTTAAAGAGAGTTTACCGTCAAAATCACGTCCGCCATTACTCGAATCCGTTCCCGTGGGCGAGGAATGCCTAGTCATTTTTTAGCGTATGTGACGTCATACACTTAACGCATCGTTCTCAAGTTGCTTCGAACCCATACATTTCTTCTTATATTGTCTACAAACTCACACTGCGAATTTTGCTGTGGTTTAGTAAATAACGACCTAAAATCTGCATCAGATTCTTCAGAACATAGTAATGTGTCTTTCTGTTTAAATTTATTGCCGGATGTTGATGATTTAGGGGGAAATAGAGCCGCTGGCGACCGAGTTGAAAGCTGGACGATGAATAGTCGCTAAAATCGCATGGGAAGTGGCCTGCCAGTAAGTAGTGCTAGCTAGCAGAGGTTTCTTATCTTTTGGGGGTAATTTTTCCCCAGGGTATTTTCCCTGGTTCGGCTTTCAGGTTGTGCTGTTACTGGATCCGGGCTACAGGGAGAATTCAGCGGAGAAATCACTAAGGTAATGATCAGCAGTTTATAAGTCCTAAGTTTGTTCATTGTTTACAGTGAAACCCGGATAATTGCTAGTTCGTAAATGAGAGAGATCGAGAATTATCTGTGTCCCGGCAATAGATTTTCCGGCGAATCTACATTCTAAGATACAACGTAATTGCTATAAAATTAAATCGCTCTCTTGTCTAACAGTGAAATCGTGAATGATGAGAATTTACTAGAGACTAAAACAATGTATTGAAACTGACTGATCTGCAGCTTTTACAGTGGCTATCACAGAACCAAACTTTCTACTTCATGAAATAATATTGGTGGTTTCTTATGTGGTTTATTGTCTTGAAAATAAAATTAGCAGTAAATTAAAAGGCATACTACATCGATATGTTTATCTGTTTATAGGAAACAGCAATATGAGTTATTTATGATAAACTACATGTATGTTCTCAGCAAACGTAGCCGCTTATTTTTCGGTCAATCTATACTAGTACGGTCTTACCGGCTATTCCATGTGATACAAACAATTATGGAGAAGCTTCTGTCCTCAAAACGTACACAAACCATCCTTGCATGAGGCTTGAATAGAATTACAAACCGTATTCTTGGTACTGACTCGACTAAAGGCTTGAATTATTCATGTAGCGAAATGCCAGCTTTGTGGTTCGTTAAATTGCTACAGTCCTGTACAATGCACAAACTATATTCAAAACGTTTTGTTTGCTTTTCAAAGCGGGAAAATGGTACACTTTCTTACTACATATGTTAGTTCGCGTGAAGGTTTGTATGGGAAAAGTAGCCACACGTGTTGTTGTGGGAAGTTTTGACTGTGACATTTCCCAGTCACTGGTTGAAAGAATCAGTCTCGCCGGCCGGCTAATTTCAGAGCGTTTTCTTGACTTTCTATTTTCGTTCTAAACATAGTTTGAAAAAAGCTCCAACTCGACGCGAATTTGTGCGAATTACTTAAAATTTTCACAGATTGTTCACAATTTATATCAGCTAAAAAACCTGTGTCGGCGATTTTTTTAATTTTTAAAAGAGAGGCGCTGAGAGCGATTCCCGCATCTATATTTGGATTCGCGTTAGCAGTTTCACGAAGACCAAAATATCTTCAGAACGGCTTCGAATTTCCACAATCGCCGACACCGTTTGGTAAACAAGGTCTGTGGGAGTCCAGAAAAGCAAACAGATCTTAAATTCATTAAATTGCCGTGGAGTTGGAGCTCTTGGAAACCAACTCGCTTGTTCGGAAAAGAAGTTTATTTAAAAATCGCACTTTTATCAAAATTACAAACCTTAGGTATATCGTTGTAGCCAATTTTATAGGCTTTAAATGAGGTATAATTTATCTAAATAAAACTAATATTCGAGACGCTACTTAATTTTATCCGGAACAGTACCCTGAAGGTATACGATAACCTTAAGTGTATGACGTCACGTACGCTAAAAAATGACCAGGCGTTCCTCGCCCACAGGAGCGGGTTCGCGTAATGGCGGATGTAAAATTCAAGATTCGGAGTTCAAAAAATAAGACTTCCCGTCGTCGTATCGAAAAACGGTTTGAACTGGTAATAATATAGCCACTCTACTTTACGAATATGAGAAAAAAATGATATGTCAAAATTTGATCGTAGGGGCACTTTAAAGCGCGAAATGTAATAAGCTCCGCCCCTGAAACGTGTTTTGCGCGCCATAACATTATCCCCCGATTCAATTTCCAGCAAACTCGCCTGTCGCTTCGATTCTCGCGCTCGATTTTTGACCCAGTAATCGCTTACCCATTGACTCAGCGAGTTAGACTTGGAGCAAGTCTAGTGTACACCTTGATTGTGATCTTGCCCAAGACTTATTGTTTTAGTATAATTTCATCAGTGAATATCAGAGAAATTTTAAAACTAAACAATCTGACTGCCGACTCTTTTGTATGTTTTATGACAAACATTTGCATAATTCTATATTTTTTTATGTTTTTGACATAGAGGAATGAATGTTGGTAGGTGTGTAAAGGAGTGTAAACAAAACATAACCTGATAAGTCATCGGGTTCAGGCGCGGATCCAGACCGGTTTACGGAAACCGGTCAAAATTTCCAGATTTAAGGGGGAAGAGGGGGTGGGGGGGGGGGGGGGGGGGGGGGGGGAGGGAGGGTTCAGTAAAATTTCCAATTTTGGAAGTTGGGAAGTCGGGAAGTTGGGAAGTCGGAAACCGGTCAGATTTATTTCTGGATCCGCGCCTGGGGTTATGGGTTTCCTATCTATAAATGTTCGACCTGAAAGGACTAAGGCAGAGCGATTATTATCACAGGAAGCCCACCCCAAGCGAGTTCGAAAAAAATACAGCGAGATAAACTATCGATGAAAATAACCCTTGTTTTAACTTTTCGAGTTCGAAAAACTGGTGTATGATAATTTGCATAATTATAACACTCTTTGGTATAAAACTTTCCTAAGTCAGTAATTTTTTAACGACATTTAATTTCATGAAAGCATTTTGATGACGTAATCGGTTTGAAACATGTATTAAAAGTTAAATTTCACCAAAAAGGAGGAATCCTTATGACGTCACAATAACGTCAGAATACAAAGGCAACTTTATTACTATTCTGCAAACATTTCTTTGTGCACACCCGGCGTGACAAGAATGGGTTTTATAGGGGAAGAGAAACACCGAAACTGAACACTCCAAATGCACACTATAATTCAGTCTTCACTTTTGTGACCTTCTACAAGAGCCCATAACCAAGAGCGAGAATCTCCCATACTACCTCTATGCTACGGTATTTTCACAAGTTAGGTTATTTTTAGAACGGTTTCCAGCTATTATTGGGTTGCATCCTAAGGGAATAAAATCACAAAAGCGTAGCAGACGTGGTGTTGGTATAACAAAATAAGCTAATGAGGCATCTATTGTTCCGTCACTGGTGTAACCCACTAATTGGCGGCAAAAATCATCTAAAAATAGCCCAACCTGTGAAACCGCCGTAGCATCTATATAAGAGATATGGACGCTCTTGGTTATGGGCTCTTGCCTTGTACCATCTTACAAAGAGAATAAATACAGCGAAAATGAGCAACTGAAACTTGTTCTGCCACGCCCACGGCGAGTGAAATCGAAAGGAACCACTTTCATGCAGTTCAGTCAAAGGACAAATGTGCTGGAAACTACGAACTAGGTTGGTGGATTATAGCCATCGCCGGCGGAATCAAAGAAAATGGTAAATCAAGAGAGAAATGAATTCAGCCTGACATATGGCTTAATATCAGTTAATTGATGTAAACACACCCACACCTGTTGTAGAGGGCAGCGAGAGAAGAGCATTCTAGTTTTATTCAGAGGAGCCGGTTGCTGATACTTGTTATTTTCTATCAAGAACCATGAGGAAAATAGCTCTAATATTGCTGGCTTTCACTTGACGTCATAGCCGCCATGTTGGTGCCCTTAAACAGTAGATTTCTCCTTAGCTTGTTTTGTTGGGCCACCAATATGCCCTTTGTCATTTGAATCTCTGGGGATTGAGTGAAAACCAGCAATTAGGGACTGTGCAATAATTATCTGGGGGTTGGAAAACCGGAGGGGGCATAATGTAAAATCACAGTACAAGAGGGGGTGGGATGGATGTAAAATTACTCAATCAAAGGGGGGGGGGGGGGTATAACTTATTTTTTTGTTGCACTAAACTATCTTAAGCCAAGAACATAATCACTCCTCGCTGATCTGATTGACTCCATAATCTGCTAAGTATTTCAAGATCACCAGCAAATATAGATTGTAACAGCAGTAATACTCTGAGTATGTTTTGAGGCTACTTCGTCCCCCATCGGCAGAACAGGGAAATGAATCTTATGGTCACAAGTATATGAGTTTTACAGTCTAATAACTATAACTGCATGTCTCATCATTATAATAATTTTAATAATAATTTAGTATTTATAAAAGCGCTTTTAAACATAGAATCATTAAATCATTAAACACATTGTCATTGAGACTGAAAATTAAGGCAAAATTCAAATGGAATGTACTTCCGGAGATTTCTTGGAGAGATGAAAAGGAAGTTGCATGAGGCTCTGACCAGTAAGCAGCTTTATTTGAAACTGCAGGGCTTAAGGGTTAGTGGAAGCAAAGCGGAACTAATAGCTGTTATTACCGCTGAGCCAAATAGTCAGCGGTTTCTCCCATCGGCCCTCATGAAAACGAGGCTTTCGGGTCAACCATTTCAAAATGGTACAGAGATGGAGTCACGTTGAACGGAGATCACCAAGAAGATGATGCCCAAAACGTTTATTTTCTAAAGAAAAGCAAGAATAAATGTTAAACGGTGTCTGTCCTTGGCCTCTGGAGTGATTTGATGGATGTTTTTTACAAGCCTTGTCTTCAGAAGCTTCTTGGGTCCGTAAAGTCAACAACTCACACGATAATGCATCAGTCAATTCCAGCAATGCCCATCCCCTCCCCGGGACAACGCCCGGGCATTAGCCATTTTCGTTTTTTTTCTTCAAATTCCCCAACGTGGGGACAAGCAAGGTGTTTAAATGCCCCACAGTGGAGCCAAAGAAATAAGGAAAATGCCCCACCCCCGGGCACATCCATAATGATATACTGCCCAGGCAAGTTTAATTCCATGCAAATATATACACAAGGCGCAGAGAATCTATTCATTGATAGTTTCCGTTCGTTTCGTAGATCCGCCATCTTGTTTTGTATTTGTATTTTTTTTTTTTTTTTTTTTTTTTTTTAATTCATATTTATTTAAATTTTTGAAATTTTTTAACATTACATGTTGACAAAACACTCAATACATAATACACAGAAAAACATAAAATAAGGGTTACCTAAAATAATATATCAATATGCGTATACTGCTAACTGTTCTTATTAAAGGATAGGTATAATTTTTTCCCATTTGTTGTAATGTTTTAATAATTTTAATTTTTTCTTTGCAATATAAGTCTCAATATTATAGATATATTTTATATTGGCTTTAAACACTTTCATGCATGGAATTGTATTTCTATATTTGCATTTATAAATTAAGTGTTTAGCAATCAATATAAGATGATTGATCAATACGAAATCCTTTCCAACGTCAAATTTACCAAAAATAACATCTATTTCTGTTAAATTGTCTATGTTAAATTTATTTATCTTAAGCCAAGATAAAACATCGCTCCAGAACATTTCTATAATATGACACCCATAAAGTAAATGCTCGATAGACTCTTCTTCATTTTTACAAAAAGAGCACATAGGGGAATCTACAATTCCAAAACGAAAAAGTTTGAGATTTGCATATAAGATACCGTTCAAGATTTTATATTGAAATTCTCTTGTTTTTGTATCTAGAGTTACAATGAATGGTAGGGAATATATTTTTTTCCAGTCAGTTTTTAGATTCGGATATTTGTTTTGTAATTTAAATCGAGCATTGGGAAGTATCTGTTTGGATGCTATAAATTCTTTATAAACATCTTTTGTCGAGACCGTTATAAGATCTACTCTTTCTCCTGCTACTGTAATCTGAACCGTATCAGTAATTGCCTCATTTAAACAATATTGATTTGTTTTGATGGTTGATCTCCATTGAGCAGGTATTGCAGTAACTATACCAAATAAAGTTAAAATATTTGCTGTTGTTAATTTGAATTTATCTATTAAGTGTCCTTGGAGAAATTTTTGATTTGTGGATATTAAGTCTCCTATTTTAATAATATTTTTATTGTAAACATAAAATGGTTTAAAAACTGACTTATTTTTAATGACAATAAATCTATTGTTCCAGATAATTTCGTTTATGATGTCTTTATGTGAACTTGGTGATTTACTGTTAATGGCAGACCACGCATCCAAGCATTCTTTGTAGTAGGCTGGTATATTTATTTGGAGTTTTGCGGTGTCGAAGTTACACTGTAATAGAAATTTCCCTCCCACCATCTTAAGATAAAAATCCAAACAGAGCTTCCATGGATGTCTACAGCTTTCCAAATATTCCTTAATACACATTATTCTCTGGGCGTTTATCATGGATTGGATATCCAGCATCTTTAGACCTCCCTCGTCAATATCATTTATTAGAGCCATGCGTTTAATTTTGTCTTTTCCTTTCCAAATAAAGTCGTATAGCAAAGTGTTAGCTTCTTTGATAAAGTCTTTTGTAACTGGGATTAATCTCGCCCTATACATTAATTTAGGTACAGCAAACGTTTTAACAATTTGAACTCTGCCTATAAGAGTAAGCCCCCTCCACTTCCACATATTTAATGACTTTTTTATTTGTTTCAAGACTTTATCAAAATTTAATTTCCGTCTCCCTTTTTCATCATAATCAAAATATACACCTAAAATTTTTACTGTAGTTTTAACTTTATGATTACTAAATTCATTTTGAGGTAACGTTGATAATGTGCCCATTCCCATTATTTCAGTTTTTTCATCATTCACTTTTAAACCGGAACATTTTGTGAATAGCTTAACTAAGTTGAAAAGGTGGTGAAATGAGGATTTATTCTTTAAAAAGCAAGTCATATCATCGGCAAATATCGTTAGTTTTGCTTCCTCGTCTTCAATTTTAATTCCCTGGATATCTTTGTTTTTCCTGATTTTAATTGCCAGAGATTCTAGTACCATAATAAATAGAAGGGGTGAGAGAGGATCTCCCTGTCTAACGCCACATTCTACCTTAAAATACTTTGATGCAACGCCGTTATTTATAATACAGCTCGAAGTATTCTTATAAATTGTTTTAACCCATTGTATAAAGGAAGGTCCCAAATTGAAGGTTTCCAATACTTTAACTAGATAATTGTGGTTAACAGAGTCAAACGCTTTTTCAAAGTCAATAGCAACAAGTATACCAGACACTTTAATCTTTTTCGTATACATCAAAATATCATCTATATTCCTTACCGCGTTAAAAATGGACCTTCCCTTTACGAAGGCGTTTTGGTCGTAGTGGATTATTTCGGGCAGAATTTTTTCTAGTCGTTTCACCAACACTTTTGAAGCGATCTTTGTATCAACATTTATTAGTGAGATCGGTCGCCAGTTTTTAATATATCTTTTATCCTTGTCTTTCTTTTCTAGTAACATTATAATAGCTTGTTTTTGTGAGATGGACAGTTCACCATGTAGGTATGCGTAATTAAGACAATCAACCAAGCACTTTCCGAGTACAGACCAAAACACTTGATAGAATTCAATGGGAAGTCCATCGTTTCCAGGCGTCTTACTTTTTTCAAAACTTTTCAAAACGTTAAAACATTCGCTATAACTTAATTTTCCTTCACATACCTCCCGTGATTCCTCGTTTAAAATAGGAATGTTTGTATCCAGGAGAAAGGTATTTGTAATATCTTCATCGTAGAGGGACTCCATTCCACTATACAGTTTTGAATAAAATGTATGAAGTTCATTCATGATTATTTTCGGACTCGATATAGTTGTGTTAGTGTCTGTACATAATTTTCTAACTGAGCTTTTTTTCTTTCTCGATCTCTCAAGATTCAAAAAATATTTGTTGCTTTTTTCACCTTTTTCATACCATGTGGCTCTGGACCTTACAATTAGACCTTGCGTAATGTAGTCATACTGACTATCATAGTCCATCTTCAAACATTCGTACTCATTTATATTTGTAGAAGTAGGGTCAAGATCACATTTTGCTTCCCATGATTGTAGTTCGCTTTTAATTCGGTTTAATTTTTCTCTTCTTTCCTTTGCTTTCTGTTTACTATATGTTATAGTTTCTTGTCGTATTTTATATTTAATAAAATCCCACATAATTCTGGGATCCTCTATCGTATTCAGTTCTTCAGTCCATTCGAGGTATTTATCTTTTATTAGATCGACATACTCTTTGTCTTCTAATAAGCTTGAATTAAATTTCCAAAATGAAGGTCCGTGTGTCTGTTCCTCTAATCCATTTATTGAAAGCATAATAGCCGAATGATCTGATTTAATAGATGGTATAATATCTACCTGCTCAATCTCCTCTTGTAATCCATTATTAATAAACCAGTAATCTAGTCTTCTCTGAATAATCGGTGATTTTTGTCTCCAAGTAAAGCGTTTTTGATCAGGATTCCTAATTCTCCATATATCTGTTAAATCATATTGCAAACAAATACTTTCCAATAGCTTAACAGTTTTTTTAATTTTGGGATTCCCTCCAAAAGCGTCTAAATCTAAGTCAAAATAAACATTAAAATCACCTCCTAATAATATTTTATTTCAATCTGGATCCAAATCGAATTTGTCTAATTCTTCTAATATTTCCCTAAAAAATGTACATTGTTCTTCGACTTTATTTGGAGCATAAATATTTAAAAAGAGAAAGGGACATTCTTGAACAATAGCTTCTACAAAGATATAACGGCCTTGTTTATCTTCCTTGAAGGACTTTACTTCAAATTCCAATTCTTCCTTAACAAGTATCAATACACCTTTACTATGTTCAGATCCATGAGAAAAAAATAGATTTCCCTTCCACTGCTTTCTCCAGGTATTTTCTATATCTGGTGTGCTATAAGTTTCTTGTAAGAAACATATATCCGATTTTTCCTTCTGTAACCACAAAAAAATCGCTTTTCTTTTATCAAAAGAACGAATCCCTCGAGCATTTAATGACAAGATTTTAAAATTCACATTACTTTTAGACATGCTTCACTGGGTATATGCTAATTCCTTTCCTCTTACTTTCAATTAATCGACTGCGGTAAACGAGAAATGAATTAAGTACCCCGAACCATTTTAAGGTAACCAACAAGAGTACAGACAAATAAATATGAAGTACTACTACAATACAAAACTTTCCTATAGTGACAGTAGCCAGCTCGTAACTGTTTAAAACTACTGTGGTCTTAGCCTAACAATACTAAAGCAAATTTATATTTTAGTACAAAATATATTTTGATGCGTTGTTTACTCCAAATTCTAGTGGATATTTTGGAAGCTATTACAATTTATTTTCCTTTTTATATCTTGACCTCTGAAAAACTACCCGTTACAGGGGCATAAGAATACCGTCAATGAAAAGTTTGTCCGGTTTACTTCTACTGAAATGTGCTCGCTTACCGGCCCTCTTTGCTTCTAGCAGTCTATGCACTTGTCTTTTCCTTAACTCAACAATATCATGGGGTAGATCAGCCGAAACACCATATTTAGTACCTTTCAGCTTGAACGACATTGAGAAGATCTTTTCACGCTCAGGATAACGAAGGAAACGAGCAATTATTGGACGTACCTGCCTCTGTCCTGTATTGAAACGACCTACCCTGTGGACTCTTTGGAATTCAATGGAAGAGCAGTCAACCGCTAACTCGTTCTGGAGGAATGTTTTTAGAACCATGCTTGTGTCTTCTTTGTCACTCTCATCAATCCCATAGAATCTTAAGTTCTCCCTTCTTTGATATACTTCGTAATATAGGAGTTGTTCCTTCATATCCACTACTTTGGATTCGCACTCCACTGTCCTTTCTTGTAGGTTTTCCTTCAATTTGTTCATTTCATCGCTCATGAACTGAACGCTTGCTTCGACTTGATTGACCTTTTCATTTGCTTTCAGCAACCCATCTTCAAGTTTGCCAACTTGTTCTTGTAATTTGGACACTTTTGATTCGATACTTTCCATAGTGCGACTGAGCACTTGAAGTTTGTCATTCATACTTGAAACTTTGTTGAGTATTAAGTCCACTTTGGGTCCTATTTCAGTGGCCATTTCAAGAACTTCCCAAAGTTCGTCTCCGTCCTCGTCTTCGGCACTTATTTCCTTCGTTCTCTTCTCAACAGGAGATTTAATGTCCTTCTCAGAACTACTAGAGCTGCTACCTCTGTTTTTTCGTTTAAAAGGAGAAAATAGGTCGGCCATAAAACTTCCAATTTAACTCATTTCACGGAGTCACCAAAAACACGTCTACACCGAACGCATGCTAGACCAAGACTACCAAGACTCCAATGTACTTCCGGAGATTTCTTGGAGAGATGAAAAGGAAGTTGCATGAGGCTCTGACCAGTAAGCAGCTTTATTTGAAACTGCAGGGCTTAAGGGTTAGTGGAAGCAAAGCGGAACTAATAGCTGTTATTACCGCTGAGCCAAATAGTCAGCGGTTTCTCCCATCGGCCCTCATGAAAACGAGGCTTTCGGGTCAACCATTTCAAAATGGTACAGAGATGGAGTCACGTTGAACGGAGATCACCAAGAAGATGATGCCCAAAACGTTTATTTTCTAAAGAAAAGCAAGAATAAATGTTAAACGGTGTCTGTCCTTGGCCTCTGGAGTGATTTGATGGATGTTTTTTACAAGCCTTGTCTTCAGAAGCTTCTTGGGTCCGTAAAGTCAACAACTCACACGATAATGCATCAGTCAATTCCAGCAATGCCCATCCCCTCCCCGGGACAACGCCCGGGCATTAGCCATTTTCGTTTTTTTTCTTCAAATTCCCCAACGTGGGGACAAGCAAGGTGTTTAAATGCCCCACAGTGGAGCCAAAGAAATAAGGAAAATGCCCCACCCCCGGGCACATCCATAATGATATACTGCCCAGGCAAGTTTAATTCCATGCAAATATATACACAAGGCGCAGAGAATCTATTCATTGATAGTTTCCGTTCGTTTCGTAGATCCGCCATCTTGTTTTGTATTTGTATTACCGCTGTTTGATTATACTATTGAGCTGCCTGGAGCAAAATGGTATTAATACATAAGTATATATATCGACAATAAACGCTTATTAAAACCACATGATAGACTTTATAATAATAGTGTGACTGTTCTGTTTGTCCGGTGGACAGCAGCAAACTGTGTATATTTGTAAACGAACTACTTGATATCGTTTCAAACTCGGACCGGCAGAGCTTGGGCCCCGTGTGGCTCCTGAACATTTTAGCGCAGCGTAGCGTTAAGAATACCGTATGGGAACTGCTATTTTCTAGCTAGTGTAAAAAATTAAACATCCATAGATTTCCCGGCTTTTTCGTGGATAACGTGGATAAGACAGTATAAACTGCAGGTTTCTAGGTTTAGAGAAATAGATACATGTAGAATCCACGGGCAGCTGGAGTAATTACAACAAATCAGATTTATTGTTTTTTTTAACTTGATACAGTATGGAGTCGTTACCACGAGACCAGTCCGGCTCTTTCCTAGAATTCTTTTCGGCAGTGTCAAATGCCCGACCCCGGGGCCGATATAAGGTTACAAATGCCCCACTCCCGGGATCTCAAAATATGCAAATGCCCCACCATGTCCCGGGGAGGGGGGGGGGGATGGGCATTGCTGGAATTGACTGATACAACAACAACAACAACAACAACAAACTTTATTCACACCAAATTGCAACATTACAATGAATAATAACATAAGTGCAGTAGAAGTGTCAGGTTGCCCGAAATGATAAAATATCAATCTAGTCAGGGCTACCTTTAAAAAAAGAAAATTAAATAGTTACGGTGGTTAAGCTAGATACACACACAACACATATACACACACACACATAAATAACAAAAAGGGAAAGACTCTTAGTATAATTGATCAAATTCCATAAAAAAAAGGAAAAAAAGAATTAGTATTTTGATAGAAACTCCTGCTTTAGTGACGTGTATAAAGAAATTATCAAAAGATGAGGGGAGATCATTATGGTTATATTGAAACATAAACACTGAAATATTAAATCAGAGAATTTCAGTATGCCAAGATCTTTAAACAAGAGATTAGTATGAGCATTAAAAGAGGAAAAGGTCATTATACGTAGTGCTTTTTTTTGTAAAATAACAAGGGGTTTAAGAGAGGTCTGATAAGTACTACCCCAAGCCAATAGACTATACGTAAAAAAGGGATACACAAGTGAATAATAAATTTTAACTAAGGTGTTTTAACACCTTAAAAGGGGTACAAAATGCCTAATCTTAGATAGAATTCCATTTCCTTTAGATACTTTTTTCGATACATTTTGGATTTGATATTTCCAATTAAGATTAGCATCTATTAATATACCAAGGTATTTAATATAAGGCTTGCAACATAAAGTCTTCCTATTTATGACAATATTTATAGGGTATACTTTCTTTTGTGATGGATGAAAAATAACATAATTAGATTTATCAATATTTAAAGATAACTTATTGGTAGCTAACCAGTCCTTAATTTTCTCCAATTCAACATTTATGGTAGATTCAAATTGATCTAAGTTCTTATTTGCTAAAAATAAATTTGAATCATCTGCAAATAAATGAAAGTTACACTCGTTCTCAATAACACGTGCAGGTTCGAAACGAAACTCCTGACTTCGAAGTCGTTTCTGGTGGATGTCAATCAAACGGTTTCCATGGAGTTTGAAGTGAACCGTTGTGTGAGTAAATTCGGGAAACTAGCATTTTATAAACATGGCAAAGTCTTTCCCAAAGTCGCTTAGATGGAGAGTAATCATGCTTAGAGCCAAGGGTTTGCAAAATAGGCAAATCACATAAACTTTATGTGTGAGCGAGCGGTTTGTGTATAAGATCAAAATAGGGAAATCGCATAAACTTTATGTGTGAGCGAGCGGTTTGTGTATAAGATCAAAATAGGGAAATCACATAAACTTTATGTTTGAGAGAGCGGTTTGTGTATAAGATCAAAATAGGGAAATCACATAAACTTTATGTGTGAGCGAGCGGTTTGTGTATAAGATCAAAATAGGGAAATCACATAAACTTTATGTGTGAGCGAGCGGTTTGTGTATAAGATCAAAATAGGGAAATCGCATAAACTTTATGTGTGAGCGAGCGGTTTGTGTATAAGATCAAAATAGGGAAATCGCATAAACTTTATGTGTGATCATGAGCGAGCGGTTTGTGTATAAGATCAAAATAGGGAAATCGCATAAACTTTATGTGTGAGCGAGCGGTTTGTGTATAAGAAATCTGATTGTTTATATAGCTTCAAAGGTCTTGGAAAAAGAATTATAGTTATTTTTATTCATCCAGTTGCAGATATGCTCCTTATAAGAGGTTTTATCGAGCAATACCCTCGAGCTCATACAGTACCTCGACCAGCTCCAGGCATGGATACAACATTCGACAGGGCAAATATTTTTTTTGAAACGGATTATCGGCAATGCTCTCCACTCTCGACTGACATTTCGGTGAGGAATTCAAGCAAATAACAATCGTTTTTCGGCTTAGTATCCGCCATATCTCTACCTATGTCGCCTCAAATTACTTACGCTTTCGTTGACCTCCTACACTATTTATGTTTCCTCCACATCTGGGAGTTGTATGGCGACGTTTTATTTAGCATGCAGACCAGTGTTGCCATAGAAATATAGTTGAGTGACATCCACCAAATTGACGTTTTCCGTTGGAAATTCAATTTCGAACCTGCATGTGTTATTGAGAACGAGTGTAAATACACTGGAACAGTAAGGAAAATCATTAATATAAATTTAAAAAAGTAAAGGTCCCAGTACTGATCCTTGTGGGACACCACATGGGACAGGCTTTAGGTCAGAAGATACATTACCAATGGATACAAACTGTTTTCTATTAGATAAATATGAATAAAACCAGGAATTTGGAATACCTCTTACACCATAAAAATTAAGTTTTTGGATCAGAATATTATGATTGACGGTATCAAAAGCTTTACTAAAGTCTAAGAAAATACCACAGGCAATTTTCCCCATCTTCAATAGCACATTGGATTTTATCAATTATCAGTAAGATAGCATGGATTGTGGAGTGTTTTGGGCGAAAACCAAATTGTGAATTAGATAAAACTTGATGTTTTTCAAGAAAATTCCAAAGGCGATTATACATAAGCTTTTCAAGAAGTTTATTAAAAATTGAAAGAAGTGATATGGGTCTAAAATTATTCATGATAGCTCTTTCACCATTTTTAAACACTGAAATTACCCTTGCTATTTTAAAAGAGTCTGGTACAGTGCCTGTGGAAAAAGATAAATTAAATATTATCTCAAGGGGTTTTGATATTAGATCCCTTAGGAGTTTCATAATTGAAACTGGAATACTAGAGGGCCCAGCTGCTTTGTTAGTAGAAAGCTTATCAATTTCTAATGCAATTTCCTCTGATGTACAGGGAAAAAGAAAAAAACTTTCCTTAACTGGAGTTTTCATGTAACTAAGTGGAGAAATATTGGAGGATTTAATGGCATTAGCTAAATTCTTACCTATATTGGAGAAAAAGGCATTAAATGAATTAGCAATAGCTAATGGATCAGTTATTGCATTGTTCTTCACAAATATTTTAGAGGGAATAAATGTTGAGGTATTCTTAGTTGATATAATTTGTTTGATACCTTTCCAAAGATTTTTAGAACTTTTAGCATGGGTCTCAAGATAATCATGGTAATACTTCTTCTTACTCAGAAGAATTAAATATTTTAATCTATTTCTATAATATTTGTACTTTGAATGATCATGACTCTTGGATTTGATGTAATGTCTATATAGATTATTTCTTATGCAAAGCGATTTATACAAAGCTGGAGTTATCCAAGGTTTTTGGGACAACTTTTTCTCTTTACGAGATAACTTTCTCAAAGGAGCATGTTTATCAAGAATTTCACTAGTTCTTGCATGGAATATTGTAAAAAGATCATCAGGCGAACACGATTCAGTCGGAAATAGATTTGTAAAGTCAACCTCAGTATAATCCTCAATCAAGTTTGATGAATCCAATTTAGAATAATCTCTTTTGTAGATAACACTCTTATTAATTAGCAATAGCTAATGGATCAGTTATTGCATTGTTCTTCACAAATATTTTAGAGGGAATAAATGTTGAGGTATTCTTAGTTGATATAATTTGTTTGATACCTTTCCAAAGATTTTTAGAACTTTTAGCATGGGTCTCAAGATAATCATGGTAATACTTCTTCTTACTCAGAAGAATTAAATATTTTAATCTATTTCTATAATATTTGTACTTTGAATGATCATGACTCTTGGATTTGATGTAATGTCTATATAGATTATTTCTTATGCAAAGCGATTTATACAAAGCTGGAGTTATCCAAGGTTTTTGGGACAACTTTTTCTCTTTACGAGATAACTTTCTCAAAGGAGCATGTTTATCAAGAATTTCACTAGTTCTTGCATGGAATATTGTAAAAAGATCATCAGGCGAACACGATTCAGTCGGAAATAGATTTGTAAAGTCAACCTCAGTATAATCCTCAATCAAGTTTGATGAATCCAATTTAGAATAATCTCTTTTGTAGATAACACTCTTATTAATACAAGGATAAACCTTATCAATAATGACAAAGTTTGGAAGGTGATCAGAAAGATCAGAAATAATATTTCCACTCACAGTAAAATGATCTAAAGAGTTAAAGAAAATATTATCTATCAATGTGGCTGAATGATGGGTTATTTTTGTAGGTTTGATGATTAGGGGTTGAAAATAATAAGAGCTGAGCGTGTTAATATAATCTTGTGTTAAGGGATGAGAATCACAATTAATCAAATTAATGTTAAAGTCACCCATTATAATACAATATTTGTTTTGTTTGGAGACATCATCAAGAGTTTTATGAAAATCATTGAGGAAAATGTCTAAAGATGAATTAGGATGCTTATAAAATACTGAAATAAGAATATTCTTTCCTTTTTTGTTTTCAATTTCAATCCAGATTGATTCGTATTCATTTGTGCAAGTACTTAAATCATCTCTTAGATTATACTTGATATATATTATTCCTGACATACATTCCAACACCACCAGAGCATAAATTACTAGGCTGTGAAATAAAGGAATAACCATTTCAATTTGTATTAGAGCTATAATGTTTTCCTTTTTGAAATTTTGTTTCTGACAAACCTATGATGGAAAAGGTAAACTTTAACTCGAAATTAGCTTGAAGACTTCGAATATTGCAATGTATGGCAGAAAAACTATTTATTGAGCAATTCTGAATATCTGAATTGGCATGAAATTGATGTGGAGAATAATATTTAAAGTTAGCTATTGTAGGAAACTGAGATCCATATCAAAATCAGCTAGATAAGGTATAGATTCAATAGAAGATAATAAATCATGACATGGCAGTGAACTAAGTAATGCTTCTGAAATAGAATCAGAACAAAGACAAGTTGTATTCAAGTTATAGGATAATTCAAGCAATTCGCTTATGCTTAAATAATTAAATGGAAAAATATCATACCTACAATTTATACAAAGCCAAAAGTCATTTGTTCTGCAATAGAATCTAAACTCCGCCATAGTTAGTCCACTGCATTTACGGTGAAGCCATTTATTACAATGGTCGCATTCAATTGCCTTACTGTTTTTGCAAAAGGACTTACTACAAACTGGGCAAACGAATTCCTATATAGGCTCCATTAGGTGTTCATCCAGGAGAGGAGCTTGAGTTAGCTTCAGATCGGCCTCTCAGCTCTTCAAGAGGAGAGCTTATCAGTTGGGCGGCAAAGTCCTTGGCCTTGCGAATATATATTTTGCCCGAGTGTGACCAGATATACTTAAAGTTGAAATTCTTCTTCAACTTCAAGGCTTTGCTGAATAACTCCTTGTTCCTCTGGATCAGATTCTCATTAATATAAATGTTATTATGGTTCACTTGTGTAAGGCCAAGATCACCAGTAGTCTTCGTTCTCAACTCGCCACGAGCACGATATAATCTTTCCCGTACTTGTCTCATCGTAAATTTAACTATTATGCCTCTCGGTTGTTGAGAATCGCTATCTTGCTTGGGAAGTCGATGACTGACCGATATATTCTCTTCAGTTAGCTCCAAGTCCATTAGGCTACCAATCTGCATCGTCAAAATCTTCCTCCGAATGCGGATTCTCCGGGATACCACGGATCTCAACACAATCTCTCCTCAAGTATTGATCGAGGTTGTTCATATTGTCGGCTTGGCGCTTAACTACATCAGATAAGCGAAAAACCTAAGACTTCAGAAATGAATTTTCCTGCTTAAATTCCTTGGTTAACGTTTCATAATGGCCCAATCTCACTTTGAAGTTGTCAAACTCATCATTGATAAATTGTAGTGATTCACGAAGCTCATCTAGCGCCTGATGCATAATCTCCTCTTCGATTCAGCCTTATGAAATCGGTTAGTCCATCCTTAGGCCACTCAGCGTCTTACAATCGCTACTAGTACATCGAATGAAGAGACAGGAATGATAATTAAAGCAGAATAAAACGATGATATTTCATGGAATATTTCACTCAAACAAGCCCAAAGTTGAAACAGCCTCAATGTGTGGATGACCCGATAATATGAATGAAACCGCTGACCGTTTCATGGTATTTGGCTCAGCCGTAATAACAGCTATTGCACGACTACTTTGACACACATGTGGTTAGATTTCTGACAGTTCCAGAGAAGTTCAAGAGGATGTTGACACTACTCCCTCTAGATCAGACACAAGTGAATATATCGGAACCGGAATGAAGCGATTCAGAGCCAGAATCCATTGGATATGTTGAGCACTGTTATGTTTGTACCAGATGAAAATATATTTCACGTAGAGGCAACATTTACCCCGTAAGTTTTCTTAGACCTTATTTATGTCAGGTAGGGCGTCGGTTAGAATTACCTTTTTCCCTTTGGGAGGGGGGTGTAGCCCAATGTTTAGCCATATGTGACCCATTTTCCAATCCACCGCCCCCCTGATAATTTAGTCCCTAAGTAGACTCTATGAGTCGAACGGTTCCCAAATTTGTAGGCCACAAGGTCTCCCTGTTATTTATTGCTATATAAGTAGACGTTATTTCCTTGTGGAAGTTTGTGATTCATGAGGACCGAATAAACTTATTAAACTCAACCCTTAATTCGTAAGTAAAACTTTGTTTGTTAAAATGTAAAGCTTGTGTATTAAAAACACCTTCAAGTTAAGCCATACTTCTGTGCTGGCTTTTGCAAAAGCATTTTATTTCATATTATTTATTTATTCGTGAGAAACATCCGGTAAATATACGAGCAATAGAATGATGCTAGGCTGATTTGTACGGTTTGGGACTGAATTTCGGCTAGCACGGCCAACCTTCATCAGGGTTTACGAGTTGACAACTTGTAAACCCTGATGAAGGTTGGCCGTGCCAGCCGAAATATTGGTCTAATATAATCATTCCCTAACCGTACAAATCAGCCTTGCATCATTCTATTACTTATACAATTTCGCTGATTAGATCCCTCCGAAAAGATCCGGTCCTTCTTCTTCGTCTGTTTTGTCCTTGCAAATTTTTACAAATATGCGAGCGGCCATTCTGGTAAATACCTTGTATGTTACATTCACCTCCAGGCGCACTTTAGGGGCCGTTTGTTCGAAGCAAGGGTAAGCACGAATTCCGGATGTTAAATCGCTACTGATTCAAGTGTAAACTGAACAGATTACGATTATAGATTTAATTCGCGCTATCTTAGGGATAAAGTTACCCTTGCTTCGACCCAGGGGAAGTATAGCGACGTATGACGTAATCCTCGACCAATCAGAGCGCGTGAATATCTATGGTTCACTGATGAAATTATACTAACTATTTTAGTAGAATACAAACGAATGGTAAGACGGAGATTTATTACTGCAACAGCTCAAACGGTTGATCTCTTTTCATAGTTTGTTGATCTGATATTTGTGTTTAGGATAGAGGACAGTGCAAAGTATGTGGGCTGGGTTACCATAGCAACGGAGCGACGTGTAAGGGTGAGTAAATCGCAGTTAACCTCTAGAGAGGCCACACGAACTCTCTGTTTCGCATACAACATTCTTACCTTAGCACTCTACGCTTCTTTCCTTGATCTGTTCAATGGGGAATTCTTCTGGCCAATGAGTTTTCTCTTTGTGCCACATTTCCTCTTTGAATTTTCACTCGATCTCTGGATATCAGGTATCTCTTGCTTTTCTGAATTATTCATAATAAATGGAGCAAACATTGGTTAAAATAGGGTCAACTGCTACTTGAGCATTTTTCATGGTGGCTCAGGATCTGTTTTTCCCATTATTTTTAATGACTGAAAATATATTGGAGGTCAATATGAGTGGACTTCCCTTTTGATAGCTTATATTTTCATATCAGCTTGCAAATCAGGATGGCAGTACTTTAACGGGTTCTGCTACAAGTACTCTGACGATGAGAAATCCTGGGATGATGCTAATACCAAGTGTGAGTCGTATGGCTCAAGCCTCGCCTCTATTCACAGCAGAAAAGAGGATGTTTTCATCGCGTCTCTCAGCAAAAAAGGGGGTGCGTGGATCGGTTTAAATGACAAGGGTATCGAAGGTACTTTTACCTGGGTAGATGGCGCAACACTCGATTACACTCACTGGGGAAAGAAACAGCCAAGCAGCAAGAGTAATGATGAGGACTGTACAGTCCAGTTTCCGATTTATTTTACTTGGGCCACACGTGCGTGCAGTACAACCTTTCGTTTCGTATGCAGACACCCCTTGTAGCTATCTCCAGATGAGAGCAACCTATCGGGCAACCTGTCGCACCTCCGAACAATTCATCTCATTGTCGCTTCCATGGTATGATAATAAGCTTTCCCTAGGTTTAAAGGTTAAATGAGTTATTCGTTTTTATTACATATTTAGGGTCGATATCAGTGTGATAAAGCCGTGAATAAAATCCGTATCAACAGTGAAGTGATACGATATCACTTTACGGGTTGTATTGCCCAATCAGATTTTCCGTAATAAATTACTTAGACCAATCAAATTGCTTGTATTATTTTATGCTTAATTCTGACGTCAGTTTCCCGGCAATTGACGTGCGTGTTCGCGCTCGCTTGTTGTTTTCTGGTGGCTTCAACTAGTTCGGAGGTTTGTCTTCGTTTCTGAAGAAGAAATTACACGGTTTCTTCATCATAATGAAAACAAAAACACCGCTAGAAAGGGTAGGGATTTCACGAGTTGAAGTATAGAAAAGGGTAGGGAAAACTGTCATTTAGGTATTTAAAAGGGCCTTCAAAATATCTCGAACAGACGCACCTAACGGCTGATTCAGCCAAGTATTTTAAAGGGTTAATCAAGTGAAAAGTTTAGTAAAAGGTATATGAAAGGGTTACCTTTTCTGTCAAAAATGGTGTATAAAAGGATATGGATTTGGACCTCGGGGCGGAGCCTCCCCCCCCCCCCCCCCCCCCCCCCCCCCCCCCCCCCCCCCCCGGTACTATTCTTACACCAAAAGAGAAGGAAAACAAGAAAAAGAGATATATTGTAATGTTTACAATTCCTTGCCTTTTAAACAACAAATCACATGTTTAATGGGAAAACAGCACTACCAGCAAACTCGCACATGTGCAGTAGAGTTTAAGCTCCTTGGCTCTTTCTAGCAAAGGAATTGTTTTTCTTCTTCTTTCATTTTCTACATTCGGTGAAATAATATTTGGGTATTTTTCTTTTTCGTAGTGACTTTTATGGCAGGCATTTCTCCCCAGTGCTCGAGAATTCGGAAAACGTTTCCGACCATATATTTCCATGGAGAAAATGTCATACTATGAAAATAGACAAAACTATGGGCATTGAATTTCCAACGTTTTTCTAGAATATTTCCAATACATTTCCATTATGGAAGAGGTCCAGTTTTTCCAGTTTTTCCGGTGTAAATGTCAATGGTTAATTTACCCACGTGACACTTGGGAGCTTCAGGTAGCTCGTTCAAACGTGCACGTGCAGATCGAATTGGAATTTAGAAATGTATAGATTAGAGGAGGAAGGAGACAAGACCAACGGCTTTACGTTCCTGCCCAAACATGCGGAGATCTTTATGGACTTTTCTTTGCGCAATCAGAATTGAGCAAGACTACTCAGTAAATGTTGGAGCACGTTCGATTGAGCGTAATAGATGGAACGTAAGTCTCTGGAAATCACTGGTTTGGGCATATTTTGCACAGTAAGCTACAAAAGCTTGCTGACCATATCGCAAGTCCGCCATTTTGGATCGTGTGCGACAGGGGCTTAAGGAGGTCCTGAAAATTGATTCTGGGACATTTTCATCCTAGGGGGTGCAAAATGATGAATTCTGTGATATTTTCCTTGATGACGTCTGTCAATCTCTCTTCTGGGACTGGGCAGAGGGGGAGCAACTCACACCCCCCCCCCCCCCCCCCTCCCTCTCTCTCTCCCTCCCTACGCCACTGGTGTGCGATGCACTCTTGGATGGATCCCCGGCCAGTTATACAATTGGAAGTCATCGAACCGTAAACTTAATTTAGTCCACGGTTCAATAGGCCCTTTGCAGCTAACAGTCACGTGGTGATATAATACTTCGTTAACGAATGAATTGAGCTCGTGATCCCCATGGGAAAGGCGTTGCCATGGATGCTGGAGAACAAGCTATCTTTAAAAACGCTGTTTTAGAAAGATCGACAATCGATTGGAGGTGGAAAATGGCATTTACAAACAGGTTTTGCTAATATCAATACCGATCTCGTACAAGGCCTTTAAATAAATGAAGTCAGATTTTTTTTGCTCTCCAGTACAGCCACGTGATTTGTTAGCTGCAAAGGGCCTATTACTTCCCATTATTGTATTACTGAGATATCCATCCCAGAGTGCATCGCGCACGATCCAACATGGCGGACTTTCGATATGGTCTATGATATCCAGGGAATAATTCAATAACTAAAACCTTAACAGGTGTATTTTACGGGTCCAGCTATTGTTTTCCGACGTTGAAACAATGGCCAAATTTGTAAAGTACACGTGTAAAAGTTTTATTGAATAGCGGCCCATCCGTTTACGGTATAATCTATTTTTAGAACGACGCTCACACTATTTTCGTGGAGGAAAAACAATGGCAGCCATGTTTCTTTTATAACACAACATTAGTTATCTCATTAGAACAAAGGCTTTCATGTTTTGGACCAATCAGAGTTGCTCATTAGAACAAAGGCTTTCATGGTTTGAATCAATCAGAGTTGCTCATTAGAACAAAGGCTTTCATGTTTTGGACCAATCAGAGTTGCTCATTAGAACAAAGGCTTTCATGGTTTGAACCAATCAGAGTTGCTCATTAGAACAAAGGCTTTCATGTTTTGGACCAATCAGAGTTGCTCATTAGAACAAAGGCTTTCGTGTTTTGGACCAATCAGAGTTGCTGGTGCAATTAGGTGCAATACGCTTGGCAAAAAATAGATTATACCATAAACTGATGGGCCAAGCCGAAGTATGAGATATAGACTTCTGGTAAGGACTTTTGGTATTCCTTTGTGATGCACGTTTACTCTTTGTTAGCTCAAAGATAATTCACCACCCTTAGGGCTGGAGGTCTCGTGTTCGATCTGCATTTAGAACAACACTTCTCGTGGGCTAAGACAGTTTTTATGTTATAAAGGAGCTGTGTCACGGTGAGGAACACGCCTTTATGTTCCGGGCCGGAACAAGATCATTTTTAGTGATTTTCATATAAACTGACGACCCTAGCACACGTGTGGGATGGGTGAAGTCAATGTAAATGTGCAAAAATGATTAACAAACTGTGTGTAGATATAGTTTTCAAGGAAAATATTGCATATCCTTTCAATCAAGCATTACGGGAGGGGACTTTAACTGTTTGAAGCCAATTAGCATACACCAATTGAACATTTATTCCATACACATGCGCAACATCATGACACAGCGCCTTTAAGTATGTAAATATTTGGCTTAGCTTCACAGAGAGCCGTGTGGCGGGTTACTTGGTGTATCATTTGACTGAAAATAATTCTGCAATCTGATTGGTTTAGGGCAAGTGCATAGAGCGGTTTTCAATTGAGTGTCTTAAAACCAACACCAGTGAACCAATCACAGGAGCAAGTAATTATAAAACATCAATGAACCAGTCACAAAGCAAGTAAAACATCAATGAACCAATCACAGAGCAAGTAAAACATCAATGAACCAATCACAGAGCAAGTAAAACATCAATGAACCAATCACGAACTGAAGTAATTCAGGATTGGTTTTACTTCAACCAATCACGAGGCAAAGAAAATGCAATCATGGTACCTAATCAATCAAAATCGAAAGCAATTACTTTTCGACACTCAATTGAAAGCCGCTTTCGATTTGCACTGCAGCGAGAATTAATTTAACGCGACTATGGCGACTATCGTTTGAAATATTTTGAAAACATTTAAAATGGAGGAGCGTTTTACTTTGAAAATGTGGAAGAAATGAAAGAGAAATAGCCTGACTGAAGACAGCCGCAATTTCCGCTCGGTCCCGGAATCCCATCACTTTCGCAGGAAGCGATGAGTCGGCTGTCTTCTCAGGCTAAAAGAGATAGCGAAAAAAAGGAACTATTGTGATTAACTAGCCCGATGGCTGGTGCAATGTTCAGGGGCGGATTTAGGGGGGGGGAGTGGATTGGGTGGCTAGCCAACCCCCTTTGGGCTGGTTGGACTGGCCAAATTGCAGCATTTTACAGAAGCAATGCATGTTCCCAAACAAAAAATCTATTCCAGCCACCCGCCCCCCCCCCCCCCCTTCAAAAATCATGTATCCGCCCCTAATGTTGGCACTATCAAAATTATAGTGTAGATCAAATGGGTGACACATCTTTGTGCATTTGTTGCAATTGATTAGATAAACTTTGTAAACACTGTATTGAGTTACATTAATTAGGTTACTTGGGACGGCCCTTGCTGATAGGTTGTCGTGAAGAGATCTGTAAAATATCTGACTAAACGGATGAGACCAATGGGCCTTTTGTAGGAATGTAATCACGTGGCTGTACTGAATGGCAAAACATATGTAAAGATGTAATGTAAATACAGCGTGCACTACACAATTTCAAGCACTCAAGGATCCGAGAAGTATAACGTTATAACTTTCAAGATTCCAAGGCACTTCTGTAATTGGAAGGTACAGATAGACTCCTATATGAACCTCATGCTCGGCAAATAACCTATATATCTCATTGTGAAGAACATGAAAACGATTTAAAAAAAATAAAAAAAATATCTACGAAACACAATTATTATTTCTTAAAATTCAAATGTATAGAAATCGTATCTTATTGCTCTTATAAAGAAAAACTATTATAATGATAACTTCAACAGATATACTAATAACATTAAGTATGTAATTTAAGGCAAGGCATAAAACAAAATATTTCTATTAACTCTAAAGTGATTCATCTACCTTCTAAATTGATCTTGCAGAATCAGAAAGTTAACTGTCTTTGGCTATATACGGAATGCCATCAACAAATAAATCATCATTTAACTATCTGAAGCATTCTAGCTATTCAAAATAGCTTCTTTTCATTCGAACCATTGCACATCTGAAGAAATCCAACTTGGAATTGATCAACTTTCCAAAACCAGAGCCACTGGTCCTTTTAGTCTATCTGTATCAATAATTAAAAATGTTGAAACCAGAGATTTAATAGATTTCGAAACCATTGGAATGGATATATAGAGGATATTACACGGTGGTGAGAAGATATGAAGTTTATATCCTCGAGTGTCGAGTGTTTTCGACTCGAGAGGATATAAACTTCATATCTTCAAACCACCGTGTAATTTTCTTTTTATTATATGGACAATTAAACTGCTCTAAAACCTCTTATCTATTCATTTCACTCACTGTCGGTAACAACTTCTTCGTGATCTTTCTAAGCTGTTCTGAGTTTCATCGGGTTTTCTTGTTTCTTCGTTGCAGTTGAGAAAATCGTATTTGCCTTTTTGTGCTCGGAATATTCATTGTCATGCAGCTCATGCATTTAAGCTGTTTACATCTTCCTCTGTGATTTTCACAAACCTACCACCATCTTTGTAGTTCAAAAGGCGGCAAGCGTGACGTCATCGATATTTTCACATGTGAGGATACGCTACTCAGTACCCGGATGTAGTTTCGTATGAGTTCTATGAGTGGTTTATTTCTCAGTAAAACACTATCGTCCATATAATAATAATGCATATTTTACCTTAGGTGTAGTTCCTACCAAATTTAAAGTTGCAAGAGTAATTCCAGATTATAAAAAAGAATCGAGAACTTTTTAAATGACAAATTATCGGCCAATTTCGTCTGTCTATCTTTAATATCTCCATGGGAAAACGTTTACGTATATAAATGTTTTATTACTTTCCTTGAAAAGTATCATAAAATCTCGGATTGTCAGTTTGGCTTTCGTTCAAAGAACTCCACAAAGCAATTGAAAATAATGTTCTCTTGTGGAATTTTCCTCGATTTCAGCAAAGCCTTCGACACGGTTAAACCATGACATATTCTCCTAAATTCTCCTAGATTCGTCTTAGGTCCATTGTTATTTCTAATATACATCAATGATTTTGTTAATTCTTCTCATGACTGCGACTTTCATTTATTTGCTGATGATTTAAATTTGATTTTTTTTCTAATAAGAGCCTCACTTCTTGTAGACAATCATCAAATAATACTCTCATTAACATAAATGAATGGCTAAATGCTAACAAATTATCTGTAAATGTTAAAAAATCACATTTTGTTATCTTTCATCCCCCACAGAAGAAAGTGTTTGGTTTTGATATATTCATAAACAATAAACATATCACACAAAAGTGTAAAATATATTGCAATCCTGATTGGATCAAATTTGTCTCGGAAAATCTTGACTCAAGAAATATAAAAGAAAATATATAGAGGATTGGCATACTCTCAACATGACGACATTATATGGTTGATAAAATATGAGCGGACGATCTTTATGGTCGTTTACAATGGCGAGCAGCTTCGTCGAGCCATTGTAAATTATCATAAAGGTCGGACGCGAATATTTTATCGTGCTTGTGAAATGAAACAATAATTGGAATGCACATTATTGTTATGCCATTCTGTGTTGTTCTAATTATGGAACTTGAAATGACCATATGTATGTCCCATAGGAGTTACAGATCTTTATCAAACGTTATGCATACTTATTAGATGAGTACGAAATCTTTATCAAAAGTTAATTTACTCATTAATAATTTTATTGGGATTTAGAGCACGGTACATGTGATCTGAATACTGGGCTGGGATTGGTTTGCATCTTCATTAATTATTCATAAATTTTACAAGTAAAATTAGACACTTTAGTTAACCTATACTATTCCATAATATATCCTTTCTTTGCCTATGGTTTACTTGCCAGGGGAAACACATACCCTACTATACACTAGTGTACTCAACAAGTTATTTATTATTCAAAACATATTTACGTATTATATTTCCTCATTTTGATGCACATGCAAGTCCCCTTTTTAAAAAGCTGAAAATTTTAAAATTGCATGATCTAGTATATCTACACACTGCTCTTTTCATGTTTGACCTTTACAATAATAAGCTTCCAATTAGTTTCAATATTTTTTAATTCCAATTAAAAAGATTCATACTTACAATACTATAGATTAGCCTCCAAATCTACTTATTGTACTCCTTTTAAGAATTTCTGTCATTTGATTGGTTGAGAGAAGTGGTGTTTCAGCGTAATTTGTAATACCTACATGTAAGTATTACAAACCTATTCCGTTTGAACTGTCTGGCATTAGAATGAGGGCGATATGGGAATGTACTTAATATCACGTGACCGATGACGTCATCGCTACGTCATCGCCACTAAGTGATTTGTGGGGACCCAATACCATGCATGCCTGTCCAAGTTTGAACTGTCTGGCATTGGAAATGAGGGAGATATGGCATGTACTTGAAACCACGTGACCGATTACGACATCGTTACGTCATTACCACTAAGTGATTGGTAGGAACCCACTACCATGCCTGACCTGCCAGTAATATTAAGCGAGTATTATTAATATCAGTTAAGGAAATCGCATATCCCATTCACAGCTAGTTAACCATAAATGTCCGTCAATATATCTCCGGAAAATCAAACAGTATTCGGAAAGTCAACGGCGTGCCGTCGATCCACAAAAAAAAAAACAGTATGAGTTATCTCGCATCTCCAACATCACATAACCCCAATAACTCGTTCTGCACATATAACTGGATACTGTAATATAACTGGATACTTTTTCAAACATAAGAGAATAAGTTAGAGAACTGCTTCTGGAAGGTTGAGAACTCTTATCCATGATGATGGAATACTGAAACGAATTAAATCGGTAGCACCACTTGTAATTTTACCCACAATCCTTTGCGCGCGAAAATCCTATCCTAGGAAGTCCTAGGAAGGCAGAATGTACAAAACAACTGGGCCGGGTTGTTCAAAGCCCGATTAGCGCTAATCCAGGGTTAATTGCCATGACAACCAATAGGTTCTGTGCAGAGTTAATCCAGGATTAGCACTAATCAGGCTTTGAACAACTCAGCCCTAATGATAAATCGAAAATATAGTTTTAGCATTAGTCCGTAGAGCTTCTTTTTCTTTGTCATTTTGGGCTAAAATTCAAAGGTTTTTCATACCTAGCGAACTGTTTTCAAAGTCGCTGAATATCGGATTTGACAAAACAAAACTGACTGATTTGGTCATGTGATAAGTTCATGACGTACACTGCGCGAGTTAGGAGAATTTATGTTTGGATGACCATAAGAAACGTGCGATTTTCCTGTCTTGTAGATATTTTCTATGGGTTATTTTAAAAAGGAAATAGAAAACATTTTTCTCATGTTTCTATAGAGTTATAGAAACACGTGGAAGTTTGGAAGAACTCGAAATAGCTTTGGAAACACTCGCCCTTCGGGCTCGTCTCTCGTTTTCCCAAACTCCCACTCGTGTTTCTTTAACTCTATAGAAACACCGCGAGAAATGGCTGTGGGAACACAGCCATAATATTAGGGGTATTAACTATTTGATGATACCACGTGATACTACCTTAAACTGGAAAACTTGCAATGTGGAATGGAATTTGTAATGGACTTCTGGATTTCGCAGTGATAAATGTTCGAAAAGAATCAGTTCAACACCCATCGGTCCATTCCAAATCCATTCCACATTCCAAGTTTTCCAGTCATGGGTACAGTCACATGGTGGTATCAGATAGTTAATATCTCTAATATTTTAAACATAGTTATCGATAATGCACTGATTGAGCATGGCTCTAAAGGTCTTGCAATGGTAATGCATAGGTATCTATAGTAAGTTAGCTATGGTCAATGTTATACATTGCGACATTAGCTTTACCTTGACATCAAGTTGTAAGATGTAGTCAGTTTCGTATAATAATAATGATAATAATAATAATAATATATTTATTTAAAGAGGCTAGCACGTAATAGTGAAGCTTAGCTATTTAAACGCGTCATAGCTACAGTAATAACTATTTTCATCTACTAGAAAATTCTAAGGAAACGGCGACATGCGTTTCGAAACTAACATGTACTACGTGAGTGAACTTCATTATTAACCTTAAAGTACCTATAACTCTTCTTGCAATTTTTATAGCTATGAACCTCCGAAACGTTTTGAGTACTTCTGTGAAGAAAGTTTTGGTTTACAGTGAATAGTCTATGTTCTGCGTTTTCGTGTAAATGTGACCTTTCCTGGCCCATGACCACGTAAGTAAAGCCTGGGTCGATTACTGAAATGACGTCACATAATTAATTCGACTTTGCAATAATTTGAAGAAATACTTAAAATGTTGACTAAAATGACGTTTTTCTTGACTAACAACTCACAAACTGTGTATATTCTCTATAAATCGATGTTGTGGTGAAGGAAAGGCGTCATGGAGAATAATGCATTAATGAGATGGCGTCTCCACAGGAATCGACCCAGGCTTTTACTGTCAGGAAAGTCAAATTTACACGATTTCAAACTAGCGTAGAACATTGAATATTCTGTGTAAGCCAAAACGTTCTTCACAGAAGTATTCAAAATATTTCGAAGGTTCATAGCTATAAAACTTACAAGAATTAAGGGTTATATGCACTTTAAGTAACCTATTTAAATATGATGGTACATTGCCCTGTATACGTTTAAAGACGAGAGAACATGTTATTTTAGCGTCCTCATAAAAAAGTAGTCAACGTAGCTTATTGAATAACTGAACTGAGTGTGTGTTGTGGTCCATGGCGGCTCTCTTCTGTAGTTTGAGCACCCTTCCTAGACTCTCCTTAAATCACACTTTGTAAATATGACATTTACGTAGTTCAAAACAGGTCGAATTATAGCATAGTAAAACAGTACTCTCTGTGACAAAGGCAAGAAATATCTTATTTTTCTTAATACAGCGATACGTTGCGATAGTTTTTTTAACACACACACCACCTCCAGGGGAGCTCCAAATGACGTTCAAACTAATAGTAATGGTCGAGTTTCGACCTGAAGGGAAACTACAGAACAACCTATTGGGCATTCGATAGGTGTGATGGAAATGAATATACGATAGCAAGTTGGACCACAGGCAGCCCAAGCCAATGATTTTTACAAGGAATGTATCGGAATTTTTAGAAAAAAATTAAAACTGTACTAAAATGATCAATAAAGTCACGAAATCTTACCTGTGTGTTGAAGTTGTTCCTCTTCATTACTGATGTGTTTATTTCTGGTTTGAGGCATTTCTTGGCTTTTTTCCCTCCCCTATATAAATATCGAGAAGGCGGGAAACACGAGACGCCATCAGTCCATGTGGCGACTCTTCGAGGCCTTGTAATTCTTCGAAAATCCAAATTTTCAGCATTTTACCTCCAGGAACCCTTTCTCACTTTCCTCTAGTACTCATTCAATCGACCCATCGCTTATTTCCTCGCTTCGTAAGTAGTCAAATTCGACGGTTTCTGCAGCTAACCTAGCATGTACAGATCCGGAGTTCCGTCTGCTTAGCCTTAATTCATGGGCTGCCTGTGCTTAGTCGAACGGCTTTTCTTCGGAAGCAGTGACGCACGAGTGCCGGAGGAATCCGACACCTCGTGTTTTTTCGAGGAGATTCGGAGAACGAAGTCATTGTACTCAATCGGACAATCGCTGAACGATGGAATCAATCTCGAAAAAAACACGAGGTGTCGCATTCCTCCGGCACTCGTGCGTCACTGCTCCCGAAGTAAAGCCGTTCAACTAAGCACAGACAGCCCATGAACTAAGGCTAAGTTTACGGAACCCCGGATCGGTACATGCTTGGTTAGCTGCAGAAACCGTCGAATTTGACTACTAACAAAGCGAGGAAATTAGTGACGGGTCGATTAAATGAGTGCTAGAGGAATATGAGAAAGGGTTCCTGGATGTAAAATGCTGAAAGTTTGGATTTTCGAAGAACTTACGAGGCCTCGAAGACTCGCCACATGGACTAATGGCGTTTCCTGTTTCCCGCCTTCTCAATATTTATATAGGGGAGGGAAAAGAAATCCCAGAAGTGCCTCAAACCAGAAATAAACACATCAGTGATGAAGAGGAACAACTTCACAACACACAGGTAAGATTTCATAACTTTATTGATCATTTTAGTACAGTTTTAGATTTTTTCTAAAAATTCCCATACATTCCTTCTAAAAATCATTAGCTTGGGCTGCCTGAGGTTGGACCAGCTGATATCTTTTTTACTAGCCTTATTTGGCAACTCTTCATAAATTGTATTTAGCATCAAGATTTAATAAGCTTTGGGGGATAATTTTAATCAGTTTCGATTCTAATCACTTCTATATTTACAGCAAGCTCCGGTCCTTTCAACTTTGACAACGTTAGGGGGTGTGAATATTACGCCAACTTCCGCCCAAGGGATTTCGATACAATTTGCAATGTGTATGTGTGTTCTATGTTTGAACAGTTTCCAGTTGTTTAAAAAAAATCGTTCGATTAGATTTCGAGTAATTATGGCTAAAAATGTCAAAAAGTGGGGTTGACTGGCGTCATTCTTACGTCATTAGGGACTTTAGCAACCACGATGTCAACGTCTAGGACGACAATAGCCTTAATTACAAAATACAATAACTGCACGAGAAAATGCACGCAGTCGCCTACATTTTCACCGTTCTCTGCAAAAACACAACGTGAAAACCCCAAAGTGTACGTTTTAAAACAACGCGAACGTAAGAAAGTAAATCAAATCATTTTTCGTTCGGCGTGAACGGAACTCTATAGTCATTATATTTTTCGAAAATCTGGTTGTGAAAAACAATTCAAGGCGAACAAGGGAAATAATAAACAGCAAATTTCGGGAGAAATCCTTTTCTGCGTCCCGTCGTCACTGTCGTCGCCGTCCTGGTTGGTAAAGGTGCCTATTAGTATGTGTTATCGGTTCAAGATTTTAACGTTGTCAAATGGGGTTGACTGGCGTCACTATTACGTCATTAGTATGTGTTATCGCGTCAAGATTGTAACGTTGTCAATTGTATCAATAGATTGTGTACTGTGTGCGAAAATTCGAGCAGAATCAAGCACCAATCTTAAAAGTTATGACACTTTGTTTAAATTCGCAAATCGATCGAGACACAAGTCGAATTTTCAACAGTCATTCGTCCCTGTCTGTTGTGTAGAGCAAAGTTAACCGACATGGGTTTTACTGATAAAAAGCAGGTGTTCCAAGTGAAACATCTGAAAATTAGCACAACAAAAACCTAATTAAAACCACGTAGAACTGAGCGGGGAAGTCTGCGATAAGTTGTTTTGTTAAGAATCTATATAAATGTCGGAGTTGTCTGCGATAAGCTTTGTTAAGAATCAATATAAATGTCGGCCTTCTCGACTTGGTTTTTAACAAGTTGTCGAAAAGCTTTGCTCGATAAAATAATTTAACTTTCGCAATAAAGAAATACATATTAATCAATACGACCAACTGCTTTTCCAGGCACACTTCTGCCTTAATTGATATAAGTAAAGTCTAAGAAAATACATTTTCGCTCCTATGAAATAATGGCCAGTGTTTACATTAGTCTCGTGCAATAGCCAATCAGAGCGCGTCTGTTATTCAATCTGGTTTGTAAAGTTACAGAAAATTAGGGAACAAAACCTACTCCCTTTAGCTGGCAGGGGCGTCCAAACACAAGTCATTCATACCCCAGCCTTATGTTTTGCAAGTCATTTTATGAGGATCTCCATGTTGTCGTCTACCCCCCTCTACCCTCTTGAATATCAATAATAACCGGTCCCTTAATTACCGCATCGATTTCTACTTGATCGGTTAAACATGAAATATCTTTAGCAAAAGTGGAGATTTTCTTAACCATGATTGCTTGTCAGTCGGTTATTCTTTACCTCTTCGTTTTCTTGGTGGCTCGTGAGTTTATTCTTGTGCAGTCCACCTCAGTAGAGCGATCTATTCTGGACAGCCACATTTATAGGAACCTGGTCGTTAACAAAGATCAGTGTGAACTGGCTTGCAAGGAAGACCCTCGGTGCGCCTCGTATAACTACAAGGTAAGAGACTAATGCTCACAGACTATAGGTTACACTGCTAGATGGATCTAGATGGGATATCTCTGGTTTCTGCTTATTATTATCCTATATAAACATTGTGTCTTGTATCATTGTATCATTGAATCATTGTATCATTGCAACTTGTTTACTTAAGCTAGCTTCAGATTATGGATGAGGTATTTCACATTAAACTAGGTACCTGAAATAAGTGCAAATGACGTTCTCTGTCAACTGTAGCTAATCGAGCTCTTTCTCATATCCTATTTAGATGGACAAGCTAGATTTCAAGGAAGTCTGTGAGTTGAGTGAGTGTGGAATGGAGGAGGAATACGACATCTCGACAACCCTCAGGAAACGTCGCCCTTCTGGCTTCTTTATTGTCGCTCAAACACAGCAAGTTAGACCAGTGAAGGTAAGGACGACATTTTTATCAATTCAGAACTAGCTCTATCCCAGTCTGTGGACGACAAGATAGGTCAAGGCGCGGATCCAGGGAAAAAACTGATGGTACAAGCTAACGAGCGCTGAAGGCGCGAGCGCCTACTAAGGGACGTCTGGGGCATGACCCCAGGAAATTTACAAGCTCTGAAACGCTATTTCCAGCGTTTTCGATGCAATTCTTGGGTTGCACATGACGTCACGGCGGCCATGTTGGATGAATATTAACAAAAGATACCTCATCAGTGTCTTTTGTTCCATCCTCCAACATGGCTGCCGCGTCTTTGTCTTTTGAATCTCCAGGGATTGATTGCAACCCAAGAATAGTTCCTCGACAATCAACCCAAATCAAGAGCAAAAATGGACAAAATGAACAAATGTTACAATCTGACCGTTTTCCGTAAAACGGTGGAAACGGTCTGGATCCGCGCCTGATTATCAGCAGTGATAAAATGAGAAATCAGTCTTGTCAGATAAAAGGATATCCCAAAAAAAAAAAAAATCCTGTTAAATGTCATAGCGTTTATTCCTACAGAATAATTATAGGATTTCAATTTCACTGAATTAAGACAACGCCGGAGAACTTTGAAACTAAAACAACTTCTAACTGACAGACAGACAGACAGATAGATAGGCAAACTTATTTATACAGGAAAATATGTACATCTACCATGTTTTCACAAAAGGAGCCTAAGAACCTAACACCCCCTTTTGTGAAAACATGGTAGATCTTGTGTGCCTTTAAGCTTTAAAAGCCAGTAACTCGTGTTTTTGCCGTTTTCTTGAAAGGGCAAATGGCAGTTTAAGACTTTTCTGGCCTTTCTATCCCATAATTGACTTGTCTTAGATATATCCCATAATTTCTTTATTTGAGACCTAGAGGTTAGGCTTAGGTTAGAAAAAGGCCATTTTCTGGTATATTTACTCAAAATACAGCAAACTTCCGTCAACTAAACGCAATCTACATTAAGAGAACGTTGTATTGCCGTATAGTGCATCGAAATCCATTAAAAGCTCGAGTTATTCGCGAAAATGTTTGAACTAGTCCTCCACACCCCCCCCCCCCCCCCTTTGTGAAAACATGGTAGACATATATACAATTATAGTGCAGTATATATATAAAACTTTTACATGTTTGCCGTGTTGCTAGTTCTGAAGAAAGTGTCAATTTTGCTACGAATGTTTAAATTATGAATTAAATTCAAGCATTCTGTACTGATTGAGAATATTATTGATGCCCTGTTAGGGTTTTAGGATTATGGAGCATTAGGGTTTTCTGAGAAGGGATAAGGATTATTGTCAACTAGATAAAAAGATTACGGAATATTTGGGTTGGATTTTAGGATTCCGGATTATTATCACATCAATAATTTTCGTTTACAAAATAAGGATACGGATTATTTCCAAATTTACCCAGGATTACGGATTATTCAGACCCCCCTAACAGGGCCTCGTTATTCCGGATTTAAGTTGGTCTGTTACATGGTTAGAAGTATCGACTCGAACCGGCGATCATTATTTTGTTTCGTGCATACAAAATACGAGGCAACCATGCATAAATGCTGATGAACTAAAAATCATTGAAATAATACCGGGGCTACAAACCAAAAGAAATGCCACTTGAGTGTAACAACATTAATGCATATCACATGATTCACTATATCCTGTGTTTTCCCGTAAAACCATTGCTGTGTTCTCGTTGGTCTGAATTGTAATTTTTACTGACAAAACATATTGGAATAATGATTTTTTCTAATTAAACATTCCAGTTGCATGGAAACTTCGAATATCTTAATTCTAGTGAAACTTCATTTCATGTCAGCTATAAGACATGAGTTCATATAGAAGTAGCTAGAAGTATTCTGGTTCATATTAATCATATCAAACAATTATTCACTGAAGTCGAAGTGACTATTGGTAAATATTTACCGAGACGAATTGTTTTAGTATAATTTCATCAGTGAATTTCAGAGAAATTTTAAAACTAGACAATTATAGTCTGACTGCCGACTCTTTTGTAAGTTTTAGAAGCGCGCGTAGTATGATAGTTTTGTGATAAACATTAATAATAATGATAATAATGATTATATTAAACAGGGTGCACTCATCACCGAAGTGTTTTTCAGAGTGGCCCTGTACATAAATATGACTTTATATATATTAAAAACAATATACTGTATATAATATATATTAATATATATAATAATTTTAATATATACTGTATATTAAACACAATTGACTGTATAAATACAGTTGCTCTAAGTAGACGTCATTTCCTTGTAGAAGTTTGTGATTCATGAGGACCGAACAAATTCAAACTCAACCCTAAATTCGTAAGTAAACTTTGTTTGTAAATATTTTCAGCTTATGGATTTAAAAAAAAACTTCAAGTTAAGCCATACTTATTAAGGCTTCTTTGGTAGCTTTCTTTCATATTATATATTTCTTCCACACAGCGGTCAAACGTCTGCGCATGCGTCAAAAGTCTTGCAACAACAACAACATATTCCAAAACAAATTCAAAGCGAGCCGGCGGCCGTCACTGTTCACACACCCGTTTTCAAACCTTGAGAACTTTTTTGGTAAATTACGAACGAAAACAGTGTGAAGTTTGTTCAATTTTCCGTCGACTGTGAAAATAAAAAGCTTAACTTTCACATATTTTTCTTAACTTTTGGGGGTAGAAGTTCACTGTAATATGTTTTAAGGTAAATTCGCGCAGCCGCCCACCAGACTGACCGTAATACGCACGCGCAGACGTTTGACCGCTGTGTGTATTTCTTCGTGTAGTGTATTACCGCTGACCAAATGTACAGAAGAGGGGAACCGCCAATTTGAGTCCGAGTTTAACCTGGGTTCATCAGTGTTTATGATTGGGTAAACACTACAATTGGCGACGAGGATCTAAATAAACATCAAAGGAACGTAGCGACGATGGAGCTGACAAATACGGAAATCGGAGGATTCGAGCATTTGATGTCAACAGCGATCCGAATAGCGTGGCGATAGAATGGAAGCGATGGCTTCGCAGTTTCCAGCCGTATATGCTGACGGAAAGGCCTAATTATCATCCCAGATGTAGATGATGATAAGATTCAGCGAAGAGCCTTACTTTTGCACAGTGCTGGGCCAGATGTACAGGACATTTTTGATGTCTTGCCAGAAACTGGAGGTCCAAAGAACCTTTGAAGCTGTTAAGAGGCAGTCAAAGAGCATGAGCACCACTTCTGAACAGGTACATGTAAATAAAGTAAATGAAAAACCAACTTCTACTGCAGCCAAAGCAAAGGGAAGAAAGACAGGTCAACATTATAAACAAAAGGAAATTGGTGAATGCTATAGATGCGGGCGACAGGGGCATTTTGCAAAAGACCCCAAATGTCCAGCAAAAGATAAAACATGTAACAAGTGTCACCAGACTGGACATTTTGCAGCAGTATGCAAAACAAAGAAAGTCCAAGGGAAGGATGCCAGCCGGGGAGTTAGTTACAGGCTGTCCCATGTAGAAAGAGAAGGGGATGAATATGCATTCACAGTATCTGGCAAGCTAGAGGAAGGAAAGTTGAGGTTGAAATAGGAGGCTTATCAGTGAAGACTCTGGAGCTAGTGTCAACATTATTGTGGGAGAAGTTAAAGAAACAGCAAATCAAGTTTGCTTCAAGGAAATCTGATAAGAAATTGTATACATACGGAAGTAGTGATCCTCTTGAAGTGTTAGGGAGTTTCACAGCAGTGGCTAATATTGGAAACAATGGCATTCAAGCTGAGTTTATTGTTATTAATGGGAATGGGAAACCACTTCAAGGAAGAGATACAGCCACATAATTAGGAGTGCTTAAGCTGGGTGTTGATGTGCTGAGTGTCAAGGGTGAAAGAAAAATCATGGAGGAGTACAAATAAGTCTTTGAAGGTGTTGGTAAGCTTAAAGACTATCAGATTAAGTTGCATGTAGACCCAAATGTGACTCCTGTCGCACAATCTGCAAGGCGCATACCGTTTAGTCTCAGGGATAAAGTGAAACAAAAGATTGATGAACTAATAGAGTTGGACATAATAGAACCTGTTGAAGGACCTACACCATGGGTGAGTCCAGTAGTTGTTGTCCCCAAAGCTAATGACGAGATCCGCTTATGTGTTGACATGAGGGCGGCGAGCAAATGAAGCCATTAAGAGAGAAAGACATCCAATACCAACGGTAGATGAGGTACTCCACAGTTTGAATCAGAGTACAGTATTTAGCAAACTTGATTTAAATTGGGGTTACCACCAAATTGAGTTATAACCAGCTTCACGTGGCATTACAACCTTCAATTCGTAACTCACTGTGGGTTGTACATATACAAACGCTTAATGTTTGGCATAAATGCTGCCCTTGAAATCTACCAGCATATGTGATTCGATCAGCAGACACTGCAAAATTGTGAGGGTGCAGCCAACATATCGGATGACATCGTCATTCATGTTAGGAGTATCGAGGAGCATGATAAAATTCTGGAGCGAGTCATGCAAAGTCTAAAGGAAAAGAACTTGACATTGAATAAGGATAAGTGTCAGTTGTACATGACCCAGTTGAATTTCATGGGGGTCTTACTGTCAGAGAGAGGTATTGGACCCACAGAGGAAAAGGTGAAAGCATTAGTTAAAGCTAGACAGCCAGAAAGTGCATCAGAAGTCAGAAGATTTCTGGGATTAGCGAATTACAATGCACGATTCATTTCAGGTTTCTCAACCATAACTGAACCATTGCGCCAACTCACGAAGAAGGGTGTACCATTTGAGTTTGGCAAAGAGCAGGAGGAATCCTTTGAGGAACTGAAGAGAAGATTAGCATGTGCTGAGACATTGGGTTACTTTAACAAAGACGCGAAGACCCGAGTCATCACCGACGCGAGTCCAGTGGGCTTGGGTGCAGTTTTGGCTCAAGAACAAGAAGGAGAATACAGAATAATCAGCTATGTCAGCAGGAGTTTGACAGACGTGAGATACTTTCAGACGGAGAAGGAAACGCTTGCCATTGTATGGGCATGTGAACACTTCAATGTCTACTTATATGGTCTTGAGTTTGAGCTGTGTACGGACCACAAACCACTCGAGACAATATACTCGCCTAAGTCTAAGCCTTGTGCAAGATTTGAGCGCTGGGTGCTGAGATTACAGCCATACACGTTTAAGGTCAAATACATTACAGGAAAGCAAAACATTGCTGACTCCCTGTCACGCCAGTGACACAGATAAGCGAGGAAGGTCCATCATCACAAGAGAGGGCAGCTGAAGAATATGTGAGATTTGTAGCAGTCACAGCCACACCCAAAGCAATGACAACACGTGAGGTAGAAGAAGCGTCGGCAGACGATGAAGAACTGTCAAAGCTGAGAGATCACATTAGGACAGGACAGTGGAGAGATACTCAATGCAAAGAGTATATACCAGCGAGTAGTGAGTTGAGCTGTATTGGGAAGCTCATTTTAAGAGGTACAAGAATTGTTATTCCCCATAAGCTGAGACCTCGAGTCTTGACATTGGCCCATGAAGGACACCTTGGTATTGTCAGCATGAAGCAGAGGCTGAGATCAAAGGTATGGTGGCCAGGGATAGACGGGGAGGCAGAGAAGTTTTGTAAGACATGTCATGGTTGTCAACTTGTGAGTCAACCTACCCACCCAGAGCCGGTGAGATCCACTCCCTTACCTTACCTCACAGGCTTAGCTTGTTTGGACTTCGAGTCTTTTTCTCTGCCTGTAAAGCTATTAAATAAATAAAAAATGTGGACCATGGCAAGACCTTGCAATAGACTTCCTTGGACCACTCCCATCAGGACATTCTGTGTTAGCAGTGATCGACTACTACAGCAGATATTACGAGATTTTCTCCAGACATGGATTACCCTTATCTATAACGAGTGATAACGGGCCACAGTTTATCTCAGAAGTTTTCAAACAGTATATTTCACTGATTGTGGTATTAAGCACAGGAAGATCACCCCGCTATGGCCACAAGCAAATGGTGAAATTGAGAGGCAAAATAGATCTCTAGTGAAAAGAATGCAAATCGCACAAGCCGAAGGAAAGAACCGGTTGAAAGAAGTGCAAACGTATCTCACAGCATACAGGGCGACACCTCATATAACTACAGGAGTTAGCCCAGCAGAACTGCTATTTGTTAGGAAGGTGATAACCAAATTGCCAGATATCAAAGAAGCTGAACAGGCAGAGGAAGTTAGAGATAGTGAGATGAAAGCAAAAGCTAAACTCTATGCAGACAAGAAGAGACATGCAGAAGAAGCAGATCTGAGTCCAGGAGACTAAGGTGTTAGTGAAACAGAACAAAGAAAACAAGTTGTCTACAGCATTCTCAGCAGAGCCATATGAAGTAGTAAGCAAAGAAGGTAACAGCGTAGTTGCTTGAGCCTCCTCAAGGAGTACGGGACAAGATAAACTTGACACACGTGAAGAAGTATTTAGTACCTACGACAGATGTGGCGAATGGCAAAGATGGTTTAAGTGCAGCTTGTAACCAGAAAGAAACGGGACAGGTGAATGGCAACACACAGGAGATGAAAGTTGCAACCACTCAGAGGGAAGATGACACCGGACAAACACCTCCTACACCTGGTCTAGTCTCTACTCCGGTTGCGAGACCAACTCGCATAATAACTTTGCCAAAGATATGAAGACTTTGATATGATATGATATGATATGATATGATATGATATGAAGACTTTGTCATGGATAGACTTGTTTAAAATATCCTTTTGATATTAAGTAGTTCAGTTATGTTATAGCCCAATAGTGGACGCTTTATAGACGTTAGTTTCATATGTGCATGTATTCACAAGTATATTGCTAGTGTTACTTTTGTAAGGTTGCATGCTATTACAAAGAAAAGGAGAGATGTAGTGTATTACCGCTGACCAAATGTACAGAAGAGGGGAACCGCGTACCGGGCAATAAAGATGGTGATTTAGTTCAATCTGAGTACGAGTTTAATCTGGGTTCATCAGTGTTTATGATTGGGATAAACACTACACTTCGTGAAAAACATCGGTAAATATGCGAGCGACCATTTTGGTAAATGCCTTGTATGCAACCTCGTTCCCAGGGTCTTCCGCGCATCCAACATGAAGACCCTGGTAAAGGCTGAACTGTTACGTATTCTGCTTGGCTCTTCGATTATGACGCAAATGTTGTTCTTACAATACTTTTTATTGGCCGAAACGGACTGAGACCACAGAGATAAAACAGAAATGAACTTGTATAGTTTGATTTTCTCACATTTTATCAATAAAACGATTTTAAATACCCTTAAACACGTCGTGTAGGTAGAGCAATAGATGAAGACAGTGTATTACTGGGTAGTTTTCTGGTAAGTATAGTTTCATCAGTGGAAAAGCCAGGAGAAGCCGTTAAATCTGAACATGTGCTATCGATCGCTTCGCTTCAACACGGAAAATAAACGGCTTTTTAAGATTCTCTTCTAGCTTAGATACATCCTGGTAGCATTGTGATACCCTTCCACTGTTTCTTTATCCAAGTAAACTCCATTTCGAGCCGTTTAGTAGACCTGTTTTCACTACGCACATCTAACCTAGCTCATTAAATTTAATACCTTATATTACCATCTTTTTTTCCTACATATTTGTAAATAAATAAAAAAGGAAAAATATTGCAAAATAAATGAATCTTAATTTGAATCTGAATCATTCGTCGCGTGGAAATACCGTTAATCCAATATCGCATCTCGCTCACTCCGGATTGGGATACCTATGGTTTGTACACGTCATGAAATATTCCCATATTTAGTTTTGCAGAGCTTTGCCATCACCTTAGCTCGCCAAATTACGTGACAAAATACTCCCATGAATCTGGGAGTATTTGATCACGTGATCCAACCTTTCCCGGGTCTTCTCTCGGAGTACCCGTCATCTTGGATCTGACCGAGAAGAACAGTGCAGTATAGCTCTATATAGGCGCTCTTCGGGGACCGGTTCTTTGAAGCAAGGGTAGGTACTACCCCGGGGTTAAATTTCTAACCCAAGGGTAAACTGAACAGATTACAAATATAGATTTACCGCTATCCTAGGGATAAAGTTACCCTGGCTTCGACCCATGCAGGGCCCGGTTGTTCGAAGCCAGGGTAACTTTATCCCGAGGAGAGCGCTAAATAGATACAGTTCACCATCGGTAAGCGATTTATAATTAACCCTTGGTCGTGCTTACCCTTGCTTCGATCAACAGGGCCCAGGTGAATATAGCGACGTATGCCGCAATTCTCGACCAATCAGAGCACGTGAATATCTATGATTCACTGATGAAATTATACTAAATATTTTAGTAGAGTACGAACGAACGGTAAGAAAGATATTTATTACTGCCACAGCTCAAACAGTTTCTCTTGTCGTATTTTGTTGATCTAATGTGTTTAGGACAGAGGGGAGAGCAAAGTATGTGGGCTGGATTACAATAGCAACGAAGTGACGCATATGGGTGAGTAGATCGCAGTCAATCTCTGGAAAGGCCACACGAACTCTCTATTTCGCATACAACATTCTTACTACCTTAGCATTCTTGATCTGTTCAATGGGGAATTCTTCTTGCGAATGGGTTTTCTCCTTGTGCCACATTTTCTCTTTGAATTTTCACTCGATCTCTGGATATCAGGAATCGCTATTCGTTTGCTTTTCTGGATAATTCTCAATAAATGGAGCAAACCTTGGTTAAAATAGGATCAACTATTACATGAGTTTTTTTTTATGGTAGCTCAAGATCTGTTTTCCCATTATTGTTAAATAATGACGCCCACTGGAAATTTATGCGACTCAAGTTTTTCGAAGTCAATAGAGTGGACTTCCCTTTTCATAGTTTTTATTTTCATATCAGCTTGCAAATCAGGATGGCAGTACTTTAACGGGTCCTGCTACAAGTACTCTGATGATAAGAAATCCTGGGATGCTGCTAAAACCAAGTGTGAGTCGTATGGCTCAAGCCTGGCCTCTATTCACAGCAGCAAAGAGGATGTGTTCATCGTGTCTCTCAGCAAAAAAGGGGGTGCGTGGATCGGTTTAAATGACAAGGGTATCGAAAGTACTTTTACCTGGGTAGATGGCGCACCACTCGATTACACTAACTGGGGAAATAAACAGCCAAGCAGCAAGAGTAATAAGGACTGTACAGTCCAGTTTCCGATTCATTTTACTTGGGCCACACGTGCGTGCAGTACACCCTTTCGTTTTCTATGCAGACACCACTTGTAGCTATCTCCAGATGAGAGCCAAAAATGTGGCACGCAGATATATCAGGCAACATCTCGCACTTCCGAATAATATATCATAATAAGCTGTTTCTAGGTTTCAAGGTTAAAGGGGCTATGTCATGGTACTACGCATGTATGGATTCAGTGTTCGATTGGTGGCTGTTAATTGATTATGCTTGATTTGAAAGTATTTTCAATATTTTACTTGAGAACTGTATATTTACAGTTTGTTAGTCATTTATGAATATTTGCTTTGATTTTTACCATCCCACATGTGCGCGAGGTTCGTCAGTTCATATGCGAATCGCTGATAATAACGGTGGCGCGGACATCTAATGTAATGATCTAATGTAATAAAGGTATTCGTTTGTATCGTGCGAATTCTATATAACCGTATTTATATACGCTTCAGAAATTGCTTCAGAAACTGCTATTATGCTACAATGTGCTGCATGCAGTTTACAATCATGAGTGTTTGTTCGGACTCGGTCAAACGGTTTCAACATCGGTTTCACATCGGTACAACATCGGTTCCACATCGGTACAACATCGGTTGTACCTAAACCAGATATTTAATTTTTCGCGAACTGGAGGAAGTAGAACCTTTGGTACCCAGGGTACAAGGATATGGGAAGTAGTACCAACAATGATTAAGTCCTTACCTCACAACAGTTTTAATAACCAATATAAGCAACAACAACAACAAAGTTTTAATAGACAATCAATTTTTACAAGGATTATTGTCAACCGCAATTAGCGAACTAAGAGCTATTCTAGGCGGGGACAAAATAAATTTGGTTACACTAACAATTATTTAATACAACACAGTACAGCTCTTTCTTCTTGACAATCAGAACAATTTATGTACTACTATTATATGTTACTGAACATTATAAATAGCACATTATTATCTTATATAATAATACGCTAAGTGTGTGTGTGTGTGTGTGTGTAACGCTCTTTCCCAGGGTTCCTCGATCGATTTCCTAATATGGAGGACGGGCGCGCGCTCGCGTCCGAAAATGCCGCCAAAAAGTGACGGCCACAGGTATTCTTCTGTCTTGGTTGCATTTGAGGAAAGAATGTTAAAAAGAAATGAGTTTTCTCAAGTTCTACACTTACTTGGGCGAGCGAGTCATCGAGCTTACGGGAATCTGTTTTAGGGAAAACCTGGGCGAGCAAGCCATCGAGTTTACGCGAATGTTTTAGTTAGAGTTTAGGGAAAACCTATCGCCAAGCGAAGCGGCCGAAGTCAAACGACCGAACGAGGTAAGACCAGGTATTCAAACACAGTTAGAAATCTTGTCCGTGGAAAAGGCTGTTATTTTTTTAATCTTACAACTCTATGATGTGTCTAATAGTAAGATATTTTGTCCATGTCTGTTTTCTGTATCCAGTTTCCTGTGTTCTTCGATATATAACCAACTGTTTCGGCGGCCAGATTTGTTTTCGTCACACGAATTCATGTCTCGAGCTGCCTGTGACCGTCAGTTTTGGCACTTTTTGACAATAATTGTCAGTGCTCATCGGTTTAAGAAATTAACTGAGATCCGTAAGATATTATTCCCTTTTAAAAAAGTCACAATACAACCTTGAAAATATCAACACGCTAAAAACATTGTGCCAGGAGTCAGTCAACCGGCTAGACTATGTTACTATAATTTATCATATTTGTTGATTTCCTGTGAGTTCCCACGGGTCCCTGTTAGTGAAAATATATTAAGCTTATGTAATTAATACATAATACCAATATTACATAAACATGTAAAATATATCAATTATGTAATATGTAAATATTATCCCACACTTCCTCTACTTCTCTCCCTCCACTTTCACACTCCTCAATTTTGTACTTACACTCGCACTGTAAGGCTCTAAACTATTACTTATCTTCCTCCTTCATTAACTCCATAATGGTAGTGGCCAAATCGAAAGCTTTTGCTCCATTGGCCACTACGCACTTCTCAACTTAAAAAATACTTTTATACCTAACTCCATCTTTTCTATATTTGTTTGATCTGCTAGTGATATTTACTTTTATAAAATAAAAATAAGTGTGAATAAAATGAACTTGAACTTGTACAACATCGGTACAACATCGGTTCCACATCGGTACAACATCGGTTCCACATCGGTTCCACATCGGTACAACATTTGTCATTAAAAAGCCGATCTTGAAACCGTTTGAAATGACCTTTAAACGAAGTCATACTCTCTCCAACGTGCTTTCAGTATCTCAACACATTTCAACATTTTTTCAGACCATTTCAAACGATTTCAAGATCAGCCTCATACTGAATAACAAATGTTGTACCATAATTAAACAATTCAATTCAGTTCAAGTCAGGTTTTATTTTACACTGTTTAACAAAGTATTACAAATAAAGAGAAAAATTAAGCAATAGTTATAAAACAATAGTTTACAAGAAGTAAGATGTGTATGGCAGCCAAAGGAGCACAAGCTTTCGAGTTGACTGCCGTACATGGTTGGATAGATTTGGTTACATATACATGTATAGAGAATTCGAGAATAATAAAGCCTGATTTCTACAAAATCTAACAGAACCAAAATAGTATTTAGATTTATGATTACTGAGTTACCTCAATTTAGAAAATAAAAAGAGAAAGATTATTCCAGTTCATTAATAAATCTAGCTTTGTATTGCTTTTTGAAAGAATAAAAAGGTAGAGTCTTGATAGTAAGAGGTATAGCTTCCCAGAGCTTAGTGGCTAAATATTTAAAAGTATTTTTTTCCATAATTACATCTCACCCTTGGTCTGTATTGCTGGCCGAATATCTTGTATTATGAGAATGTATCAATGTCACTGGGATAAGAAATTCTATAAACATTGGAGAAATATCAATTGCCTCATATTTTTTTTTGTGAGTAAATGTTGCTAGTTTTAGTTCAATTTGTAATATGGGTTGAGATTCTCATGTCTATTGGCAAAAAAATAAATATCTAACACATTTATTAAGTTTTGTAGAAAGCTATGTTAGTTGTCAGTTTAAAGATTAGTTAGCGCATGTAGATAGTGTCTTAACTTATATATAATTCCTAAGTTTTTTTGCAATTTTGTTGTTAACATGTGAAATCTGATCATGCCATGTAAGATGTTCATCAATATAAACTCCAAGGCATTTAATAGAGTTTTTGCGGGTGAGGTTATACTTATTCAATTTTACCTTTTTCTGGTGAGGTTATGAGCATGTAGTTAGTTTTTTTAATTTATTGAAAGTTTATTGGCAGTACAATACTCAAAAATATTTAATTTCAGCATTAATAACCTTTTCAAGATCAGTAGGGTTATTAGATGAATAAAATATATTAGTATCATCCGCAAAGATTCTAAATAAAAGAATATTAGAAGAGTTAGGTAAATCATTTACATAGATGAAGAAGAGTACAGGTCCGAGAGACGAATGTAAGGTATGCCACATTTCAAATACACGATTGCTAAGATAGTTGCGAAACCATTATTAATGCTGGTCCTCGAATACCATATTTTTCAAGTTTCTTAAATAATATATTGTGATTTACAGTATCAAATGCTTTGGGGAAAAAAGAAAGATGCCACAAGTATTTTTTTAATCTATCGCTGTTTTTAAACGGTTTCAACATTGGTTTTAATACCTCCAGAATAACACATATTGTACCAATGTTGAACCCATGTTGAAGCCGTTTGACTAAGGCATTGGTACCTCCAGCATACAAACTGTTATGCCAGGAGACGATCTCCTATTCTTAGCTTTTGCAAAATAGCACAACGGGTTCTTTCACATCCCTTTGCTGGAAAAATGGAACCTCTTCCGCAATATGAACATTTCATGGATATCTTGTGGCTATTATTTTTCCTGGATTTCTCTAGAAATAGTTTGCAAATGTTCTAGAAATATTACGGAAATTACCCTTGTAATAGTATTACAAAAATATAGAAATACCCTAAGAAAGATCAGACCGTGGTTGTCTAATTTACTAGTTTTCTTTGAGAGGCAGGAACAGCAAATAAACTAGAATGAAACGCTAATCGAATTGCCAGATTGATTCATCTTGTGATGTCACAATGGAAACCTACGGGATTTTATTGTGGTAGTTTTTTCTTGGGAAGGAGTTGATTCATCTTATGACGTCACAGGATCCATGAAAAGTAACCAAAACTAGGAATTAAATGCCAGAAATGTTACAAAATTTGCAAGATTAATACTTTTTTGTGAGAAACAAATTAAACACAATAATACAATACCATTTTTTTTACATGATACTTGCACTTTAAATAGAGCTAAACATTAGTTTTAGCGTCGTGTTTGCGGAGGGCCAGGACCATGCGCCATGACGACATATGCTAATCATGTGCGTGCAGATGTAACTACGAAAATAAATACTGCACGTGCAGATGAGTTGCACGCGCATATGCAACAGTAACAACAGAAATAACATGACGCGAATGTGTGCACGCGGAGACGTAACGGAATTTAAAGTTGTAAATTGAATATTTTACGCATTACGGCAAACAAATCAGACTGATCATTGAGATAATGTAGAAAATCACAAATTCCTATCTGACGGAGGATTGAATGTAAAGGACGGGACACTCACGTGTTCCGCGCGCTGGCGCACCGGACGGGCGCGGGAAAGAACATCCAGCAACAGTTCATTATCAGCTATGGTATAAATTACTTCTAATTGCTAGTTTTTCACTTTTCCATTTTTCAAATAAACTATACTACAAAGAAATGATTGTTTTAGTGCATTGCGGCTGTGAACGCTTTAAGGATTTACATTTAATGTCCTGCAAAACAATCACTCAGAAAACGTCATGTTCTAAAAACTGTAATGTAACTAGTTACTTTTTCAAACATAAGGAAATAAGTTAGACAAATGGTTCTGGAAGGTTGAGACCTCTTATCCACGATGATGGAATACTGAAAAAGAAACAAATCAAATCGGTACTACCATGTACACCACAGTACAGAACAAGATGGCGGATTGTAATGTTACCCACAATCCTTTGCGCGCGAAAAACTTTAAATCCGTTACAAAATCGCGATAGAGAGGTCTTCAATCTTAAAAACAAGCCAGTGCAAGTGCTGTTACCAATACACTGTTATCGAAGAGAATAGATGATTCCTACGTGTTATTTGGACTGTGTTAGGTTCGCAAGGAATTGTGGTCAAATGTGCAGCCGCCATCTGTTTTGATGCATAACATAGGAAAATTACTGATTGCAAATAAATGTCTGCACGAAGTAGGTACTTTATATCTTAAGGAAACTCATGAAAGATTTTAAATCGGTAGACGGGGTTTGAGCCGAATCAGAACCTATAAAGATATTAACTACAACAATGACTAGCATGTTTTTCGAAGGTTTCTACTTTGACCTGGTTTCGCAACTCTCAATCATCCGCACTAAAACATTCCATGACAAACGTAATCCTCAAAGTGTTGTCCATATTATGCGGATCAAATATAATTTAGAAATAAACAGAGATACAGTTAACAATATCACATACAGATGATAACATAACACAGATGATAACATCACATACAGATGACAACATCACATACAGATAACATCACACACAGATGACGACATCACACACAGATGACGACATCACACACAGATGACGACATCACATACAGATGACAAAATCACACACAGATGACAACATCACATACATATGACAACATCACATACAGATAACATCACACACAGATGACAACATCACACACAGGTGACGACATCACACACAGGTGACAACATCACACACAGATGACAACATCACACACAGATGACACCATCAGACACGTGATAAAATATACATACAGATGATAACATCACTTATCAAACTCATTAATAATTCATGAAGGAAAACAAAGGAAATCAATGTGCGATAGTTGATCTGTACATCTGATACAGATGACAACATCACACACAGATGACAACATCACACACAGATGACAACATCACACACAGATGACAACATCACACACAGATGACAACATCACATACAGATGACAACATCACACACAGATGACAACATCACATACAGATGACACCATCACACACAGATGACAACATCACACAGATGGCAACATCACACACAGATGACAACATCACACACAGGTGACAACATCACACACAGATGAAAACATCACACACAGATGACAACATCACATTCAGATGACCCCATCACACACATATGACAACATCAGACATATGTGATAAAATATACATACAGATGATAACATCACTTATCAAACTCATTAATAGTCATGAAGGAAAAACAAAGGAAATCAATGTGCGATATGTGATCTGTACATCTGATACAGATTCGTTCTGATTTGCATAAACTTTTGCTTCCATTTTCTCGACCGAAATAGGTCGAAAACACGACTCTCTACATCTAGTCGTTTCATAAGCCATTGATATACAGAATTCGTGACAGTGAGCACTTTATCGAATTTACAAACTCTCACCTCCAGCTTGAGTTTGTTGGATAAAGCACCGATGTATATAATAGATACTGATGACAACATCACATTTAGATAACATAAAGTGACGTACCTATTACTTCTCTTTGGCAAATTCTGTGGACCTATCCTGAACCTTTCAGGTCTGTAGAGAAGCTCTACCGAAACTGACATGCTGACAATATTCTGTAACTTTTGATTGCCTATTACTATGTTAAGTTTTCTCTTAAGGTCTGTCTCCCAGTCGAGTGGCGGTATATACTCTGGTGTAAAGGCATCCTTCAGGCGCTGTAGAGTGAAGGATTATTAATATTATTAGATTTTCTTTGTTTGTTCAGGGACATTTAATCTCTAAATTCTCTCATCAGCATGCACACTTGTTCTAATTTTCATTCATTGACTTGCAAGAGGGAAAATTAGAATGGCATGCACGCTAATGAGGGAACATTAGACTGTCCCGGGTTATGACGCCATGTCTGTTAAACCCTGTAACATACCGGCTTTGTGTCTCAAGAAAGGTCTTTTCCTCATTTCTCAAACCCGTCCTAGGGGCTTCCACAAATCTTCCCTCGGCTCGCGGGGCAATTTAAATCACTAATACCCCTCATGCCATGGTATAACTTATAATAAATGTGTACAGAATCGAAGTGTGACCTTTTGTTTTGATCCTTCGAAGAATAAAGCGAGCATCGAAATTTACAGTCCACCGCGAAACAGAACACAAAGTTTCAAAACAAAAACTTCAAACTCTGAATTTCTAACAGGACCTGAAACAACCATAGAGCTGATCGAAGCCAGGACTCGGCTAGTCCACAGATTGAATTTGAATTTAGCGTGTTGGTTTTTGGAGGGAGGAAAACTGGAATGCCTGGAGAAAAACCCTCGGAGCAAGGGCGAGATAGTCCGGGGATCGAACCTGGGCGACAGAGATGAGAAGCGAAGCGGCTTAACCACTGCGCCACCGTGGCTATCCGGGTACTCTTGGGACTCTTGCTTTCCAAGAATATACATTAATCGTTTTCTATTCTTGAAAATATTGTACACAGGTTTTCTGCAGCCAAATTACTAATTAAGAAGACCGTAAAATAATATGAGAAATGAACAGATACGCTGATCACGATTTGCTCACTTCTGTTATTAAGGTATTTCTACTTACTGTACGAAGAGAGCCATTTGACCTGTAGATATACAACATGGCATATATTGGGATGGCCATCATGGAGGCCAGTGCCAGTCCCCAGCCGATCAGTTCTCCTGATATGGGGTACTTATAATTGTTGTAGCTCAGTCCAGTCCACTGAGTGCAGCTCCACGCGAATATAGTCTACAAGAACAGAGCTGAATAACTAGGGCGCATGCGCATGTTCAAAACCAATGTTGTTTCTCAGTTTCTGGAGGAAATGGTCTGAGTATTTGAATCTTATCCTTCCAGCAAAACTCCTAAGGCTGGTTCACACGTGTAGCGCAAGCGCAGACGCAAGCGCAAGCAATGTTCACACGTGTAACGCAAGCGAAAGAAACATGATGCACGCATGCGCATTTGTAGTGCTTTTCCAAGATGATGGACGAGTCTGACATGTTGTTATTCATGCTTTTTCTCATCCTTTGTCGTCGTATACGTCGGAGAATAATGTAGAGACGGACAAGAAGGCCAAGAAGTGTTTTGGGTGAGAGATATTTTTCAAAGGCGGCATCTTCAGGGCGATTACCATAACTTGGTGCGCGAAGTACACCTTGGCGATAGAGTTATATTTTCGGTATGTACAACTTTATGTAGTTATGATTGGGATTTGTTATCGTGGAGGCTGCCATCTTGGATAAATGTTTAGTCGTGTAGGCATGGGACGAAGTTCCTTCTGATTGGTTCTCTGCTGATTTCCTTGCGTTTGCGCTTGCTTCACCAATGTTCACACGGGTGAATCCGTGAAGCAAGCGCAGATGCAAGCGCAAGAGAATGGAAAAGTTTCCATTTTCTTGCATTTGCGCTTGCGTTTGCGTTAGCAATGTTCGCACGTACTTTTGCTTGCGCTTGCGTCTGCGCTTGCGTTACACGTGTGAACCAGCCTTTATTCTTCGCAGAAAGCATGAAGGTACTCGCTAATTTTTCTAAATTTTCGCCATTTTTGTATACGCTGCGGTCGTCCCTAGTCTACGCGCGTCACGTTATTCAGTAACTAGAGCCTAGGTACGAGATTGTTATTCAGAGCCGTCGTCTACAACAACATATCCTCGCTCTAGAATTACCAATTATCAGTAAGTGGCTTTTGCTCTTCGATTATCAATAATCGCTAATTCTAGAACGCAAATTAAACAATAATATTCTTAAAACCAGTCAGGATAAAGATTTGTGAAATTCCGAACGGTGGTAGACGCACTTAGTGTAGTGGTCATGACGTCTGTACTACCAAGCACTACACACAAACAGTTACGAGTTCGAGCCCGAGTAGGAGCGCTCCAAAAAAATCTATCGTTTACCTTCTGTTCTTGTTTACCTGTGAACCCTAGCTCTAGGTGAGACCAAACAGAACTAACTACGGTTTATTCCTTTTACGTTATTTTGTTACAAACGTATGGGAAGAAATACCAACTTTAGGCATTCGTCTTAGAACATAAAATTGTCCCAGTCTTCGATACTTATGAACAAATTCAAGCCGAGCTGTTTATTTTGTCGCCGAAGTTATAAATGGCTTCCATCCTTTTTTGGTCATGTAACGCCAGACTGTCGATTTAGAACAAGACAAACCTTTAATCTGTAACTGTTTTGCAACCTTTTGAGTGGAGCTGCTTCGTTTACATTTTGCTTTTTCGATGAGTTTTTTGGCTTTTTTACTCAGAACAGTTGTCTTTCCCTTGCGTGGTTTGTCTTCGAAATCTTTACGAGCTTACTACTTTTTTATCCAACGCTCACTTTTATTCATCGACGTTTCTCGAACAGATAGCCCAGAAGATCTCAGTATTAAAGCTTGTGCTCGCAAATACGATGTTTTTTTTCTTTTAGGGGGTTCATCCGTGTCAAAAGAGCCGTCAAAATTGAGAAACTAAAAGCCTACTGAGATTACGAAAAATGGCGGGAAACAAAATAACACGCGCGGCCCAAATTTACACAATTTTTGCGGTAAATATTTTTTTAGTGGAAATGTTTTTGAACTTATGGTTAAATTTACGATATTAACGAAAATAAAATTTAGTAATTGTCTTGCGAAAATGTTGTTCAAATTGGGTTAATTGCGACAATTAAAGGAGATATACGGTTTTAAATTAGGGGCACGAACTTTTAAAACACCCTGTATTCCTTCATCGATTTCTTTATTATTATTAGTAGTAGTAGTTAGTTATGTAGTAGTAGTACTAGTATTGCTCGTTCAACATTAATATTTCAGTATCAGCTATGCTAGTTATATTATATCGTATATGAAAATGTAAATTTGGGTAGATTGGTCAGTCGATTAATTTGGTATCATAAGTTCATATTCATTTTAGATTGTTTAGAGAATATAAATAGGAAAAAAGGACATAAATATGGAAGGAACTATATTTGTAAGTAATAAATAGAAAGAAGAACAATGAAATGTTGGTGTGCAGCTGTAAGCTTTCATATCCGATGCTGTAACAACTTACCGTTACTATTGTGGGGGAAATGTATTTCCAACAAAGCTGAAAATAAAGGCTGGGTCTTTTGCCAATCATTTCTTCGATATTGTCAGAAAAGCGATCGACTCCTAGTGAAAATAAAGTATAACAACAATTGATTAAATGTAAGTTTGATAATGAGGAGTACAGATAGTAGTAGTAGTACAAGTATAAAATGTATTTTTTTAATTTACAACATTTGGGCGTAACGCAAACAAGGTCCCCTGCGAGGTCCCCTGCGAGGCTTGTCTCCGCCATGTCAGTGGACCTACGATTTTACGTCCTTATCCGAGAAGACGTGAAGGTCTAACCATTTGCAGTTGGTTCACAAAGGCAGCACCTTCTACTCAGTTATTTTAAGACCCGGTTGGTCCGGCCGGGGTTTGAACCCGCGACCTCCCGCTCGACAGACCGGAGCTTAACCACTGAGCTAACCGGGAGGCGATGTAGAAGTAGAAGTAGTGATTAGATAGTAATACAAGATAGTGTCCCGAATTAGCAATACAATGCTAAATATACATCTGACACTCAAATAAAGTCTATTATTATTATTTTATTATTATTTATCTTTCCAATGCTACGTACGAGACACCGAATCACATTTATGGAGTTATAGTTTGTCACTGGTTAAAGTAGTAGTAGTAGTGGTAGTAGTATAGTAGTATAGCAGTAGTAGTAGTAGTAGCATTAGTAGTAGTAGTTGTAGTAGTTGGTAAGCTGTAGTGCTAAGTGTGCACGCCCTACGAGGGAAAGAGAAAACATCTCTGACCCAAGTGGGACTCGAACCCAACGACCTCCAGGTTACATGTCTGGCGCTCTACCAACTGAGCTATCAAGCCAGATGAGAGCACTACAGCTTACCACTTTATATTACATTCTTTACACTTACTAGTGCTACGCGGCAAACATGATGCAATATCATAACTACATATACATATATAATCGCCGTGACCCCATATAACGCACCAATACCCACGATTGCTCTCATCTGACTAAATAAATATTACTACGAATTACTTAATACATATACGTCTACTGAAAAGTTAAAACCGTTAGGGGTACAAAGGCACAGTATCGTAAAAAATACATGTACGTCTACTGAAAAGCTAAAACCGTTAGAGGTACAAAGGCACAGCACTTAGCGCGTTGACCATGGACAGCTGTTCCATATTCTTTGGGTCTCGTCAGCGTGGCGTAGCTAAAGCTCAGGCTGGAGATCGGCTCAATCCCGGTTTCTGAGAAACTACCCACCCACCCCTCCCTTGGACATGCATCGTTCTATTAATGATTAACCATTAAAGGTTAGGGTGAAGTGTGGGGGAGGGGTGGGGGTTTCCCAGAAACCGTGCGGCGGATTGATCCCTGGATTCTCACTTGAAAAATATCAGATGTTTGACAGCTGTGAACTGATGTGGGATGAAGAGTACAATATTTGTTTTGATACTCACCATATGCCCAGCCTATAACGAGACATTCGAAGATAGAAACGAATATAAGAGAGAATCCTCCTGATTGTCTATCGAAAATGTTAAAGACGTAGATGCCTCCCTATTACCAAGAGTAAATTAATAATACGTCAGAAACCTAGTCAAATCTTCAAAAATGCTTTACACAATAATGTATGAAATCGTTAAAGGGCTTTGCAGAAATTATGTTTTGTTATTATGACAATAATATATCGTGTTCGTAAATAACGGACGAAACTCAAGCTACCATGCTAATATCTGGGTCAGAGGCGCCCAATGTTCAGGAAAACAGTGTTTTGAAGTATGTTGGTATCATGGTCCTTGAAATATCTGAATATTTGGTTACCATGGAAACCGATGTTAAGGGTGCTCCTTAATTTTCGAACATTTGAGAGTTTAAGTGAAAATGGGGTGGTTAGAACGATTTTGTCCTGCAGTATTTCTATACATTCTTGAAGTATGTTCACGATAACATGTGTTTCTGCCAGGAATAGTTGTCCACCTAACCGTTCAGCTGATATAATAAAGGGAATCTGTTGCTATGGTAACAGTTCCCACGGTCACGTCATCCAAGGACCATTAGGGACTTTAAGAACCCAGGACGGCGACGGCAGTGACGACGGGACGTAGAAAAGTGTTTTCTCCCAAACTTTGGTGTTTACTCTTTCTTTCATTCGCCTTTAATTGCTTTTGACATCCAACTCTTCGAAAAATATCATAAGCATAGAGTTCCCTTCACGTCGACCGAAAGACGGAGTGATTTACTTTTTGACGTTCACGTTCTCCATGAAACGCAAAACGTATGGTTTTCACGTTGTGTTTTTACAGAGGACGGTCGAAATGTAGGCGACTTCGTGCATTTTCATGTGCAGTTATTGTATTTTGTAATTAAGGCTATTGTTTTATGCCGTCGTCCTAGACGTTGCCGTCGTGGTTTCTTAAAGTCCCTAATATTCCGGACACAAAATGTTGCGGATACATGTAGGTCTGATTGTTAGGAATTTGTGCTAACCTTATGTATTTTGATGTACCTCATTTCATTTTCATTTTGTTACCATGGTAACCAAACATTTAAAATTGTTTCAAGCATCATGCTACATCCTACTACCAAGTTTGGCTATTCTATCTGTTAACATGCTTGAGAAATATGAATGTTTTTTTTTATTTTTCAACAGGAGCCCATTACCAGGAGCGTACCTATGTGATGGGTAGCGCCCACAGCACAGTAGACGATGTGGCTATTTATAGTCGCGAAGTTCTGTTATGCGATTACGTTGTCTTTTGTTCTCTTGCGCTTTAGTATTTTTAGCAGTTTGAACCGTGTCAATTACAATTCTTCAGTGCATCCTGATTGGTTAAAAGTGACGGCCTTTGTTTCTTCTCGCGGGAAACAAAGCTAAAAAGAGCTACATCATCTGTTCTGCTGTTGGACAGACCTAATCTGGGCGATGCATGCTCCTGGTAATGGGCTCCTGTTTTCAACCACCATTTGGCCATTAACTATTATGTTTTTGATGCAAATAACTTAAACGTTGTATTCTTCAACGACATACAACAGTAACACAACATACAACAGTAACGCAACATACATAGTAAAATAACATGAAATAGTAACGTAATATAAAATTGTAGCACAGTATGCATTGGTAACGCAACATACAATAGTAACGCAGCACACAATAGCAACACAACATACACCAGTAACGCAACATACAATAGTAAAACATCATGAAATAGTAACACAGCACAATAGTAACACGATATGCATTGGTAACGCAATAGTAACACAATAATCATGAATATAAATACTTTTTTAAAGAAATATCGAAAACACATTGAATCGTCAGTTGACTCTATATGAAAGTGATTTCCTGAGATCTCCAAATTACCTTTGTCACACAACAGAGTCCTATGAGATAGCAAGCACCACATATGACGGCCAGGACGCTCTTTCTGTATCTTCTAACAAACTTGAACTCATCCACCATGCAGGCCATAATCGTCTCGATATAGACAAACTACGAATATTCACACAAAAAAACAATAGGCGCGTTTCGCATTAAAAATTACCGCTGTGTGCGATGACGACAGGCGCATCTACTAGAATATTTACAAATACCAGCGAGAAGGTGCAGAAGTTAAAGGGATACACGAGCGAAAAACAAATTTGGGCTCAAAAGCATCTTTCAGATGTACTTTGTTCAGAAAATGTATTAAAATTTGATAAAACTTTTTCAGAGTTGAGAACGAGCCCCTCAATGTTGGCCCCGTGAAGACATGGGCGCCGCCATCTTGTTGACATTAATTCCTATGACGTTTTTTACGTCACTTCGTCCCACCGGAGTCTTGCGGCTAACTTGTAGCGACTTGTTTTCAGTCTTTGTAGAATTTTCACACGCTCGGAATTAGAGTAGATTTTCATCGATATGGCAGAGCAATTTCGTACTAGAACAAAAATATGATGAAGACGATGTTTTGAGAGAAGTTCAGAAGACTGGGAGGACGAAGAAAAGCATGCGGAAGGCGAGAATATCAGACGAACAACAAAAGGCGACTACCGAGCCAGTGCTATACTGGTGGTGTGCTATGATGTAAAGATTCGCTGTGTGTTTTTGTATGGAACTTGTCAGCCTTGTAGCTACTGTTTTACTAATCACTTCAATAATATGAGCAGCACTTGGCGAAACACAAAATTACGACAATTACAAGGATCAATAACGGTTCATACACGCGAGAGATCATGACTGATTCGACTTAGCTGGTGTCCACAAGTTCCTTGGTCGCTATTACAATGCATTCAGTCTCAATCCTAACCTCACGGTTCCTAAAGGAAAATTACACGAAATGTCAAGCTTAAACATAGTTCTAATATTGCTCTAATATGAATTGTACTCACGAAAAGCGTTGAGATCCTAGGTCTAAAAACAAACGAGGAACACGCTTCAACACGCTACACGGCCTCGTGACTCCCCAGAATGCTGTCTCTCAATCGAAAACTAATCGATAATTTGTCGTTACGAAAATACGCCGACGCAGCGGCGAAGGACGAATAAAACAACAAAGCTAAACATTTGTCCTCAACATTCCCGGCCCCAAAACGGTGGACCACGGGAAACAGTTTTCTCTAGCAGAACCCTGACAATGGGATAAATGTTTGTTAAACGTAAACTATACAATGCGTCCAACTGTTCGTTCCTAAACACAGTTCACTTGCGGCTCTTCAGCATAGTCCGCTTCTAGGAAGCAGAGCTTGTCAATAGGTCTCAACAGCACTGTCGACCTTGTCTTGACCTTAACCTGGCGAACGCACCCATCGCTTCCAGGGCGAACCTCAAGGACACGCCCAAGGGGCCACGAACATATCGGCTCGGTGTCATTCACCACCAGCACAATATCTCCCACGGATAGGTTTCTTCGACGTTTATGCCACTTTGGCCTAGCTTGCAAAGATGGAAAATACTCTTTGACCCACCGACGCCAAAAAACATCAGCAAGATACTGAACCTGCCTCCAGCGTCTACGGCAGTAAACGTCCTCCTTCTTGAAGATTCCTGGTGGAAGTGCTGGACCAGCATGAAGTAGTAGAAGATGGTTTGGAGTCAGGGCCTCCACGTCGTTGGGATCGTTCGAAACCTTCGTCAAAGGGCTACCATTCATTACTGCCTCCACCTCACACATTAATGTGGCCAATCCTTCGTCATCTAAGACTTGCTGCTTGAGGAGTGCATTCAAGACCTTGCGAGCAGTTCTTATTGCTCTTTCCCATACTCCTCCCATGTGTGAGGCTGCCGGAGGGTTGAATGTCCAGCGCACTTCACGTTTGAGAAGATATTCATGAATCTCGTTCTGGTTCCATTCGGCGAGCGCTTGTCGTAGTTCTTTCTCGCCGCTAGTGAAGTTCCCACCATTGTCTGATCTCATTTCCTCTGGATGTCCACGTCTAGCTATGAATCGTCTCAGCGCATTGATGAATGAACTGGTGTCCATGCTGTGGATTACTTCAATGTGGATTGCTCGAATCGTCAAGCAGGTAAACAGCACTCCGTACCTCTTCACTAAGCTTCGACCCCGTTTAATCTGAAAGAGTCCAAAACAATCGACTCCCACAAAGGTGAAAGGAGGTTTGTCTGGCGTCACACGATCAACCGGTAGATCCGCCATCTTCTGTTGGCCTGGTTTTTGCTGTCTTCTTCTGCAATTGAAACAGCACTTCAGGTTTCGGCGAACACCGACTCTCGCTTTGATGATCCAAAATCTCTCACGTAACTGTGCCAATACATACTCTTGTCCAGAGTGTCCAGATTCATGATGGTAATGTCTAACAATCAAGTCCACGACGTGGTGTCGCTTAGGAAGAATGACTGGATGCTTTGCGTCGTCTTCAAGCGGAGCACGCTTCAGCCTTCCACCAACTCTCAGTAGACCGTCAATTAGAACAGGGTCCAAACTGCAAATAGAACTCGATTTCTTCACAGATTGCTGCCTTGTAGATTTGCAATCAGCGTCAGTCTTCGCATTTTCCAAGTCTTCAACTTCTATTTTGAAGGACTGGTATTGGACGTGCTTCAGTATGCAATGCTCTGCATTTCTTATCTCTTCTAGCTTGATCATTCCTGTGGGTGATAGCTGCACCTTATTGCTTGCACGATTCCGTGGTACTTTAGCCAGAAGCCATGACTTGTACCTAAGTATCCACGCTACAGCCTTTTTCAGCTTGTCCCAGGAGGAATATCGGAGCATGAACCTTTCCATGGTGTTCGGCGCTTCCTCGATAACTGCAACGTGAACTCTTGCTTCTTGCTTGACGTCCGGATCATCAGTGAACAATTCTCCCAAGGCATCAGGTCGTTTGGGCCAAGATTCTTCGTCAAGCCACAGGAATTCTGGACCCTTGAGCCATCTCTCATTCGTCAGCAATGACGAAACCACTGATCGCTCTATATGTAAAAAGATCAGTAAAATTGATTCTCATCCACTTAGTGAATTGTTGCCTCGCATCAAGGACTCAACTTTAAAACTACGGAGACAAGGAAGCTTATGGCCAAGGGTAAATACGGAACGTTTTAAAAATAGTTTTATAAATAGGTGTGTTTTTAAATATAACTTAGCTTTTTAAATATTGTATTATTAAATATTTATTAGATTTGTATGAAGATTTAGTACTTTTTTATCTGATTGTCAATTTATGATAACATTGTAACTATTGGTATGTAATTTATCATTAGTAATAAAGACATATTATTATTATTATTATTATTATTATCGGCAGATAGTCCCCGGGAAGCGTCATCGGCCGGGTTCTGTTTGGTGTCTACATGCCTCCATTTGTTCGGCGACGAACCGTCATGGATAATGCCAAGTCTGTTCGCGACGAAGGTGTGGAAACGTTTGCTGTCGTTCTCTATATAACGGAGTACCGCAGTGCTATCCGTCCAGAAGAATGAGTCGTCAATATGCATATCGAGCTCCCTGCGACACATCTTGTCGAGCCTAACTGCTACTGTCGCTGCAGAGAGTTCAAGTCGAGGTATGGTCATTTGCTTCAGAGGAGCCATGTGAGACTTCCCTATGACAATAGAGCAATGAATCCGTCCCTCTACGTTGATCATCCTGAGATAGGTCACGGCACCATAGCCGAGTTCCGATGCGTCAGCAAAGTGATGCAGCTGCGCATTTACTACTTCTCCAAAATCGGATGGCTTGTAACACCGCTCGATGGTGAATCCTTCCAACTTCTTCAAGTCGACCAGCCAGTGATTCCACCTGTTCAGGTATTCGTCGGGAATATCATCATCCCAACCAAGCTTGCTTCTGCATAACTCTTGAAGGAGCACCTTAACGGGTAGGATGAATGGTGAAGCAAAGCCTAGAGGGTCGTAGACCGAAGAAACGATACCCAATAGCCCTCTCCGCGTTGCAGGTTTGTCCTTGATACCGATATTGAACGTGAATTTGTCACTTTCGACGTTCCAGCGAACACCGAGTGCTCTTTCCGTTGGCAACGCATCAGCATCGAGATCGAGATCTTTGACTCCCTTGGCTCGCTCTGACACCGGAATGGTTTCTAAGACCTTGCGGCTATTGCTCACCCACTTTGTGAGATGGAAGCCACCACGAGCCAACAGCTGTGAGAGCTGATCGACTAACTTGACTGCATCCTCTTCAGTCTTTACTGATTTTAGGCAGTCGTCGACGTAAAAATTGTTCTTCACTGTTTCAACCGTCCCTTTATCGAAATAGCAACTATTATCTTCAGCCGTTCTCAGCAAGCCGAAATTAGCACAACTAGGCGACCATATTCCACCAAACAAATGTGCCACCATTTGGTACTCTTCCGGCTGACGATTTAGGTCATTATCCGAGAACCACAGAAAGCGCAGGGCATCAGCATCCTCAGGATTGACTCTGACTTGATGGTACATAGATTCCACGTCGGACATTAAAGCGATTGGTTCTTCTCTAAATCTAATTAAAACACCGACAAGCTTGATGGTGAGATCAGGACCCCGTAATACCCTGTCGTTCAATGAAGAGCCTCGATACTTAGCGGCGCAATCAAACACTACTCTTATCTTCTCCGGTTTTTGCGGATGCATCACAGCATGATGCGGTAGATACCAAACTTTGCCGTCATCTCGCTTCGCGTTTTCGTCAGGTACCTTTCTTGCGTAGCCCTTGTCAATGAGATCACCGATTGTGTCGGCATACTTTCGCTGCATTTCTGAGTTGTTGCTCAGCTTCTTCTTCAGCAGTCTTAAGCGGTGTTCTGCTAACGGTTTATTGTTTGGTAAACCGGGTGGATCGTCGACCCATGGGATTGCAATCTCGTAATGTCCATTTCTCAAACGGACGGACTCTTCGTATATCCTCTGTGCTCGTTGCTCTTTACGAGACATTGCAGTTTCGTTATCAGATATTGATTCGCTAAACTCCAGGTTCATGTATTTGCTAAACTGCTCTGTCAAGACATCGTCAGTGCGTACAAAGTTCACATGAGTACTACGAGATCCTCCATATCTACCGAGTGGTCCATTGAGGGTCCAACCGAACTTCGTCCTAGCTGCATATGGTCCACCGGCTGCTTGATTCCGTATCTCGTCTGGCTCTAAGGCTGCTGCAACATCTTGTCCAATCAAAAGTTCAACACCTCCAGGGATTCGTTCAGGAAGCTTGATACCTCGAAGGTGAGGCCACCTGTCTGCGTCTTCTTGCATGGCTATTCCATCTTGCGCAATGTACAGGGAGTGCTTAGATAACACCTCAGGCAGCTCAATCATTACTTCTTCGTCTATATCCATGATCTCGAGGCTGACCTTCGATGACATAGTTAGACTGTTTTCTTTTTCAATTGTTGTTAAGGATACGCGAACTTGCGACCCCTCGGCACCAAGTTCATTCATGAGTTTCTCGGAGCACCATGTGGAAGTGGATCCACTGTCAAGTAAGGCGTAGGTCTTCAAGATCTTTTTCTTGCCTCTAGCCTTAACCTTGACTGGAACAATTGGCATCGCCTTGCACTCGTACCCGGCCCCGGTCTCATCTGTTTTACTGAAGACTCCGACAAATCCGTTCTGAGCTCTAACAGTGGCTTCTTCGCGATTCGCACCTGAGCTTGAGTCAGCACGCGTGTCATTCCGTTGTTCCTGGGTTTTCCGCATTCTTTCAAAGTTTGCAGACAGTGCCTGATGAAGGCATTCAAGATGCTTACGGTTCAACTGACAATTCAAAGACTTGCAACCCTTGGGACCCTTACATCCGCCAGCAAAATGGGTAGAAGAAAGACAATTTTCGCAAAGCTTTCTTTCGCGCACAAAGCCAAGCTTCTCGACACTGTTCTTAGCTTTGAAATCTGCACAGTCCTCTAATCTGTGATGACGCTCACATAAGAGGCACTTTAACTTAGTGACGCCGTTTGCATTTGTAGGAGAAGAAACGGAAGAATCCGCTGCAGGAATGTTTTCCTTACTGGGCGTGTGGCTCGTGTTGATACTAAAGTTATGCCTTCGCGATGTCACTGAAGGGCTTGATCCCTTCTTGGCCTTTCCCTTCATCTTATCTTCGTTGTCTGCGTACGGATCCATGATGCTGCCGAACACTGGATCATTCTTTTCTTTTGCGACACCTCTGATCAGTTTTCTCATGTCTTCAATGTTTGGATCTCTACCTTCGTTGCGTATCTTTTGAACCTTCGTTTGCCATTTTGACTTCACGAATCCGGGAACTCTAGCTATTATCCGCACTAATCTGTCCTCATTGTTAACCTGGTTCAATCTCCCGGCAACCCTTAGCGCCGTCTCGCAATTCTCTAAGTCATCAGCCAGGTCGTGCAAGGCCTCGCGATCGCTACTCTTAATGACTGGGCCTTCTGATACCTTACAAATCCAAGCATTTGTCACCACGTAAGCGTCACCAAATCTCTCACTCAACAACCTCTTAGCCTTCAAATATCCCTCCTCGGCATTCATCATAGCACAGCTCTTGATGACTTCCTTTGCCTTTCCAGTGCACAGCTGGATAAGGAGCTGCAACATTTCACAACTATTCTCCGTACACCCGTCTACGTTTGTCTCAAACGTTTTCATAAATATGAGAAAGTTCAGTGGATTTCCGTCGAAGCTCATAATCTCTGCTTTAGGTAGCCGCTGAGCTTTAAGCTGTCGTTCAACTTGTTCTTGAACCCTTTGAATCGACTTCAAAACCTCCGGACTCTCTTCTTTCGGCAACATATCTGGATGAGTGGCATCTCCCTTATTTGGACTCTGACTCCAAGGCTGTGCATTGGGATTTAGAGGAGTGGAACTATTGCACGGTTGTCTGACCATCGGCATCTTAGACTGCACATGCGTAGCCGTCGAGGGGAAATTCCAGGGGTTCGGTGATACCTTTGGAGCTGTGGTTGTCACAACAGTAGTGGGTGAACTAGCACTCGGGAGCTGCATATTGCAGAGTGTTGTTGCTGGCGCCAGCACTGACGCTTCTCTCTTATGAACTAAACTCGCAACACTATTTACCAAACTTTCTCGCTCACTGTATTCAAGTTCCTCGTAGATGCGTTCCTCAGCCTGTGCCTTAGCTATTTCCGTTTTCAGCTTTAGCCGAACTTCTTCTTGTTCCAGTTGAAGCTTTTGTCACGCCAATGCTAGCTGTTCTGTTAGCGTAGCAGCTTCCACCTCAAGCGAAGCTCTTTTAACCGCGACTTTAACACGGGCGTCAGCAACTGAACTATGCTTACTTGATCCACTGCCCTTCGACCTTGTACTGATACTCGAACCTACTCTCGACCCAATCCTTCTCTTCGAACTGGTCTGAAAACTAAGTTGACTGACCGAATCTGACGGCATCACATTGTCTACGTGTAATTCCGGGTTTTCTCTCAACCATAACTTGATTTTCTCGTTTAAATCTGAAAACTTCTTATTTACGCCTTCAAAATAACCACGAGAATCTCTTTTCTCTTCCTTGCAACTCAATAACCCGTGATAAGCTTCATGCACTTGTCTAAACTTCATCATTGCATTTCTCAGTTCTCCCTCTTTTTGTCTGATGTTAATAACGTTTTCACTTTCCTCCATTAACTGTCTTATTTCATTAATCTTTCTCGTCAGAGCCGCCTTCACTCCCCTTCTACTCTTCTTTATTCTGTGGATTTCTTCGCGCAGTATGTCATCGTAGCTCGTCGTGGCGCTTCGGCCAGTCCGACGCGAGCTCGGGTTGAATTCGGCGGGCGAGTTTTCCATGAAGGTTGTTCAGGGTCACCTTGACCTCGACAAGTCCCGACAATAATATGAGTCGCTTTTCGAACGTAATTAATGTGGCTACTGTTTTACTAATCACTTCAATAATATGAGCACCACTTGGCGAAACACAAAATTACGACAATTACAAGGATCAATAACGGTTCATACACGCGAGAGATCATGACTGATTCGACTTAGCTTGTGTCCACAAGTTCCTTGGTCGCTATTACAATACATTCAGTCTCAATCCTAACCTCACGGTTCCCAAAGGGAAATTACACGAAATGTCAAGCTTAAACATAGTTCTAATATTGCTCTAATATGAATTGTACTCACGAAAAGCGTTGAGATCCTAGGTCTAAAAACAAACGAGGAACACGATTCAACACGCTACACGGCCTCGTGACTCCCCAGAATGCTGTCTCTCAATCGAAAACTAATCGATAATTTGTCGTTACGAAAATACGCCGACGCAGCGGCGAAGGACGAACAAAACAACAAAGCTAAACATTTGTCCTCAACAAGCCTTAAACACAAGACTAAAGGTACTGAAACGAAACACCTGCAAAGTTAAAACCTCCCTGTAAAATCCGATCATAACTAGCCCAACATAACATAATATAGGCAATGACACAATAACGAGACACTCGGAGCAATTTTATTGCAAAAATAATTCCATCCCATTAATTGTGTGAAATCATTGGCGCGATCAAGCCCGGCATGTTGGTGGAACTTGGCGCGCGCTGTTCACAACACATCAGTTAGGTAAATGAAATTAAAAATTATGTGGCTTGCTGAGTAGTAAATAACTCTGGGTCAAATTAAACAAGTTTCGATTGCTATACCGATATCAATATTGTCATAATCTAGCACAAAGACATGCAGTCAGTAGAGATCGAACCGGATAACTCGCAAATTATATAGCTCCAATAATACACAAGTTTCGAAAGCAATGCCAATATCAATATTGTCATAATCTACCTTGTTTAAGGCTGACAAGTTCCATACAAAAATAAAAACACAGCGAATCTTTACATCATAGCACAACACCAGTATGAACTGGCTCGGTAGTCGCCTTTTGTTGTTCGTTGATATTCTCGCCTTCCACATGCCTTTCTTCGTCCTCCCAGTCTTCTGAACTTCTCTCACAATATCGTCTTCATCATATTTTTGTTCTAGTACGAAATTGCTCTGCCATATCGATGAAAATCTACTCTAATTCCGAGCGTGTGAAAATTATACAAAGAAAACAAGTCGCTACAAGTTAGCCGCAAGACTCCGGTGGGACGAAGTGACGTAAAAATCGTCACAGGAATTAACGTCAACAAAATGGCGGCGCCCAAGTCTTCGCGGGGCCAACTTTGAGGGGCTCGTAAGTTTTATCAAATTTTAATACATTTTCTGAACAAAGTACATCTGAAAGATGCTTTTGAGCCCAAATGTGTTTTTCACTCGGGTATCCCTTTAACAACACTACAACAATACATAGAGTTGTGAATAACCCATCTTGTCGCTGGTATTTATGAATATTTAACATCAGAACGAGGCTAGTGTTGAGTAGATGCGTCTGTAGTCAGCACGTCAGTTTCAGTTTATTGTTTTTCCATATTGTGGTACAAAAAGGGTATATATTAATTATATAGTATACTAATAAATATCTAGAACAAATTAAATTATTAGATAAATAACAAATAATGCCAAGGAACCTCGCGGTAATTCTTCAGCTGCGAAATTAGATCTCAATATTTCACCTGCTTTGTACAAAAACTACCTTTACATTACAATTAACTATTATGAGTTAATATATAGTTTTACTTGATTAATATAAATTGATGTAAATTAAAGACCTCTAACGTTTTATTGTTTATCATAAATACCGATTCTATATCAAGTGAATAGTTGAATAGTGGAATATTTCTTGATTTGAGGGTTTTCGGAAATGCTAATGAATATGGCCTGGAGTATATCAGTTTTGAGCCAGTGCTCCTCTTCCCACATTATATTGATACACAAGAGTTTCCCGCGAGAACAAATTAAAGGCCGTCACTTTTAACCAATCAGGATGCACTGAAAAATTGTAATTAACACGGTTCAAGCTGCTAAATATACTAAAGCGCAAGAGAACAAAAGACAACTTAATTGCATACCAGAACTTCGCGACTATAAATAGACACCATCTACTGTGTTAAGGGCCAACACAAGGGCACAGGAACACTCCTGTGTAATATACTCCTGATATGGCATTAGCCCAGGAATTTAATGTACTTTCTCTCTCCTTGTGAATGAAACTATTCTCTGATTTAGTTAACATATTTGGTAAAATCACTGATACAAACTACAAATATAACATGATGTTTATAAAATGTAATTTATGTCTACCAGCATTAATTTTGTATAATAAATGATGGCTGGATTGACGTCATACATTAGCATATTGTAAATATAAACCTTCATAATTCATAGACGCAACACCCAAATCAAGAAATATTCAACTATTTACGTTATGCAGAATCGATATTCATGAGGCACTTTATCAGATCGTTTATATTTTTCAAAATATGACCATTCCTACACAATCTTAGTTTTATGTTTAACGATTTTAGTTAACAAGTAACATCCAAATTCTCCATACTGATCTTCATACATTTCTTGTAGTGTTAGTTAAGAGAATTTGGCATCACATCAAAACGTAATTTAACCCTTTCAGTCCCAATAGTAACATCCAAATTCTCCTTACTGATCTTCATACAATTATTGTAGTGTCAGTTAAGAGAAGTTGGTGTCACTTCAAAGCAGTGTTTTCCCAGGTGATCAACTCCAATATTCTCATGACCTGCCTACTTCACTTTGTTCTGATATCTTAAAGAGAAGTTAGATGTTGATCACCCTTGGGGCTTAATGGTAAAGAGTTAATACAACAGAGTAAGCAGCCTATAGCTAATTCAAAAAAGTTGTCGGTGAATTTGACCGAAAGGGAGCATGGGTAGAAGGTTAATATTACGGCAAATGAGGGCTTCACTTGTCAATTTCAAAATTTAAAACAGTTGTCCTATTCTCATAATCCCTTACGGTCTGGTGGCTTAGGCATCAGTCAAATTGACGAACAAACATAATTAGAAATAGCTGTTTGTAGAGATTTCCTAAACTAACTTTGTATGTTGAGTTTTGGAGATTAGTAAAGATTAAGTTAGTCACATAGGACAATGCCTGTTTATTTATATGGTTAAAGTCCGGTGTTCAGTCAATTCTCTTGTAGCGGAGCATTATTACTGTTGTTTATTAAGGGACAGCGCGGCGTGCTCCGGGTGGAAGTTGCTAGGGGAAATTGGAACAGTGGAAAGAATCCTCGGAACGGTCGTAGCTCATGCAAGCCCAGACCTCCGTGTAAAGTCCACGAACGCAAACTCACCAGCCTTGTCTTGTAGCTGCACAGTCAGTTTATTACGGTGAATAAAGGAATCGGCTACACTCACCTGACTGTCTATACCGAGTAGAAACAACATAAAAAAGAATAGAACGGCCCACAAGGGAGATACAGGCATCTGAGCGATGCTTTCTGGGTAAGCTACGAATACCAAACCGGGACCTAGAAACAAACATTGTGGTCAGATTAAAGACATCGTTGTTAATACTGTTGTAATATGATTAATATTGATAATACTGTAAAACAGTAGAGAAAATGATTATGCAGGGACTACATGGAACGAAACACTACCATGAAGTATATACCACAACGACCACAACATGACATCCAACGTTCAAAGTTTCGGAAACGGTTTCGCGAACAATCTGACCCGTATACGGTAGTAAGATTTTACCTTCACCTGCTTTCCTAACATATGCGCCATAAAACAATCTAACCCGTATACGGTAGTGAGCTTTTACCTGATGACACCACATCCTTCACCTCCTTTCCTAACGTATGCGCCATAAAGCCCAGCACTGTAAAGGTAGCAAAACCTCCAAAAAAACTGGTAAAGCAGTTGATAAGGCTAACAGTTATTGCGTCCCTGGAAAAGAAAGCAAGCATAGTATTAAAACATACCTTAAAAGACTGATGTTTAGGACAAGTGCCATTTCTGAGAGAAAATAGTCAAAATTGCTCAGGAAACCCAACTACGGTATAGTGACTTACTTTTCGCAATCATTCTTGGAGTCGTTGTAACTTCCGAAGACGATGAGTCCACCAAGGCCGACACTCAGGGAGAAAAAGATCTGGCTGGCTGCATCTATCCACACCTAGCCATTGAATGATATGACATATGTTTTATGACTATCATCCCGATTAGCAACTAGCTATTTAGGTTGCTCAAAACAAGTTTATTCAGTTATTAATTGTAATTTTCCTAGATCATTTTTTATTGCACTGTTCAAAGCTGCAACATGTTATGCTTCGCTTGAATGATCTCTGAATTTTGTTATCGCGCGAAATTCAAATCAAACACATGAGTTCTTAAATACTAACTTAAATGCATTTTATTGATTGTTAAAATGCTTTAATGAAGTCTCGCTTGTTTTGTTAGCTAAGGTTTTCTCTAAATGACGTATACGTAATTGGTCACTTGCCACTTTTTGGTGTGACGCGGGCCATCCTGTACCGCTCGAAACGAGCCACAGCATTGGCTTTCCCAACAATACAAAACACCCTAACCTTTAGATTGTGCAGTACGAAAACAATAGAGCTACATTATAATGATGCAATCAGAATACAGGTCTCGAGCGGTACAGGATTACTGTGTGACGCGGCCGACGCGGCCCAATTATCAATAGAGAGCTTTTAAAAGAACCAGGCGTTAGTCACGGACGCAACCGGAAGTCAGTAAGAGAGTCAGTAAGAGATTAGTAAGATTCTGGCAAAAACGTTTTTTCCAGTCTTCTCTCGGTCTTGTGACGCCTTGTTGTCAAAAACGGTTTAGTGCTTAAAGGGGAACTCAACCCTAAAATCAACCCAATGTCTATACAAACATGTATTCGAAATAAATAGGTTCTGCTATTTAATTTTTCTGTGTTGCGCGTCTGGCAAGAGGAAATCCGAAAACCTTCCTCACAGCCTCCGGTATGTACAGACGGCTCAAGTCTTGTAATTTGTGACGTAGTATACGGGGAATAAATTAGTTTTGCCATGCCGTCCCCTACATTGAATAGCAGGCCTAATGGCTTCTAATTGCGGACCATTGTGTTTTCTTTGTGCTAGAGGTGTGATCGTTCTTCCTTGGTATGTGTGACGTACGTTATGGGGAAATTTGCACTGAATTGAGCCGCCACACAATATAGATTTTTCAGCGGAAAATCGAACTTGGAGACTAATTTTCTCCTCATAGACGCGCAACACAGAAAAATAAAATATCAGAACTTATTTCTTTAGAATACATCTTTGTAAAGACGTTGGGTTGATTTTAGGGTTTAGTTCTCCTTTAAGCTCTCTAGTTACTTGTTTATTGTCTGAATTTATTGTAAATGTCATGTGGTGAAATAAACTTGATTGATTGACTGATTCATTGATTGGTTACCTGGGGATCTGATAACCTGGAAAAGTCAGGTTTGAGGTAAAATATGACACCTTTAAGTGCACCAGGAAGAGTTGCGCCACGGACAAGCAGTACGATGAGGATAAAGTACGGGAAGGTGGCAGAGAAGTAAGCGATCTGGAAAAAAACGGTCACCAGGTAGATAGTTATAATTATCTCTATTTGAATTAGAACAAATAAAATATGCATATATAAATATAGTAGATAATACAAGCAACATAATTGAGGAGAGACCTACAGACGTGTTCTGGATTAAAAGAAAAAATGAAGGAAGGCACCTATCTTCAAACTCTAGTGGCGATAATTTACCATGTATCGGACTAGATTTTCAGTTTTGCAGTTGATTCGCATATTCGTAACATTTCAGAGTATTATCCCATCTGAACACTAATTTTGACAGTTGTAAACCTGGGGCGGATCCTTTCTCTCGCTCGCTTACAACTGAAAGACAACAACAAAATTACAAAATCGTTTGGCGCTCGCGAATATCGAACCTCCCTCCCCCCATCAAATGTAACGGAATTAAGTTCGTCATCCTACCTCGCACACTTTGTCGTTTCTCCTCTACTTAGCGAGCGTCCCTTAAAAGTATGTATCGCCCTTAATCCTGGATTAGATTAATTGATCTCAAGGTTAATGCAAAAGAGAAAAACCGTTTTAAACAAAACGTGAAATTAAATTGAAAGTTACCTTGCCTGACGAGCGAATTCCATGTGAAACACAAAGATATACAACAATCCACGCGACTAGAAGGGCTGTTGCAAGGTCTACTCGAATTTGGCCAACTTGCTCGATGCCATCCGTCACTTGTAAGATGTTGTTACTGAAATATTGGTATAAGTCAATAGCCCATTTACGATACATGCTTCACTTGTCACGCACAAATGTTTCATTATGAGGCTCCGGGGTAAATTAAATTTATTATTTCTCAGCGGATAATTAATAGAATGGATAAAATTTACCCCGGAACCTCATGCTGAAACCTTTGTGTGTGACAAATGAAACATATATCGAAAGTGGGATGTTAAGTACTTTTTTTTAGTTTGTGCATTGGTATCAGTATTTGAAAAGTTATTTGTAATGATATTAAAATATTTTAACGGGCCCTAAAACAACCACAGGGGCTGATCAAAGTCAGGACCCGGCTAAACCACAGATCGAATTGGAATTTAGCGTGTTGGATTTTGTTGAGAGAGGAAAACCGGAGAACCCGGAGAAAAACCCTCGGAGCAAGAGGGAGATACCAACAAACTCAACTTACTTGCACCACCCCGATGTAAGGAAATACTCACTAATGTAAACCTCATCAGTTATGTACGTCAAATAGGAGAAGTAAGTTTGTATAGGATCGGCTGAGAAAGGTGTAATAGAAACAGTAAGCGAATCGGTGTCCCGTATCAAGAAATTGTTTGGTTTCCATTTTGAAAACAGTAGCGATTTGCATACGCTTAAAAACCCCTTGCACATGACGTCACGCATCACGTGACAACTTCGCAATTGCCCACTTTAGAAACGAGTAGGGGCCTGGGGCGAGTTCGGTTTCGCAAAGGCGCTTGGGATCGTTACTGGGGACACCCTAATTGCAGAATACAAAGAAACATAGTAAATATCGCAATTAACTGTCCCCATGCAGTAACGATCCCAAGCACCTTTGCGAAACCGAACTCGCCCCATCCCTCTACTCGTTTCTAAAGTGGACAATACAATATACAATACGATACTTTTATTCACTCAAGCTAATTAGAGTAAAAAATATACAGTATATAAACTAGAGTTGGTAAACCTGAAGAATCCATGGGGTTATCTAGTCGGGTTTACCATATTCGCGCCATATTTTTCCTTCGAACTTTGCTAGCGTGGTGCTTTCAAGAAGGAGTCTCTCTAATCTAGTCGGATTACTTTCGTTGAATACTCGAACATTTGCTAACTTACTAACAATTTTCTTAGGGTATAAAAAGCGTTTGTTTCAGACAGACCGCCTCATAAAAATTTAATACCTGCTTACTACACAAGAATCGCAATGTTTTCCAAACTAGAAACCGTTTTTCCAGATATGCAACATGTTCGATTCGATATTACATGATGGATATGCATAACATTTATATCAATATAATGAATAAATAGTCCCTGTAAAACCTAGTGTTTGTGTCGGCGGGAAGTTAAATCTATCAATCAAAGGTTAATGAGTACAACTATATTCGATCTATTCACACGGCGGCCATGTTGAGTTGCAGGAAAATGAAAGTACTGAATGACTGGACCCGAGTGAAACAGTGAGTTTTCTTTCCCCGAGACCCTCAATGTTCCCCGAGTCGGGCCCGACGACGCGCCACAAATTTCCCGCGGTCTCAGTCCAAAACCCCAAGCTGTTGTTTCCATAGAAAGTGACCTATCACGTGATACATTCTCGTCCAATCGAAAAGGCGTTTGACTTGGGAGCATAACAAAAACTTTTGTTTCCCCCCGTCTAAACTCGTTCTGAAACTATTTAGCGCGAGGCTAGATATGGGAAATCTATTGTTTCTAGTTAGCCAACATGGCTGCCACGCGATAAGAGCGAATGCTAGCCGTTTTGGTAAGAAAGGTGCAGCGCAGAGCAAAACTCAAAACATTATCTTGGTTTGGTCCTCACTCACTTCCAGAATTCCTCGCTTGGGGTAGTCGCCTGAATCACAGTTGAGTTACCTGCAAGCCCAAGTACTGTGAAATTCTTCGCTGTTAAATTACTGTTCGGCTCCCTGTGATTTTAGAATAGCAGATTTTCAAGACATTTGAAGTGCATTAATTTTATAGGTCATAACAACATCATCTATTTGCTTTTATATTATATTATAATATAATATAATATGAATTATGGGACCATTGTAAGAACGCGCGAATTCATTGGCTGCTCAACGTGCTTGATTTTCTTATAATGCAGGAGAGCATAATTTCTTTCCGCGAAGATCGAGTTTCATATTATAAAACAAATAGAAGATAGTTCTCCTTATTGAAATTGTGTCGTCACAATGAACACGAACAAACATTTCAGCCAATCAGAATCGCGATTGTAAAATAAAAATGCTTTTAATTGCTTATCGAGATCAAGCTGAAGAAATATTAGGGCCATTTATACAAGAGGAAATAAACCGCAGCTTATCTAAGCCTCGAAGTTCACAAAAATGTGCTATTTATACGAGAGCTTAATTAAGTCGCTGCTTAAGTTGGACGCGAACTCTAGTTTTTGACCCGTTTATACGAACGTTCGCCGCTTTGGTAAGCCGCCATTAGGAGAGGAAGTTAGCCGGGGCTTATCTAGGCCGTGAACGATGCTTATAAATGCGTCAAAAACTGAAGTTCGCGACTAACTCGAACCACGGCTTCATTGATCCCTCGTATAAATAGCATATTTTTGTGAACCTCGCTGCTTAGATAAGCCACGGGTTATCTAGACCGTGAACGATGCGTAAAAATGGGTTAAAAACTGAAGTTCGCGACTAATTCAAGCCACGGCTTCATTGATCCCTCGTATAAATAGCACATTTTTGTGAACTTCGTGGCTTAGGTAAGCCGTGGCGAACTTTCTCTCTTATAAATGACCCTATTGTGTCTTGATAACAGCTCTCCGTGCGGTCCTTATAGAATATTATCATCATGTCGTTCATATAAGAATAAAAATTAAGGGACCCAACATAGTACTGTCGGACGCCACGTTTTGCAACTAGAAGTGCGCTGTTATTATATAAATTTAACAATTAAACATACATAATTGATAATGCCGTTTGTTGACTTACCGACACCAAGGAGTATTCCAGGCATTTCCGCAGGTTTTAAATGGAACCTCTGTTGCTAAACTCTTCCATAAGTACAGAAGACTCCAAGCGATGATCACGTTATAATAAATAGCAATGAATCCCGAGACTACAACCATCGCTACGCCAATACCTTTAGCAGCAGGACAAACAGAAGCCCAGGCTCCAGTAGCGCCCTTCCTTAGGTACTGACCAAGAGCTAGTTCCATGTAGAAGATAGGGATACCGCAGAACAGCAGCATTATGCCGTAAGGGATCAAGAACGAGGCTGGAAACAACCATAACATCCATTTTATAATGTACTTTAATCATCACAATCAATTATAATATAAACTAGGAGAGCATCCTATAATTCTAATTGTTTTATCATAACCAAACTACGGATTTATGTAGAAAAAAACCTCTGAAAACTTTGGAAATAAGTAATTCTTTGTAGTTTTTTGTCTGCGCGCCTTTCCGTCTATTATACAAATAGAGTGTGCCCGTCGAGGAACTATCAGCTGATAGTTGCCCACGTAAATTTGATGTTCTTAAAACTAATATAATCCCGAGAACGCATATATGCTAGTTTTTAAGAGTGCTGGCAATGCAGAAGTAGCTTTGATAAAACTAATTGAATCAAATTTCCAAGGGCAACTATCAGCCAATAGTTCCGAGACAAACACACTCTATCTGTCGTTATTGTTCATCACAAAATTGTATTCCACTCTCAGCGGGCACTATTACAGAAATAGAGTGTGTCCGTCGAGGAACTATCGGCTGATTGTTGCCCACGGAAATTTTATGTTCTTAAAACAAATATTATATGCTAGTTTTAAGAACATCAAATTTCCAAGGGAAACTATCAGCCGATAGCTCCGAGATAAACACACTGTATTTGTCGTTATTGTTCATCACAAAATTGTCTTCCGCTCTCAGCGAGCACTATTATACAAATAGACTGTGTCCGTCGAGGAACTATCGGCGGATAGTTGCCCGCGGAAATTTGATGTTCTTAAAACAAAATGCTAGTTTTAAGAACATCAAATTTCCAAGGGAAACTATCAGCCGATAGTTCCGAGACAAACACAGTCTATTTGTCGTTATTGTTCATCACAAAATTGTCTTCTGCTCTTAGCGGGCACTATTATACAAATAGGCTGTGTCCGTCGAGGAACTATCGGCTGATAGTTTCCCGCGGAAATTTGATGTTCTTAAAACAAATATAAGCCCGAGAACGAAGTTGTATTCCGCTCTCAGCGGGCACTATCGCCTGATAGTTTGCCTCCGCGGACTACAACTATCACGTCGCGGACGACAACTATCACGCCACGTGATCGCTTTTAGCCAATATATGAGCGCGCGCCAAAATTTTTGGTGAACTATAACGATCGACAGATGGTATCTGCGTAGCCAATGATATTGCTAGTTTGCCGACAGTCGGTGGCTTGTTTATGGTAATAGGGACCTTAAGCAACCAGAACGGCGACGGCAGTGACAACGGGACGTAGAAAATAATTTCTCCCGAAATTTGGTGTTTATTATTTCCCTTGTTCGCCTTCAATTGTTTTTCAAAACCAGATCTTCGAAAAATATAATGACTATAGAGTTCCGATCACGCCGAATGAAAAATGATTTGATTTACTTTCTACGTTCGCGTTGTCTTTAAAACGTACAATTTGGGGGTTTTACTTTTACGTTGTGTTTTTGCAGAGAACGGTGAAAATGTAGGCGACTACGTGCATTTTCACGTGCAGTTATTGTATTTCGTCGTCCTAGACGTTGCCGTCGTGGTTGCTTAAGGTCCCTAATGATTGATAGACGGTGCCTGCGTAGCAAATCATATTGCTAGTTTGCCAACAGTCGGTGGCTTGGTTATGGTAATGATTGATAGACGCTGCCTGCGTAGCAAATCATATTGCTAGTTTGCCAACAGTCGGTGGCTTGGTTATGGTAAAGATTGATAGAGGGTGCCTGCGTAGCCAATCAGATTGCGAGTTTGCCGATAGTCGGTGGCTTGGTTATGGTAATGATTGATAGAGGGTGCCTGCGTAGCCAATCAGATTGCGAGTTTGCCGATAGTCGGTGGCTTGGTTATGGTAATGATTGATAGACGGTGCCTGCGTAGCCAATCAGATTGCGAGTTTGCCGATAGTCGGTGGCTTGGTTATGCTAAAATGTATTGGTTACGTTTATTCTGCAGACATCGTAATGCACATTCCAAAATCATATATCCATTTTGTAAGTTTCGTATGGTTAAAACATTGATTGAACATTGATTGGCTCACCTCCGCCGTTCTTAAAACACAGGTATGGGAAACGCCAGATGTTTCCCAACCCGACAGCATAACCCACACAAGATAAGATAAACTCAGCCTTGTGGCCCCATTGCTCGCGTGCTGGATCAGCACCTTTTGCTCCAACTTTCATTTTTAAAACACCTTTGCAAGATTATTGCAAATCCAAACACTTGTACAGAATTCAACAGCTCGCGCGCCGCATAACTCCACCAGTTCACGACAAAGTGTTAATTAGCTATGACGTCACAATATGTTTCCAAAACAACATCGAATAAATGTGGTGCTAATCACTTTGGTGTGATAAGACGGGATCCAGACTTATCAAATTAGCTTGTTTACCTCCTAAACGAAGATATTGCATTACGCCTGGAGACATGGGACCTTTTGAAAATTGTTTGTGAATCAAAATCCTTCTTGTTTATTTACCGTTTTCGTTGAAGTGCGACCCTGAAAGTGTCAAGTCTCGTTTGGAAAACTGCACTTAACCGACCGTCGATCAAACGCGCATTCTAGTGCTTTTACCGTCTAGACTTCATTAAATTTTCCAGGGTCGCACTTCGATGAAAACAGTAATAAAATATTTTTCTCTTTGTTACATGTTGAATACATGTTTTTGCATTATCCCTTGGGATTAATTAGGATTTCTATAAATGCCACTCCTTCACGTGTTCATGCCACTTGATGTCGCATTTCAGCAGCGGCCTTAGTTTTCCTTGACATATTGTAGCTTTTTTATAGCTTGAGTAAAATTGTCTCTCAGTACGTATACAATTGCAATAACTTGTAATAAACGATGCCGTCAGCTGTGCGGTAATATTGTTCCTAAAGTATGTTAATAGGATGCTTCAAACCTTTAGACTCCAGAGGTAGAGGTTAATTTGCACTGGTTTGGAGAATACGTTTCCGGGTTTTTCCTCAACTGGGGGGTTTTTATCCCGGTTTTTCGTATCCGGCATTTCACCATCTAAAATCTAGCTCGCAATTGTACTATTATTATTGTACTGGACTACTGTTATTAGTTATAACACCAAATACTGCTGTAACCTTAATGTAATAAACGATGCTGTCAGCTGTGCGGCTCCCTCCAAACGTTGTTAACATTATTCTAATGTAGAAAATAGAAATACTTTCTATTTGGCTGAGCGTAGCGAAAGAAAATAGAATCGTTATCTATAACAAATGATGACGTACATATCTGGTATTGCTGTTCAAACTTTGTAATTTGTTTGTGTCATGGTGCCTCGCAATGTTAGATTGGTGGCTGTTAATTGGCTACAAACAGTTAAAGGGGCTATGTCATTGTGTTGTGCATGTATGGAGTCAATGTTAGATTGGTGGCTGTTAATTGAGTACAAACAGTTAAAGGGGCTATGTCATGGTGTTGTGCATGTATGGAGTCAATGTTAGATTGGTGGCTGTTAATTGAGTACAAACAGTTAAAGGGGCTATGTCATGGTGTTGTGCATGTATGGAGTCAATGTTCGATTGGTGGCTGTTAATTGGCTACAAACAGTTAAAGGGGCTATGTCATGGTGTTGTGCATGTATGGAGTCAATGTTCGATTGGTGGCTGTTAATTGGCTACAAACAGTTAAAGGGGCTATGTCATGGTGTTGTGCATGTATGGAGTCAATGTTAGATTGGTGGCTGTTAATTGAGTACAAACAGTTAAAGGGGCTATGTCATGGTGTTGTGCATGTATGGAGTCAATGTTAGATTGGTGGCTGTTAATTGAGTACAAACAGTTAAAGGGGCTACGTCATGGTGTTGTGCATGTATGGAGTCAATGTTCGATTGGTGGCTGTTAATTGGCTACAAACAGTTAAAGGGGCTATGTCATGGTGTTGTGCATGTATGGAGTCAATGTTCGATTGGTGGCTGTTAATTGGCTACAAACAGTTAAAGGGGCTATGTCATGGTGTTGTGCATGTATGGAGTCAATGTTAGATTGGTGGCTGTTAATTGAGTACAAACAAGTAAAGGGGCTATGTCATGGTGTTGTGCATGTATGGAGTCAATGTTAGATTGGTGGCTGTTAATTGAGTACAAACAGTTAAAGGGGCTATGTCATGGTGTTGTGCATGTATGGAGTCAATGTTAGATTGGTGGCTGTTAATTGAGCACAAACAGTTAAAGGGGCTATGTCATGGTGTTGTGCATGTATGGAGTCAATGTTAGATTGGTGGCTGTTAATTGAGTACAAACAGGTAAAGGGGCTAGGTCATGGTGTTGTGCATGTATGGAGTCAATGTTAGATTGGTGGCTGTTAATTGAGCACAAACAGTTAAAGGGGCTATGTCATGGTGTTGTGCATGTATGGAGTCAATGTTAGATTGGTGGCTGTTAATTGAGTACAAACAAGTAAAGGGGCTAGGTCATGGTGTTGTGCATGTATGGAGTCAATGTTCGATTGGTGGCTGTTAATTGGCTACAAACAGCTAAAGGGGCTATGTCATGGTGTTGTGCATGTATGGAGTCAATGTTAGATTGGTGGCTGTTAATTGAGTACAAACAGTTAAAGGGGCTATGTCATGGTGTTGTGCATGTATGGAGTCAATGTTAGATTGGTGGCTGTTAATTGAGTACAAACAGTTAAAGGGGCTATGTCATGGTGTTGTGCATGTATGGAGTCAATGTTCGATTGGTGGCTTTTAATTGACTACAAACAGTTAAAGGGGCTATGTCATGGTGTTGTACATGTATGGAGTCAATGTTCGAGTGGTGGCTGTTAATTGGCTACAAACAGTTAAAGGGGCTATGTCATGGTGTTGTACATGTATGGAGTCAATGTTCGATTGGTGGCTGTTAATTGACTACAAACAGGTAAAGGGGCTATGTCATAGTGTTGTACATGTATGGAGTCAATGTTCGATTGATGGCTGTCAATTGGCTACAAACAGTTAAAGGATCTATGTTATGGTGTTGTACATATATGGAGTCAATGTTCTATTGATGGCTGTCAGTTGGCTACAAACAGTTAAAGGAACTATGTTATGGTGTTGTACATATATGGAGTCAATGTTTGATTGGTGGCTGTTAATTGGCTACAAACAGTTAAAGGAACTATGTTATGGTGTTGTACATATATGGAGTCAATGTTTGATTGGTGGCTGTTAATTGGCTACAAACAGTTAAAGTCCCTTCCCTCGATGCTTGATTGAAATGATACGCGATAAATTCATTGAAGACTACGACTGTGCACAGGTTGTTAGTCATTTTTGAATTTTTTCTTGGTTTTAAAATCAACCCACATGTGAGCGAGGTTCGTCAGTCCATATGAAAATCACTAACAATAGGATATAATTACAGGGCAGTCCATGTAGTACCGTATCTCATCCCATCAGTTTGGAGCCATGGATTTTTTTAGAACTAACTGCTTGTTTTCACTTGGTGTCCTCGCCGCCATCTTGGTTGACGCTAACGAAAGATAGCTCGCTAGCTTCTGCTGTTTGGTCAACCAAATGAATATGTCACTGAATAAAGTTACTAAGGTTAGCAACCAGGCAATCACGGAGAGTAAACGTGTACTCCCCTATAGCTAGTAATTATAACTGTGTCCGTCACGGACTGCGAATATAAAGCATGACTTGCCGTATATGGTGCTAGTATAGTATCGCTAATATAGCATCGCCGCAGTCTCGCGGCGGCAATTTTTGGCAACAAAAATGGATTAGCTTCTGAAACAGTAAACTAGCGCGAGCGTGAGAAAGCGAGCTGTTTAGGTAGGGGAGGGGTGGGGTGAAAATGTAAATGTACAGACTGGCCATGTGACCTGTCTAATATGCTCAATATATCGGCATGCATATATTGAAGATCATCCGCCATCATCAGTGTTATTCCAATAAATTTCAACCGTACATCGTTCTACTGTTAACCAATTTAGAGGCGAGTATGGAAAGCGTATAAAACGTTAACCACATATATGAATTTGTAGTCGTTTCTAATGAGTTTGGATGCGCATTGCGAAAGACGACATCAACAGGAACGTTTGTCCTTTCTATTGTCCTCGTCAAATATATGTAACAGATGAGCGCGCTGGGAAGAAGAATATTACCGCTGATCACATTCGATATAACAGTGGGCTGTCACCGGAGCACGCGCAGGACTGTAATTAATATCGAGGCTACTATTATACAAATAGACTGTGTCCGTCGAGGAACTATCGGCTGATAGTTGCCCGCGGAAATTTGATGTTCTTAAAACAAATATAAGCCCGAGAACGAAGTTCGAGGGCTTATATGCTAGTTTTAAGAACATCAAATTTCCAAGGGAAACTATCAGCCGATAGTTCCGAGACAAACACAGTCTATTTGTCGTTATTGTTCAACACAAAATTGTATTCCGCCCTCAGCGGGCACTATCGCCTGATAGTTTGCCTCCGCGGACGACAACTAACACGTCACGTGATCGATTTTAGCCAATGAGCGCGCGCCAAAATTTTGTGGTGAACTATAACGACAGATAGTCGGCGAGGGACGCAGCCCCGAGTGAACTACCAAAATCGATAGAAACCAAGAGCGAGAAGTCTAATTGTTTTAACATAACCAAGTTACCGTCCTATCAACTTAGCGATCGCCGAGAAAACTGAAAAATACTCACAAAAAGCATTGTTCCAAGTTATTTTGGCCTGCAGCGCGCACACTATCGATCGTTAGTGTATACCACACCAGTGAATAGTGCTTTTCGCGCGTTCTGATTGGCTACTCCGGAGGTGAATACCCTTTGCTATTCATCTCCGAGCGAAGCAGCGATCATCTCACGCGAGTTTTGTCCATTTGACAGGGAAACAAACTATTTGGTGCTGGCTATTCACTTGTGTGGTATTATATACTAAACAATTATTCACCTCAGTGTCGGTGAATAGTGATGGGTATTTACCACTATTCACCGACACTGAGGTGAATAATTGTTCATTAGACGGCGCATGGCTAGCCAATCAGATGGCGAGTTTGCCAATAAACGCCGACTGAGTTATACTAATTTTAATTAGCCTAAATTAAAGCACCCATAACTCCACCCAGATTCTGTAGAAGTCTCCCCCGAAGCAGTGCGAAAATGATTTTAAATTCAATACAATTACAACAGCTGAAGTCAGAAAATCACTGCGTTCCTTGAATACCGGAAAGGCCACAGGGCAGGACTCCCGTGTCTACCATTAAGATAATGTTGCTGACATAATTTCGTACCCTCTAGCTCGCGTTTATTTTTAAACTCTCCATACAAAGCGGTATCAATACATTCATGAGTGGAAGATAGCCAGAGTATACACCTTATTCCAATATGCCTGCTCTTATTTGCATAATGCCAAAAAAACTTCGGATAATGCCGTCTTTATTAAAGCATGCAAAAGTATAAGTAATACTGAGCAGTTTGAGAGTTTGGTCTTTCATTGTTGCAAAGTTGTTGACATTTAAATACTTTGTAAATCACGAAAACGAGGCTAGTAGGTACAACTGGCTCAAACCCATACAAAACTCTATATATTGAAATCTCGATAACTTAGTACCATTTTATGCTATCACCCCTAACATTCAGAGTATTGCTAATCTTGGCATACTCTTTAACGTGGTAGCATTCAACTGTTATTTACTGCTCTCTATACTACTCAAACAAGATTTGCCATTTTGGAATAAAGTGTATCTCCTGCTCATAAAGGCGAATCTACATGAAGTTGGAAAGAGATTCTCCATTTTACCAGTGAGATTATCCATGAAATTTTCATGCAAAAATCGGCTCTAACCTGAATGGCTTTCAGCTGAGTTTTCAGGCTTCATCTAATTTCAATTTATCCTTTCTCAGTAAAGTGTCTGTACGCTGAAATATTGCGTACAAATACAACCAAGAACAAGAGCATGGCAGTCTACCAATCAAACTCGGGCCGACAGAGATTTCACTCTAAGGACACGGGCTAGTAAACCCCGATCGGGTGACCTTACGGTAATCACTCTAATCTGGCTACGCTGTAAATTCCCAAGAATTTCTCTTTTATCGTGCGCTAGCATATAAATATATCACTCAAACGAGAATGTTACCTAGTAAAATTTACTAGCAATTAATTTATGCTTTTTGGCTGCTCGACCTCGAAATTTGATACGGATCATCTCTGACAGATAAATTGATAGTCCTGACCTGGCCTCTCTTTCGACCGCTCCGTAGACTGGAAGGTCACGGGAAAGAGAGTCCATGAGATACAGTTGAACCTCCCGTAAGCGACCACCCTCGGGACCTGGAAAAGTGGTCGCTTACGAGAGGTGGGCGCTTACGAGAGGTATTGAATGCAGTGATTTGAATTCAACGGCTGCGAGATAAAACGGGCTTTTGTTAAGTGGTCGCTTAATAGAGGTGGTCTGGCTACATAGTCCATAATCGTGCCTTGAGAGTGTGCAATTATAAATTTGTACCAAAAGTTTGAACAACTAGAAGCATTATTTAATCAATGCAAAGGGAAGATGTATTCGTCAACTTCAGCACTGCATGTGTTTGGAAATCGCTGGTTTGTACTTTAATTCCTTTCGTATGTGATTCTTTAAGATCTTCACCACAACAGACTTTTAATTCGTCAATTATAATTTTGATTTTTCCACTCGTATCTCTCAGGATGGATGATCAAATGTCTAAACTAAAGGAGCACGGGGTAACAGCAGTGAAAACGAAATGCATGGACTTGAACCTTCGATCTATGTATAAATACCAATTGTTAATGCTCTCACCTGAAGGATTTAGTCCTAGTGGTCCATACGAGAAGCAATAAAGACTCTAAAGCAAGACATTGTTTGTGTTTGTGTTGCTGGAGGACGTAGTTGCGAGAACTTCTGCATTGAGATTATCGGCCATTTTAAACCTTCAAATAATACTGTATCCGGTAAACGCCGCGAATATTCCCGCGAATTTGACCTTATTCCTGATTGGTCAGTTTTGAGCATGCGCATGCAATATCTACTGGACTCTCTTTCCCGCGACCTTCCAGTCTACGGAGCGGTCGAAGGAGAGGCCAGGTCAGGACTAATAAATTGAATGATTTAGCCGTAAATCATTTCAAATTAAGTGACTACTCAGATTTACGTGATAACTCAAGCTAGGAATTCAAATCACGTGTAACAGGAAACTGCTTACGGTCCTAATAAGGACGTAATATCACGAGTTACCGACGTTAAATAAAGTTGCCTTGCGAAACAATTCCAATATTAAAGCGATATAACTTGGCTATTCAGGAGGCCTTTTCGTAGTAATAAAGTTCATGTCTTTTTCTAAAACCTCGGTCAGTCGTTGCTTGAAAATTGTTCTCCCGTGTGCAAAGCGCTGGATTAGCAAGTGGTGAAAAATAGTGTCGATTTCAGGGCAAATTCCATTTGAGGGTATAGGTGATTGTCAGTAGAGAGCTCTAGTTTCCTTCTTGATAAAATGTCTCTAAAAGGTCCCACATTGCGAAACAATCACCTAAACAACTTCAATAAGCTCAATAAGATATTTTCTGCCGGTAGGTATCGGGAAAGACCATTCACACAGGGCGAAGATAAAATAACTTCACAAATCGAGAACCTATTTAGCGGCAAAGACCACAGGTAACCCAACAAACCACGAGTTGGGGAAGCCTGATTTCACCATCGTTCATTCAGTGTGACGTAATCGGGCTTTTACGTAATTATCGGCGGTGACTAAATACAAACCTACCCCCCATGGGTTGATGCAGGCGGTGTTCGTCACGAGATTTCACGATCACGAGTTTGGTCAATCAGCGAGCTATATTTGAACAATAGTCTTGCTGTCGGGAATGCAAACGTTTTCGCAACATTTCGTTAACTAAGTTTACTGAATTTCTCCATATTTATGGTCTTCCTTTGCCTTTTTTGAAAAATAATGTTTCGGAAATTGAAGAGACATGTATGATATACCATACTAATTTGGAGCTGTTGCCAAAGACATCACAAAGTATGGTCCCTCATGTTTTGAAATTTCACACAAAACCAACTACTTCACATTCGTTGTGGATGTGTAGTTAATTTAGCCCTTCTTCTTTTAAAGTATCAGGGTCTTATCCTTACTTAAAACTGTTATATTTTGTATTTATTATTATTTAGATGTGTGTAATCTATTTTATAACCTATAAGTGTTCTTAGCCCTTTCACTCCCCATGGCACTATTACTGGTTTAAGTCTGACTAAGTCCAAAAAGCAATGCCCTGAGATTACCACACACCTTAATGTATAGACAAATGATCCTATTGAACTGCATTAGGCATATTAATAATTAATAATTTCATCTAAACCTCCTTTCTTTGAATAAGTTAACTATAGTTAACATTATTTCACTTCAGGAAAAGGGCCGGACTAAAATGACAGTTACAGAAAAAAAAATTCTCCTCGGAGTCTTAGGCCCGGTTCAAACGTCGAACTTTTCATGCGCCGAACTCAATTAGATCAAAAGAAGCCGCCTAATGATCTTTTGTTTCAATTGAGTTCGGCGCATGAAAAGTTATGTATAACCTTTTTATAATTCTAGATTAGTAATCATTATTTTTATTTATTTTAACATTGTGTTGCGTTGTATATAGTTTTGTATATATAGTAAGTTGTAGATTTCTACTTGATGTAAAGCGCACTCTGCCATTTATGGAGATTATTATTATTATTCATTCTGTATCTATTACTTACTGCTTCCAGAACTACTATTACTAGCACGCACTATCGCCGCATGCATTACCTATAAAATCACCAGGGCTCGTCTAGAATAGTGTGTGGGCTCAGTGTTATATTTAGCGAGATACTCCTTAAGTCTACTCCTCCTCACCAAAAAACAACAGGAGCAATACCACCAACCAAGAACAGCGTTGTTTATTTTCAACATTCGTTAAAAGGCTGACACTAATCCGTAGATAGCAAAAGCCAGTCAAGGCGGGTAGAGAAAGGCCAAGACCGAAAACGATGTCGCGACTTTGAATTCGTTTTTCATTTATTCAGATATGCATGTCCACTGGTCAGTCTTTGTTTTTACCACAATGTAATACTGCAGAACGATTAGTTCGTGAATTTACCTTTGCAGCTATAATCATATCATGATTAATTCGAAAATCATTGCATTCATAAGAACCAGACTGTGGGATTTTTAAGCTTGGCTTGGTACTTGTTGCTTTTGATCGGGACAAGATGTGTACTACCTTAATCGTTATAGAAACATAATTTTTTTTAATTGGTAAGAAGATTTAAAGCTTAATGTAGCGCAATCTTTTCCGGTCAAACGACAAGCGACATTCTCAGGCCGAAATGGATTGTGGGTATAACTGTCGAGCTGTGCGAAACGAATAAACTATACGGTGTAATTAGAAAACTCGATTCGCAGGAGAACATTAATATTCATCTTAAAGTTTTGAACCCCGAAAACAAACGAATTCACCAGACTTTCAGCTACAACTACGGTCCATTTCTATCTTGGAATGTCACTTGTTGTTTGCCGTTTTCCGGGAGAACTTTTTTTGAAATAGATGTATGTAATTAGCATATCGACATTAACATCCTTATCATCTTGTATTTTATACTAAATAAGTTACGAAGAGCTCTCTTAAATCGACATTTTTTCCTTGGATTTCGTAAGGTGAATGGTATTCTATTTTATAGTGTTACTCAAATTCTTGAGAATGAGTGTTTTTGTTGCTTAAGGTTACCGGATACCTTCGCGGGTCTCTCTCGTTAATAATTTTGTACGCGCGTTGTTTTAAAGAAAACTATAGAAACCTATATACCTCTGTAAAGCTTATGAAGTGTAGAATACGCTGAATGGATTTGTTTAAAAATATATTTTATTGTAAAGCAATGCTAAGCCAACAAACGCAAAACTGACAAGGTTTATAAAAGTGAATTAGCAGCCTTCGGGTTAACGCATAAGAACAATTCAACTGCATAATGTTAATCAGCATATGACAGCCTAAAAAAGGGTGTGAGCATTTGTTAATATTTTACTTCATTCAAATGCAATTCATTCCTAAAGTTTTTGTCTTCAATAATGTCCGAGTCACATCACGCGGGATAATCTACGAGGAAAAATACTTTGAATATTGCTAAACGCTCACACCCTTTTCTTTGTCAGTAACTTATCTGTCTTTTGGCCGAGTTTCATCAAAATCTGGCAAGTCTGCATACCCTATTAATTCGTTCAAAGAGAGGGGATACGAAGAAAAACCTAGTCGGAGATTTGGCGTGTAAAGTTTTGTGAACATTTCACACCTCATCAAGGCAAATGTCAACACTTCGAACCAACTAGCCAATGACTACGCAAGGACCCCTGTAGCTTCAAAGCAGTAGTGAAATTCGCGGGAAATTATAGACTCCGATGTGAATTCATCGCTGTTCGCGTCCTCAGTCTCTTCAAATGACTTGCTGGTTCCTGGTAAGCCAAACGACAGTTTAAGCCTGCTGGCGCTGCTTATATTTGGAGTTGACACTGAAGTTGAAGGTTGTTATTCGCTGCCTTTCGCGCGTTCTTCGAAGCACGAGCCTTTGTCGCTGTTCGCGAGCTCAATCCGGCTCGTTTTACCGAATTCCTCCTTATCGCCGGTTTCCTTTCTTTTTCGGTCCAGGGTTCGCTTTGTTTTACTCAAGGACTCTGCTTTTCTCTTTTGGATTTCCCCATACAAACGATTGATAAAAGACTCTAAATGCACATTTGTTATTTCGAAGAAGGGAAGCTACAACAACAGTATGCAAATTACGTTACTCGGATAACAGCTCCCGCTAAAAGTCCACGGGGTGCCCGTGGCACATAAAGGGATTACAACGCCTCGGTGATTTATTTAGTTTCCTTCTAAATACGTTTTTTCCAAATATCTCGCAAGCTTTTATATCTTTTGAAATAATTTTTTTTCTAAATTGTAGAACAATCCATAAACTTTCCAAATAATCAATAATATTTTTTTACAAAAAAACATGCCTTGAAGGTATCCGGTAACCTTAAGTCTGGATATGTATTAAGTATTGGAGCTACTTTGTCAGTGACTAGAACGCAGCTGGTTTTTATCTCTGCCGCCTCTCACTGTTTGAAATTCACCAGCCAGAAACACCTGGCTTTCTTGTTAGACCGCTATGTAGGGAATTGAAAGCTTAGCTGTTATAATGATATTATAAATTAAAGTGCTAATGAAATGAAAAAAATCGATCCCGTTTTTATTTGATTTCATTAAATTCTAGGCTTCTCTTAGTCATTTTGTGCAATTAAAAATCAATTTGAACTATCATCTTACTTTGAGAAACCTTGACGAAGACCATAATTTTTCTAATACAAGCCTTGCAGCCAGCCATATTTTTACTTTTGTGAATATATAAACGAAGTATGGAAAACGTTTTCATTCATTTGCTACTTCCAGCGTTGCATGAGGCCCAACTGTTAGTGCTCTCTTCACCTGCTCCGGCTGCCACTAATGTAGTTTATTATTCGGCAGATCAGAGAGCGAGCAAGATAGCTCTGAAGCCTGCAAGTTAATTGCCTAATGGTTGCTGTGAGGCACTTGAATAGTTTTCATCTTACCAGCTAATGATATTTCGCAAGCGCTTGATGTACCTATTTATGTACACAATATGGAAAATATTTGTATTGACCAAGACCATTGAGAATGTTTTATGGTCTTGGAATAAAGAGAGAATATCATATCGCCGCCTGTATACGCAACCTATCTTCCAGTGTTCTTCAAGTTAAACATGCATGAGAAAATAAATACTGTATCTCCAGGCAGCCCTGTGATTTACTTTTATTTCATGAAAACCATCTGGTGAACATTTTCATTTCCAATTATTTATCAGGTCAAAATCAAATAGATTTGCTCAAGATAGTGTTGTCTCTTTTCAGCGTCACATTTTAGATACATTACGAGGTAAAAAAGTGCTCAAATCATACAAATTACATTTTGATCCGTGGTGTGATAGCCCGACAACACACAAAACCGTCACAAATAGCCATTTTGGAACAATTTTTTTTAAATAGTCGAACTTAAAAGCAAATTATTTTAGTATATATAATAATCTAACCGGCGATTGAATACATTTCAACTGTTGTAAAGCATTCTTAATGTATTTATGTACAATTGTTTTTATTTATTACACTTTACCACTCGAAGGTTGACAGAGAATCTCAACAGGCTCCTCTATGGAGATCTCCGAGGGCCTACGATTTAACGTCCTTATCCGAGAAGATGTGAAGGTCTAACCATTTGCAGTTCGAGAGGGAAATTGATTCAGCACCTCCTACTCAGAGGCGGCCTTCACCTCCTCGGCAACATTGGCTATCCCAAAAAATAGCCTACCCTGAAACAATACAAACCCTATAACCCTAAAACAATGGAATTATTTGTCACTGCAATCCAAATGGGGTCCAATAAAATGCAAGGTTTTTTTGAGAGGTGAAGGCCTCCTGCCATCGTATATCAGATACAATCCGGTTGCTCATATTGTAAATAGTACATTAATGTATATAAACATCTATATACATTTTTAGAATATAAATTTATATTGTATTTCAAGGAAAATCAGAACGTGTTCATTTCATGTCGTTTTTATGCAATGTCTATTTAGCAGTGATCTAAATTTCTTCCAATAACTTCTTTCTTACATGATTTTGTCTCATTTAAGAGTACTTACTTTGCATAACGGTCTTGTATAAAGAAACATACATTTATAAGACTCTTTATCGAGCAAAAACTGGACGCAGGTTGCGATCGATTGCGCGGAAATTTTTGTAGCATTGACCATGAATACCACAATCAAACCATAAGCCCATTAGAACAATGAACCAGTTAATATCCATGGGAAGATACCACAAGCAAACCATAAGCAGATATTCAATATACCTTTATCGCGCAGTAGTCATGTTGCTATAAGACATATACAAAAGCAGATTTATTGAGAGAAAATTTGTTTTGATGTTTAAAAATTCATCTCACGTTCTACTCAACCGATTTCGTTTATTTAAAAAAGATACTTCTCTGCAACGTAAGGAGAAGAATATTCAGTTACTTGAGATCTATGTTTTTTAAAAGACACACTTTTGCTTAAACCCCCTAGTCAGTCGTTGGGTCGATGTTGGGTTCAGTTTCCTTAAATAGCCAAAACGGCGACGTCTGCGAGGACGGGGCGTAAAACGAGTTTTCTCCAGAAAATTCTCGTTTATTGTTTCTTTGATTCGTCTATAATTGTTTTTCATATTCAAGTTTTCGAAATATTGAATGAGCACTCGAGTATCCGTTAAGGGTTGTTTTGTTTACGTTTTCTTTTAAACCTAGAACTCATCGTTTTGACTCTGTGGTTTTGTAGCTATGCAACGGCCAAACCTGCGTGCATTCTCACGTGCAGTTATTATATTTGGTCATTAAGGGGAGGCCATTAGAAATCAAGGGAGTGCAATTAAAAACAAAAACATTTCGTGCAAGTAAAATGGGCCCCAAAAAATTCCTATAAGCACTTGTTTACCCAAAAAAATCGTTCAAGAGAACATAATCGGATCCAGGAAAATTACAGTGTCCAAAACAAATCGTGCGGACCTCGCATAGTCCCTAGAAAATCGTGCAGAGTTAAAAGTGGCAAAAAACATTTCATGCACAAAAAGTTACCAACCCCTCCCCTGATTTCTAATGGTCGAGGGATGGCATCAAAAAATATTCTAAGGTAGCTCCATCGCAGGCTCAATATTCGTGGGGGTTTCTTCCGAAAAAAGCCTACATCCAGTCGTATGCAATTGAACTATCAAATATTAATGTTTTCTAAACACTTGTTCATTTTCGCATTTTACATTAAGTACTAACAGTTAAGACCAAAACGAAAAGAGCATAAACGTTGGTTCATTTGAACTTAGTCTCTCCAGTAAATCCAGGCAGTTAATTCCGAACGTTGAACCGAGGGAAGACCATTAAAGCAAGACAAAGGTAAGTCGGCACTTTCTTCATACTCCAGAAAATTACCCGTCACTTTGTGCCGAAATTCAATATAAAAACGACAGTGAAATCTGCATGTTGTAAAAAGTGCATTTTCACATATGAAAATGGTCAGCTTGATAGCGATTACTTTACAATTGGATGGCATATACCATTTCGAAAGGTGTTCTCGTCGGTAAGAGGAAAAGCTCTTCCTGTTAAAATAATTTAAGCTTTTTACGTTATGTAAAGTAACGTAAAACGCTAATTCTGTTTTCCGTGATCCCTAGAAATGTAACCTGAAACGTATAACTTATAGATTTATTTACTTGAAGTGTCCGTTTCCTACGCGTGTGAGCTTGTATTGAGAAACATTGAGTAGCCGAACTTCATGGCCGGATCGAGGTCTTAACGCTTGAATACCAAATTAAATTATTATGAAAATGTCTCTGCCCTATGTAGTCTGATCCACGTCATAACAATGTATTTTTATGATCAGTCTTTCCTTCTCCTTTTCATATTGTCATAAATGTAGTATCGATTCGATACTTAATCTGCATCAGTTTATTAGTACCGAACTATTAAACAAATGTATTAGCTCTCATATATGTTGATCCGGGGAGTGATATTTTGAAAACAAATTGAGAATCAATCTTTCTTATTTTTGTGTTATGGAGAAACGACTTCGGTCACATCAAAGTATTTTTTATTAATAAATAAGTTCCGGTATAAAAGGTCATTTCAACCCTTTGGAACCGTCAAAATTTGAAATTCAAATGCAAAGCAATGCAGAAAATAGACAAGTATGTTATTTCTCTCCTGTTAGATTTTAAGTTAAAAATTAAACAAGCCATAAAAAAGTGAATATATATTCATTAATGACTAGCAATAGTATTTTATGACTGTTTAATAAATCTGTAGCCCTTGCTACGAAGTTAAACATTTACTTGGCTGAGTTGAATTTCGCGCGATACGCAATCAGTAAGGAGCCTCAAACGGAGCATCACATAGATGTTCACTCCAAATTATTTTTATCCAACGAGAAAAAAAGGCTGGTCGGTGCTGGCCACGTGTCTCCGCTACAAAAAAAACTGCCATAAGAATCAGCCTGCGGTAACAAATAAAATATTGGTCTTCAGATACAGAGTCATTTATTTATCCATAATTTTTTTTTACTACTTTTAAGCTAGTGATCTTTGTTTCTGTGGACTACATAGTGATCGAGGCCATAGCAACTTCCTAACAAGAGCGTTTGAAATATATAAATAACATGAAATGCGTAAACAACGACGGAAGCCTAGCGACGGAAGTAAAAAACCAGGCTTAACACGAAGTTCCGGTATAAAAAGGGAGTGCAGAGGTTTGTCACCTTCAGCCTTTGTGGAGTGGGCAAAATACTTTAGCTGGTTCAAGTCTGTAATGACGGCTGCAGACGTGCTATGGCTACTCGTTGGACGCATGTGATATCATTGTGGATGAAACTCCCTCAGTCTCATCCCGTGACCCATAATATCCACTAACCATGATGCAATGCGATGTAAAGCTATATGCAGTTTCACTTCCTGAGATCCCAAGTACCTCCAGATAAAGTTATAAATATACTGATACAATTTCCCCAGCTCCATTACCTTACTTGTAATAATACTTGTAATTGGAAGGGTGTGGCATTCTGAAGTTCCCTAGAAACCTCTTTAATAATGGAGAGTAGTTTCTCCGCGAGAGTTACCCCGCCATCGGTCCCTGAAACGGATATTTGGTGGGTGTCATTTGACGATTAACAAAAACTAACAAGAGGCCAAAACGCACATTCAACTCCCAAACTTATATGATAGAGAAGAGTTCGTATGAGTGGGACAAACTACGGCATGTCTGTAACCGTGATGTACTGTAACTCTGTGATTTGATTGGATCAGCAAGACAAAAACAACGGGAAACCATTTCAACGTCGCGGCATGCCGTACGGTAACCGTGCTGTAGTCAGTGGTGTAGTTTCGCCCACTCATACGAAATCTGCTCCATATGCATTGAAGTTTCGTATTTTAGTTATTTAGCCGTGTGCTAAAAGAAGTAAGAAACACTTAGTCCAGTGTCATCTCGATGCCAATCCAGTCAAAAATATGGTACTAAAATAAATGGAACTAATGGTAGGACCGATATACGCGATGGGGGTAACAATCCCAGCACAACCGCTGCAAGAGTCGAGCAAAAAGAACACTAGAGTGCCCTGGGATCATTACTCAAAGAAAGAGAGTAAGATGAGAATAGATAGACTACTGGGTGTATACAACTTATTACGTATAAATCCCTCCAATAATGCATGTACAATAGAACTCTAATGTTTATGTAATACATTGATTAGTTTATTCCCCACAGTTCATTCTATTCAGTTTAGCTAAACTATGGGCCTTTTGCAGGAATGCAATCACGTGGATGTACTGGGTGGCAAAACAAACTTAAACTTAAGTCATGATATATTTAATGGCACTTGTTCGAGATCGGTAGTGTTATTAGCAAAACCTGTTTGCCGGTAAATGTATTTTCCACCTCCAATCGATTGCCGATCTTTCTGCTTGCCATCTATCATTCATGGCAACGCCTTTTCCATGAAGATCACAAGCTCAATTTTGTCTGCTTAATACAAATAAATGTAAATTTAATTTAAAATTAGAAATATAATTCGAAATAAGTGAGAATAAAAGTTGTTGTTGTTGTGTTGTCACTTCATTCGTTAAAGAACTATTATATCAGCTTCCTGCAAAAGGCCTATTCTAAAGTTCTTGTACAGGCTTTGACATACACCCAAAGTGGTTTCCTCTTCCGCTATATTATGCGGAGTATCCATATACAAGACTGGTGGTGACCTCGATGTACTTGAGCACCTTGAAACGTCCCCGGCAGATTAAGCCACAACATAATTCCCAGGATTTTGTTTTCCTGAGCCATTGACCACACGACCGCATGGTCGTACTTCCCTGGCCTGCCAACTCTTCCAAAGCAATTGCAGGGCACCAATTAGGCAATAGGCTTGCTAACTGGCACATCATAAAAGTACCCGTGTAACCAACAAGAGGTTTACGCAATTACTTATCTTTCCAAACTGAGTCTTGATTTAAACTCATGGAGGGCGACAACAGAATGACGATTCCCTACGCCATTACTCATAGTGGATTTCATTCCACTATGAGTAATCGCTCGTTAATTAAATCCCAAATAATATTTCCCCTTACAGAGGACCTGCGAACCGCCAATTAGCATTCTTTACTCATTTAAACGTCTTATATCTTCTTTACAAGAGCGGAAAACTGTCAGAACGCTCATTGCCCAATTAATTAGGGGAAATAAAACTATTGTAGATGTTGCACACCAATTTCAACCAACACTACAATTTCAAGCTGAGCATATTTAGAACGCAGATATCGTACCCTATTTTTTTGGCCAGAACATCAACAGTCCCAATTCTGTCATTACACTGAATAGCATCTCGACAGCGTCCACTATTTTCAGCTAACGCCAAATTGCCTACGTGGTATTCACACAGAATAGCCACATTATTTTCGGCTGACACATATTAGCTCACGTCAAACTGCCCAGGTATATAGTATTTCACCAGTTTCTGACTGAACCCGATGTCTGTCATCTATTTTTCCAATTAAATGATAGTATAAGACATCTTTAGATATTCCCAAGAGGATGATACAAATTGCCTGCCAACCCCTATCAAAACTTTTCACACACATTTTTAATGAATCGATATCTAGCTGTATTGTACCAGATGTACTAAAAGTCTAAGGTAACCCCGATTTATAAAAAAAATGGTATAATGACTGATGCCGACAACTACAGACCTTTAGCGACCTGATCTCCATTTAGCGAAGTTATAGAACGGCTAGTATATACTCCACAGAACGAGCAATACTTGAATTAACTTACAACCTCAAATCAGCAATAGATAACATTGAAACAAATTACCTTTGCTTATAATTCCTAGATTTTTTCAAAAGCATTTGATATTCCATGATATTCTACTAAGAAAACTCGAAAATATGGTATCCGAGGACCCGCTCTAACTTGGTTCAGCAGCTATCTCTACGAACGGACTCACCATGAAAATCAAGTGTGGAATCCCTCAAGATCGATACTAGGTCCTCTCCTATTCCTACTTTATATAAATCACTTACGCAACTCCTCAAATACATTTTCTTTTTGGATTTTCGCTGACGATACTTACATTTTCTTGTCACTTACCAACTCCAAATAACTTGAAAAAGTAATGAATGAAGAACTGAAACTGTGTTTAAATACTGTGCCATTAATAAACTCTCGATCAACTTAAAAAAAATATACATGATTACAACTACAGCTCAAAGCAAAAAAAATATTCCCAACATTAACCGTAAACACTATATTAAATGTCTAGAAATATTCATAGATGAGCATCTAATTTGGAACAGCCAAAAAACACATGTAAATAACAAAATAGCCAGAAATTTATGGATAATATATCAACTTAAGATATTACCCCAATTTACAAATGCTTAAACAACTTTACTACACACTTGTATGCCCATACTTGAACTATGGCATCACAAGCTGAGGAAACACATACAAAACCATGCAAACTCACAACACTTACCAAAAAAAAGCATTAGAAGTATATTTTTTTTATTAACAAGAACCATACATGTATTTCAAGTTACTTGAAAATCTCAATTTTGAAAATATTTTCAAATTACAGATAGCAATTTTTACTAACACCAAACTGCCCTGGTGGTATTCGTATTGGCTGATCGAGCATAGACATGTTAATTACTAACAGCAGTACAAACACAGTTAATTTGATGCAAAAACTAGTTAATTCTATGTAAAACCTAGTTAATTCACTTCTCTTTTACGTTTTTGCATCTATATTATTAACCGGTAATCATTAGTGTGCACGTTCAATTAACGATTAATAGTGCGAGTACAGTGATTTGTTTGAAAATTCCGTAACAAATAACACGAGTCCGCAGGACACGAGTCCGCAGGACGAGTGTTATTTGTGGAATTTTCAAACATCACGAGCACTTTAATTGTTAATTGAACTTGCACACTAATGATTACCGGTTACTGATAATATAGATGTAAAAACGTAAAAGAGAACTAGATTAACTAGGTTTTGCATATAATTAACTAGTTTTTAAACCGAATTAACTAGTTTTTGCACCGAATTAACTAGTTTTCGCATCAAATTAACTGTGTTTGCACTGCTGTTAGTAATTAACATGTCTATGCTCGATCAGCCAATCAGAATTGAGTATTTTCGTATCTATATTATTAGTATAGGAAATGATATGGTTTCAAGTGCAATTCGGGATAAGTTTTGAGGGGTCTTGAAACCTCACGAGTTCCAATTTATCCCGAATTGCACGAGAATACCATATGATTTCTATTTAATAAACAGATACAAAAATTCGAACAAACTTTGTATATTTAATATTCATGAGAGATCGTTCGAGTGTTTCATTGGACCACACATAAACAACACACCATAATAAATTTCACACTTTGAAAGGAAGAGGTTTCATTAGCAGCGTGCAAATTTTGAGACAATCTAACCAATATTCTGCCAAATACCTGGCGGTTTGGAAGACCTGTAAGAACAAGAAGTACAAAGAACTCGGCCAATGTTTGTGGTTGAGGCTGCATGAACATCAAAACATGGCCATTAGACTCGGACCAAAATTGAAGAAAACTCGACAAGTGTGAAGCATAGCTTGGTTGGCTTTGACTGCTCATTACGGCTGGAAAAGATAGCCCAAGGCTTGAATTTAACGAGTTACAAAACCGGTGGTATCTCCAGTGGAAATCGGTAAATCGCGATGGAAATTTGAATTTGACGGCTTAATTATTCGACCGTTTCACTGTAGTCATTGAGCGACTGAATTGAATATTCCAGTGCCGGCATGGCCATGCAGTCAATTTCTGGAGTGAGCGCTCGTCTTTCACAATAACAGTTTTCTTCAGCTTGCTAGTTTGAAGCCAGAATTCGGTGAGTACCGGCCAACTGATCTGTGTTTATTAAGGATTCTTGGGTGCCTTTGCCGAATTGATAATTGTTGTTGCTTGTCTTAAGTGTTTCCTCGTTTTCCTTAGCCATACATGTACTTCGAGTTTTATTTAGTGTTTTCGAACGTGTACCAGTTTGAAGGTGAAGTAGTTGTTCCCTTTTTCCTTTGAGAACTTTTTGTGAACAAAAAACAGTTTAAAATAAAATTATCTCTTGTGGCTATTTAGCGAGTCTTATCTCTTTAAACGGCAGTCAAAAATATGTTAACAAGGCTCGTAGGCGGCCTTGGTTTTACCTCCGCGAAAATCATAGAGAGATTTCTTAAGCTCTTTCGTTTGTTCGTTTTGGTTCTTTCCAGGTTCGCCACAGAAAATGCCAGTGTAAGGTACTTTTGATCGTTTTTGTTTCGTTTTTATTAGTCAAGACAAGCACATGACAAGGACCGTAGTTGAAAAATGTCATTCAGGGCCTGATTATATTTCCATTTCCATTTTTTATTCGCACTATTTTCATAATTGTACAAAAGTTGTTACAGCAGTAGAAAACTTAATAGATTCCAGAACATAATTATTTTGATTTTAGATGATATGTGCGTAGTGGCCAAAGTAGCTGAAGCTTTCGTGTTGGCCGCTACCACAGTGAAAATAGATAGTCGAGGAAAAGAATCAATATTATAAAGTAGAGAAAAAAGGTGAGAAAATATTTTACATACAATATTGGTTAATATGCCAGATAGAATTTGGGTATGCCAAACATGGTTGGATAACGTTAATAAGTATTAACCAAACTAGCTAGTATTTTATCCACGGAAACGGATTTATCCACCCTTTGACCAACCAGGCCCTGTTGTGAATTGTCTGCATATTTACTCAGTAACATCTGCCATTTTGGATCGGAGACAAATTCTTGAATTTTTTCCGTCTATCTGTTAATGCAATTTTAGCTCTTTGAAAAATCTCACGAGTTCAAATCAATCCAGAATTGCACGAGAAAGCCATATGATTACTTGTTAATAATATTCATCCGCGCATATTTGTGCTTTTTCTCGTGATGTTATTCAAAAGATTTGCTTCAGTTTTTCAACTTCTCCTGGCTGTAATAAATGTGAAAATATATCATATAGTTAGGGTCGTATCATTAAAACGAATATGGTTATTAGTTATATATGTAGATAGGTAAAATGTTTCATTACTAGCAATGTCTGCAAATATGATTTTGTTAACTATATACTGGTAAGCGAAAAGGCGGTTAATTAACGGCCCCTGCAAGGGCGGTACATAGACGAACACCCCCAAGAGCCGTTAAGTAATTATAACAGCCCCTGACAGATCGATAAATGAAGAAACTCCCCCAAAGTTCATTTATACACCGACCTTTCAGGGCGATAATCTGTATATAAGTTTTTATATACAATTATCCACGAAAAAGGCTAATGAAATAACCCAATTTTTCGCAATATACCTGATAGACCCTTTCAGCTTGCCTGTTTGTTGCCCCATGACCACTTGACTTTTCCCTTGAGTAATTTTTGTTTCTCTGAGCCAGGCGCATAACAAATTAACGGCATTGTTTCAATGAACATTCGTTCAGTGCATTTCACAATCTCCCCGGGCGTTTCAATTTCAACATTCCAGAGGACCTACCGGCCTCGTTGACATGCTAGTTACCAGGACTTATGCATAGGATCTATAGTAGGAAGTTGTTCTCACCAGCCAAATAGCATTCCTTCATGTACCGCATCACCAAAATGTAGTACCGCTGACAGCGGCTCAAAAGTCTAATATTGCTGGCAACGGCCGCCTCTCAGTCAATCCAATTCATGAATTTTGATTGGATATAGTTGGATATACTTTGTTAACATCGAGTATTTCATGATTTGACACTGGTGTTTAGCATAAATACAGCTGCTCACAGCCAATCAAATTCGAGAACTCGTTGTATGTATATTATTAAGTAATGGTTCGTATAAGAACTGGAGCAAGATCTATTGTTCCGCGGCAATCAATGTGATTTCACTAATCCCACATAGAAGATGGTTCATTTTTTTTCTAAAGATATCTCTTGACTAGTGGTATTAATGTTCTCAAATTAAAATGCATGAAATCGCTCGTTGTGTATATGTTTTTGATTCCAAAACAAATTCAGCCAATAGAAAGACACTAAAACAAAAGCGGAGATATTATGAAAATATTTCAATGTTCTCCACATAGGATTTCTTTCTCTCTTTTTACATAGTTACATATTGTCCGCTTCAATCATTTTCTTTAAAAAAATATTGTGAAATAATAATAATTTACTAAGCTCTCCTATTGGCTGAGAAAGTAAACCAACCAATCAGAATCCAAAGTAAAACCAAATGCAAATTGTTTTGGTTTTGCTTTGTTTGCCATTGGCTCACAGCTAGGGAAGCCATTTATGAGTTACTTGTGATTATTCGCTCCTATGATTGGCTGGCTGTGGGTAATTTGCGTTTGGTCTTTCGACACTCATTTGAAATTCGCTCTAGCCTTCGGGTATAGCCTCCTAATGGAGAACTCGTGGATACTTGTCCGCGAAAAACGAGCACTTTGCCTAACATACAAATCAAAAGACCAAGCAGACATTCCCGGTTAGCTCAGTGGTTAAATGTCGGTCTGTTGTGCGGAAAGTCGCAGGTTCAAAACCCCGGGAGGAAATTTATCCCCCGGGGGAGTAATATTTAGGGGGGGGGGGGGTAAATTCTCTGGGACACTGGGCCGAAGCAAAATTATTTTCAGTGATTTTCATAAACTGACGACCAAATTAAACGTGTAAAATGATTAACAAACTGTGCGCCAGTCAGACGAATAAATTCATCTCGATTAACAGGCGGTTTAAAAATCTTCATCAGTTGAAATGTTAGTTTCTATGATATGTCAAAGTTAACAACAATCCGTTACCACTCACTCGAAGCATTTAATAACTGCTGCGATAAGCGATCAGATTACGGTGTTTACCCTTACCTAGTCCCGTCTGCGCCTCTTGTGTTTGCATTGTACAAGGCGGGTTGTCGTGGTCAGGGGAGGGGAGAGGGTACAGATACCGTTATCTGATCGCTTATCGTAGCAGTTCTTACATTTTTCGAATTCTAATGAGGCTTAATTATACTTTGACGAGGTAATCTCGTACCCAGACCTCTCTAACAAAGTCAGGGAGGGAGAGATCTGGTAAAACCCGATTCTCTTCGCTTCGTGATTGATTAACGATCAAATGGCGAAATTACAACAATCATTGACTTTTATCTGGAGACCTTAAATAGTCGAAAATGTCCGGAAGCAGCTGATAAACTAGAGACTTTCCGTATCCTGTAGGCAAGATAACACTACAATCTCGAGAGTTGATGCCCTATTTCTCGCAAACCCTCCCGCTGTTTCGCCTTCAGTCTGACTCAGGTGCGAAATTCCGCTGGTTTGCAGCATAACTTCTTCAGGTCTCTTCAAATTCCATATGACTGTATAACATTGTTCTCAAAGCCATGCCAAGATGTTACAAGCATAAACCGATCACGCGAAGAGAAAGTATCACAAAGTTATTGGCTTCGCTGTGACATGCGCACTAATGCCGAGTACAGAATACTCATACCCGACGCAACTGCGCATGATAATAATAATAATAATAATAATAATGGCCATATTTATATAGCGCCATATCACCACAGTCTCATGGCGCTTTACATATTACTGACATCCCGTCAGTGATTTTTTTCCGGACTGCTTACGGCGCTAATAGCTGCCACGCAGTTTACTATGTTGAGTATGTGGTTAGTACAATGGCCAGGCTGCTGTACCGGGTGACCCTTCTCTTTCAGTTTCGAGTAGTACAACAGGTTCTTTCACGTCCCTTTCAAATACTGATTAGAAGTGGAAGGAGACAAGGCCAACGGCTTATAAACGCCCAAGGGCGGCCGGGATTCGAACCCCTGACCTCCCGCACTCTAGATCGTGCTCTACCAACTGAGCTAACCGGTGAGGCATGAGGCATGCTCTAGAATCGGATTTTACCAGATCTCTTTCTCCCTCGCTTGTTTTAGATAGATCTGGGTGCGAGATTAAGGACGAGGCACATAACTGGTCGAAACCTGATTTTAATTTCCATTATTTGAAAAGTCTCAATTTTGCTTTTACAGATCTGCTTTACAAGTCACCATGACAACGTACAACTACACAACCTCTATAAAGAAATCCTCTAATGGGAGCTCAATCCATGTGAATAACAACACAGGCCCTCTAGACAGAGAGTACATCATAACGCCAGTTGGACAACCCATCATGGTAACTGCACTCGTATTGCTCGCACTCACCGGGTTCGTTGGATTCTTTGGTAACCTGCTTGTCCTGTTTTTAAAATGGAAGCAGTACAATGTCGATAAACACAAAGTGAGAAGACCTCTTGAGCGGCAAATCACCTCTTATTTCATCTTCAGTCTCGCTCTGTCAGATATTCTGGCGTCGCTGTTTGTTGTGCCGCTCTTTTCCATACAAAAGGCCACTGGCATTTTCCAAACAGATGCCAGCTGCAAAGGAGTCCGTCTTATAACTTTAATGTGTCCCCTCATTACGGCAACAAATCTCATTGTGATTGGAGTAGAGCGATACATGGGAATTTTTTACCCCCTCACAGCGCCCTCAAGAAAAACTACCAAGAAGCTCCTCATAGCGGCTTGGTTGACAGGAATGACGCTGTCCTTTATAGCAGTTTCAACTGTCAAAATGACACAATACGACATCGGACCTGGTAAATACACATTATTGTGCAAATCAGACACTAGTGTACTTAGAAATCGCATCATAGTCATTGCATTGACCTTCGTTATGTACTACATACCAAGCATTTTCTTGATCTACTCGTGTTGTGCCATCTCAAAGTTTATTCGGCAAAGACAGCGCCTGATGCCATTCCGTGGAACCTTAGAAGAAAACGCAGCCTTCTACGGAGAAATGAAAAAGTACCGCAGCACTAAAATGTTCGTGATGGTTATCCTCACCTTTATTTTACCCTATTTTGTATTTGTTGTTCATATGACAGTTTACACCGTCACAGGATCGAAGCTGGGGGTTTTATTCGACCACATCATTCCTCTCATTAGCGCACTACTCAGTATAATCAACTGTGCGGTGAATCCGTTTGTTTACTTCTTTAGCTCAAGGGACTTGAGGAACCTTTTCCGAATATTTATTTCACCAAAATATTCTTGCACACGACGACGACGAATTAGTAGGCGAATTCGTGGCCACTGTTTTTCATTCACCATTAACAAGAACGAGAAGAACAGAACACAGGGAACCCAAACAGCCAACACGTGGCGATGCGGACCAATCAACGCGATTAACCAAACGAAGGCTAACCTACAGTAGTGGCTTAGACAGCTCATATCCAGCGACATACGAAGCGGAGTTTAAGCGACCGAAATCTGACTGCGAACTTGAAAAGATTTCAGCGGTTTAGCCAAGATTTAGAGCTTGGAGGTCTGAATCAAAGACGAAACGGTTGGTGTAACGGTGTTAGAAGACGAGCGTCCTTCTAGCTCGCTGGATAAAGAAAGTATTATCTCCCAGGGGGGGGGGGGGGGGAGAAGTGGGGTGGCACTCCCCTACTGATCTGCCAGGGGTGCTCGGCCGTCCCTTTTAGGGTGTAAAATTTCAGCGATGGTCCCATTTAGGGGGTCTTTTGACAAAAGACAATTACGTAACAAAACGCGGTACCTAACTTTTAGGGTGTCGTCTGTTTATTTGCAAGGAGATTACAGATAAAGGAGATTACAGACATACTGCTTAATTATATGGTGGTCCCTTTTAGGGCTCAAAATAAAAAATCTGCCATTTATTATTTAAATTTTTGGGTCCCTTTTAGGGTTCATTTTTAGGGTCACGGCCGAGCACCCCTGTGAGGTCAGTAGGGGAGTCCCCCCAACCCCCCACCCCTCCGGGTTGCATCCGTTACAGGATTCTGAAACCGACTGATTAGATAGATAGATAGATAGATGTGTTTATTGGCACCATATACAAATTGTACATAGGTCTCAGACCTGCTGAGGAAGCTAACAAACGTAAGGTAAGATACAGGTATAGGAGTATATGTGTTATATGTAGTTATTTTAACTATTATTTTTGCGTTTTTGAAGCAGTCATGCATATATTTACAAACTTCTTTTTGTAATATTAAAGGCGGATCTATTAGTAAATTAAAAACTACATTTTCGTCTTGATATTTCGGTTTCTGTAAATTTAATTTTCTATTCACAACATTGATTGTGTTTTCCCTTAAGTCATTGTAAAGGGGGCATCTCAATACAAAATGTAATTCGTTTTCTACTTCTTGTTTGTCACATTTTTGGCAAATTCGTTCTTCTGGTTTTAGGTAGGGCCTAGAATGTCGACCTTTTTCAATTTCGAGGGCGTGGTTACTTATTCTTAGACGAGTCAGAGCTACTCGATGATCAATGACTATCGTAATGTATGGCTATCATTGTCAGAAATCGATCCCACGCGTGCGCACTAGGCAGCAAATTACGACCGTAAATAGACATCGTATTGCTCAGAATTTTACAGTACTTTGTATGGAAGTTTGTGTTGTACGCTCCACAAAAACCGACACGCTAAATTCCAATTCGATCTGTGGATTAGCCGGGTCCTGGCTTTCATCAGACCCTATGGTTGTTTCAGGTCCCGTTAGAAATTCAAAGTTGATTAAATTAAGGTTCATTTGTGTAATCCTAATTATTGATGACTGGCTTATTCTTTATTGTTTTAATGTGTGTGTTTTTATTTAATCTATGCTTAAAGGGTAAGATATGATATAATATTATATGATATTCTCTAACAGAAAGATTGCGAAGAATGATAAGCTGCACGTTAAAATCGATCACTATACGTAATAAATAGAGTCAAAGAATGCAGATTCCTTGGGGTAATCATTGACGAACATTTATCTTGGATATCTCACATTAATTTAGTTTCGGCTCAAAAATATCAAAAAGCATTGGAATTTTATATAAAATTAGCTATTACCTAACCAAGGAAGCAATCAAAAGCCTGTACTATGCTCTAGTTTATCCATATATTAGTTACAGTAATATCGTATGGGCAAGTAATTATCCATCAAGATTAACTAGAATATTACTACTACAAAAAAAGGCAATTAGAATCATCGCAAAAGTAGGATACAGAGAGAGTACAGGCAAACTGTTCAATGCTACGAAATTGTTAAAAGTCAATGAAGTTAACAAACTAGAAATAGCTATTTTTATGTATAAGTACTATAATAATATTCTCCCCATAAAATTAACCAAACTATTTGTAAAACAAAATCAAGTCCATGATTATGATACTATATAGACATAAAAATGACTGTTGTATTCCACTAAGAAATACAAAAATGAGCACAGTTTTACTATTTCATTCCAAGGTCCAAAAATATGGAACCAATTGGAAATACAAATTAAGAATTGCATGTCTTTATTTTCATTTAAAAGCCTCCTAAAACAGCAAATAGTTACAGTAAATGGCATCAGTGGTGTTGGCGATAGCAGGAAGTCTTTCCCTAAAACGTAATACTTTATTCAGTGCTTTTATCAATCACCGTGATACACTCAAATGCCAAATCACGTATCATGTTATGAAAATTTGGTACGTCATATATATATTACTTAACTGTCAAAATCTATGAGGTACATATTAGCAAACGGTAAATATTGACTGGAAGGGTTCTACCAAATTAAGCTTGTAAGCTTCATGTAGACTCCTCATCGCATCCATAATACTAGAAAGAAGGAAACTCATTGTAAATTAACTTAGGTGTGATGGAAGTAATAAAGTATAAAGGCCGTTACTGAGTCCTAAATCAACCCAACGTCTATATATACAAAGATGTATTCGAAAGAAAGAAGTTCTGCTATTTTACTTATCTGTGTTGCGCGTCTATGAAGAGAAAATCTGAAAACCTCCCACACAACCTCCGCTATGTACCGACGGCTCAAGTCTTGTAATTTGTGACGTCAGGTGCGGGGAATAAATTAGTTTTATCACGCCGTCCCTAGTTTTGAAAAGCTGGACTATTAAATGACTCCTATCCTGGTTCCAGAGGTTATTTTTTCCCGCCGAGCGGCGAAGCCACGAGAGTCGAGCGAAACGCCGCTCGGTCGGCACTCGGTGTGTCGGCGGCGTTGGCGGGAGGGTAAATGACTTCTAATTGCGGACAATTGTGTTTTCTTTTTACTGGAGGTGTGATGGTTTTTCCTTGGTATGTGTGACGTATGATATGGGGATATTGGCATTGAATTGAGCCGCCACACAAGCTAGATTTGTCAGTCGAGAATCGGTTATTTTTCGAACTTAAAAACTTTTTTTTCTTTTGATGAGCCCACGGGCACCCATCCCACCAGTTTCCCGTTCAAACTGAAAGAAAACAAAGGCAAGCACCCCTGGTTAATTTTTTTTAAGTTCGTATATGAAATACTTCGCCAAAAATAACAAAACTACTTTAAAGCTAAGCCTAAGACAGGTTTAAGGTTTTTGAATTTGTAATTCACTGTGAGTTTACTAAATTAGAAAATTATTTATTTAAAATGTTTAAAACCTCTGAAACGTGTATTTGAAATCCAAAGCCTTCGTTCTTTCGGCCAGCGGAGCATAAGATTTCGCCTTTGCAAGGAAGGCGAGTGATTTATGGGAATTCTCATTTCCAGTGCCTCATTTCCGCGCGACCTCCGATTGTTCTAACAAGTTGGTGAGACTACGATATAAAGCCACACATGCGCAACACGTATTCAAATATTGAAATAGAACCAATCTCGTTTCCAGAGCCCGCGATCTTTTGGCCAGCGCCAAGATACGTGGTAGGTACTTCATATAACGTACGTATATAGTATTGAGGGAGGTCACTAAACAACAGATAAACAACAGATACATAATAGATAAATATAATGGTTCTTTAATGGTCCTGTGGACTAATACAAACCCTACCCCTACATTTAAAAATCCCTAACAGTCAACAACGGGTTGAATACTATGTGTACGTTACACGAAGTAACACGCGGGCTCTGGGAACGAGATTGAAATAGAACCATTTAGAGTGTGAGTGACAGTGAACAATATACCCTTTCAGCTTGCCTGTTTGTTGCCCCATTTCAGACCACGTGACCTTTCCCTTGAGTAATGCGTTTTTGTTTTTCTGTATCCCAAGAGGAAATGTACCAATTTCTATAATTGGAACACAAGGTCTGAATCCTCTGGAGAACTATCACGTGGTATGAAATGAGGCAACAAATGGGGCAAGCTGAAAGGATCTATTCAATACGCGGGCGTAAAGGCTCGTTCAAACGGATGCAGCATCGTGCAACATTGTTGGATGCAACATGTTGCATCCATATGAATACCCTGTTGCACGATGTTGCATGAAGTTTGACTAGTTTCACGATCAAACGGATGCAACATGTTGCATCCACTGTTGCATGCAAAATGTTCCACGATGTTGCATCCGTTTGAACGGGCGCTAAGATGTTTAGGAGGGTCTGAATGGGGGGGTCTACATGTCAGTTGTCAGTTAAAATTTTGGCCATTTGTCAGTTGTCAGTTAGCCCTAGTTAATCATTACTAGAGAAAATTTACAATGTTTGACCCACAAAAACCAAATTTGTCAGTTGTCAGTTATTTTTCGGTTGTCAGTTGTCAGTAAAAATATCGTCATTTGTCAGTTGTCAGTTATTTTTAAGGCCGTTTGTCAGTAGTCAGTTAACCCCATTCGGACCCCCGTTTAGGGTGGCATACAGTAGGCATTCATAGATTGTGCTCGGCAACTTTTGGGCAACTTTTGGAGTCTCGAGCAACTTTTTGAAGTTTACGCAACTGTAAGCATTTTTTGGAGTTTTGAGCAACTTTTGAGCAATTTGTTAAAAAAATTGAGCCACAAATAAAATTTTAGAGTTTTAAAATACAAGATCTGTGTAAATACGGCAGAAAACACCCTGAACAATCCTTACAAAAAGAAAGCAATTTATTATGTGCCCTCGATTACCTCCATGTGGTCAGCGGCTGTTCGCAAACTGTACACGCTCTTTATGGTCAGCGGTTCGAAGTTTTCGGGATCGACCATTTTGTTTCTGTCATGTTGAGGTAAAATAATGCCAAAAGGCAGTAATAACTGAACAATACACAAGCATCTCGGTTAAATGTACTCATTGGCAAGTTAAACGTTGTACATAGTGTAAAAAGACTTTACAAAGTGTTGTTTAAAGCTTTTACTTCAATAAAGCGGTTTATATTGTAAAGCAACTTCTTGAATTATTGAAGCAACTTTTCTCCTTTTTGGGCAACTTTTTGAGCAACTTTTAACCCTTTTTTTTGAGCAACTTTTTCGAAATTTTTGAGCACAATCTATAAATGCCTACCATACAGTCCATACAGTGTCAATTATTACACGAGTGTTTGGAGTCAATAGGGCCATTCATACGAGAGCAGGGACTCGTTACCCGGAGCGTACCCCCCCCCCCCCCCCCTCCCCCCTGTACTTACATGAAAAATGGGTATGTATGTGAGGCCAAGAGGCTCAAACCCTGACGCTGTTTGACCCAAAATCCGAGCTCCAAAACCCTGATTGCCCCTTTTTTTTTGGGGGGGGGACCCTGATGCCTAAAAAATACTGAACCCCGACCCTGACTGCACCCACATTAAACTCAAATCCTGACCCTGATCTGCCCAAATCAGGTCAAAACCCTGACCCTACCTGCCCAAACTGAGCTCAAAACCCTGACCCACCCCCGCGGCACATACATAATACGTCACAATACGTCACATACATAATACGTCAATCCAGTGGAGTTCCTTAATAAGAATGATAAGGTTTAATAGGAAGAACTTAAAAGCTGAAAGAGTGTATTTATCCCACATGGATAGCATGGTAATGGTTATATTAATATGCAATTCCCACTTCCAACGTTGAAATATTAAAAAGACAGAGAAAGAAATCGTACGGGCTGCGGGTGTAATAATGTCTTGCGTGACAAGCGTGACGGCTTCGAAGTACCAGTTTCCCCTCGACAAATAAGGGACGCCTGACACATTTATATCCACGTGAAACGGGGGAGATAAATGTAGAGAGAGGGTCGTTTGTGCTGTTTTGCTGTAATTAAACTGCTTATCTTTTGGTGATAATGTTAAGCAGACCTCTATCTGGCCTAAGACCAAGTGCTGCATGTTTAAATGGCGTCTTTAAGCCTTGTTCGTCAGCCGGAACGGTGAACCCACGAAAGAGGTACATGTAATTACTGCTATAGACGTATAGTATAGAATTGCAATGATCAAAGTGCAGCAATTGAAATTTAATCTGCAATCGTTATAGGACATGTTTGCAATGATTACATTTATGCATAAGGCATTGTAATTCCAGACTCCATCTATGCTTGTCTGGATGACTGCATTGCATTACATGGTGATATAAATATTTGCAGTACACTTGTATATAGCGATGTTTCGTGTTGATAAACATTACAATTATTTGCTAACCATTATTTCAAAAGGCCGCTTTGTGTCAGGAATCAATGGCTCTCTGATTGGCACATTAATGACAATGGATTACGTGGCAGTGAACATCGCTATTATTACAATTATATATGAGGACATTATTCTCCTCATAATTTAAAAAAACTTAAACTGGGTGGTGTAATAAATAATGCATTTTATTATCCACCAAGCCATATATTATCGGGTTTTACGTGAAACATAAAAGTGGTATTTTACTTGTGGAATAATTATGGGAAAAAACGTTTATTACACATACATGTACTGTAGATCTTTGATGTCTTCAGTTTTATGTTGTGCACAAAACCCTGAGTAATTTATATCTATAGCTATATTGGGGAATAATTTAATAATATCTCAAAAATGAGTTCAAGTGTTTGACCATGGTATCAAACCATTGAGAAATGGAATGAATCTTCAGGGCACAGCTTTCAAGGTGTAATTTTGAATACCAATTGCAGGGTCAAGGATGCAGGATGAGTTTTTGATACAGTCGATTGTACACTCAAACAATACCTGCAGTGTTCATAAATAATTTAATAGGACATATTGGTTGTGTTGTATTTTAATTGCTGCATACAATTGTTGATCACAAGGCTTGTCATTGTTATTTTCACATGGTTGATATTTCAACAAATGAGTCTATACATGTAAAAGTGTAGTGGGCAAGACAGAAGATTAGAAGTCTGCAGAATTCATGAGGTGGATGCATGGGTTTGAGATGCACTCTAGCTGTACCCTCATTTGTATTCCCATCTTTTCCTTAACTTCTATTCATACAAAATTAAGGCAATATATATGGAATGCTTGCATGTAGCGTACTGGTAGTTGAAATTCAAGTGTCTTGATCACGGTGTTTGAATTTATCAGAGTGACTTTGATCAAGCTGATATTTCATTGGGACGTAGCAAAATATCCCTATATAATTAAGATCTTCAGTTGATGTGGTGTTACATCATTGCATCAAGGTACCTGTGCATACTTTCAACTGGGTAGGCAGTTGTCCAGGTTGAGAATCTTGCAAGATCTTGGCAACCGGCAAGATTCTCAACCTGGGCATGAGTACCGATTGAGCTTAGACAAGAGTATTGACCACTATGTACATGTACTTGGCCAACACTAGACTATACTGTACATGGGCTGACATGGTTGTTGGTTAATTGACAGTTGGCCGACTAACTCAATACTTTACCAATTGTTGACCAATGTATCTGTGACATTTTGAATTCTATGTAAACATATACATGTATCAGCACTTTCTTTTTCTAAACATTATATCTTTCTGGAAAAGTTTTTGTTATCAACTCATCTCAATTAATTTTAATCCCTAATATTTAATCCAATTTTAATCACACCCACTAACACCAATATATACCACTGACACCAGGTATTGGCCAACACAGGAAAAAGGGGGATTAAATATTTGACCAACTCTTGATCAACCGTCGACCAAGCTATGACTGGGAATTGGTCAAAGGTCTATCAAGATGTCAGTTGAGGGTAGACTGACATGTCAACCAAGGGTTGGCAACAGCAACCATGTCAATCACAAAGGAAAATGGACTTTAATATAATAGAGTACAGTACATTTGACAGTGGGATAAAGTTGGGCTAGTAAATCGTGAGAGGTACATGTACTTATCCTTTTGTAGAATTTATCAATTATCCATTGCTAGCCCAGAGACTATAATAAAGTTCAACTATAAATAATATACAATGTAAGGTGATGCACTCCTGAGTCTCATTAGTAGATCTATATATATACTGTCCAGTACATGTTTGTGGTTATAAGATGAGAAACATTAATATTGTAGGCAAAGATACTCAGTTCAAAACTTTCTGATAGGTGTGTGAATACCCAGCCATCACATTATGACATAGCTATTGTTGGTGGCGGCATCATTGGATTAGCAACAGCCAGACAATTGATTACAATGTATCCACATCTCAAGTTTTGTGTTCTGGAAAAAGAGAGCAAGCTCTGTAAGTTGATATGATAGATAGAACATATATGTTGTTTACCAGCTGCATGAGAGATCCATAATGGAGAAAATGGCCAAAGACCACAAGCAACGTTTTTCTCCATATATATGGACTGACTAATAAAGGCCAGTAAATAACTTTTTTCTTTGTCAATTTATTTAATTATATTCAGTTTCATGCTCATGCAGAAGCAATACATTTTGTCATTCTTGAGTGTGGGCTTTTTGTTCTGGCCCTTTTGCAGGGCTTTCAATACAAGGTCTTCAATAAAGGCTATGTGCAAAATGGGCGTGACTCCTGATCACATTCTAAATTCTCCTTTAAATTCTTTGTTTCCTAAGAGAGAATTTAGAACATGATTAGGAGTCACTTACGCCCATGTTACACACAACCCTTCTAGGTTATGTTTAGGTAACATTCATACAGTACTATCTATACAGTCTGTACAATAATTATTACACCAAAAAATGAAGCTAAAAATTCCTCCCCCTCCTCCATTAGGGAACATTAATAATTTATTATTTATGGCTTGGGGGGGGGGGGGAGGTGTGAAATTATAATGATGTCAATTTATACCATGCTGCTGCTCTGATCTTTTCGCCAGCAATGCATCAGTCAGGCCATAATAGTGGTGTCGTTCATTGTGGCATATACTACACCCCAGGCTCCCTCAAGGCCAAACTTTGTGTAGAGGGACTGGATCTGACCTACAAGTATTGTGATGAAAACAACATTCCATACAAAAAGTGTGGAAAGGTACAGTTTTATTTATTTATTCATTCATTCATTTATTTTCTTATTTATTTACTTTGCCACAAGTGACAGGGAAACCCTACAGAGCATGGGGACTACAGTATATAGTTACATGTAAATATAAAAGTGAAACAGTTTATATTAATTATTTCTTGACACCTATACATGTAGTATGTAGGCTCTTGAATATTTATGCTAATTTACTTGAAAGTGAAGTTAAGCATGGCTGAAGACACAATGAATCTGAGTGTAAAAAAGCTTTAATAACAAAAATCCAAACCAGAACTTTGTATTCAATGCATACCAACTTTTAACGTCAAACTTTTGCAAAAATATTTGAAACCCTCGCAAAACTCCTTTTCCCAAGTGCTATTTAACGAGCAGATTTTTTCATGAGCTCTTCTGAAAATTAGCAAAAGTGAAATACATGTATAGGATGAAAGACAAGTCTTGAGACATCTTGTTCACCAAGGAAACTGCCAGATGAGAATTTTATCCATACTTTAAGCCTCGCTTACAAACAATTTAGCATAAGTAATATTAAGAAAAGAGTACTATGCTTAATCTACTTTTGAAGGCTTAACTTTGTTTTAGATCCCAACAAAATTTTATTTTGCATGTGGCAATATATTATCTATTCTCTCTGCTGTTGTTCCCATGCCTTATCGGCTTGCCACTACTACATGTAGTCCATTATCTTCAATATTAATTATTTTTAACTGCATTTACTGTGGGTGTTTTTCCAGAGCATCCCGTAAGCACATTTGTCAAATATACAGGCCAATTCTACTGAAAAATAGTAATTAAGTACTGTACTTGTTCAGAAAGATACAAATTATAGAGCCATTATTAACTGCTGTGACAGCAGTTAATAATGGCTCTATAATTTGTATCTTTTTGAACAAGTACAGTACTTAATTACTATTTTTCAGTAGAATTGGCCTGTATATTTTCTACCATCAAATAATGTTATCATCACCTTTGTTTCATCGCTTTGTGTTAATTTGCTTATAATGTCTCTATCTAGCTAGCTATCACTAATTGCTGCCATTATAGCTAGGAGACAAGCCTAAATACTTAGGTACTTAGAGTCCTATTGCTTGCTCTCCAGTGGCCCTCTATTAAAGCTTGAAAATTGTGAATGAATAAATAAATAAATATAATGTACATGTGTTTTTTTTAACAAGGAGTCTGTGATGACAGACATAAATTGATGTCAGACACCTCAAGACTGTACAAGTCTTCATGTTGTTAGAGTATAAATTATTAGACAAATGTGCAAGTCCCAAACTTAGCCAAATCTATAATGCAAGTGCAAAACTTAAATTTAGTAAAATACCTGCAAAGACTATAATTATGGATATAAAATATGCATATTAATCATACTTTGTGTTTGGTTGTTGGTAACTTGTTGAATCAGTAAAGCTATTTGGGGTATATCTTGACTCTGTGGACCCTATTGACAAACTGTCAAGCATGTCTTTTCCAGGGTCCGGTTCCTGAAAGCCTGATTAGCGCTAACCCTGGATTAACTCTCAACAAAACATATTAGTTGTCATGGTAATTAACTCTGGATTAGCGCTAATCGGGCTTTCAGGAACCGGGCCCAGTGCTTTGGTGTTAAAAGGCAGGTGCATAATTTAAATTAAATATTTCATTTCAGTTAATAGTTGCCGTAGAAAACAAGGAAGTGCCTTTGCTGAATAATTTATTTGAAAGAGGAAAGCAGAACGGCGTCAAGGGGCTGACAATGGTTGACAAAAAGGGAATAAAAGAGATTGAACCACACTGTGAGGTGACTTTCATATAGACGTATCAGCCATTTTGTAAACTGATAAAGGATTGGGACCAACTATGTAAATTTCTTCAAATTAAAAAAATAAACCCAACCACAAGAAATTTCACATCAAAATAGGATATTTGCGTGGTAATATCACATGCTACAACTACCAGAACTCTTTGCGCAAATCCTTTTGTTCCTCTAATTTGGACCATTGTCTTCGAATTCTCGAAGGAGTTTAAAAATCTGAATGAGAAAGAGAATTTGAAAAGGATTCTGGTAGTAAAATGATGCCATAATGAAAATGTTGTATCGGTGTGTAATGACTGAGTTTGGGGAGGGTAATGGCTCACTATTAAAGAGCTGACACGCTTTCTAAAATCACAAAATAATAAAGGACTTCCGTACCCCCAATCCATACTGAACTCTCTTATTTTTGTGATTTTCAAAAGCTTTCTGTTAAGTTCTTTTTATTCAAACATTATTATTGTAACATGGTAAACATACTAATTTCGATGTGATCTTTCATGTAGTCGAGTTATTTTATAATTCAAATATATTGACACACTCTGTCCCTGAGTCCTTTATAAGTTTACGAAATGCCAATACTAATTAATGCACATCATTGATAATTAAATCTACTTTAAAAAATACAAATATGGTGGCTTGTACTTTTACCCACATCCCTTTGCATGTAAAAACTTTAAACCATTGTAACATTGCAGCAGAGGTTTTTAAATATTTAAAACAAGCAAGTACAAGTGCTGTTACCATGGTAATGTTATTTAAGAGAATGTAATTATTATTTCTAGTTGTTTTATGGACTGTGTTAGGTTTGCAAGTAATTGTGGTCAAATGTACAGCTGCCATGATGACTTTTCCCAAATGGTGATGTTTCGATTCCCTTATGGTGTCATCATTATAATAATAATAATAATAATAATAACAGTTCTTATACGCATTGTGCATGCGTCAATGCGTTTACAAGTTTGAATATAGTATAACTAATAATATATATGTCAAATTTACAATGTCAAATATATATGATATAAATGTACATACACGAAATTAAACTATTCTATAAGAATTAAAAAGGTGGGTCTTAAGAAGCGCCTTAAAATGATATAATGACTCTGCATTTCTTATCTGAACTGGAAGTGCATTCCAGAAACTTGGTCCAGCAACGGAAAAGGCGCGGCCCCCGTGAGTAGCCGAAAAGGACTTGGGGACTGACAGCAAACCAAGAGTAGAGGAGCGCAGATTCCGCTAGGAAAATAAGGCTTGATGAAATCAGTAATATATGAAGGCGCACAAGAATGGATCGACTTAAACACTAACATACATATTTTTTAAATACTACGCTCTCTAATAGGTAGCCAGTGCAAATCGCGCAAAATAGGAGTAATTTGATCTCTCTGCTTAGCACGGGTTACTAACCTTGCTGCTGCGTTTTGTACACGCTGAAGTTTGGAGATTTCCGTGGCAGGTAAACCATATAAAAGGGAATTACAATAATCAAGCTTGGTCGTAATAAATGCGTGTACTAGACGTTCAGTGCTGGACCTGCTTAAGGACGGTGCCTACTAATTGCAAACCAATTTGTTTTCTAAAAATCTATATGGATTGTTTGAACCCCCTAAGGAGCTTTTGAAATCAGAAAAAAAATTATGGGGTACCCATACGTTTAAGAGAGATAATTAAGGATGAAAATCGAAAAAAGTGCTGACTCAGCATTTTTCTTTGTCCGAGAAACTATTTTTAATTCGATTAATATTTTGGGTTATCTGGCAAAATATTAGGACAAAAAACGTTAGACATAGCGTTCTTCACAAAGGATGCCAATCAAACTATTTATCTTACAATGATTATCATTTTTTGTACAAATTTTGCTTTGTAAGCCTCATTAGTGACCATGAACACACACATATTTTTTGCCGAAATGGACATCAAGTTTCAATTTTATAAAGACAAAAAATATATGTAAACGTTGTTTAGCTTCTATATTATAGATTACAAAAAGAAAAAATGGGGGTATCCACGCGTTTTAAAAAGTTATGTGGACGGTAGGCCTCTTTATCGCTAATTTTATTTTCAAAAATTGACATTTTTTACCAAGGCCTCCCTAGTAAGTCTGAAAATTGGTTTCTTTTATTGCATTCTGGGAGATTTTCAAGATGGCGGTGGGGGAAAAGAGTCAGTCCCGTCTTTCGACTTTCTTCATTGAAAATCAAAGCTGTTACTGCTTCCTTTGTGCTCAAATCCCATACAGTTCTCCTTCTTCATTCTTCTTTGGATTTCCAAGAGGTTTACCCGTTTTCACAAAGCTTATTTGACCGTATTCACACATTGTTTATATTCCGCCGAGTCCATGTTTGGAGAAACTGACGAAACTCGAAAGCATCGACAGGCCTAAAGCACAAGGCGCTGGGCGAAAAGACAGCAGTGATTCATGGCAGTCCAAACAACCTTCATTCAATTGGTCGGGTAAATCTCCTAAATCTACGATTCTTCGACCATCTTCCCACGATAAATCATTGAAATGGTCGGCTGTTTTAATACCATTTCAGCTGAAAATTGTCTTTCGTGGCCGTGTAGTGGAATTTAAAGATTTCCCAAATCGTTCATTTCTCAAGCATATCTTTCCACCGTATTTTAAAATCCTTCATCTTTCTGTCTGTAAAATTACACAATTAACACGGCTTTTTCAAAATAGTTCTGCAAATGGCCTGTCTCGCGGGATGACCCGCGGGACGCAAGATGCGCAGAACGACGTGCGCGCTGACAATAGTAGGCACCGTCCTTAAATACTTCCTTATTCTACCTATATTTTTGAGCGAGTGTAAAGCAGATCGGCATACTTTGTTAACGTGACGAGACATAGTCAAATGACGATCGAAAATGACGCCAAGGTTACGAGCCTCATTAGCAGGTACTAGACTATGTTTACCAAGTATGATGCTACTGAACCGAGAGGAGAAATGGACTACTTCCGTCTTAGATGGATTACAGACAAGTTTGTTTGCAAGGAAAAAAGTTTGAATGTCTTCAATACAAAGATCTAAGCTATCCAGTGATGACTGCCTAAACGCAGGATTAATCGTAATGTAGAGTTGCGAATCATCTGCATAAAGCATACAATCGAGGCCATGAGCCTTAATAATGTCTTGTAAGGGGGCAAAATACATTGTACAATATGAATAGCAATGGGCCCAATACCGAGCCATTGGGGACACCAGATGTAATTGGTTGGAACTTGGACTCGGTACTTCCTATCACAACCTGTTGAGAGCGACCGTGAAGGTAAGACGAAAACCAAATAAGGACAGATCCAGTTATTATTACTTAGCATACCGAGGGGGGACCGGGAACACTTATCTTATGATAAATGGGTCCAAGTTTTTGTGAAAACGAACACAGATTTCCTGCCTGTTTGAGTATTCTGAATCATCTATAACCTGGAATTCAACATATACATGTATATATGTTTACGAAAACCCAGACCCAGAAATCTGAATTAGGTTCAAATCTGGACCCGGTATTGCCATAAACAAGAGTCCCCCCAAGGCAAGCATATAACATGTAGTACTGTTGCAATGAGAAATCAGACAGCAAAAACAAGATGGAAATTGTTTTGGGTTAGCAGGCCAAGATTAGAATTCTAAATTATACAAATTTATGAAAAACTTCATCACAATACCTAAATAATGTGTTGATCAGAGAATATACAAGAGTTTGCATGCAGTTCATGTCCTTTTAAATGTCATAAGTAACACAAACTGTTATTGGCTTGATTTGTGTTAAAGGCTTTAGAAAGTATAGGCTTAATTAAATTTCCATTCATATTTTCCAGGGTATGTTTGCCATAGTATCACCTAATACTGGTATACTAGACTGGGCTCAAGTTGCAAGATCATATGGGGAAAATTTCAAGAACGCAGGAGGAGACATCTTTACTGATTATAAGGTGATTACTCACTCGCGTGTTGTTTGTTACAGTAATACTTTATGTAAAACACTCGGAGCTTTTCTAAATACAGTGAGATGTTGTTAAAAACCAAGAAAACTCACTTCTAAACCAAACTCCAAGTATTTTACATGTACCCACTTAATGATAACATTAGCGATCTAAAAGTCTTAAATCTGATCACTGATAATAGTTGTTAGACTTAAGACCCTGTGTCCGAGCCCATGGTGCTTTGCGCCAATGTTATGATTAGTTTGTTTATCAACGGCCGCATAAATTAAAGGCCAGCTTTTAAGCGAACTAAAATGCTCTCGATTGTTTGTAAGTTTCATAAAAGAAGTACACATACACTTTGGATAACGAATTTCATAATTTCTACCGGATTAAAAACCCAATCGAGCCCACGAATTTTCCGCGGATGCTTCGAATATGATTTTAACAGTACTTGGCAGGAAGCCAGTTGTTCTGTCTTTAGATTCTAATTCGGTTTACGAGTGCGACTTTTCACAACTCTACAAGCAAACACATACTCTTGTTACCTTGTTTTCATGTCTCCAGTATTGCTTAGCTGTATTTGAAGATCTCTACTTTCCTTGCGAATGATATATTTTGAGTGCAAAATGAAATGTCGTACTCGCATTCGAGTCAAACTCACAGCGAAGTAACAGCTGAACTCGGCAGATTGGAGTTTGACCCGCGATCGTAACTTTCTGGACGTACTGGAGGATGAAAAAAATAGTTAAGGACATTGCTTTCTCTGCTAATAAAAATGCAAAACATATACAGATACAGATAAGTAGTAACACCTCAGTGGGGCTTAGCCGTGCGAAATTATAATTACGAATGTTCTTGATGCCAGAAGTGGTTGCTTTGTGCTTTGTATTTCCAACGAAGCCCGCCGGTCCCTTAGTACAGCAAATCCCCGGAAAACTCACGTAGTAGTCCTTTTGAACCACAAGTATTCTATTGTAGACCTAGAGAAAGTAAAATGTGGACTGCTGAAGGACTATCTGTCAAGTCGCTTCGCCTCGCTGTCTCGGCCCTTTCTCCAGCATTCCTCTACTCGCCACTCTAGACAGGGATTCGAAGAAATATTCGAACTAAAGTTTAATTTAAAAAAGTATATATACAAAAGTTAAGATAAAAGAAAGTCAGTTAAGCATATATACCTATGAATAATTACACGATGGCCCAAACTAGGGATGGATTTCGAAAGATTCGAGAGTCACATAACCAACAACGTTTTTTCGGATTTTCGTAGCCCACGGAAATGATTTGCGCGCGCAAAGCACCATGGGCTAGGACACAGGGTCTTTAAAGAGCTGTGTCACGGTGAGGGACACACCTTTATGTTCTGGGCTGGAACAAAATTATTTCAGTAGTTTTCATGTCAATTAACTGACTATCCTAGCATGCGTGCAGGATGGATGAAACTCAAAGTAAATGCGCAAAAATGATTTAATAACAAACTGTGCATAGATCTAGTCCTCAAGGAAATATTGCATAATTATCCTTTCACTCACGCATTAACGGAGGGGACTTCAACTGTTTGAAGCCAATTAACAGCCACCAATCGTACATTGATTCCAGACATGTACAACACCATGACATAGCCCCTTTAACTGTTTGAAGCCAATTAACAGCCACCAATCGTACATTGATTCCAGACATGTACAACACCATGACATAGCCCTTTTAACTGTTTGAAGCCAATTAACAGCCACCAATCGTACATTGATTCCACACATGTACAACACCATGACATAGCCCCTTTAACTGTTTGAAGCCAATTAGCAGCCACCAATCGAACATTGACTCCACACATGTGCAACACCATGACATAGCCCCTTTAACTGTTTGTAGCCAATTAACAGCCACCAATCGAACATTGATTCCACACATGTACAACACCATGACATAGCCCCTTTAACTGTTTGTAGCCAATTAACAGCCACCAATCGAACATTGACTCCACACATGTGCAACACCATGACATAGCCCCTTTAACTGTTTGTAGCCAATTAACAGCCACCAATCGAACATTGATTCCACACATGTACAACACCATGACATAGCCCCTTTAACTGTTTGTAGCCAATTAACAGCCACCAATCGAACATTGACTCCACACATGTGCAACACCATGACATAGCCCCTTTAACTGTTTGTAGCCAATTAACAGCCACCAATCAAACATTGATTCCACACATGTACAACACCATGACATAGCCCCTTTAACTGTTTGTAGCCAATTAACAGCCACCAATCGAACATTGACTCCATACATGTGCAACACCATCACATAGCCCCTTTAACTGTTTGTAGCCAATTAACAGCCACCAATCGAACATTGACTCCATACATGTGCAACACCATCACATAGCCCCTTTAACTGTTTGTAGCCAATTAACAGCCACCAATCGAATATTGATTCCAAACATGTGCAACACCATGACATAGTCCCTTTAACTGTTTGTAGTCAATTAACAGCCACCAATCGAACATTGATTTCAGACATGCCGGTTTCAGGTGGTGAACTTTTCATGAACCGACTCCAGTGCTTATGAGCTAAATCTATTGTTATGACTAATGATCTTCATCTATTGTTATGGTATTGAGCTAAATCTATCGTTATGGCTCATTAGCAGTTCGGCACATGGGAAGTTTTTCCAAAGCACTGAAGTGAAAATAAAAGTTTGCTGAACTGCGGTAATGCAGTGACATTTTGATCAATATTTCTTTGTTTAAAAAATGGAAATAAAACAATAGAACATACATAATTTATTTTAGTTATTTATCTTGTTTTAGCACTCGAAGGTGGACGGAAAACCTCAACAGGCTTAAAACATCTCTATGGTTAAAATCATTCTTTATTTGTGATTAAACCCCCATTAAATAGTAGGCCCTTTTGAAACCCCGTTTGAAACCAACTAAGTTCAACACTCGAATTAAGATCAGTGCTGGTACCGGCATGTTTGAAACGGGTCTTAGTTTTCTGTAACACACAACTTTCGGATCTATTCGCAGCTGCTTGTGTTCCTTGTTCCTTCTTTTGTGTTTCTTGGATTTCTTGTTTCACTGAGAGCCATAGATGTGGGGTCCATATCCGCGAGGGAAGACCAAATCCGTTAGCGGATTTGGACCCCCGGGAGTATGAAACCGCTAGTGGATATGGACCGGGGAGGACATATTCGCGGTGGTCCAAATCCGCTAGAACACCGGTTTCCACCGTTTCACGAAAAATGGTCAGATGTCTGGAATTTTAAAATCTCCGCGGACATCAGGCAAAACATTTTATTTTTCTTGAGAATTAAGGTAAACTCCCGATTTCATAGCTTGACTTCGAATAATACGGCAATGCGCTATGTCAATAAGTTATGTCATAGGCGTTCTTGCATGCGTGCACAGCAGTGACCCAAGTATATAACTAATGGTGCAATAAAGCATGACAAAAAAATTGTGTCGTTTAGGATATGTTCTACTCCTAAGCTGATTTTCAGTCTCAAGAACGCAGGAAATGGCGTTTTAGAGAGTCAAATCTTAAAAACTTTCCAGAGAAGCATGCCCCCTCCCCTAAACACAAATTGGACATGCCATTGAAAGCAGATTTAATCATGAATCTTGTGCGAAGTTCTTTTTTGTGATTTCAAAATACTCCTGGAAAAAGCTTAAAATAAGGTCCTGGAAAGTCCTGAATTTTTTAAGATATGAAAGTGTACGAACCCTCCTTTGAAAAGGATTACAGATGGTAGAAATTAAAATCATAGAACTTACTTTTAATGATTACTGTACCGGTACCGGTGCCACTTTAAGACAACGAGAATTAAAGACAGTGCAAAACGAAAATAATGCATTTCAGATTACAAGTCCTAGCATGTCCACGGGATTTTCACTGATGCTATTGTCTTGTACTCGACACTGATTGGCTCAAATAACGTAAGTTGGAATGCTATTGTCTTGTACTCGACGCTGATTGGCTCAAATAACCGTAAGTTGGAATGCTATTGTCTTGTACTCGACACTGATTGGCTCAAATAACCGTAAGTTGGAATGCTATTGTCTTGTCCTCGACACTGATTGGCTCAAATAACCGTAAGTTGGAATGCTATTGTCTTGTCCTCGACACTGATTGGCTCAAATAACCGTAAGTTGAAATGCTATTGTCTTGTACTCGACACTGATTGGCTCAAATAACCGTAAGTTGGAATGCTATTGTCTTGTACTCGACACTGATTGGCTCAAATAACCGTAAGTTGGAATGCTATTGTCTTGTACTCAACACTGATTGGCTCAAATAACCGTAAGTTGGAATGCTATTGTCTTGTACTCGACACTGATTGGCTCAAAGAACCGTAAGTTGGAATGCTATTGTCTTGTCCTCGACACTGATTGGCTCAAATAACCGTAAGTTGGAATGCTATTGTCTTGTACTCAACACTGATTGGCTCAAATAACCGTAAGTTGGAATGCTATTGTCTTGTCCTCGACACTGATTGGCTCAAATAACCGTAAGTTGGAATGCTATTGTCTTGTCCTCGACACTGATTGGCTCAAATAACCATAAGTTGAAATGCTATTGTCTTGTACTCGACACTGATTGGCTCAAATAACCGTAAGTTGGAATGCTATTGTCTTGTACTCGACACTGATTGGCTCAAATAACCGTAAGTTGGAATGCTTTGTTTTCAGTCTGCAATGTGATTGGTTCTCGTTGTCTAACTAATAGTAACTTTAATGGGGATTTTCGGTGAACACTACATACAATGTGAGTAAATGTAATATTAACAGTTTTAAAATATATAAAAATACAAAATAATACAATAACTATAGTACTACAATAATTGATATATATATGAAGGCAGCATGTAAAAATAGTACTGTTCGAGAAACTGGCAAAGCAGCTGTTTTCTTAGAGTTCTTTTAAACAATGTGGTAGTTTTACATAGTTTCAAACATGTTTCAAGAGAGTTTCAAATAGAGACGATAATGAAATGTTCTTTGACCAGTTGCGGTCTTAAAAATAGGAATATTAAGTTTTGAGAGCCTCGGGTGATACGTCCAGATGTTTGGCCTCTCTTAACCAACCGCGAAGTAAGATAAGCTGGTGCACAGCCTAACATGCACTTACAAGCTAAACTAGCATCGTGGTAATATAACTGCGTTCTTACAGGAAGCCAACGTAAATCCTTTAGTATAGGAGTGATGTGGTCAATTTTTTTGACGCCGCTAACAATACGTGCCGCAAGGTTTTGAACACTTTGCAACTTACGAACGTTATTATTTGAGGTATTTGACCAAACTGACGAACAATAAAGCAACATACTAAAGACTAGGGCATTAATAATAGTGATTAACAAATTCTTATTAAAGGCATGTTTAGCGCGACTTATTTGTGATAATTTAGACATACAGGACGAAGCAATTGCTAGAATATGATTGTCAAAAGACAACGTGGAGTCAAACGTCACGCCTAAGTCTTTAGCAGATTCAGCTGGAGCTAGCTCTTTTCCAAGCAGGGGTTTATCACCCGGGGGGGGGGGGGGGGGGGGGGGGGTACTTACATGGAAAATGGGTGTGTATGTGAGGCCAAGAGGCTCAAACCCTGACCCTGTTTGACCCATATACCGCGTACCGGGATTGCATGCAAAATATGGAACATTTCAAGTCGGGACGTGTCATTGGGTAAACAAATCAGCAGATGAAGTACATAGATAAGTACTGAAGTACGAATTAGCGGCGTCACGATGTATGGGAACCTCAGTGCTTGCATGTGGGCAGGCGATCAAAATGCGGCAACAGAATGTCTTTTTTTGACATAGTAGCTAAAAAAAACTGAACCCTAACTACCTAAAAAATACTGAACCCCGACCCTGATTAACAAATTCTTATTAAAGGCATGTTTAGCGCGACTTATTTGTGATAATTTAGACATACAGGACGAAGCAATTGCTAGAATATGATTGTCAAAAGACAACGTGGAGTCAAACGTCACGCCTAAGTCTTTAGCAGATTCAGCTGGAGCTAGCTCTTTTCCAAGCAGGGGTTTATCACCCGGGGGGGGGGGGGGGGTACTTACATGGAAAATGGGTGTGTATGTGAGGCCAAGAGGCTCAAACCCTGACCCTGTTTGACCCATATACCGCGTACCGGGATTGCATGCAAAATACGGAACATTTCAAGTCGGGACGTGTCATTGGGTAAACAAATCAGCAGATGAAGTACATAGATAAGTACTGAAGTACGAATTAGCGGCGTCACGATGTATGGGAACCTCAGTGCTTGCATGTGGGCAGGCGATCAAAATGCGGCAACAGAATGTCTTTTTTTGACATAGTAGCTAAAAAAAACTGAACCCTAACTACCTAAAAAATACTGAACCCCGACCCTGACTGCACCCAAATTATACTCAAATTCTGACCCTGATCTGCCCAAATCAGGTCAAAACCCTGACCCTACCTGCCCAAACCGAGCTCAAAACCCTGACCCACCCCCGCGGCACATACATAATACGTCACAAACAGGAGTACCCCACCTCCCCGGGTTTATCAGCTACAGGTGGCCCCGGTTATAGCAGTGGCACAGTATAGTAACAGATTCTTATTTTCTTATCACCATTTTTCGCATTCCTAGGTTACAGACTTTAAGTGTGCACCAGAAAGTAGCACATCCCAAGACAAGGAAGCAGGTTGGGTTGTTTTTTTATCTCCTAGATAGAATGACTGTCAAGCATATTTTATGAGCTTGTCAAAGTAAAAGTTTTCCAGGCATGTCAATTCTACCTTCAGTAGTTGAGTAAATTTGTTTTCTGTTTTTAACACCACTCGAAGGTGGACGGAGAACCTCAACAGGCTTAAAGCCCCTCTATCAAGGTGTCAGAGGGCCTACGATTTATCGTCCTTATCCGAGAAGACATGAAGGTCTAACCATTTGCGGTTCGAGAATGAAATTGTTTCACAGAGGCCGCACCTTCTATACGCAGTTATTTTAAGACCCCGAGCGTTGGACCGACCACGGTTTCGAACCCGTGACCTCCCGCACGACAGACCGGAGCAAATAACCACTGAGCTAACTAATACATGTGTTATTGAACGTGCATGTACTATACATTTAGTGTATGCTTATTCAAAGTGCTGTTCTTTTTTATCATTATTATGCAGGACTGACACATCCTGTTACAATTTTTGGCAAGAGAGTGGTAAGTATTCGTGGGTACTAAAATGTAGTCACAACATGAGCTACCGAATTGAATTTGGGCGCGAATATTGCTATTTACTTATGAAATTAAGTAATGGATATTGGCCTGGAGCGAGGGAGTATGGGATTTATTCACCGAGGGTTCATTCCGCACGAGGGCGCAGCCCGAGGTGAACAAATCCCATACCCACGTGCGGAAAGCCGATAAAATGCTTATTTTCACAATGGCGAGGTTTTCTCGTGCTACGCACGTATATATCAAAAGTTCAAAAAAGCCGTGGAAGGGTCTATTATCAGCATTCAAGTTCCAAACTAAAACCAAGCATTGTTTTGGTCCGTTACGCAAACCATTCTCGTTATAGCAAGGGTTATCCACGATTTCGTTTATTTTTGGTTCAAGTAAAACCAATCAAGAATTACTTCAGCTCGTGATTGGCTCATTGCGTTTTGACTTGCTGCCGTGATTGGTTCTGTGATTACTTGGATTTTTGGTTTTACGACAATCGAAAAACGCTCTATTGCTAAGGTGAACCCGTCGCGTGAGGTAATACCCTAATATGGGCTATTATTGTTACTGTTGTCAATTTACCAAATAAGGTTACAAGAGTAGGCATATATGGAACCGTAATACTCACTAGATTTTCCAGAATGCCCTGTTCAACACCTATTTTATTGGCTTTCCGCGTGTACGTGATTACATAAATCTAGTTTTCTAGTCGTAGCAACCCACGAGTTATTGGTATGGGGGAAAGTGTATCGCTCACTCACTCAATCGCTCACTCAATCGATATTATCGATTTTCTCTTCTGATGCCTCATTATTCAATCGATATTTCTCAAGTTCACGTATGTGTATAATAAGTTTTCAGTCTAACACTGGTTCTCTGTTCTTATCTCACCCCAGCCTCCCATCAACTGCCGTTACGTCATCACCTGTGGCGGTTTATATTCTGATCGTCTGGCAGAGAAGTCGGGATGTAACAGAGAACCCAGAATCGTACCATTTCGTGGAGATTATCTTGTGTTAAAACCCGAAAAATGTCACTTGGTCAATGGCAATATATACCCTGTAAGTCCGGTGGGGGATGGGGAGGGGTGTGCTGCCGGGATCTCAAAACTCCTGGACCCAGTTCCTGAAAGCCCGATTAAGCTAATCCAAGATTAAGGGTAATCTTCAATTTGATTTGCTAACTCGTGGACTACTGATTTGCGATTCAAAACGTATTGTTTTACGAGGAATGAGTAGTACCTTTCTACTTGTAATCCTAGAATAAAGAAACACCTTTTACAAAAAGAACCAAAATCTCGGTTTAAATTTAATCCAGGATTAACGCTAATCAGGCTTAGAGGAACTCAGTCCTGACCTTATTTCAGTTCAACATATGTGATTTCCATACCCTTTTTCAGACCTGCCTCTAACTCAGCACCCTATTTTTCTCTGTTCTTTTTCTGTTCCTATTCCATAACAAAACGACACTAATTTAAACAAGCGCGTTCTTAGTTCCAGCGCCGAGACAATGTGTAAAACGCGTAGGACTGGAACGAGTCGGGATTTACAATTCAGAAACTAGCCATTGTATTTATAACCTCCCGATCTCTCTTCATTGTGTTTCGTCATCTATAAATCGCGGGGATTTGAGAGTAAAAAAACCTCACTTTCTCTAGGGGTGGGGGGGGGGGGGGGGGGAGGGGGATGTACATGATACCGGATCAACGAAACTTTCGATCCGGTACAAGAACCGGAGTAAAGTCATAATGGCATGACTCGTTCCGATATGACATTTCGTACTCCTATCATGCGAACGATATCGCAATAAGACGGTTACAAGTGGGAACCGGGATGAACTTGTTCCGGAATGAATCTAGTTCCAGTATCATGTAAACACCCCTTATCAAAGCGTAAAAATCAAGTATTGTTTATCCCGACTCGTCCCATTCCTGCGCGTTTTACTCATTGTCCCGCTGTAACTCGCTTACTTAGACGCCGAATTTATTTTGATAGTATATTTTTATTTCATGAAAGCAACTAACATCTGCATAGAAGAAGATATATAAATTATAGGATTATGTAGAACGTCCATGCACCTAAACGTATAGATACAAATATAACTAATTTTACAGACATTAAATAAGTACTAGAGTTTGGAGCGTCAGTTCATAGACTGTATCGCAACTTCGCCGTCGCAGTGCACTCTGGGATGGATATCTCAGTTTCCATTGTTAAATCCAAGATGGCCGCCCAACAACAACAATGGCAAACTGAGATATCCATCCCAGAGTGCACTGCGCTGGCAGAGTTGCGATATAGTCTATGGACCTTATTCATAATTCATGCCCGCGCGGGAAGAAGTCTGGTAACAATGGTATCAGAGTGAGGCCAGGTGTCAAGATCGCAAAATTGGAGTCGGTCAGAAACGTGGTATGTACTCCATGGGAGAATGCCATGGATGCACCGAGCATACAAAACCTTCTAAAAACCTAACCCACCAATTCAAAAAACTCTAACCTTTGATCAAGTTGCATTCACCCATGGAGTATATACCAGAAATGTATTAGTTTCTGTCGTACCGCGCTGTTGTGTTCTTTTGTGCCATAAGGGAATTAACGTTATTATCTGCCATCGTCTAGATTTTTGTTTCTGTGACAAGCAGCCTCGCTTTGATGCCCTTATGAATAAGGTCAGCCAGAAGCCTGATCAGATATACCATTCTTCATCGGTGTAGGTCCCAGATCCTAATTTTCCATTTCTTGGGGTGCACTTTACTCCTCGTATCGATGGCAGCGTGTGGCTGGGCCCGAATGCCGTCCTTGCGTTCGCTCGTGAGGGATACAATCTACTCGATATTAACCCGCGGGATCTCACTGACGCCCTGGCATTCAGGTATTGAAATATTCGATTAGTCACTACAACTATTCATGGAGTGTTTCGTAACGTATATATATGTATTACGTACGCGCGGCGGTAAAGTATAATCATCTCCTTTTCGCAATGCTATGCAGACTAAAATTCGATGGTATTGCAAGTTGCAAATGTCCGACACCACACAGCAACGTGCAACGATTTGATTGCGGTGCAAGAAAATTGACAAGACCTTGAAAATGAACATGACCTTAAGGCCCTTTCTTTTTTAACAAATTATCTCGCCACCTTCAGTCGCAGCTAATTTTACTCTAAAATTGTGCCGCGAATTTTTGACCAAAGCAATTCTAACAAGCTCGACATTATTCTATTGTTTCAGAGGACTGCGTCAGTTGATGTTCAAGTACTTTTCATTCGGTGTCGGGGAATACTATCGAGGTATCTACACTGCAGCACAGGTCAAACAGCTACAGAAATACATACCGTCCATCACACCCAAGGACGTCGTGAGGTAAGCTATACCTATAGACAGACCCTCCCCCGTGGGATCTTTTACCGCCGGTATAATCAACTAAAGTGGACCTGGGGTATGCTATCCGCTATGGGAAGCGAGTAGCAGCTGACGTTTTGTCTCGCTCTGACGGAGGGCTAGCGGTCTAAACGTCAGCTGCTACTCTCATCCCACGGCGGTTACCATACCTTAATCGACTTTTAGTTGATTATACCAGTGAATATCTTCCCCACCGACGCAGTTTTTTTTTACAGAAATTAGTTATCCCTCGGGGGACACTCTTCTTTATGACGTATTATATATGTGCGGCGCTACCTAATTTCGATTCTCGGGTCCGGATCCTTCGCAAAAATATGTCAAATTCCGGGTTATAGACGATTCAGGATAATGAAACAGTAAGAAAATCCCGGTTTGTCTTCACAATTACTTGGAAATCCGGGTTTTGGTGCTATTTTTCGGTATATACTTCATGGTAGTGTTTCGTTCAATATAGTCTCCCTGCATAATCATTTTCTCTACTGTTTTACAGTATTATGCAGGGAGACAAAATGGAACGAAACACTACCATGAAGTATATACCTATTTTTCTCGTAAAATGCTCCAGGGCCTCACATACCTACCCATGTGGGAGTCATCCATTGTATCTTTTACCGCCGCCTCGTTAGCTCAGTTGGGAGCACACCAATCTGCCCTGCTGGAGGCCGAGGGTTCAAACTCTAGTCTCCTTCGCAGCCGTTCTTAGGGTCGTCACGCAATGCGCTAGCCCCACTAAGCTAGCACATTGCGTGACGACCCTAAGAACAGCTGCGAAATAGACTAAAAAAAACCAAGGCTGGAAACCGAGCCTACATGTATATCCAAATGAATGTACTAGATTTTGAATACCACAAATCTTAGAGACAAACCCCAATATCCAAAAATAATCTAGTTTCCATATTTCTTGTCCAATACACCACATTCATAAGGGCGTATTCTCTGTATTTTAATAGTTTAGCCACATGGAGAACAACATCCTTGCCATGCGAAAGAGCTTACCAACATTGGTAATCATGTAGAATTTGAGTGTTGTAGCATAAAAGAGCTGTAATGTTACAGTGATTTGAAATTAGAGAGATTTGTATGAGAAAAAGCACGTAGGCCTATCCAGCCTCGCTTTCATGTTTTTTCTATATTTAAAATGCCAATAACTCGACAGCAATTTGAAACATTGCTTTCAAACTGTGGTCAGTTACTAATTTAGGTACAGTCTTTCATGTGGTATAACAGTTTATCAGTATTTACTGTTTAGTGTTACCCTCTATAAATAAAGTCTTATTATTATTACTATACTTCCAATTTATGCAAATTAGGTGGCAGCCATAATGAATGAGGTCTATACCACACCCCATATCTCATAGAGTTCCCAAAGACAGGAATTGCTCAACAGATATCCAAACTGTCCATGGACTGGGCACTAATCAAGCATTGAGCTGAGAATTTGTCACGCTTCGAGGGCGGATATTCGCTTAGTATAGTGGTTGTCACGTTGTCATTGATGACAGAAAGTTATGGGTTAGGAATCCATATAAACCTCGCATTTTTCGTCTCTCTACCTTTCCAGGAGCCCATAACCAGGAGCGTCCATAATAGCTGTCACGGCGTTTTAACAAGTTGGGATATTTTTAGATTTTTTCCCCCGCCAATTAGTGGATAGCACCAGTGGCGGAACAAAATATGCCTCATTAGCTACTTTCGTTTTACCAAACAACATGGCTGCTACGCTTTTGTGATTTTATTCCCTTAGGAATGATTGCAATCCAAGAATAGCGAGAAACCGTTCTAAAAATAACCAAACTTGTAAAAACGCTGTGACATAGGCCTAATATGCGGGATGGACGCTCCTAGTTATGGGCTCCTGACCTTTCTCTCTTCTCGTGTTTACCTTTGAACCCTAGCCCTAAAACCTCGTCGTTTACCTGGGAACTTGTTTTCGAAGTGGTTATGGTAAGTTTTATGGTTCGGGTTAGAGATTGGGTTTCAAGTCTATTGAGCGATTCCAGTCATTAAGAGCGCGTCATATCTCACGCCTATACCAAATAACTCTAGCGCTCCATTGCGTTCTTCGCACGGCGGCCATTTTTAATCGGAGCCGAAATGGTTAGGGTTAGGGTTAGTGACACTTTGCAGACCAATCCGATTTTGGGAGACACGCTCTCCTAGTGGCAAATATTGATCTTGTATTCCTGAATATATTTGTTAAAGGTTATGGGGAAAGTACATTCCCAGGAGAATAAAATCCTTTGTTTTCTCCCGTCTAACCTCGTTTTGAAACTGCTCAGTGCGAGGATACACATGGAAATGTATAAGCCCTTTCGTAAACTGCAAAAGGCCTGGGACCGAGTGTGTAAATTTAATCTTATTTAATAATTTATTTTTAAATGAACCCCACCACAAAAAAGATTACGTCGAAATTAGTATGTTTAACGAGTTTGAAGATGTTTGAGTAAATAAGCACTGAATAGCAGGCATTTAAAAATCACAAAAATAAGAGAGTTCAGTATGGTGTTGGGGGACGCTGCCCCCCAACCCCCCCCCCCCCCCCCCCCCCCCCAATTTTCAAACACTTCATATTAAGTTCTTATTTACTCTTCAAACTCGGTAAACATAATAATTTCCATGTGGTCTTTCTCGTGGTGGGGTATTATTTTCAAATTAGGTTTGAATCCGTTTAAATTCGCACACTCGGTTCCAGTCCTTTTCTAGTTTACGAAATGGCTAATTGTTTGTACACAAGATGGCCGCCACGTGATAAAAGCCCATACCCTTTTTGTTATACCCTGTTCAAGTTCGTTCAAGTTCGTTCAAGTACGTTTAAAAACCTGTTAAAAGACGATGTTTTGCGTTGTTTTAAGCAGAGGCCCGTCAGGTGTTCGTGCCCAAGCTCTTGACCGTGACGGTAATCTTGTAGACGACTTCGTGTTTGATGGAGGAGTGGGGGAGATTGGTAGTCGAGTATTACATGTGAGGAACGCGCCATCGCCTGCCGCCACCTCATCTCTAGCTATAGCCAAGATGGTGGCTGACAAGGCAAAGGAGAGGTTCAACCTATAGCCTTTTGTTTCCTCATTTCGCATCATACCACATATTACGCTGTGTGTGTGTGGGAGGGGCTGGCTCTAATTCTAATTCAATCACGGTCTCTGAGAAATCTCTCCCCCCATCTTTCACCCAACATTTAATGGTTAATCATTAATTACACATGCATCCCAAAAGGAGAGGTGGGTGAGCAATTTCCCAGAAACCGTGATTGAGCCTGATTCTGACTCACCCAACGGAGAAAATGTGCGGGAACAATGGCACCAGTGGTTGTTCCCAGTACTGCAGGCCTTTAGTTAGCGAGACGTACTTAAAGTGCCAATGAAATGAAAAATTCGATCCCGTTTTTATTTTATTTTATTAAATTCTAGGCTTCTCTTATTCATTTTGTGCAATTAAAAATCAATTTGGAGAGCGCGAACATATTTTTTTTCGTATCGAAGTCAGGCAGAATTGGCAAAATCAGGCGACAATTTTTCTGCTGTTAAAGATATGGTAATAACATGCGTGACGTCACTAGGTCTGCGCATTTATATTCGTCTCCATAAATACTACAAAATAAGTAAAATTTTGGCCAGTTTTCAATTTAAATATGTAATACTTTGAGAAACCTTGACGATGGCTATAATTGTTCTAATAGAATCCTTGCAGTCAGCCATATTTTTACTTTTGTGAATATTAATGTTGGACCTAGTGACGTCACGCATGTGATTAGCATATCTTTAACGGCATAAAAATTGTCGCCTAATTTTAGCAATTATGCCTGACTTCGATACGAAATAAAATTATGTTCGCGCTCTCCAAATTGATTTATCATTGCACAAAATGGCTAAGGGAAGCCTATATTTTAATAAAATGAAATAAAAATTGGATCGATTTTTTCATGTCATTGGCACTTTAAAGGGTTACAATACAATGAAGATAGCCCTAGTACTAAGACCAGCAGCATTGTTGTCGATATACAAAACAGTCTCAAGGGATTACAATACAGTGAAGATAGCCCTAGTGCTAGGACCAGCAGCATTGTTATCGATATGCAAACAGTATTGGTTGAAACATGAAAATCACCCTAAAGGTTAGGAGACGTCTAATTTCCTCCACGTTTTCAAAATATTAAAACTACGATTTGCACTACGGTTCCAAATGTCGTTTATAAAGCAAATCTCAGTTTAGAGCCTTGTATACAATTATCTTATGAGTTACTACTGTAAAGGAAAATAATAAAGACAGTTTAGAGCCTATCACGAGTAGTTTGTTCTTACTATTTACGCTACAAAGGGGTTTAGATATTGCGAGATATTTATTACTTTTTTCGGCATATTCATCCCAAAAGTAAAAAGGAAGAAACTTATCACCCAACAAGTAACGATGAGGACTGATTGTAAACAAACCTTAAATACTAAAATACTCTTTCATTTTGTATGCCTCATTGTAAATCTTATCGCTTATCATGGTTTGAATGAATAAAATCCTGTTCCGAGTAGTTTGTTTTGTTGATTATGGTAATTATAGTTCAGTTTTAGAGAAGAAGTTTTCCTCAAAACAATAGGACTATTGTTTCTATCAAACTGTACTGATGGCCCTTCAGTTATCGTTAATCCCTAAGGACAATAGCAAAGTTGCTCTTATGAGTCATTGTGGATTTACTGTAAAGGTTTATAAATATTCTGATCTCAGAATTACGTTACGAGTGATAGTGAAGGTAATAGCTGTAAGGAAAATAATAAAGTCATTTTAGGAGTTCTGTAGGTTCAAAATTTGTGAATGATATCAAAAATATCGTTGGGTTAATATAGAGCAGATTACCGAAACAATAGTGTATTGTTGTTCATAACAAAGACTTGCCCAAACCTGTTCAACCAAACACAAGTGAACTTTATTGATTTAAAAGTTAAGTAATTACAAAGTCAATCGTCTTTTCTAAAAATCTGTTCAGAAAACGCATTACAAAGTCAATCAATCTGCATAAGTTCTTCGTATTTTCAAAAAAATTGTTCTGGAACAGACAGAGTATCTTGAGGCAAAGCCGTGTTGTTCAATGTCATTCAGTGGATGTATTTCACGTCTCACTACTTCAAGCACTTGATCAATGATAGAAGAGCCGTTGTTACTGAACTGAATATTTAGAAGATACACTGTGGTCCAGGGTAACTTGTAAAGTTCAGATAGGTAAATTTTCCATGAGCGATGAATTTCAATGTTCAACATGTAGCAAACAGCGTTCATAATCTCCCACACACTCTCTGGTTTGACTTCGTCTTTTGCATTGTCGTAGAACAAATTCCACGATTCCTCTTCGGATAACATCAAGCAATCGTGCTGTCTTTGGCTTGGGTGATTTGTTTCACAACCATAACATTGTCTTTCTCTCTCGACATAGATTGGTTCTTCGCAGAGTGCAGCATACACCAAATGTATAATACTTGATATCCTGTGAAATGCTCTGTTTCTTTCGACGTGTTCTACTTCATCCACGGTAATCGTTTTTCCTTGAACGCCTTCCATGTCAGAGTTGAATCAAAATACGCGAGCTAATAAAGATGCACTGAACGGAGTCTGAGGATTGTGACGTCATCCGAATTAACGAGAGCGGCCTAAAAAATAGTATTCCGAATTAATGCATACGCCCTAAAAATGGGGCGTACGCCCTAAAAAAATAATTCCTTAATTAATTCAATGGACAATAGGATTGTGACGTAATCCTAATTAATGCATACGCCCTAAAAAATAGGGCGTACGCCCTAAAAAACAGGATAATTCGGTGCTTCTCCCACTACAAATAATGGTCTATAATTATAAGTTATACCATGGCATTTCGGGGTATTAGTGATTTAAATTGCCCCGAGAGCCGTGGGAAGATTTGTAAAAGTCCCGAGGCCGCTTCGCCGAGGAACGGAACAAATCTATGAGAAGTTTAGTTTTCTCTGCCGAAACTAAAGACGTCGCAGTCGAGTTGCTTTCGAAAACGTTTTGTTTAATGCTTGACTGAGCGCCATTGATTAAACGACCCTGGCTTCCCCTGGGGAAAAGCGTGTTGTTTTTGAGAAGAATAACACTAAAATACAATGTAATTATGCGGTTGACTAAATATTCAAAGAGCATGAATGGATTTTAATTACGTCACGTTTATGGTTTTAAGTATCCCACATGGAAGAAGCGGGTTTGAGAAATTAAGAGAAGAATATGCAGATTGAAATAGGTCATCCCAGATGGATTACATTGAAGGTTATGATGAAGACACGTCAGTTTGGATTCAGTATTTTTCATCCGGGAGCGTAGGGCTAGTCGTGCCAGAGGGGAGCAGGAGTTGATGCTTTTGACCTTCTCACTTCCAGCCTGCATTCTCTTCTAATTTTCCCTCATTACGCATGCAGGGGAAATTTAGAAATATGCATTGTCTCGAAATTTCCCGGCGGGAAATTTAGAAACAATGCATATTTCTAAATATCCCTGCCATCAGGGAAAATTAGTGGTTTAAATGTGCCTCGGAGAACAAAAGAATCCGAGGCTACCATGGTATAACAGTAAGTAAGCAGCAGATCATTGTTGTTTTGTTATCAATTTGAATAATTATTAATTAATAGAGCTGTGAGTTTCTTTTTAAATACTTGTCTTTTTTCCATTTTGATATCATGTGGTATCTTTTCCCATATTTTAATACCATAATAAGTAATAAATATATTTTTTAGTTCAGTTCGAGTAGATGTAATAAAGAAAGTTTGTTTATTTTTCTGTCTTGTTTGATAGTGATGTATATTAGTTAGTGGGGTAAACATGGCAGTGAAAATATTATTGTTACTTCCATTAACAATATCATGCATAAAAAGACTAGTGTGAAGTTTATGAATATCCAATTTAAGAATATTTAATTTGGTAAAAAGAGGAGATGTATGCGCATTCCATTGCTCATGAAGTATAGCTCTAAGCCATTTTTTTTGTAAGATTTTTATGGGATTTATAATGGAAGGTAGGGCATTTCCCCATATCAGATTAGCATAGTTTAAATGAGGATAAAAAAGTGAATAATAGATTTGTTTTAGGATTGTTATTGGTGCAAGTGTTTTGCTTTGTGTATAATTCCAAGTATTTTAGAAAGTTTAGTTCTAATATGGGAAATATGGTCTTTCCATGATAGGTTGTTATCAATTATGACACCAAGATATTTAGTATAATTTTTTTCTTCTATTTTTCTTCCCCAATTTTGAGTAAGGGGATCTTGGGTATTTCTTTTGTCTTAAACTGAACTTTACAAAATTTGATTTTGAGACATTCAAAGAAAGTTTATTACATAAAAGCCATTCTTCAATTGCATTTAACCCTTTATTAAATGTAGATTCAAGATTATCTATGTTTCTACTAGAGTAAAATAGACGTGTATTATCTGCAAATTGGAGAAATTGGATTGGTGATTTTGAGGCATTTGAAATATCATTAATATATAAAAGAAAAAGCACAGGGCCTAATTAAATAAAGTGGTGACAACACTGAAACCACAAAATGTCAAAATCGTAATTCGATTTTGAGACGTCATAGTCTTCACGCTGAGAAATCCGAAGTCGGTTTAAGCTCCTCATCTAACCTGAGTTTCAGGCGCGGGAAAAGGAGCGCCTGAAACTCAGGTTACTCCTCATCGGGCTCAAGGGTTTCTTTTCCTCCAATAATATTATGATAAAAAGAATTATGCGAATGCTAGCAAAAAAGAATTTTTAGATATTAAAACATTTAATTGCCGATATACTATTAGGTGAAACTAGACTGATAAGCAAATGTCGTATACAAAACTCCTGCAAAAATACCGGATCCGAGGTGTGGACCTAACCAGCCAAACTATAAATTTATGACGACAACAACGAGTCGGAAGACTACAGCAAAGCTGTTACGGTGTGATACACTAAAAATGGCACTACGGCTAGCTAGACCTGACACAAAAAGTTGCTCGAACTAGAATGCAGTCATGGACAGCTGTTTCGTCCTCGTCAGCATGATATAGCAAGCAAAACTGATGAGCTTCGTGGAGAACCTACTGCTCATAAGGCCACTAGTACTCTAGTGTGGAGCTTAGAGAATAAGCTTGGTTATCCGGTCTCACACAAAGAGAACCTACTGCTCATAAGGCCACCAGTACTCTAGTGTGGTCAGCTCAGAGAATAAGCTTAGTAGTATACAAAGTGGCGGTCCTGGCGCAGCACTGACGTCATATTGTTGCAATTTCACCCGATGACTCCCTCACCTCATCGAATTGTTGACCAAATATCTCTCGGGCGTTGTAATTTGGCACAACAATTCGTTGTGGTTCGGGAGTCATCGGGTGGGATTACAACAATAAAACGTCAGTGCTGCACCATAACCGCCACTTATACATACTACTTATTACATTTTATTGCATTTTGGTACCCCTATTAGAGAAAGGCTACTATTAAGGTATTACACTATGGCTGACCCTCGTTTATTATATCGTGCGATATTCTATCGTATTTTCTCTAGCGATTCTCGTTTTTCCAATCCTGGGACTTTCGCAACATTATTAGAACGATCGTGCTATAAACGAGTAATCGAAGTCTTTCAAACAGAAGCAGTCGTCCGCAGTTGGACATCCGATTCGTTCATAAATATTTATTCTTCGCGATGTGGAACCATACTTAGTAATTTAGATCCTAGTTCCAGCGTTTGTCGCATGCATGGTACATTCGCTCTTGACCAACTAGCAATGGGAATATAGTTACCTAACGAAATGGGATATCTTAGGTCAGCACAATTATGTCCAAAAGCTTCTAGAAACGAACGTACTGAAATTGCTTTACGAAGTCAACAGAAGGTTAATGAAAAGACATCCCAGCTCTATAAATGTCCCAGTTGTCACGAACGCAATTGCGTTTATCGAGAAGTACAAACTCGGGCTCTTGATGAACCAACAACGATATTTTGTACTTGTAGACAATGTGGTACGAACTTTATTGGTGGATAAGAGTCGAAAATGGTCGAGAAAACAAAACTTAAGCCCCTATTAGAGGAGTGATTAGTATACAGTATATCCACCCATGGTACTAACGTATATTCTTTACTTCTCGATATTAACGTATGTTGTTATCTTAGTACGTATTAATACCACACAGATTAGACAAGTGCATGTGATTGAAGCGCCACAACTAAGATACCAATTAGACACATAACGTATATAGGTATATCACACGATGTCTGAGATAATAACTTGTGATTGATTGATGCGAGGAAAGGACACGAAATGTATAAGGAAGCGTTCTAAGATATCTGAGTATTGCTCTCAACACAACTATCAGATACTAAAGGGGGGCGCCTTATTCGTCCCATGTTCGAAGTGTGGTCGAGGCTGTCGTATACTAGTTACGGACTTTGTACAAAATGTGGTGCACCTCAACGCCGTCTCATTCAAGAGAAGAAATTCTACACTAAGGATTGCTTTTCAAATGTGTTGGCGGAAATAAAGAACCATAGGGTGGAATTGAAGGACCACAGGATTTCTAGATGATTAGAAATCGCGATATAAAAGAAAAAAAGAAGGAAGATAAATTGGTATTCCACTACTACCAGTCTATCTTCCTTCTTTTTTTTTTCCCCCACAATTAGACAATTGATAGGTCTATGGTATACAACTAGTATGGACGAACTTATTAGATTACTTGGTTCAGAAATTTGTGCAAGCCTACATATCAAACCACGGTTGCATATTAACACTGGGGAAACATGTACCGAATGTCTTTGTCCAATGGAAATGCAAGGAACGGAATTCATATGTCCCACCTGTGGTATTGTTTCCGAGGCCGAGGCCGAATCATGTAAAGAAACGATCAATGTTACTACTCGGTTGCGTATAGTAGGTCCGGATAGCTTTCGGTATCAACATGATCTAGACCGTACGAGCCCAAAGCAAAGCGATAACCAAGAATTGTAACGGCGAACGATCATGCGAGAACTACAGGCATACAACACTATTTATAAACAAAATTACGACCTCTCGTTTCCCACAAATGTATTAGTAATCGTGGCCGACGCACTCATTCAAGTAAAGAAAGTTTGTATCAAACGTAGCTATGCGAAACAAACTATTTTAGCTGCTCTACTTTACCAGGTATGTATACAATGTGGGTTCGTTCGCTCTAAAGGTGAGGTCGCTCATTTTATGCAACTAAACAACAAAAGCATCTGTCGCGGAAATGTCTTTATACGTTCTCTACATGATGACGATAAGATCGATATAGATTTAAATGCCGATCGCATAGCTCCTCACATCGCAACGACTTTTGCTAAACTCGACCCCCAAGGAGCGCCTAAGAATATCCAACAAATAGTCTATGAGATTGTTCATACGGCAATAGGAAACAATGTAGGTACCAGCTCTATACTTCGAACTAAAGTCGTTGGAGCAAGTTACGAGGTGCTACGGCGTTCAGGATCGTGTATATCTCTTATTAACGTTATTAAGCGATGTGGTACGCATAAGAGTTCGATCGCACGTTTTATCGGCGAGATGCTCGCTTACCATTCACGCTTTAAACCTATTTATGATAAACATGAACTAAATAGTAGTCGAACGATAACCGCCAAGTAAGAGCAGTCTGTTTCATATGCAAATTCACGTACTATCGTTTCATCAGCCAAGGGGGGGCTAAATGTATAAATTCCTAAGTTCCCCCTAAAATTCCGATCCGACACTAAAATTCCGATCCGACCCTCTTTTTTATTTCGAATATTTTTTATTTTTTGGGTCGCTGTGAATTTTTTTAGATCGCTTTGGAATTTCGCCCACGCTTGATGATGTAATGTGGCAAGACAGAAATTTACATACGAACCAGACATACGAATTAAGTGCAGCTGCTCTTATCAACGTGGCAATATCGTCCATGCGAGGTTTTCTCATATGAGATATTGATTTTTATCCCAATTTTGCTCTCATTTCTTCTAGCACTTCGGAGCGAATTTGTTCCACGCTTTTTTCACTCATTTGTCCTGAAGTCTCGTGACGAATTTCAGACCTCATAATCTCGTATTTATCTGCTTCAGCGAGGATGAGACTGTATTCGGAGTCAGATATATTTTCATCGCGTAGGGCTTTCGATACTAGATCACGAATCGTATTAATTTTCGCCTTAGCCAACATAGTGGTTTTCTCATGCTTAGAAACTTTTATTCCGAGCTTTTTAGTTCCCACAGTTGTAGATGCTGAAATTAATCCACATAGTCCACCGATAACACCAAGTGGTAGACCAATCGCTATTCCAATCCCAGTTAGAGCAACTGCCAATCCAGAACTTGATAAAAGTACAGATAGACCTCCTGTTACCACTGCGACACCATGGACAATTCCTTGCGCACGGGCATATTTCTTACGCACGCCTTCGTAGTGTTTTTCTTGAGTTTCGATATCTGAAAGCGTATCTCTGACTGTTTGCAGTCGAAAATTATTTCCAGTGCCACTAGCAAGCGATGGATAGATATTTGGTGCCGTTGGAAGTGTTTGAATTGAATCGCCGTCCATCGTATGTATATGTCTAGCTTACTCAAGCTTCAATACGTAGCGAATAGGTCGACCACGAAAGTCTACAATGTTGCCTTTCTCATCGCGCATTACCAGGTGAAGGCTGTTTATCATCGTCCCTAGAGCTCTAATAGGAATTGGGGTTGTAATAGAATAGGTTATTTCTTTAAACCAGTTGCCTGTTACTTTTAAGCTAGCTAAGACATTAGATCGCTTTCCCTCTAGTAGCGAGAAACTGGAATCCACCACATCGCAGTGGACATACATCGTGTGGATATCTTTGATTGTTATGTCATAGTCTCCAACTTTTAGTGTTACATTTCCTCCCACCTCCTCGTTTCCTTCGATACCCATTAGTTCGCAGAGATTTTTACTGAACTTGATTGGTTTCTTTACCTCTAGGGTCCGACCCCTTTTACTGTCTTTGTTAGTAATTTTCACGAAGCCAGCATTAACTGCAGGTTTAAATAAGGACCTGAGGAAATGCATATTATAAGACCACGGATAGATTTTGTATGGGAATTGCAAACCTTTGGTATCCCACTCAAACGAAGCCATTTTTTCTAGGTTCCACCAACTATTCTCGAAAGTTACCTCAACTAGCAAAATATTGTTGATATGAATAGGTTGATCGAAGTAGACCATATGGTCAGCCGATGTGGTGATGACATATAAGAGCACCATTATGTATTAAAGGTATAAACTGTATGAGTGTATAGCTTCAATATGACAAAGGCGTCCGGATAAGGAACCAACAGATACTATGTCGCGAAAAGTTCATTTCAAGGGGGATTGGGGCGACTATATCAAACCTCGCAATGCGAAGGCTTTCGCGGCCTTTAAGGAACAATATCCCCACGCGGACTTCGAGAAGTTCTCAGCTAGGACGACGGCGTCCAACATACACGATGAGTCGACATACGAGACTAGGATCGTGTTTTTCGATGGTGGACAACATTGGTATATTGCCGGTCTCGTACCAGCGGATATTCGAAAACGTATCGACAATGTATTGCAGGGGATGGTTGGTGGTTTCCAATCTACCTTAACACTAGACAAAAGTGTGAAATATCCTATCACAGCGGCCTCAGATACCGAAAAAGCACAAGATATAGATCTCACTAATCTATGGATATATGCCACACCTACGAAAAAGTTCGATGCAGGTGTTCCGAACATATTCAAAGAGACCGTCATAAAGCATGTGACAGCAAAATAGTCTCATCATTGGTTTGCTTGGCCGGATTTCAAATATTGGCCTCAACAATTGAATTTTGCAACGTGGTGTGCGACTTCTGGATGTGGAGTGTCGTTATTCGATCCTACTTTCAAAACATATCCACCCATTGTTCAAGGGTTCCTACGATTTCACACATATTTCACAATACGAAGAATTCTACATGAACTTGGTTGTACTCATGGAGTTCCTCTACCTAATGACCGTGCTTTCAAACAAATTGATAACCTCTATAGCAAATCAGATCTTGAGAAGTTGTGTATCGAGTTTGGTATATCTCGAACACCAGACTTCCGATGGCACGGAGGTAGGAATCGCGGATTAGGAGACGTATTCCTTTTGCACCCAGCGGGTGATGGCTATAGAAACGTTCACGTAATTCGAGGCTACGATAAAGAAGCAGATAATTATCCCAACCATAATAATTTGTTTAAAGACGAAGGAGGTGGTGCGATAGAAAAAGGATTTACGGAATCCGTCGCGGCAGATCTTGTGGCCTTCATTCGGAACGATGAACATGAAGGAAAACAATACAATTGGTTTACGCCACCAATCGGAAAGGGTTTGACAGATGCTGGATTAGGTAGATTGAATCGATCTGTCGAGGCTTTTGGATATTGCATTCTAGGTGCTCAAAACGATCTTAACGCATCCATCATAGATAGCCATAACGTTAAAGAAGAGTTTAAGAAGTTGGTCGAAGGTGCCATTCTCGAAAACGATTTGGTGGTAAGCTATAAGAACTATAAGTTAGCTATATTAGCCTCACATAAGAGACTCAATCTAGCAATAGCAGTATAGGGGTGCGGTTACTACCAAGCAATCTTGAGTCCTACCTTAGTAAGAAGTATGGTTATAAAAATCCAATTCCGAATGCCATGAAAGATATGGTATTAGGCGTAAACGATATCAATGGAGATGTTTACGAAACAAAATTCTCACCAGATATGGAAGGACAGATACAAAAGAAACAATTACCACATAGTGCAATTCCACATTCTACTCCACAACAAGTTCCACAACGAGTTCCACAACATGAGATCAATCTAGCAATAGTATCCATTACCGCAGCTGGAATTGCATGGGCGCTGTTTCGTTAACGTCGTTTGTATTGCTCTACTATGATCACAACCATTGCTATGACGAATAGCCAAACGTATTCTGCGAGAGTTCCCAGAGCCTCACCGGCCATACGAAATATGAAACTAGCAATTGCTCCAATCATTCCAGGTAACGCCTCTCCCAACTTCTTTCCTATTGTCTTTAACCACTCGCCCACCGTCTTTAATCCTTCTTTTACTTTATCTACCCCATCCTTTACTGGTTTCGGTATGGATTTCGATAGCTGGGAAACTATAGCACTAATCACGGTACCAATCGCAGTAACCAATGCAAGTGCAGTCATTCCATTCTTTTTGAAAATAGCTTTGACCCTATCGCGTAGTGACATGCGTTCGAGTATGGATTCTTCATGACGTTCAAGGAGTTCTATTGCATTACGGATACGTATTTTCTCTTTCTTAGCTGCTTCTCTCTGAGCCTCAGTTGACTTTGGGTCTTGAAGTATGTTTTCTTCTAGTTTGAGATGCTCAGCGGCCTTTTCATTAGCTAGGATGACTTCTTCAACTGCTTCTTTATTCGTAGGACCTAGAACGTATTTGAGATCCTTACCGATCTTATTATATCTATCTCCTTTCTTCGTAGTTAAAGGGACAGGTTTCTCCTCGCTTCCGTAAGAGTGGATAGCAATTCTACCGTCTTTCATGGTTGCTACCTCGAGTACGCCCCAAATCCCCGCATCGTCATAGTGTTTCAAGACTTCATCGAATAGCATCTGCTTAGCGTCTTCTGATAAGTCTTGTGCGAAGTGGATATGTCGAGTGTCGAACTTTGGAGATTTCATCCATCACTAGATCAAACTCTTCATCTGTCAACGAGGTTTCCTGATATTTTGGTCGAGCACCTTCTTCGTTATATCTACGTCTAGTTTTCATGGAGAGCGATTCGCTTGGCGACGTAATCGTGTCATCTTTAAACATTTTATTCCATTCCTCTTTGTCGACCTCATCATAGTCTTCGCCTCCTTCAGCTCCACCAGGTCTTTCCTCAGGTCTCACATCAACATCTTCCATATTGAACATAACTACATATCTTGGTATATTCAACATGATATCGTCGAAGTTAGTTCCCGCACAAACACATAGAGAGCCCCTTGGACTCAAAGCTCGACGAATCCTATATAGACGAACGTTTACACCATCATCTGCCAATCCAGGAGAGACACTCTATGTCGCAGTTCCAAAACTAGGAGAAAACATCGTATTGGTTCCAGGTAGTTTTGCACTCTTGGCTGACATTGCATTATCTGGTGGACTCAATACCAATCGCGTCGTATCCAATCTCGGAAGATGTTTAGTCTCTCATCGCAGATGCAGATTTGGAACAGATTTGAACCTTGCCAGACCAGATCTACTACAAACATATTCCGATCTCTATCTTCCTACTCCGGATAGAGAAGCTCGGATTCAACAAGGTATCCAATCAGAGAATATGAACAAGCTTCGATCGAAGACTAACGGTGCAACCTCTACTACTGAAGAAACTGCTTTACTTGCTGCTTATGGTTCGAAGTATAGAATTCCATTAGATGTTGACATTCTTACACAACATGGAGTTCTGTATCCCTACGCACTCCACGACATTATTTCGTTCGATTTGGTTCTAGCATCCGCCATCAATGTAGTGATTGGATCGGATTCAACCAAGATAGGAACGTACAAGCTAAATAACATACAACTTGAGTATGAGGTCATTGAGGATGAAAAACTAGCCAGACAAGCAGATCACGCATATTCTACGGGCACTTCGTTTCTATTCAACCACGCTTTACATTCGACGACTGTACCTATTAACAAGGCATCAGACACTTTGGTGGCTAAGAACCTAACAGTTCCACGGAGATCATTTACTGGATTACTTTTACTCTTCGTAGAACAACATACAGCAGGTACCAGGGATAGTGAGTCATTCTTTAATCCTGGCATAGCTAAAGTGGAGATAGATGTCAATGGAATTCCAAACTTCTTCTTTCCAGATGGTGTATTGCCACCAGATTACTGGGAGTCTGCTATGGGATGGTTCGGTCCTAAAATGACACCTATGACACCTGCCAAGTTCTACAACAACAAATTTGCCATCTTAGTCGATTGTCGCACGGCAAAGGATGCAATTGTCCATGGTGATGGTTTAGCCCAAATAGGCGGTGGGAAAGACATTGATATCCGAGTTCACAGAAGTGGAGGTAGTGGAACTGTTAACATGCATATCTTCGTTCTGTCAGATGCTCAGCTCAATATATTGAATGGATCTCTGAGTAGCTTTACATACTGATGGATTCCATGGTAGAACACGTTCCCTTTAACTCACTCATAGTAGGACCCACAAATTGTGGAAAGACCGCATTTCTCATAGAACAACTTCGTGGACCATTTCGTGGTAAGTTTGACTATATAGTATTAATTTGTCCCACCTATGCCCACAACAAAACATATCGTGGATTTGCCAATCGAGATCCACACTTCTATGTCATATCTCCACCTCAGGATGCTATCAATGCCGCATTGGATGTTTGTGCCACATTTTGGAAAGGTACCAATACTCTATTGATTCTTGATGATTGTGCCGCCTCAAAAGATGTAAAACGAAGAACTGACAAGCTAGTAGATTTAGCATCCTCTGCCCGACATATAGGACTCTCTGTTTGGGTGCTATCCCAACAGTTAACGAGTATATGCAAACCTTTCCGTGAGAACGAAGCTATTGTAGTAGCATTTCATACGGCATCGGTTATAGATGGTAAAAGGATATTTGAAGATTACGGAGGCTCACAAGAATGTAATGAGTTACGAACAATACTTCGATCTCACAAGTTTGCTCGCATGTGTTTTTGTTTACGACATCCTTTTGCAGTAGTGTTAGAGCTACCCGCACCTATAACATATTATCATGGATGATTACGCCAAAGAACTGCTGGATGAGTGCGCTATTATTTGTCCTCCGATCGTACTGGAACATCCAACCAAATTGGAGGGGATCGAAGATTGTCGGGAAGCACTTTCAATTTTAGCTGCAATGGGTACAACGAAAGAATATCTAGGACAGAATTTCTCCCTAGTAGATATATCTAAACTGTCTGAGAAGGACGTAAAACGTTTACATAGTAGATACCAGGCCATAGTAGCTAAGCAAATAACAGGATGCTTAGTAAATGGATCACTACGTCTAGTTACCCGCGCAGTCGCGTACGTAGTTCCACTAGATGACCAACAAACACTGTTTAAGGACCTACAAGAAGACCACCTAGTCCGCAATGAGATATCTGCTGTGGCCGCCTTGTTATCACTTAAAGCAGGTCGATTCGTGGCTCTAGCTAGTGCCTTATTCCATGTATCTGACCACATAGTCGTTCCTAATACCTCTGCTACCGCACCTATTGAACCTTCACACATACCTACTATATCGAATCAAGATGGAAGAAACGGATCAGATAACTGCGAATCCCCCGACGACTGCACAAACTAAGGTAAAAGATCCAAAGCGTGTCGCAGCTGGAAAAGCATTGGCATTAAGCAATAAACGTGCTAGAGAGGCTCAAATGCGAGAGATGGCACGTGAAAGTGAATTACCTAAAGAAACCAATATTGGAGGATACATGTCTACCAATACTACTCTAGCAGCTATTGGCGTGGGTGTTTCGTTGATTGGAGCGTACTATCAATATAAAAGATACAAAGATGATGCCCATACGATACGACCCACGAGTCCAGTAAAGACTACAAAGGTTACATTGTCGGATATGGAGTGACATTTGAAGACTAGGAAACCATAAGTTATATGTTGTAGTAAGTATGGTAGAGAATAACTTGATGAAAACGGTAACTGATGCCGCTATATTTACTGGACTTGCTACAGGTATTGGTTGGATTGCAAGGAAGGTCGTTAAGGAACCTATGCTCAACGATCCATCTTCTTCTATAGTGAATTACGTGAAGTGGACGGCCGTGTTGGCTGGTAGCATAGCTGCAAAACAATATCTCGTGGACCAAAATATAATTCCAAAGGATCTTTAGATGGCATTGGCTGGCATCGGAATGGCCATTTTCGGAGCTCTTTTAAATGCAACAGCATTTACTGGTGGTGGAGTGCTAGCTAAGGCTCTTACTGGAGATGATGAAACTGCTAATATAGAACGAGAGAGACATGATAGGGCCCTTGAAAAACAATCAACTGAAATGGAGGTCTATAGAAGGGAACGTCAAAGATTATACGACTATGCCCAAGAACAGGAAGGCCTTGAGCATGATGCATACAACACTCAAAGCGATACCAATAAAGACTAATTGTGCAATCCGATAAGTTACGTCAGGCACTTAAACGACTCAAAGCAATGAAAGAACCTCGTTTATCTGACTACTATCAACCCTCAAGCAATCAGAAGACTGGTGAGTTGATCTATATTGGTGGTGGAATGCTAGTTGCTGGATATGCTATTAGTCGATATGCTTTTTAAAAACGAGATTTTTTACAATCGACGTGAAAAAAAAAAGAATAAAGACCGGTCGACTCGATAAGTCTTTATTCTTTTTTTTCTGCTTGTTGAAGGTTAGAATACATAGATATAAATGGATGCTAAACTTGCGAATATCTTCTATGGCCCTAAGGGATACTGGAAAGGTCACTCTGCAATTGGTAAACTCTCAGTGGCAGCAAAGGTATCAGAAGATACAGCTAAGAGTTGGTTAGAGAAACAAGCCATGTGGCAAATATATCTATCACCACCACGCTATATACCACGACCACATTGGACTGTATCGAAACCTAATGAGGTTCATCAAGCTGATTTGATCTTTCTACCTCATGATCGACCTGGACGTGGAAGGAAACTATATAAGTATGCTTTAGTGGTAATTGATGTAGCTTCTCGATATAAAGAGGCCGAGCCTTTGGCATCGAAAGATAGTGGTGAAGTGGCTGCGGCATTTGAACGAATCTACGAGCGTAGTCCATTAACGTGGCCAAAAACGTTACAAGTCGATCCTGGTAGAGAATTCATGGGACGTATGTCTGAAACCTTAGAACTACGTGGTACGAAAGTTCAACGAGGTGAAGCTGGTAATCATAGGGCACAAAGTTTTGTCGAACGAGCAAATAGAACACTAGCTGAGAGATTGTTTGGATATCAATATGCACAAGAGATGGTACTCACATCTGAAGGATCGGATACGCGTAGTAGAGAATGGGTATTGAGGCTTCCTGAGGTTATCAAGGCCATGAATAACGAAGTTACTCGGCTAACAGGTAAGGAGCCTTCAAATTCTGTCGTGTCACAGCAAGTTAACATAATAACTCCCACATATTCTCGAACTGTTGGATTGAATGAAAAACGACTACTATTCGACGTTTTAGTTCGATATCTCTACTCACCGGGAGAATTGGAAGGTGGAACCAAGAGAGCAACTGATCCTGTATGGAGTTTACAGACATATATCATTTCACGTAGTGCTATATCTCCTAACCAACCAGTTCTGTATTACTTGGAAAAGGATGCACCACAGCGTGGATTTGTGCGTGAAGAGCTACAAGTGGTACCATCAAATACTGAACTACCTCCAAAGGGGATTCTAAGATAGCAATTCCTCGATGAAATCATACTCTTCGTACCTAAGCAATTCATCCATGAAATCATCTTCGTACCCAAGCAACTCATCGATAATATCATCCTCTGGAATTATGTATTTATGCCCATAGGCTAATGTATCTATTCCATTTTCTGCGATCCATCGCTTGGAGTCAAATGGTGAGAGCGATACTTTATTCATATGAATACCATACATTCTATGACCTTCACTTCGAAGCATATCCATACCATGGCGGAATACTTTCTTATCTTGTAAGCACTCTTTATATTGCTCATGACGAATACGATGATTCACAACTGCCTTCTTGGTACCTTTAGCCTTCCTAATCTCTTCACCTCCTACTTTCAATATTGAGTAGAGCTTTGATCGTAGTCCAACGTATTCGACTATGGGAATACCTCCACATTCGTCTTTCATTTTACCAAGTACTTTCTTGTTGGATACGTCGTATGATGGATGGTCTTTACTGTAGTTACTTGTGTCATAGAGATGTTTATGAGTAGTTATGTCTGCATATATGTCTTCAGTTTCAATGCGTAGCAATAGGCTGTCAGTATCTGAGTATAATAGATTACAATGTTGTCCATACTGATTCTTAAGCTCGTTGTAGTAGAAGTCATACATCAAATGTTTTGAGAGATCTAGAATTGACATTCCAACATATACTGGACGGTTTAGAAGTAACTTACTTTTGTAATTGTGTACGGCGGCTAGATCGTTGTCAAAGATCGTTGAGCGAGCATAACTAGGCTTATTCAATAAACGTTGTAGTTTAACTCCTTCTGAAGATCGCACTAGTTTGACATCGACACGCTTACGTAGATTTTCCATTGTCTTACCAAATACACTATTGTTCATCAGTTTGTAGAGTTCTTGCTCGAAAGCGCTCTTAGCTTGTTTTCGTAGATCCGTATTCATTCTAATGTATGGCTCCATCCATGGTGATTGATCGAATCGAAGTGCTCTATGGATCTTTTTCAAACGCATACCTAGAGATAGATATAGTTGCAGATTGCGATAGTGTAGAACATATCGTTCCCTACCAAATAGTGTAGGTATGAGCTTTTCTGTTTTCAAAGATCCGTTACCATTATATAGTTTATCGAATAGATCGATCTGATACTCTGAGAACCAAGCTTTATCTACTTGCATTCTCTCTGGAGCGAGTGGATAGCTATTGTGTTCGTCGTGAAGTTCTTGAGGATACTCAAGGTCGACTTCAAGAATGTAACCTTTATCAGAATCGATTTCGTGCTGGATGATTTGTTCTTTCGTTGGCAGGCACCACTCAAATCCTCCCGTTGGCAGATATTGGCTCATGGCCCATCCATATAGATTATTTGCGTCAAGATATATTATATGGCTATTTGGCTTATCTGGATCGAAATCAGGTACGTTTATATTATTTGCCTTGGCATTACGTTGAGAAACCATAGATATCCCACCACGTAGACCTTTCTCAATAAATAGATGCATGTCATAGTCGGTCAATAGTTCGAGTTTAACATTGGTCTTCTTTAAGTCTTCTTCGAAAGTCCTGGGCTAGTGTAATAGTGAGCCGGGTCTAATCCATAGTTATGCATGCATGTCGTTCGAAAGGTCTCGAACACATCTGCTAAAAGAAGTACGTCAGTTTGTAGATATAGATCGTGGTAGTCACCTAACGTCTCACAATCAAATACATTCCAAACTTCTAGTGCATGTTCATAATCTTCATCAGATATATCCTCTATTTTTAACTTACTATAGAATGCATCTTTCGACGGAAGAGAAGTCTCAGCGAATCTATTCCAAGAATCCATGTACTCATATGGATAAACTCCTTTACGAGTCAATAGCTTGGCTTTCTCTTGATCGGATGTATGTTTTGCAATTTGTCGAAATGTGTCTGGTGATGAACCTGATACCAACTTATCGAGAGAGAATGGTAAGAATTGAAAGCTATCAATGAATCGTAGGTTACCAAGTGAGAATGATATATATTTCTCCATAGTATTTGGTATACAAGAGATATTGCCATTCGTTTTTTAAATAGATTGCATCAATAAGTGAGAATCATATCCGCGTAGATTGTGGAATACAACTGGGATGATAGGTGAGAGACGTAATTTTAGATTACATACCTTATGTGCCGCGCCTCGAAACTCCCCAGTGATATGACAATGGTCTCGTACTCTGTCATTACCAACTAAGGGCTTCTGACAAATATGGCAAATCTTTGCTTGATCGAAAGCCCTCTTATTTTCCCATGACATACATAATGGATTGGCCACGTGGGCTTTTATATTAGTCTCTTCATCTTGTACGCATAATAGAAATCGTTCGATAGTATCTATACCTCTATATAATACGGGAGGTTTGCTACGACCATCGCAACGTACGACTATGTAGCAAAATCCACATGGAATATGTTCTTCTGTCTTTTGCGTATTGCACTTAGGGTCTTGAGCATGTGCTTCAATTTTAGTTGTTAAGGCCTCAAGGTCGGCATAGATAACGTAGGGAACTTTTAGTTGCTTATGTATGTTCTGAAATGATAGTTTGTTATTCTCCTTGGTAGGCATTTCAATTCGAATGGCTCGATCGTTGACTCCATTACACTCGGGAATGTGCTTTGCAAGAAGATCTTTGGTAGTATATCCATGTAGACACCGTTCGCAGAAGTATTTCCTATGTTCGTGTTTTGTTTGATCGAATAATAGCTTATTAAAATCCTTGATCCAACAGTAGTGTCGTCGACCGCTCTTTGGGCACTCTATAAGCAATAGGTTAACTCGCGTTGAGAAAGTATCCTTCGAGATATGATGCACGATCAAACACTTTTCCTTATGATCCCAACCATACACATTGATAGAGATCTCATTTTGCCTCTCTACACGTCTTATTTGTGAGATTGGTGTTGGCGAATCCACTCCATCAAAGTTCAACCCATCGTCTTCTTGGTACTTCGATATCCTCTGAGGGTCTTTCGCAACTCGAAACTTTTCTGCTCGTAGTGCCCAACGTAAGCAATCGTCATCATCGTTTTTCACATTGATCACGGCTTTCTTACTCGCGATTTCTGGAGGTAGTAGTACATACGAACCTCCACGTAGTGGTTGATACCTAGCGATATTTATCCATAGAATATTGACCCTATCTATAACCCAATTCGATCCTCGACTGATCCACTTCTCAATGATGTTATAGATACTTGCATGTGCTTCTACTATTTCCCCACGTATCTCTGCGTTGTTGGTTAAAACGACTTGCGAGCTACGAAAGGTAACTATCTCGTATACCGAACCCTCAGGTTTGTCGAGTCGGAGTGTTATATGTTCAAAGCTAGTTGAAACTTAATACTCTTGAGGGCTTGGATCTCTTCCTCAAGCTTTTGGGTAGTCTGCCTACGTATGCCAGCGAGAAAGGCTGCTGGGTCTGCTTCAAGGTGATTACCTTTTGGAACGTCCATCTTCCATCCTCGCAAATAATCCTTAATGCTGGGTACTCGAACGAATGTTAGTGTGTGTTCAGCCATAGTGTAATACCTTAATAGTAGCCTTTCTCTAATAGGGGTACCAAAATGCAATAAAATGTAATAAGTAGTATGTATAAGTGGCGGTTATGGTGCAGCACCGACGTTTTATTGTTGTAATCCCACCCGATGACTCCCGAACCACAACGAATTGTTGTGCCAAATTACAACGCCCGAGAGATATTTGGTCAACAATTCGATGAGGTGAGGGAGTCATCGGGTGGAATTGCAACAATATGACGTCAGTGCTGCGCCAGGACCGCCACTTTGTATACTACTAGCTTGGTTATCGGGTGTCACACAAAGAGAACCTACTGCTCATAAGGCCACCAGTACTCTAGAGTGGAGCTCAGAGAATAAGCTTGGTTATCCGGGGTCACACAAAGAGAACCTACTGCTCATAAGGCCACTAGTACGCTTGTGTAGAGCTCAGAGAATAAGCTTGGTTATCCAGTGTCACACAAAGAGAACCTATTACTCATAAGGCCACCAGTACTCTAGTGTGGTCAGCTCAGAGAATAAGCTTGGTTATCCGGTGTCACACAAAGAGAACCTACTGCTCATAAGGCCACCAGTACTCTAGAGTGGAGCTCAGAGAATAAGCTTGGTTATCCGGTGTCACACAAAGAGAACCTACTGCTCATTAAGGCCACTAGTACTCTAGAGTGGAGCTCAGAGAATAAGCTTGGTTATCCGGTGTCACACAAAGAGAACCTACTGCTCATAAGGCCAACAGTACTCTAGTGTGGAGCTCAGAGATAAAGCTTGGTTATCCAGTGTTACACAAAGAGACGCCGGCGTGTGGCAAGGAGCCAGAAAACCAAGCAAAACTCAACCTTAATGTGTCAGTACCAAAGATAGAGCCTTAATAAACGCTGGCCAGACCAGCTTAATAAAATGATGACGAAACAGGAATAGTCGGATCTAAGAAGTCCTACGCTACAAAAATGTATAATAAAACATTATTATACATTATTACGATTCAGCGAGGCAAGGCTATAAGGGAACAAAAGGGACCATTGTAATAAAAAAGCTGACCCACTTTGTAATAAATGTCCGTCGCACTTTGTGTTGTGCCCGAGGATATTGTGTTGATATTTGGTAGCTGTATTGTACAATCATCCTAACGAAGATATAGGAGATTTTCAGTAAGTCACGTGACTTATGACGTCACATAATTTGATTGACAGGTGTTGTTTGTCTTGTACCCGAGGGTAGCTGTATTGATTACTTTACTGATGACGTCATACCTTTTGATTGGCAGCTGTTGTTTGCTAGGATATTAATTAAAAGAAAATCTAAAGGACGAACAGTTCCTAGCAGGATAATTAGGAATGGTAAAACATTTGTTGATGAAAAGGATACAGCTGACCAGTTTAACCAACATTTCATTAATGTTGGACCATCATTAGCTGGGCTTATTGAAGATACTAATATCGATCCAACATCCTACATTAAAAATTTCCCCGCCTCTAGCTTTGTCATGTCTGCTGTAAATGAAGCAGAAGTACGTTTATTATTCTCCCAGCTTAATTCCAACAAATCCTCTTTAGACATTCCTAATAAGGTAGTAAAAATAGCTTCTGAACCGCTATCAAAACCATTTACATCTTTATATAATCAGTCTATTTGTTCGGGTATCGTCCCTGATATTTTGAAAGTTGCAAAGGTAACGCCAATATATAAAAGTGGGATAATGACTAATACAGGCAACTATAGACCTATTTCAATTCTTTCTCCATTTACTAAAGTTTTAGAGCGATTAGTCCATGATCAGCTATTGAAAAACAAAATATACTATATCAGTTTCAGTTTGGTTTCAGAAAAGGCTACTCTACAGAACAAGCAATCCTTGAAACTACTGATCTTCTCAAAACTGCAATAGATAAGAAATTATTTATTTGTGGTGTTTTTCTTGACTTTTCAAAAGCATTTGATACTGTGAACCATAATATACTATTAAAGAAACTTGAAAAATATGGAATAAGAATGGTTTCAAAGTTTCTTGACTAACCGAACCCAGTTTGTTCAAATTGGCAACTTTAGATCAAGAACGATGACCATGACATGTGGTATACCACATTATCCACACTTGGCCCACTTCTCTTTCTTATATATATAAACGATCTCCCAAATTCATCTAACATTTTAATTTTCAGAATCTTTTCTGATGATACTAACATTTTTTACTCTTTTAAAAACCTTATCGAACTTCAAAATATTATAAATGATGAATTAGAAAAGGTCTATCAATACTGCTCAGCAAATAAGCTCTCAATAAATTTTAAGAAGACTAATTATATGCTAATTACATCACCTCAAAGAAAAAATGCAACAATCGATATTCCTAATATTTCACGCAAAAGCTGTATTAAATATTTGGGAGTTTATATTGATGAATATCTTCAATGGCATAATCAAATTTCACACGTCAATAATAAAGTTGCTAAAAATTTAGGTATTCTGTACAAATTAAGGAGATATCTCAACTTACGTATGCTAACAAACTTATACTATACCCTTATCTACCCTTATTTTAATTATGGAATTATGAGCTGGGGGATTACATACAAAACTAATATCACCAAATTGTCGTCGAAACTTAATAAATGTATAAGATGCATTTTTTTGCAAGTAGGCATGAGGATCTTAAGGTATGGCAAAAGGTTCACGAGGTCACTTGGGGAAAAAAATCGTGTAGCGTCAATATTTACGCTACAAAGACATACTATATATCAATTTAAAGCTCAAAGATTGAAGAATAAATATGAATGTTTAAATTTACTATTTAAAAAAATCTCTCAATGATGTATTTTTTTATTTAAAAAGCGACCTTTCACACTATCGTAACTTCAAATCCGGAAATGTTTAATGAATGACAACTAAATTCTTTGTTTTCGAATCTCAGGTAAATTGTCCCAAAAAGTGTGTCAGCGATTTTTCATACGTTGCGTATTACAAGAATTATCCGTAGGTAAAGTTGGAGTAAGTTTTTTCATGCTAGCAAAACGCAAACTACATAATAATTACGAAATGAAACAAAATTTTGCAAAACGCTGGCACGCTTTTGCAGAAATTGTGGTTTTTTGGCTCTCGCGAAAATTTGGGTTTAATCGAACAAAACATTCTCGAGTTTTGATACGCCAAAGTTGTATTTTTTGCATTAAAACACACACGGAGAAACGAGGGATTTTAGTTTTCTGACATTTCACGGTTGAGTAAAAAGCCCCGCCTCCAAAGATAATTTTATTATATTCAGCCAATTGAAATACAGTATTAGGCTGACAGGCGGGACAGGCGGAGTTGTGAATGATCTGCTGTGACAGCTTTCGCGGTAATCTTCAAGGAGGTTCATTTTACACTCGAGACTGGTCACAGAGGTCGTAAAGCTCGTGGAAAAAACACAAGGTCAAATAAATATGAAGGCCAACCGCAAGTTACTGTAAATGATGCTATTATCAAAGCCATCATGCTAAAGGAGATAAACAGTTCTGGGTAAGTCGAACACAAGTTATATTCATTCAAACGGCGCAACTTCTTGCTAAACATCATAAACAAATCGCAGGCTTCATATTGCATATTATTTTTATACTCTGGAGCGGTAAAGATCATGCTGAATCTACCTTCTCTTGACTGCCTTGTAATTGATAAACATATCTGACTCCTTTTCTAGGTATCAGGGCGATCACTTCGCAGATAATTTGGTTGCAACCATAGAAAACCGTCAAAACCGGCAAACAGCAGCTTGATCTAATGCCCGACTCAATTACAGTCAAGGAATTCGAAGTTCGCGGGTGAACTTCATCACTGCTAGTCCGAAGCTTCCTAGAAGTGATGTTTTTTGGCCCGGGCTCATTCGTTTCAGTCAACAGATCTTCTTCGCTTGGCCATTGTTTTTGTTTGAACCACGAGCCTTTATCGCTCGACGCTAAACTTGCCTTCTTACTCTTAGTCGGCCTAAATTTACCTGTTTTCAACTTCTTCTTTTTCTTCGAAGATACCCAAGAATAGCCTCTATTAAGTTTCGACGACATAATTTTAGATAGAATGCAATTCAAGAAAAACAAACGAAAACGAAGCGTAGCGTACTATAAAGACGAGCGTAGCGTACTATAAAAGACGATTGTTGTTTTAGTTTGTTCGCGTGCCGCTTTCACGTAGCTGTCAGCGTCTGTCAATCATGTTTCGCGCGTCACTTTTCGCGGGAAATTAAAACATGTTTTTTCGGGGCGTTAAAAAGGAATTTTAGTTTGGATTTTTTTGCTATAATAAAGCTAAGACCTAAAGCATTTAAAATATGCGAAAAAAAATTTTTGGGGAAGTCTTGCCTGTGAACCTTTTGCCATACCTTAATCCGTATTACAAATTGCTCGGGATTCTGAAGATTGACAACATAGTAAAAATGAAAATAGCTATACTTATACATCAAATAAGAAGTCATTCTATAAATAGTCCTGATTTTTTTTCTGAATTCCTGGTACCTGTAACTAATATACATTCTTACAATACAAGATATGCAGCCAATGACAACTTTTATAGGCCAGACGTTAGAACCAACTATGGTAAATTTACTTTCAAATATTTTGCCTGGGAAACCATACCTTTACCCCTAAAATCTTTACCTTTTTATTCGTTTAAAAAACAATGCAAAAAAATACTGATTAGTAGACAGAAATAATTTATCTTCATCTTTTTACTCCAGTACCTGCCAGCTTTTCTCTATCTTCTTTTTCTTCCTCCCATTTTGACTTTTTGTTTTTGTTTTTTTCCTTTTTAATCCTTTGCTTCTCCAACATCTATTAACACTTTCTATTTGAGCTAAGTCTGATTACTACACAAACATTGCGGCAGCCAACTCGAAAGCTTATGCTACTTTGGCTGCTGTATACTTACCCTTTATAACCTCTGTATATTATTTTCTTTTCTTTACTCTGCTGTATGTTTACCGTATGTCTATGTAACTAGTGCTTATAAATAGTGTAAATAAAAATTGAATTGAATTGAATATGTTGATCCCAGGGCAACCATGTTCTCTAACATTTCATGACGAACCACTATTTTGCGAAGATTATTTCAAAGTTCGACGGAGTTATTACAAACTGCGACACTTAGTTTATTGTAAAGTGCGACGGTAAGTTATTACAAAGTGCGATAGCTTTTTTATTACAACGTGCAACAAGGTTTATTACAAAGTTCGACGGAGTTATTACACAGTTCGACGGAGTTATCACAAAGTGCAAAAGGTATTACAAAGTGACAACGTGCGACAGTACAGCGTTCAAGCCCATACACGTGACAGAATACAGTTTAATGATTGACTAAAAATCTTATTAAGTATTCATAAGTTTGAGAATGAGTTTTTCAACATGTATGGCTTATTGTTGACGTCCGTAGTAGTATACCACAAAGTTCTACAAATTGACAAAGATGTCGTAACAAATTATGAAGTAATGTAACTTATTTTGCTTATGCAGTCAGATACCATATGGGTCGTGTCACGCAATAAGGGACCGGATGAGATCCAAGTTAAATAATTCGTATAGCGACACTTACTGCACGTCATCCATTGTCATTAATGTCCAACCAGAGATCCATTGGTTCTGACACAAAGCGGCCTTTTGAAATCATGGTGACATTAGCATAACAATTGTAATGTTTATCAACACGAAGTATCGCTATAATGGTGTTCGTAATAACAGTTTGAAGAGTTTATTGTATTCTTGACACGGAACACTACACTGATTTCATTCCTAAAATTAAATGTCAGTTTCAGAAATTAACAACAAAAATCGGATGTGAAATTTACGTGATTTTGATGTAGATGCTAGCCTGAGGAAACAGCTTTTGGCCCTCGAATAGAGACGGGTGTTTCCGCAGACTATGTAATAGATGCAGAATTAGTAGCCGTGCTTTACCGTATTTACCAAATCAACTTTACCGTATTTACTCAACCGGGATAGGGAAAGTCAGTGATCGGTTGTGTGATCTCTTCCCAACAGACCCTGGCATGCTAATAGTGTTTGTTGGATACAGAACTGATGATTCTCTATAGGCGAATTTTTGTAAACTTACGTTTTTTCCTCATTAGTATACATCAAACTGCGACGTTCATGCAAACAGAGTCCATAAATCGACAGAGATTGTCAGACTTGTTAATCACCGAAAATTTGAGAGGGATATGTTAAATATATTTTGAGGAATGAGCCGTTTAAAAATCTCAAAATGTACATGGCTGTCTGCAACTCTTGCACATAATTAATAGCTGTTCACAAGGCTTTTTTTTTTCCATCGGCAACATATTTCTAAAAATAGCCTGATCTGGGACCACGTTGGCTCACGAATCACAACATAACAGATGGAAGTGAGATGGTCACTCCTGGTGACACTTTGAATGCGCCCTTTGCAGGAATGCAATCACGTGGCTATGCTGCATGGCAAACAAATCTGACTTCATTTATTTAAAGGCACTTTACGAGATCGGTAGTTTTATTAGCAAAACCTGTTTGTAAATGCTATTTCCCATCTCCAGTTGATTGTCGATTTTCTAAAACAGCGTTTTTAAACTGACGGGGATCACGATCTCAATTCATTCGTTAACGAAGTATTATATCAGCACGTGCTGTATCCTGCAAAGGGCTTATTCGTATTTTATGTAGATGGTTATTACTCTTATGTGATAACGCTGAGGATTGGTTAATTTGTTTTTCTTCTGTTCTCTTCCACCCCTCCCCCTGTGTTTCGCTCGTGGATGCGCGCGCATGCGAAGAAATGAGTTATTGGGATCTAGTGGACTTTTTTCACGTGCACTGGCGGAATCGGATCGCATTTATGCACATGAATGGCGTTTACTACTAAACGTCTTACCCCAGACGTCATATTTTGCCTCCAGCACACAATAAGACAGACATAGCTATGTTAGATACTTGGGCATGTTGGTCAGCCAAGCCTTTTATTAAAGGGGCTATGTCATGGTACTACGCATGTATCGAGTAATCGCTCGTTTAGTGGCTGTTAATTGGATACAAACAGTTAAACTTTCCTCCCTCGATGCTCGATTGAAAGGATTTTCAATATTTTCCCTGGAGACTGTTTATATACACGGTTTGTTACTCATTTTTGCATATTTGCTCTGATTTTAAGCATCCCACATGGCCGAGAGGTTCGTTAGTTCATATCAAAATCGGTGGAAATAGCTCTTTCCTGCCTGGAAAAACGAATGTTAAGTCTTTCCGTGACACAGCCCCTTTAACATATCATGTTGCATTGTTTCACTGGTCTTACTCGTTCTAGTTACATCAGTTCAAAGTTAGTTTTGTTATTGTAGTATGCATTGCCGGACACGAAAACCCTTCAAAAACCACAGTCTGATAAACACTGGGAACGTGTACCCAATCAATGCAGTGCTGCTACCTTTGGGGTTTTAAAGTGCATATAAGTCCTGGCCAGTTATGCTTTTTTTTTAAGCTTAGACCTTAAAAGGTATGGCCGAAAAAATACCGGAAAAAAAAGGTTTCCATTCTTTTTTAGCGACTAAACTTCCAAATTTAGATTAATTTCCGCGCACGTTCGGGGACTGGGACAAGAATAAAACGTGACGTCATCAACAGAACTCGTCTCTTCGCGGGTATAAAGCGTTGGCATATTTGCAAAATAATTGAATAGATAACTGAGAAAGATGATAATATCGCGATAAACTTTTCGGAGAGCTTTATTCGGCAAGGCCTTTCACGCAATGGCACATTGAGCGTGTTCTGGTGATGACGTCAAACTAGACCCAGTTCCAATTTTGTAAAAAGCGCTGTCGCGCGCTTGATTTCGGTCCACAGGCAACCCAAGACACGTTTTTGGACAACTTTGAAAGGCCAATGCACCACAACAAATAAATCAAATCAACTTTTTATTCCGGAAACCTTTGGCTTCGGGTTCTGGTCTCTTCGTCAGACTATAATTAGTCATGGCTTATAAGCACTTTAAGGTCCCTTGTTTCTTTTACTTCACATAGCAGAAATAACAATAAGCTTAATGCAAGGCTCACCTATTTATTATAACTTACATTACCCATAATGCTCTCCGCCTCTCCCCAGGCCTCTGTTCCGTGCCAGCAAAACGTTTTTTGACAATATCGTTCCTCAACTGGCATAAATTACATCACGCGCTCATAATCCAATATGGCGTCGTAGTTAGCAAACTAGTGTCGGTGGAAACAAAATACGGCAAAAAGCGATAAAGATTCTACCACAGTGAATACGGAATCGACTGAGTCAGGTTTCGATGCCCACTGAGAGTGAAGTAAACCGATCGTTCTTTATAGGCCCTTTTGCAGGAAACAGTCATGTGCTGACATAATACTTTGTTAATGAATGAATTGAGCTCGTGATCCCCATGGGAAAGGCGTTGCCTTGGATGCTGGATGGGAAGCTATCTTTAAAAACGCTGTTTTAGAAAGATCGACAATCGATTGGATGTGAAAAATAGCATTTTCAATCAGGTTTTGCTATTAACACTACCGATCTCGTACAAGTGCATTTAAATAAATGAAGTCAGATTTTTTTGCTGTCCAGTACAACCACGTGATTGCATTCCTGCAGAAGGCCCATTCATCTCTCGTTGTAAATTAGACAAGACACTAAGGCCATGTACAATTTATTAATGCACCAGTCAATTACAGCGGTGTCCCCCACCGCCCGGACATTTTTTTTAGATCCCGCGAGTGGGGCATTTGTAATTTTTTATCGGCCCGGGGGTCGGGCATTAGACCTTGTGGCAACGACGCCATATTGGATTAGGTGCGCAAAGACCCCTGTTAAAGAGGTTGGCCTCGTGGTTTTTTCCCTTCGGTTAGCTGCTTCGTACTTGCAGAAAATCCAGGGCAGCAAACCGGACGTGGAAGCCTTTATTGGGAAAAGCGAAGATTACGTAGCTGACGGGCTTGTCCAGCACTAGTGAAGAGAGTGAAATATTATTGGAAATGAATGAAAACCTTTTGACAATCTCGCGCCGAAATGGTGATAAAAATATGCAATTTCTGTTCACAACATATATTTAGCTTCTCTTAGCTGATTCTTCTCCCGCCCTAGCAAAGCTATATAAATGATGAATCGGTGTATATGCATCTATTTTCATCAATTTGACGGCTGCTTTTCCCCCGGAAATCACTTTGAATCCTGCAAATGAACTAGGACAAGTATAAAGTATTAGTTAAGTTATTAAATCAGAATGAAACCGTAATACGAATCGGACTTGACTTTATACTGAATAGTCCAACTGAACAAGCAGTTTGAAACTTTACGGAAAACTGACATACCTTTAAATACGGTCATTATTAAATCTTCCAATTTTAAGACATACATCTTGGTTTTTATAAACGCTTTTGCATGGGTTAAACTCTGCAATTAGGAAGTATATTATTATGGATGTGTCCGGGGGTGGGACATTTAAACACTTGCTTGTCCCCACCTTGGGAATTTTGATTTATTTTTTTCAAAAATATCTAATGCCCGGGGGATGGGCATCGCTGCAATTGACTGGTGTATAAAACACTAACTTGATGAGTATTATAGATTGTTTTCAACAAACGAGCAGTAATGTTTATCGGGTTTCTAAACACGAGGGCGCAGGCGAGTGTTTCTAGACCTGATAGAACACCCGCAAGTTTATTTGGTTATTGCTCTCGTCGGTAAAATCACGACTGGTATTCATTGTATTTTTCTCTTGCTGGATAATTACAGCACGTGCGAGGTTTGTCGCAGGGGTCCGTAAGACCGCAATGCCATTTATACGCACCCTGACCCGGGTGAGTCGTTATTTGCGATATCGCTACTCCTGTAAGGTCGCATGTGGCATCGGAGAATTGAAGGTTTTTGCGTGTTATACTTTGAAAATTGTTCATTTTCCTCAAATCTCCGAGAATGATGGGATTTCTTTGACATGATCATGTGAAAACATTTCTTCGTCTTCGCGGTACTTTTGAGTCAACTGCCAACGAACTAGTGGGATTATTTGAGCGGAGTTCTCAAGGTATGAAGTGTGTTTGCCATTGAAGTTTCCTCCCCTGTATTATATAATCCATTACACTTCTCCAAGTAAAAGTTAATATTTTACTCTAATTCTTGCAATTAAACCACTTAGAATCATTATTTAACACTAACTCGTGCAAATGAACCACAAGGTTTTCATTTTTAATTACTTTTATTCAATTGACTTTATAACTATTTGTTTTAGGTCAACATGTACAACCCATTTGAGTGGGCTCCCTGTGGAATAACAGTTGCCACCTTGTGTATATACTTCATGGCAGTGTTTCGTTCCATATTTCTCTACCGTTTTACAGTATTATGCAGGGAGACTATATGGAACGAAACACTACCATGAAGTATATACCCCCTAAGGTCTTCTGTTTGGGAGCACAGCCCTGAGTCTTGTCTTCTCACTGAATCATGTTAAGGCTTTAAAACAGAAATCGAAAAACATTCATATTTACTTTATTTCTGTATCTGCTGATTAGGACCAACTGAAATTTGTCATGTAGATATATATCTGGGAAATCAATTGTCGTAAAGCTATTTGCTTGACAAAATTCAAGACACGTGACCAGTCAGGCACATTCATTCAACTAAAATGCACCGATCGATGAGTTATAAGAAATAACAAATTAAAGATATATTTAATATTACTATGCTTGAACCGCACCTTTCATGTCAAACAAAGAGCGGCACTATAAAAGGCAGGAGGCCTCTCAAAACTTTGCATTTTATTGGATCCCATTAGGACTGCACTGACAAATAATTCCATTGTTTTAGGGTTAGGGTTTGTATTGTTTCAGGGTTAGGCATTGTTTGGAGAGCCAGTACTATACCAGGTTCCGAGGAGGTGAAGGCCGCCCCATAAAAGGTAAAAGACCCTTCCCTTCTCGCCGTTTGGGATTCAAATTTCAAATTCAGAACAGTCAAGCAAGAAATCAGTCTTCTACTGTTAGAATACTAACTTACTGAAGCTAAAATAATTAAATAAGCGCCAAGAAAAAGAAAACAACAGTAAGCTACTTGCTCAGTTATGCTGGTCATACGCGTTTTAGAACCGTTTACAAACTCTTTAGTGTATTTTTAGACATTCAGGTTTTCGGTTTGAATTTTGCGCGATACCAAATGCACTTAAAATCACGTGACCGATGACGTCATCGTTACGACATCACTAGTATGTATTGATGGGAACCCAGTACCATGTTTGTCAAAGTTTGAGCCGCTTGCCATTAGAAATGAAGGAGATACGGGCATGTACTGAAATCACGTCACTAAATTACGTCATAGTTAGGACATCACACTACTTAAGGTAATTCATGGGGAACCTAATACCATGCATGTCAACATTTGAGCGGCATTAAAATTGAGGAAGATACGGGCATGTACTTAAAATCACGTGACCGATGACGTCATCCTTACGACATCACCACTAAGTGATCGATGGGGACCCAATAGTCCCTTTGCAGGACCTGGTTACGTGACCATTTTAGCCTGTCAATCAAAAAACATTTGGTGCTAAAACAACATGGACATTTGGCTCCCGACATTTGGTTTCCAAAAAGGCTGATGTTTCTGCTCTCAAGATAGTTTCTTCAAACAGAGCTGTAAGGTAAGCGAAAATTAACTTTGTTTGCGTGTGTTAACTGTCGTATAATAAACAATTTATTACACAAAACGTTGTGTAATATGGCCGTGTTACAACGTTAGTTGTGTAATATGGACGTATTACAACTTTACAACTTTTCTTTAGCTCATATATTACATAATCATTCCGAAACGCAAGCTCTGATTCAGTGATTTATTGGTCAAGAGCCGTGTCTTTTTTCTTGTTTTAAAAGTTTATGATTAATGAGCACGCACAAACCATTTCTAAACTCGTTTAAACGTTAACTTTGATTGGATATTTTCATAGTTTCAGTTTGCGATTAATATAATATATATATTTAGGCAAGCGGAGCGCCCAATTATCTAAACTGAAGTAACGACCCGAAAATAACGATAAATTATATAAAGAAAACAAAAAAAATACACACAAATAACTGTAGAACTAGAAGTAATCATAAATTATCAAAGTGCGTTCGACATATTTTTGAAAGAGAAAGGACTGTACTGTGATAACAGTCTGAAAAGCTGAAAAATTGCTGCAATGATGTGGACGGTGTACGTAATCCTGATCAAATTAAAAATGCTTGTTTTTTAACTAATGTGAAAATTTTCATGTGTTGGCTTATATGCTAATATACAAGGGGATGCATCTAGGTATAAAACTGTAGTTATCTTTGTGTAACATTAATGCTTATGTACAAATGTAGCTATATGTATACATGTGTGTTTTATATGGTTATGGCATTGATTTGAGAATTCGTAGCACATTTTGCTGTGTGGTATACAGTGTTAATTGAAGTTAGTATAGAACACAAATCAACCCAGGCTATAGCTACATACATTTACATACATACATGCATACATGAACTTTATTTGAGTGTCAATAGTATTTAGCTGTAAAGCTAATTGGGGACACTATATTACAGGATATTTCAAAAACTCATGAATAATTAATGAGCATTTTGTCCAATCAGATGAAGCAAATCAGTCACGTGCATGCTCCTTTATACCTGATAAGATCTCATCATTCTAAAAGGCCCGCGGAGGGATTTGAATTCTGTCCCAGAGGGAAACGGGGTTAATGATTGAGACAATGGAATTTCTATTGATGTTTCAGCTTTCTCACTGAATTGCTAATTAGGATGAACGTTTTATATAAAGAATATTAATGAACATGAAATATTATATAAAGTTTCATCCTAATTAAGAATTCACTGATAAAGACCCAAAGATAGCAAAAAGTACACGGAACATAAGGTACCTAGATAATAAATTTTGCACTAAATTTACTAATATCAGCAGACTACCGAGATACACAGATGATATTTTTAAAATGAAGTTATCCAACTACCATTACTTGTTTACCGAGCCACTGTTTAGTTCCAATTATTAAACCAAACTCAAAGCCGTAATATTATAAAAACGTGCATTAAACTTACATATTTTGTGTCGGAGTCAAAAATTTAGAGTCTGCCGTCATGTCAGTCACATCGCTTTCCAAGTCTTGAACTTTATCGAGGTAAACCACGACACCAAATCCTTCAAGTGCAGATCCCTCTTGCATTGCGAAACGGCGCTTCAAACAACATAGTATGGTAATTTCTTCATGTCATTCCCTTGAGATGTTTGTAATTGCAGGCGGTGATTACTCGAATATTTTGCATGGCGTTGTAAATACAAAGGTTCAATGGTTCATTAAGTAACCATTCCCTTGAGATGTGCGTCTTTCTTTCATTGCATTCTTAAAGCGTTTTTGAAGCCGTTTAAAACACTCGCAGCACGTGTTTTATCAAGTCTAAAAATTCTCGGGCTTCGCCCTCGAATTTTTAAACTTGATAAAACACTGCTGTTCGTGTTTTAAACAGTACATAAAATACACTATATTACAGGATATATAAAGTACGTGTATGTGTATAAACTGCATTCCAGTTCCTAGAACATAAACTATATATGCATCAGATGCATCTATATAAAGTACACCCCATGCAGTTCCTTCTATTCATGATCAGATCATTCACATTATTTCCCCCGGGTATTTTTAAAGCGAGAACAAGGTTGGCTGCAGAATATTGAGCGCCATTGTTAGTTCCAGAATAATTTATGGTCAATGTTGGTAGCCGGGTCCTGGCTTTGATCGTTTTGATCAGCCTTGTTTCAGGTCCGTTAGAAATTCAGTATAGATTAATTGAACACAGCAATGAAGTCAGTACTTTAAATTTCCCTCACCTTGTACTGTGCTGATATTCCAGTTCCTTGGCATATAAAAGTGTCGGTACAGATTAATTCTCTGTGCCTGAATGTAGTGTTAATTGGAATCCGTTAATTTATATAACCAAGCTGTACACAGTGTCGCAACTCACACAAGATACAGCGATTACGGGTATCTAGAAAACTCTGACATAGATTTCTCTTCAGCCAGGTCATCTTACTGTTTGTAGTTTCGGTATCTGTATGTACAGCGAAAAGCAGAATCCAGTACAGCGAGCAAGCCAACAGAATTTACTCGGTTGTTTACAAATTTATATGGCGAGTTGATTTGACTCAGTTCTCTGTTCAACTTCTCTAGTGTCGTCACAGCGCCGACAAAACAGACCATGTTTGACTTGATATAGTTTCGACATCAGACTTTGTCGAATGCAATAGAGATGTCACACACTTTCCTCGGGCTTTGATATATCGTACTTGCTAACTTTTTAAACATTATTGCATTGGACTGGGAAAAAATACTCGACGTTCACATGCCGGTCGAGCATCGTGTAGTTACCAGTTCCCCGGCCGAGATAATTGCGTTCGACGATGTCACTTCCAACTGAATTTCTCTTTGAAGTTTTTTAACTCTAAAAACTACAGATGGATTCAACAAGGTCAGAAATATACTTTTTAACTTTAATACTCACTAAACATCTAATTTTTGTTATGCTTTTCATACAATCTGAGCATATTTATCGGGCACTTTTCTCGAGAGGTCGTTTGGGGAAAATTTCCCGCGAACTCAAGTCGTAAATATTACCCTGAAAGACGTTAACTACAAACCTTTTAGACAACTAACCTTACCTGGAAATTAGCATGAGCAGTGACATAAATAAGTTAAGTGTCTAATTTATGCAAAGGGCTCCAAAGGGCTCCAGGTTTAAGAAGTTTACAAAGCCGTTGAAAATGCGTATTGTTTACGGTGTGTCGATACCATTCACAAAATTGCGCATTCGCTGGATATCAGTACACACGCCGATCTTTCGTGAAGCATTTCGTGAACAGTACGATCGGTATTTATTGTTAATTATTTCAAAAAACCAGACGATTCTTTGTTAATCGTTTTACTTAAAAACAATGATTATCTAAAACAATTAAGGGGAGAAATAAGTAATACTTTGGTTTATTCAGTCGCGCGCTCCAACACATGCAGCTTTGATCGCGCGCTCATTGTTCGAAAATGGCGTGATCAGATTGCGTCAGCAGCGCGCCCAAACTAAAATTGAAAACTTTTCACTAGAATCACAGCTAATTCTCTGCATGTTTTCCCATTTTTCTTAGGCTTTTAATACAAAATATTTGCCAGAAGTATAGGGAAGTCAAAGCTAGTGTAAACTTACGTCAAAATACCAAGGACAAACTTTGGTTTTGTGATGCTTTGTGAACATTTGTGCCATCTCCACGAAATTCAACGCAGAATGAATTGCTCACGTGACCGGGAAGTTGCTACGCAAAGGATTATGGGAAGGCCTTCCAATCCTCCTTGGGAGAACGCATCCTAATCTTGCAGTGGACTCCCTGTGGCCTGTGTGGGCTACCTGTGCTTGCCTAGGCGAAAGGAATCGAGATTCGTGTATGTCCTCATGTATGTTTGTACTTTTTAAAATACATTATCCAATGCAATAATGTTTAAAAAGTTAGCAAATACGGACAGTACGATATATCAAAGCCCGAGGAAAGTCACTGCCATCTCTGTAGCATTCGACAAAGTCTGATGTCCAAACTATATCAAGTCAAACATGGTCTGTTTTCTCGGCGCGGTGACGACACTAGAGAAGTTGAACAGAGAACTGAGTCAAATCAACTCGCCATAATTTGTAAACAACCGAGTGAATTCTGTTGGCTTGCTCGCTGTACTGGATTCTGCTTTTCGCTGTACATAAAATACCGAAACTACAAACAGTAAGATGACCTGGCTGAAGAGAAATCTATGTCAGAGTTTTCTAGATACCCGTAATCGCCGTATCTTGTGTGAGTTGCGACACGTACTGTACATCTTGGTTATACAAATTAACGGATTCAAATTAACACTACATTCAGGCAGAGAGTTAATCTATATCGACACTTTGATATACCAAGGAACTCAGTGGAATATCAACACAGTACAAGGTGAGGGAAATTTAAAGTACTGAGTTCATTGCTGTATTCCCTAAATCCTAATCAATTAATCTACACTGAATTTTTAACGTACCTGAAACAAGGCTGATCAAAGCGATCAAAGCCAGGATCCGGCTACCAACATTGACCATAAATTATTCTGGAACTAACAGTGGCGCTCAATATTCTGCAGCCAACCTTGTTCTCACCTTAAAAATACCCGGGGGAAATAATGTGAATGATCTGAATCGAAGGAACTGCATGGGGTGTACTTTATACACATGTACATATAGTTTGTTCTAGGAACTGGAATGCAGTTTATACACATCTGAATAGCCGTAGCTATAGCTAGCTTGTAATATTCATTTATACGTTCTTTATATATCCTGGAATATAGTGTATTTTATATATCCTGTAATATAGTGTCCCCAATTAGCTCTACAGCTATATACCTTTGAATGTAAATGTATGTAGCTATAGCCTGGGTTGATTTGTGTTCTACACTAACTTTAATTATTGCTTTACACTGTATACCACACAGCAAAATGTGCTACGAATTCTCAAATCAATGCCATAACCATATAAAACACACATGTATACATATAGCCACATAAGCATCGCATCCAATGATTTAATGTTACACAAAGATAATTACAGTTTTATACCCAGATGCATCCCCTTGTATATTAACATATAAGTCAAGACATCAAAATTTTTCACATTAGTTAAAAAACAAGCATTTGTGATCAGGATAACGTACACCGTCCACATCATTGCAGCAATGTTTCAGTTTTTCAGACTGTTACCACAGTCCTTTCTCTTTCAAAAAATATGTCGAACGCACTTTGATAATCTATGATTACTTCTAGTTTATTCTAAAAAGTACAAACATACATGAGGACGGACATACACGAATCTCGATTTCTTTCGCCTAGACAAGCACAGGTAGCCCACACAGGCCACAGGGAGTCCACTGCATGATTAGGATGCGTTCTCCTTCGTCGAACGCAATAAAGGGAAATCAGTGCAAAAGTTCAGAAGAAAAGAGAAGATAACGGAAAAATAAAAACAACATCGAAACTTTGAGCGCGCGCGCCCGTTGTTCGAAATGACGTGCTCAGACTGCGTCAATAGCGCGCGCAAACTAAAATTGAAAACGTTTCACTCAAATCACAGATAATGGTCTGCATTCTCTCATTTTTGTAAGGCTTTCATTATGAAATATTACTCAGAAATACAGGGAGGTCAAAGCCAGCATAAATTTGCGTTAAAATCTCTGGAAAAAACTTTGGTTTTGAGATACTTTGTGAAAATGTTTGTGCTGTTGAGGTCCGATCTCCAAAATATTCTGGTCAATCCACAGGTAACCCACACTGTGTAAGTGGCTTTATTTACTAACATTTGTTTGGATTTTTTTTAGTCACTAATATTGAATAAAAAGCGACAATACTTACAGCATGTGTTTATTTGTCCATGGCCTGTCTCTAGTTGCAATTTCAGCGTTTTTTGGCAAGTTTTGACCCCAGCAGTTCTGCTAACTGTATACCAAGGAAAGGTAGGAGACGAAGGATTTCAACCAGTCGAACTCTCGCCACTTTTATACCCCGAAAATCCCAAACAATCGCATCTTGCCTTCGCCACTGCATCGCCCAGTAAATATTAAAGCATTTTCAGTCAGTAGATCCGAGATAACCTTCATTCTCGAGCAGCTAGCCGCCCAATAACTCCACCAAATCACTCGTTTGCAGCCATTTTGATACGTGTCGATTGAAATAGGAACAAACCGAAACCGTTGGTACGCGGTCAGGCCTGGGCTATCCAAACAATCTCCCTAGTGGGCAAGCCAAGGTCAAAAATGCTCAACCAAAGGCAGTTCACTATGATGGGGTGGGGGAAAGGTTTCGTAATAATATTGTGGCGTTGGTAGCACATTTTTTTTCCTTTTCCAGACAAACTCCTGTAGATGTTTTTCACATGAAATGTTTGCCGCTTCCCGCTTGCCCTGTTACAAAGGATTTCAATTTGTTCGTCTGTCAACCTGAACACGCTTGAATGAAGTTAGAGTTTATAAATTAAACGCCCACGTTAATTTCACGCAGATGACTTTTTATGACTTTATACGGTACCTTCCATGGCTCCTACAGGCTGTATGTCCTTGAAAATCCTCTGATACAACGGGAAATTGTGAAGAGCACGAAAAACATTTTCATTACAGTTGATGAAGACGAGCGAAAAATTATGAACTGAGCGAAAAAGTCGTCAGAAACTGTTCAAACCACATTTCAAACTGTGCTGATGTCTGATTGGCTACCAACAATAATAATTAATAATAATTTACATTTATAGTGCGCAGGCTGCATGAATATATGATCGCCTGCGCATCACAAAATTAACTACGATAATATAAGAATTGAGCTAAAACCACAGTAAAACTATAATAAGGTAAAATTAAAAGAATAAATAAAACAATTCTAATAGATCTTAGTTATAAAAAGCTAACTTAAATAAATGCGTTTTCAACACATACTTAAAATTATCTAAGGTTCTACAATTACGAATACTACATGGTAGCGAGTTCCATAGTTTAGGGGCAGCAGCACAAAAGGCCCTGTCCCCCAATGTCCTCTTTGTTCGCCCTCTTGGAAATTCAAGGAGAAGTTCATTATTTGATCTTAAAAAATAACGCGATGCACCCTTAATGATAATTAAATCATTTATATATTCAGGCGCTAGCCCGTGAATAGCTTTAAATGTAATTACTAGTATCTTAAATTTAATTCTAAATTGCACTGGCAGCCAGTGAAGCTTAAAGAGCACAGGCGATATATGATCAAAGCGGGAAACATTGCAAATAAGGCGCGCAGCTGTGTTCTGGACACGCTGTAACTTAGACAACTGTGTTTGCGGCAAACCATATAATAAACTATTGCAGTAGTCAATTCTACTAGTAACTAGAGCATGCACTAACTTTTTAGTTGATTCAGTTGATAAAAACTTCCTAATGCATCTGATATTATGCAAGTGAAAATAAGACGCACTACAAATCCTATTGATATGTGTCCCCATACTAAGTTGCTGATCAAACCAGCAGCCCAGATTCCTGGCCTCTTGAGCTGGAGCAATCTGGTGGTCACCAACAGCAAGAGAACCCGTGCTGACCTTAGACAATTGTTGTCTTGTTCCTATAAGTAAATACTCAGTTTTATCATCGTTAAGCTTGAGCCGGTCAGTCAGCATCCATTGACGAATATCCTCTATACAGTGCTGCATTACTGTAATTGCCTCTTCTTGATTTACTTGCGAATCCGGTTTAAAAGCAAGATAAAGCTGAGAGTCATCCGCGTAACAATGAACGCTAGGCAAATGTGCGTTTACAATCTCAAAAAGCTTGGATGTGTAAATGATAAACAATAGAGGACCAAGGCAGGATCCTTGAGGAACACCGTACTGCAAAGTAAAACTGTCAGGCCCGTTGGTCCGGTCGGTGTTTGAACCAACGCCACAATATTATTACGAAACCTTCCCCCACCCCATCATAGTGAACTGCCTTAGGTTGAGCATTTTTGACCTAGGCTTGCCCACTAGGGAGTTTGTTTGGTTAGCGCCCAGGCCTGACCGCGTGCCAACGGTTTCGGTTTGTTCGTATTTCAATCGATACGTATCAAAATGGCTGCAAACGAGTGATTAGGTGGAGTTATTGGGCGGCTAGCTGCTCGAGAATGAAGGTTATCTCGGATCTACTGACTGAAAATGCTTTAATATTTACTGGGTGATGCAGTGGCGAAGGCAAGATGCGATTGTTTGGGATTTTCGGGGTATAAAAGTGGCGAGAGTTCGACTGGTTGAAATCCTTCGTCTCCTACCTTTCCTTGGTATACAGTTAGCAGAACTGCTGGGGTCAAAACTTGCCAAAAAACGCTGAAATTGCAACTAGAGACAGCCCATGGACAAATAAACACATGCTGTAAGTATTGTCGCTTTTTATTTAATATTAATGACTAAAACAAAAATCCATACAAATGTTAGTAAATAAAGCCACTTACAGAGCTTGGGTTACCTGTGGTCAATCTTCGATCCCGGCCGCCTGGTTAATGTGTCTTCCCTCTGTAAATAAAGAATATTGTATTGTATTGTATTGTGGCAATTCTCGTCCCCATTGCCTGTCAGGAACGAGAGTGAATTTCAGGCAGGTTGCACGTCCGCGTCGGATTGCGCGGGCCGCTCGTTGGGTTCGGGCGCGAGAGAAACCGGAAGTCGTTCAGTTTCTGCTCTCATCCTATATGTATGGCGCTCCGTTCGCGCGGTTTGGCCCGCGCAGAAGCTCCGCTAAAACAAATAGATTCCATTCTACCGTGCGTCTGTCCTCTTATAGGTACACTTCTTTGTTCTTTTGACGTTATGACGTCATCTGTGCATTTATAAGAGGACAGACGCATGAGAGAATGGAATCTATTTGTTAATTAGATACCTATTTACAAATGTTATAACATATTTTTTTAACAAGACCTAATGAGCAGCACATATACGAGAACTCTGTAGTTTCGTTTGTAAACGTTTTTATTTTGTCCGACGTGTTTCGTCTCTATTCAACATATTTCTTCAGGGGTTTACCATAGACTATTTTACAGCGGTATATATCAAGATACTTGTCTAAAGAACGTATGTGGATTAAACTTCCACGGAAATTACTAATTTGATACACGCTGTGTTATATGAACGTATAATTATGTTATTACATGTTGATATTTTTGAGACGCTAACCATGTGCCGCTGTAAATAGTTTTATTGTAAACTCTCTGAAGAAGTATCTTGTATACAGACGAAACGCGCCAGAGTAAACAGGTTTACCAACGAAACCACAGAGTTGACGAACATGTGCTGCTCACCTGTTCTTGTTAAGAATAAAAACGAATATGAAAATAAATTATATTAGATACTAATTTAGAAATGTTATAATATACCTGATGGAAGCTTTACCTTAACGAAATAAAGCCGGTTTTATTATCTTACAACTTGAGTGCCACTAGCCCCTTCCCCTGAATAAGATCGTAATCAAAGAAGGGAAGGTTTATTCGAATTGCTTCTCAACCCTCTATTAAAAACTTATTGATAACGGGACACCAGTCCAATCCTTGGAAACATAAGCCATGGGTATAAATCAGTCACTCGTTTGTTCACTTTATTATTCTGGCAATGAATAAATAAGCAACAGAGTTATACCTAGTAAGATGAACCCGAAAAGTATGAGAAATTAAACCCCGGGAAATGGCCGCCGAGAAAGAGGAACACCAACTCACTTATTAAATAACAACTTTATTCTCGTGTTCTTCTCAGTAAGCGAGATTTAAGTGCGTGTGTTTATCTCTGTTTTCTTACAAACTTTGCAGCTTGTTTCTATACCTCTGCTCATCACACTGACTATCATAACTGAAATGTTCAAAGAACTCATGGAGATCAGTAATCGAGAACTCACATAACCAAATTTTATTTGTAGTATTCTTCACTAGTGAACAAGCTTGATATACCAATGGCGAAAACACTATTTTCAACTGAAATGAATATTGAAACCATGCTAATACAGTAAGGCGACTACAATTCTGCACGATCTTTGAGAATAGAACTCTTTCTATCATAAAGCTTAGTTACTTGATTTTGTAATCGTTATTTACAAGTCGCAATCATATGTTCTGGGCTTTGCCTTTATTTTCAACCTAGAAAGTGAGAAGAACTAATCTTGTCAGTTGACTGAGTAACTATAAACAAGCCAATAACATTAACAAATTGCTCTAAACGTATTATACGACAGTGACGTCAATTTACCATATAAGGTTAAATCAGAGGCTCAATTAAGCCGTAAAACCCACTGTACGTTACTTATATATAATGCTCTGTAAAATACCAATACCATCGACTTTATTCATAAAGGCATCAAATCGAGGCCAGTTGTCCCAGGAACAATCTACAGTCAATGGCAGAAAATAACGTAAATTTCCTTATGACACCAAAGACCTCAACACTGCGGCACGAACACAGAAACTAAGACATTTCTGACCGACTCCAATTTTGCGATCTCTGGGACAACTGGCCTCGCTCTCATGCCATTGTTACCAGATTTGTTCTCGCGCAGGCATTTGATATGAATATGGTGCAGAACATCCTGTAGAATATCGAAAAAAAAAAACAATATTTTATGATAAATATTTTACTCATTGCTCTCATTTGTCATTGCGGACACGGAACTCATAAAATATCAGCGCGCAATCTGTAAAACTATCAAATAACAGGTTTTGCAAACAAATCCAATTTCAATGCAAAACTATACTTTTAATTCTTCTCACTTTAATGAATTCCTCTTTAAAATGTTTTTCACTAATAGGCCTTTGGCAGGAAACTGTCACGGCAAAGGCTTTACTGGATGGCAAAGAAACTTCAAGACGCTGTTTCAGAAAGATCGACAATCGATTGGAGGTAGAAAATAGCATTTACAAACAGATTTTGTTAATAACACTACCGATCTCGTACAAGTGCCATCAGGTTTTTTGCCATCCAGTATAACCACGTGATTGCAACCCTACACCAGGCCCATTGTGAAACAGGCGGAGTTAGCGGTATATGATCCCTAAATAATTCTCGGTGGTGGATTATAAAATGGAAGGTATAAGCAATATATAATTGCTACTATATTAAATTCGAGTATAGCATTTTACCCTACGGTTTCTATTTATAGAGTCAGTTATTTCCCAATCATTTCCATATTTTTAGCACTTCCTAAGTACCTTAAAGTTCCCCTGACTCCATTTTAGTTTTATTTATTTTCAACGTCTAGATGAAAATTGAGGACGAAAAAAAAAGTTTCATAGGTATAATCAGTATTTTTAAAATCGTAATTAAAGTCCCGCGCAGTTTGTTTCACGACCGCGCAGTTTGAGGTCTTGGTCGAGTGACGTAAGATCAGGAAAAAAGCCATTATTCACTAGCACTTGTTGTAGGTTCTTTTGTCGAGGATTCCCGATCTTGCGTCACATGTCACAATGCACGATGTACTAGGCCAATGCTTCTAATAGTGCATTTTGTAGTTCTTGAAAGATAACCAAGCCTTAGCCTCGCATCGAATGAATATGGATAGATTTTGATTATCATATTAACTAGATACAAGCCTCTAACTAAGCCGTCTCAACTCCAGCCTCTATGTCACCAAAGGCTTGGTTACCTTCCAAAATGGCCGTCGAGAACTATGAATTGGACTAATAGTGTACTGTGGTTCGGTCATGAAAAGAGCCTGGTCGCTTTCCGCCATTTTTAGGATGTAGACAATCAAGTATTCAATGAAAAACAACTTTTTTTCGCAGAAGTACTTGAAACTTTACAAGAATTTATAGAAGAGATAAAAATGGGGTTAGGGTCAATTTAATTCCTCAATTCTATCTGAGTTCAAATTTTAGCTCATGCATTCGTCTTTTAGAAAATGAAAGACGTAAAGTCTTTACGGGAAGTAGCTTCTATACACTGATTATGACGTCATCACCGATAAGAAAGAAAGATGCCCAGTCTCTTGGCTGGCTGTATTTCTCGATCTCTCTCATTTCTTTCATAGCTTGATGAAGGCTTCTACTAGCACTCTCTTCATTATTCAAATGCGAGTAAAATTTCCACATGAATTCCATGGTAGCTTCGTCATCAATGGCAAACAATGATGCTACGACAGCTCGAGCTCCTGCTGCAAGAAAAGCTCGGCTCATCCCAATCACACCCTCTGCCTTGATCTCACCACGACCGCTGTGACAGCAGCTCAGGACAACCAGTTGCGCGCGAACACCAATGTCTTGCACCTCTTTCATTGTCAACATGTAGTCTTCTTCTTCTGGTATACTCCTTGCTGCTGTTGGATCACATGGCGCCAATGCGATCTCTCCTCTTGTGCTTCCGTGTGCCGCAATGTGGATGACAGCCACGCCCTCCTTTAGCCTTTTCTTGACAGCCTCTTTGGTTGCTTGACGACCTAACAATGGTGGCACTCCCAGTAACCCGCCAATCATCTTGACCTCTTGCTCTGCACATGGCAGAGAACACCATTCTGCTGATTTACCTCTGTACATTACTTCCCCAACAAGAGGATTTCCAACAATCAGTGCGCCTGTCGTGCTGTGATAATCCGCTGGACACTCTTGCAACAGCTTTAACGCTGTTAGCGACGGAGCAAACCTAATACGCTTTGATTCGAAAAGAAGTAACCCTGTCTTAGGATCTCGTAGGAGAGCAAATGGCACCTTCAACAGAGGTCCATCAGGAATGATCACAATCTCCTCCTGCGTAACGTTTTGGTGTACCCAGGTCATTAATCCATCAAACAGTGTATCGAATGGGTATGTGTCATCACCCTCTAGAAAAATATTCCTTGAGTCAGGTACAAGGTTTCCTTGGCTATTCTCAAATTCTGTGGTCTCGCTACCTTTACTGTGGGGCAAAAACAGCTCCTCGTTAACATCCGTAACATTATCGTTTACAGTAGACCTTTCAGGAAGCTCCAGCGATCTGTCTTCGCAGTTCCCAACTACTCTTACCCTCAATTTATCATAGGCTGCATCCACAATCTTGTTGATCGTCGTATCCCGAGGCATTGTTATCCCAAATAGCAGCGTTTTATATTGGGATAGAACCCACATAGCTATATGGTAGTCAATAATATCAAGAAACAGGACGCAGAAATTACCAGTCGAGAAAATTGCTTCAAAATCGGCATACGACAGTACATCACTTCCTGAAGCATTTCCTCGAGTCATGTCATATTTCGAAAGCAAAATATCATGTAAAGCACGGGCACGTCCATGTTCAGACACTAGAACAGCTTCTTCTATTTCTTTTGTCTCGATCAGCACCCTTGTCAAGTTCTTGTAGGCTGCGATATAGCTGTCAACAATGGATATCTTAAATTCTTCGTGCTCCTGTAACTCATTAAAGAGCCACTCGCAGCACATAACACTCTCACTTAAGTAATCCTTCGATTTTTTCACCTTATCGTAATACTTTTCTTTGCTACCAGTCTCCTTGTCAATTAATCCTAATTCCATGTACAATATACCAAGATTACAACGGGCACAGCTCTCGCCTCGCCGGTCACAAATTTCAATGACGATGTTTAGTCCCTTTTCATAATAGGTTATGGCCTCCTGGTATTTGCCTAATGATTGATAGGCATTCCCCAAGTTCCCATACCCAACTCCCTCGTATTGCCGGTCACCAATTTCAATGGCGATATTTAGTTGTTTTTCATGATACGTTATGGCCTCCTTGTATTTGCCTAATGATTGATAGGCAGTCCCCAACTTTCCATACCCAACTCCCTCGCCTTGCCGGTCACCAATTTCAATGGCGATGTCTAGTCCCTTTTCATGATACGTTATGGCCTCCTGGTATTTGCCTAATGATTGATAGGCAGTCCCCAAGTTCCCATACCCAACTCCCTCGCCTCGCCGGTCACCAATTTCAATGGCGATGTCTAGATGTTTTTCATGATACGTTATGGCCTCCTGGTATTTGCCTAATGATTCATAGGCCTTCCCCAAGTTCCCATACCCAACTCCCTCGCCTTGCCGGTCACCAATTTCAATGGCGATATCTAGATGTTTTTCATGATACGTTATGGCCTCCTGGTATTTGCCTAATGATTGACAGGCCTTCCCCAACTCCCTATACCCAACTCCCTCGCCTTGCCTGTCACCAATTTCAATGGCGATGTTTAGATGTTTTTCATGATACGTTATGGCCTCCTGGTATTTGCCTAATGATTGACAGGCATTCCCCAAGTTCCCATACTCAATTTCCTCGCCTTGCCGGTCACCAATTTCAATGGCGATGTTTAGTCCCTTTTCACAATACGTTATGGCCTCCTGGTATTTGCCTAATGATTGATAGGCAGTCCCCAAGTTCCCATACCCAACTCCCTCGCCTTGCCGGTCACCAATTTCAATGGCGATGTTTAGTCCCTTTTCATAATACGTTATGGCCTCTTGGTATTTGCCTAATGATTGATAGGTAGTCCCCAAGTTCAAATACCCAACTCCCTCGCCTTGCCGGTCACCAATTTCAATGGCGATGTTTAGATGTTTTTCATGATACGTTATGGCCTCCTGGTATTTGCCTAATGATTGACAGGCATTCCCCAAGTTCCCATACCCAACTCCCTCGTATTGCCGGTCACCAATTTCAATGGCGATATTTAGTTGTTTTTCATGATACGTTATGGCCTCCTGGTATTTGCCTAATGATTGATAGGCAGTCCCCAACTTTCCATACCCAACTCCCTCGCCTTGCCGGTCACCAATTTCAATGGCGATGTCTAGTCCCTTTTCATGATACGTTATGGCCTCCTGGTATTTGCCTAATGATTGATAGGCAGTCCCCAAGTTCCCATACCCAACTCCCTCGCCTCGCCGGTCACCAATTTCAATGGCGATGTTTAGGCTCTTTTCATAATACGTTATGGCCTCCTGGTATTTGCCTAATAATTGATAGGCAGTCCCCAAGTTCCCATACCCAACTCCCTCGCCTCGCCGGTCACCAATTTCAATGGCAATGTTTAGATATTTTTCATGATACGTTATGGCCTCCTGGTATTTGCCTAATGATTGATAGGCAGTCCCCAACTTTCCATACCCAACTCCCTCGCCTTGCCGGTCACCAATTTCAATGGCGATGACTAGTCCCTTTTCATGATACGTTATGGCCTCCTGGTATTTGCCTAATGATTGATAGGCAGTCCCCAAGTTCCCATACCCAACTCCCTCGCCTCGCCGGTCACCAATTTCAATGGCGATGTTTAGTCTCTTTTCATAATACGTTATGGCCTCCTGGTATTTGCCTAATGATTGATAGGCAGTCCCCAACTTTCCATACCCAACTCCCTCGCCTTGCCGGTCACCAATTTCAATGGCGATGACTAGTCCCTTTTCATGATACGTTATGGCCTTCTGGTATTTGCCTAATGATTGATAGGCAGTCCCCAAGTTCCCATACCCAACTCCCTCGTATTGCCGGTCACCAATTTCAATGGCGATATTTAGTTGTTTTTCATGATACGTTATGGCCTCCTGGTATTTGCCTAATGATTGATAGGCAGTCCCCAACTTTCCATACCCAACTCCCTCGCCTTGCCGGTCACCAATTTCAATGGCGATGTCTAGTCCCTTTTCATGATACGTTATGGCCTCCTGGTATTTGCCTAATGATTGATAGGCAGTCCCCAAGTTCCCATACCCAACTCCCTCGCCTCGCCGGTCACCAATTTCAATGGCGATGTTTAGGCTCTTTTCATAATACGTTATGGCCTCCTGGTATTTGCCTAATGATTGATAGGCAGTCCCCAATTTCCCATACCCAACTCGCTCGCCTCGCCGGTCACCAATTTCAATGGCAATGTTTAGATATTTTTCATGATACGTTATGGCCTCCTGGTATTTGCCTAATGATTGATAGGCAGTCCCCAACTTTCCATACCCAACTCCCTCGCCTTGCCGGTCACCAATTTCAATGGCGATGACTAGTCCCTTTTCATGATACGTTATGGCCTCCTGGTATTTGCCTAATGATTGATAGGCAGTCCCCAAGTTCCCATACCCAACTCCCTCGCCTCGCCGGTCACCAATTTCAATGGCGATGTTTAGTCTCTTTTCATAATACGTTATGGCCTCCTGGTATTTGCCTAATGATTGATAGGCAGTCCCCAACTTTCCATACCCAACTCCCTCGCCTTGCCGGTCACCAATTTCAATGGCGATGACTAGTCCCTTTTCATGATACGTTATGGCCTCCTGGTATTTGCCTAATGATTGATAGGCAGTCCCCAAGTTCCCATACCCAACTCCCTCGCCTCGCCGTCACCAATTTCAATGGCAATGTTTAGATATTTTTCATGATACGTTATGGCCTCCTGGTATTTGCCTAATGATTGATAGGCAGTCCCCAACTTTCCATACCCAACTCCCTCGCCTTGCCGGTCACCAATTTCAATGGCGATGACTAGTCCCTTTTCATGATACGTTATGGCCTCCTGGTATTTGCCTAATGATTGATAGGCAGTCCCCAAGTTCCCATACCCAACTCCCTCGCCTCGCCGGTCACCAATTTCAATGGCGATGTTTAGTCTCTTTTCATAATACGTTATGGCCTCCTGGTATTTGCCTAATGATTGATAGGCAGTCCCCAACTTTCCATACCCAACTCCCTCGCCTTGCCGGTCACCAATTTCAATGGCGATGACTAGTCCCTTTTCATGATACGTTATGGCCTTCTGGTATTTGCCTAATGATTGATAGGCAGTCCCCAAGTTCCCATACCCAACTCCCTCGTATTGCCGGTCACCAATTTCAATGGCGATATTTAGTTGTTTTTCATGATACGTTATGGCCTCCTGGTATTTGCCTAATGATTGATAGGCAGTCCCCAACTTTCCATACCCAACTCCCTCGCCTTGCCGGTCACCAATTTCAATGGCGATGTCTAGTCCCTTTTCATGATACGTTATGGCCTCCTGGTATTTGCCTAATGATTGATAGGCAGTCCCCAAGTTCCCATACCCAACTCCCTCGCCTCGCCGGTCACCAATTTCAATGGCGATGTTTAGGCTCTTTTCATAATACGTTATGGCCTCCTGGTATTTGCCTAATGATTGATAGGCAGTCCCCAATTTCCCATACCCAACTCGCTCGCCTCGCCGGTCACCAATTTCAATGGCAATGTTTAGATATTTTTCATGATACGTTATGGCCTCCTGGTATTTGCCTAATGATTGATAGGCAGTCCCCAACTTTCCATACCCAACTCCCTCGCCTTGCCGGTCACCAATTTCAATGGCGATGACTAGTCCCTTTTCATGATACGTTATGGCCTCCTGGTATTTGCCTAATGATTGATAGGCAGTCCCCAAGTTCCCATACCCAACTCCCTCGCCTCGCCGGTCACCAATTTCAATGGCGATGTTTAGTCTCTTTTCATAATACGTTATGGCCTCCTGGTATTTGCCTAATGATTGATAGGCAGTCCCCAACTTTCCATACCCAACTCCCTCGCCTTGCCGGTCACCAATTTCAATGGCGATGACTAGTCCCTTTTCATGATACGTTATGGCCTCCTGGTATTTGCCTAATGATTGATAGGCAGTCCCCAAGTTCCCATACCCAACTCCCTCGCCTCGCCGGTCACCAATTTCAATGGCGATGTTTAGTCTCTTTTCATAATACGTTATGGCCTCCTGGTATTTGCCTAATAATTGATAGACATTCCCCAAGTTCCCATACCCAACTCCCTCGCCTCGCCGGTCACCAATTTCAATGGCAATGTTTAGATGTTTTTCATGATACGTTATGGCCTCCTGGTATTTGCACATTACCTTGCCTTTCTTGTCACCAGTTGCCATGGCGATGCTTAGATGCTTTCAGCTGAATTCACTAAAACAAAGCGACTAAACAATGTTAGTGTGAAGAAACATAAAAAAGGCCTGTCAGCTTGTTTATATGAAGTTAAAACAACAAGTTAACACATTGAAACTCCGCTTGTCGATAGTTCGACTCTGTGCAAGTCTTTACGAGAGCAACTGACAGATACGTAAAAAACTGACAGCTAAATACAATATAATTACGGTAGATGATGATATAAATGAAAACTGTAAAGTTGTAGATACACATTCGCTGGTTTAAGCAAAAGCGCAAAAATATGTATTATATGTTAATTTTAAGGCGTAAAATAGAACATAGCCTCCCAATGGATAACTCGTGGATACAATGTTAATTATATTTGTAGCAAGGCAAGAGTGCATTGCAGTATACTGTATGTGGTTCCAGAAGATAACATAATTCCACCCCCTGGTGTTCTGTTCTAGGGACGTTTGAAAAAAAAACAAGCCTCCTGACCCTAGCAGCAGAGACCATGTTCTGTCTGTTTTCTACTCCAAAAAAAATGTCACAATAATATTTTTTTAACCCAGCAAGACAATATATTAATTATGCCACCAGCGAGGTACGATGAACAGCGAACACAGAACCTTCCAACATCGATAACGACAACATTAGTAAGGCAAATTTATGTTTATTTCGTGTTCAAATATGAATGTTCTTCGCAATATTTCGTGACACTTCGAACGATCCTTTCAGAAATCCTCATATATTTCCCATTAAATCTTAAGAATCCTCTGTAACTGATAGACGCAACACTCAAATCAAAACATATCCTACCATTCAACTTTTCACTTATGTGGAATCGATATTAATGATAAAAAAAAATAGACGTTAGGTGCACTTTCAATTAAAAGGTCTTCAAAGTGCCGCAGGTAAACGAGCCTAGCTTTCAATTTTATTTTTGGATGGCGTTTAGTTCGTCGAAATACCTCTGGCTTGGGAGACCCAGTAAGGGCTCCCTGTATCTTCGACGCAAAATAAACATTTGCCAATTTGTGCGTAGCTAACTTAGCCTGAAATTACAGCCCCCTCCTTAGCTCCTTGCGAGTTTTTTCTTTGTCTTTCTCTTCTTTCCGGTCCTCATTTCCCCAGGAAGTTGCAAAATGAAAACAAAAATGGAAGATTCTGTCGTCAATTTCAATGGAAATCGAAAGGTACACGAATTTGAATAATAAACGCGACACGGCATTCAACGAGGCGGTTTGTGGGTTATCTTTGATGTGAAATAGGCAGTGAATATCATTCGGTTTCTTTCAAATGGAATAAAGAATCGCCATAAAATCTAATCACTCACCCATCCCTAGAAGGGAAAATTTACGAATGTGTCGAACGTCCGTTTCCAGCAAATATAACCTTTCTTCATTACATACCAGTATTTATCGAGTCCGTTTAACTTTGTCGTTAACTACAAATGTAATACCGCAGCTAATGAATCACATTCTATCTGCACTATCGCGCATTGCTGTATAGCTTGAAATCTATCCATACTGTCTAAATAATTCAGTTACCTAAGCATTGTGATACAATAAAGAAGTGTGTTGTCACAAAACTGGCGCCGTCAAACAGTTCTGTCTCATACTGAGGAATTATAGTTAACAGTTTTCGTTGAGGCTTTAAGTTTCCTTCTCTGTTCTTCTTCTTTGAACTTGAACACAAACCTGTCATAAAATAAGTTTACCAAGCACGTCACAAATGTTGATAGTGTAATCAGCTCACCTTGTTCACCTGTAGAAAATACTGCGTTGTAGTATTTTAACCAATCAGCTTCTTGTTTCTCTGTGTATTTCTACGTTGCTGCTGCTCCCAAATGGCTTGTCTGCGTGGAAAGGTAAAATGTTTTAATAAAAATCCTCTCAAAGTGCTGAAAATGACGATCCGCATGTTAATCAGTGTTATTTATAACATAGCTACGATATAACGCGCGCTCTGATTAATATTGGTTGACTAGCTTTCAAGAAAAAATGGATTCAGGTGCACGCTGATTGTGCACGCTCTGACGTCACAACCCGGGGATTTTTTTCAAAACCCAAAGGTGAAACTTTGAAAAATACACGAGTATGAATTGATCCTAAATTGCACGAGAAAACCGTAGGATTACCTTGTAATAACGTTCATGAAAAAAATTGACAAACAAATAAGTTTTACTTTCCGTCATTTTCAGTCGCGCGATCGTACAAAAGCAGCTTTGAGCGCGCGCTCTTTCTTCGAAACTGGTGTGATGGTTGCGTCAGAAGCGCGCGCTAACCAAAATTGAAAACGTTTCACTCAAATCAGTAGTTTTTTTACATTTTTCTTAGGCTTTCATAAAAAATAAGTGCAGAAATACAGGATATTCAATGCTAGAGTACATTTACGTCAGAATTTCAGCAAATATTATTGATTTTGAGACACTTTATGAAAACGTAATGTGCATTGGTGTTACATATCTGAGCGCACAAGGTTAGGAGAATCTCAGTAACGTAATCAGAAAAACACAAACAGTTTAATGACGTATGAAACCTCTGTCTATGTTATAAAAGCAATGGTCAATGCTTAGCGTGCGTAAATAGAGTTCTGGATGCACTTGGATAGTTGGGAGAGCACTCTGTCGGCTACGCCTCGAGCAACTCTTACGCTACCATCGTGCTCTCCCAACTATTCGCGTGCATCGATTTACGTACGCTAAGCGTTTACCATTCCTTAATAAGCCTAATTTATGGTTAACTAGACCTACTATTCTTATTTGCCTTCTCTTTGACGCAAACAAAAAGTTTACGAAGCACGTCACAACCAATCAGTTCCTTGTTTCTCTGTGTTTCTGGTACTCGGTGTTTCTACGTTGCTGCTGCTGCTCCCAAATGACCTATCTGTGTTGAAAAGTAATACGACTTTATAAAGATCATCAGTCTTAACCTGCTGAAGCGGGACGCTCCCGAGATTCATTTTTTTGTGATAGTTTTGAAAGCGTACATAGCCGAAAACTTCTGTTTCTCCTCCTCGTCCTGCCCGATTTCGGCTTTAAAAATAATCCATGTGACGCTTCAGCTGAGTTTGTTAGGAATGTAGCTGCTCGAATTTTGTGTTTGAAAAAAAAAACAGATATTGGAAGAAAAGCTTGGAGTCAGTTTGTGCCAGTTTGACAAAAACAAAACTGTAGATATTAATGTGAGTTATAAACTGCTCAGTGTAAATGAGAAGCACATTTTTATGGCCTGTTTGTTGCCCCATTTCAGACCACGTGACTTTAACCTTGAATAATGCTTTTCAAATTCTATAATTGAAAACAAAGCACTGAATAATCCTCTGGAGAACTATCACGAGGTCCGACATTGGGCAACAAACAAACAAGCTGATAGGATCTATTCTGAGATCTTTTGATTTCTAATAAAGATAATTCGAACAGAATTCGAACAGAATGCAGCATTCTCTATAAATAGAAATGCCTTCTTCCAGCAGAGATTGGATTGTATGAAAAGTGTTTTGGGATAGGTTTCTTCTCTATCTCTCAGGAACCGGGAAATCGTACTCTATGACTCGAGCAGGCTTTTGAGTTGTACCTTCTTTATTCTGCTCTTACTTCTCCTTCTTACACTTCTTTCGCTATATACATCCTGAACTGGTCATTTCAGAATGCTACGACCTCTGATTGGCCAAAAATAGAAGAAAATCTCTCAAATTATTTTTCCTCTCCATCTTATTGAGAACATTTTTTGAGAAACCTAGCTCTAGGTGGGTGAGATCTTGTTTACTAACCGGTTAGGGTTTTTTATGGTCCAGAATAGGGTTTTAGTTAGTTCTTTTAGTCGGAGCATTCCTGTATTTAGCCGCATGTTTTTTATCACATGGCGGCCATGTTTAATCCCAGGAGAATAAAAACCTTTGTTTATTTTTGGACCCGTGAACTCGTTCTGAAACTGCTCAGCACGAGGCTACGCGTGGGAAATCTATTGGTTTAACTAACATGGCCACTGTGTGATAAAAGATAATTACCTTCGAGTGAAGCAGCGATCACCTCATGCAAGTTTTTGTTCATTTGTCAGAAAATAAAATAAGTATTTGATGCTGGCAGGAGTATATTACAGAGGAGTGTTCCTCTTCCCACATTGTATTGTCACAACACTGTAGACGGTAGAGCTATTTTTAGCATGGAGTTTCCCGCGAGAGGAAAAAAAGGCCGTCACTTTTAACCAATCAGGACGCACTGAACAATTGTAATTAACACGGTTCAAACTGCTAAAGAATACTAAAGTCAAGAGAACAAAAGACAACGTAATTGCATACCAGAACTTCGCGACTATAAATAGACACACCATCTACTGAATTAGGGGCCAACACAAGGGCCCAGGAACACTCCTGTGTATAATATACTCCTGACGCTGGCTATTCACTTGTGTAGTATATAATGTACCTATCAAATCGAAACATAATTACACATTTTTCCATGGCATAATGTAAACTATATAAATTATATCCAACAATGTATTCGTGTGCTAGCTTTGTATTTAACAAAAGGTAAGAGGAAAACAATAGGGGAAACCTGAAAAGACGTATATGTTTCCACAAGCAATGTTTTTGAAAACAAGTGTATATTTCAAGAATATCATTAGAAGTCGACAACCGGCGAACTGTGGCATCAGACTCTGGATATTTCTGCCAGCTATACTGTATATAAAGACAATGAATGCATCCCCCGGGGGGGGGGGGGGGGGGTATTCTCATGTAAAATCTATATGTTGGGCATGTGCTATTGGATGGAGTCAAGATTTTGACATTGTGATCTGAGATAGGGTATACATGTTCTATTAAATTTTCGAAGGCATGGTTTTTTCCTTTATTCTTGCCCTGTACATGTATAGTTTTTAGAAAAAGTGAAATGGTGGAGTTATGTACTGACACCCTCGGATTATTCCTTTGAAGAAGATGTTTAATAGAAGTAAAATAATGCTGTACTCATATCTGAGTAATGATTACTCGAATATAAAAGTAATTATTACTCACACATCAACTTAATCAAAATATAGAGTTGTTTCTACTCAGTATTTCGGATTAAACATTTTACTCATATCATGAGTAAGTCTACTCAAAATATTGAGTAAAATAACTACTTTACTCAAAAAAAGAGTAAGACTAACTCAATTCTAAAAATGCATTTTTTGCAGTGTGGGTTCCATGGTAATCCAAGCCAATTAACATCATGAACTTGCTTTAATACGTTAGGTGAGCACAGCATGTTAACTCCATCTTGAAAACACTTTGCTAAAGCATCAACCTTAAGGACTGACCTAGAATTCGGGCAAGTTATATTATGTTATGGGAGTCGGAAACAAAAACGTTTGAATAACACCCATAGGCAGTAGCTCACTTCTAATTGTTTCATGCTTCATTGTCATTAAACTCTCCAAAACGTAAAATGCATTTACCACTGATCCAAATTTGAACATATAAAATCGTCTGAGCGTTTGGAAACCTAACATGTCTTTGCAAAAAACACGGATTGCTTGTCTAGTCACTTTAGCGCCAATCATGATTAGACTGTATACTAGTAATGAGAATATAATTAAGATCAATGGTGGGTGTTTAGATGGGCCTGGTCGTTCTTTCCACTTACAATCTTCTTTTACCGATGAAAGATTGACTGTTCAAGGAACAAAGAATGCCAGAAACCTCAGTCTGAACAACATTCTTACTCGACTCGTAGTCATCCGAAAGCAATCGACACGCCAAAATTCCTTGGTCTTTAGGAGTATCAATTCTTTGTACAGAAATCGAAACTGAATTGCCGAAAGTTATCACAGGAGCACTAATCTTTGAGTGAACGCCGTGATGTACTGAACAATGATATGGGATATCCTCCTCGAAGGTATTAACTTTACCTTCCTCGATTCGGCTCTTACACTGTAGGGTAGACTTCTCCGACTAATTTTGAAGAACAATTTCTCTCGGTGGTTCATTTAGCACCACTATATCACTACACTCCAATACAGCCCTAGTAACTGAGGTGCACTCTAGCTCCTCGAAAATGCAGTCCGCTTCTTGCGGCTCATCGCAAATGGAGTATTCTTCATACCAAATTGTACGATATTGTTCTTTTATACTGCACACTGTGTTAATCGCACTTTCTATTGTGAGGTCCGTCGGAACCTTACCCTGGTTACCAGAGGCTCGAAGAGGTCCAAGGCAAGAACCATGAGGAACACCCCAGTTCAGTTCAAAACTATCTGAGGGGGTACCATTAATTGAAACACGCTGCGTTCTGTTCATCAAATATGACGAAAACCAGTCGAGTACTTTACCAGATACACCAACCTTAGATTTGAGAGTGTCAAGCAGGATACTATGATCAACGGTGTCGAAGGCTGCACTTAAATCCAGAAGCACAAGGAGGGTTACTTGCTGCCGGTTCATATTCATCAATATATCATTCTTAACCTTTAGTAGCGCTGTCTCTGTACTGTGATGTTTCCTGTAAGAAGATTGTAACCTAGCCTCGTACCGTCTGAAAATCAGGCTACTAACGATGCAGCATGGATAAAAAACTGACGAGAGCAGGTGTTTTACTAGGGGATCCAATGACAGCACGAGGCCACTTCGGTCGAGTGCTTTTATTGTTTCGAGGTGTTTTGATCCCCTGGTGAGAAACGAAGCACGAGTTTTTGACATGGTCGACTTCTCAAGCGAAAACAATACCTGTATTCATAAATCATTAGAAAGTATACCCTGCGAGCAGAGGTTTCTTATCTCTTTGCCTTTCCTGTCGCCGAAAGAAACCTCTGTCACGAAACGATTGCTTTTCCCGTTGAACATGCGCACTTGCAACCTCCAAAATCTTGGAGGTAAACCACGTGATAAACCAGTTACCAAACCGGTTTTACCTGTTTGATATCACTAGGGCATGACTTTTTGGTGATCTTCGCTGGTTTTGCAAGAGCCCACACTATCCTTCGCAGCCGTTATTTATGTCGTCACGCGTTTGTTGTTTGCCGACGATTGATACGAAAGGGCTTCAAACTCTGGCTTTGTCTTCTTCTTACTTTACTGAACTGCACAGAAGACCTTGAAATTATCGTTCAATAAATCTACCTTAATTTATCCTAAATAAAGCTTTGATTTATACCTTCGAAGAAGGACATTAATTTTATTTTCTCCACATTTCTGGCTATCGACCCCAGGTCCACTCGGCCACTCGGTCACTGTGGCCTCTGGAACCAGGGTATCGGAACCTCTACAGAGTCGTGATCTAACAAGGCGACACTAGACTCCTCAGAAGCTTTCTGTCCTAGGTCTATAGTCTCAGGTCCCTGTTTATTAGTCACCGGCTCCTGTATACTTTCCCTCTCGACAGAATCTGTCTTCAGGAGGTGATTTTCAGAAAGCGTGGGCTCAATTTTCGTTGTATCAAGATCTGATCTCACCCTTACAGCGTTATCAATAACTGCGATACGGTTACCGCCTGGGCCTTCTATTGAATGTATTTGTACGCCCTCTAGGGTCATTTGAGTTCACTGGGCAATTAGTAGCTAAGTGTCCAACTCGCTGACATCTCAAGCAAACAGGTCTACCATCACTCCTTCGACCTCAGCGATAGCTATCATTCCTAGGGAACGAAGCGTTACTCGGGATTTGAGCCCTCCCCCCCTGGGGTATTTGTTGCTTGTTTTTAAATTCCGAGCGTATATCTCTTCTAAACTGGCGCATTTCCTCTCTCAGATCTGTCTTAAACTTGCCTAATTCCGAAGAAATTAGTTCAGCAATTTTAGACTCCCGAGCTATGGAAGGTTCCATAGCTGCTACTTTATTCTCCTTTTACTTCTCCTTCTTACACTTCTTTCGCTATATACATCCTGAACTGGTTCAGGTCCCAACTAACTAGCAAGGGAGTATCTCTGCTTATGTAGGCATACTCCCAGCACTTCACTTAACAGACAGCTATCAATCTTAAGATTGGTTCTCATTGGATAAAAGTCTTAATAGATTCTGATGTAAGGCAACTAGGGTGTAAGAGTAAACAATGAAAAGATTGACAAAACGAGAATAAAACTTACTTCGAAACTATGAATGTCAATGGTAACCAGGCTAGGGCTAGAGTGAACACTGACACACAAGTCACCGTAAAGAAATCTAAGTCTTAACCGAAAATTACTGAAAGAAGCGATCTTAGAACAAAGTCCAAAAACGAGTTGCGTCTTTAGTAGGGTCACACCCCAAGGCGGGGCCTACGAGAAAAGCCTGAGCTAAGGACCTCCCACTTTGTAAATGTCCGTACGTGATTATGAATTTAACTCTAATGGCCTCACATCATTATCTTCTGACAAAATACCAGTTAACTCTTTCAGTCTTGGACAGGGATCAACCCCGCCGGATAACAGGTTCCGTCGTTTTGATAGATGTTCTGAGACTAGAGTTACTATTCAGCTGTCACTGCGATAAAACGAGCCGAAAACAGATATGTAAGGTCAGATTTTCTTCCGTACGTCATTCCTTACAAAATCCAACTTAAGGAATATTTTCGTAAAGGACAACTCATTTTTTTCCCGATACTTTTTAACTTGTTTTTGGAAGTGAAACGAAACTCACTCTTTTTGCTATGCTAACCATAAGAATATATCGTCGAACATTCTAGAATCAGAACATTCAAATGTCAATGTCATTCTGCAATTACTACCCCTATATCAACACTTACTTTTAAATGCGATTTCATGCGCTGAAAACACTTAATTATGTTCATTCGGATCATCATTTAACTGATGGTGTAGTGTTACGGCATAACAACCTTCAACTTTATAATATAGGTTTTGGCACAAAATCACAGTAAATGTAAAATGAGAATCAGATTAAGAAGAAACCGCGCAGGTCTCATCCTAATCGGATATGACTCATGTCAGTCATCTTTGGCGACTCTGTGTCGCGACCAATATGACCGAGAAGCAAAACTGATAGCATAAAAGTAACATTTAATTAATACCATAATTATTCCCACTACGTCGAAATGCTAATTATCATCGTTCAACATTCGACCTCTGAATTTATAATTATTTCTCTTTACTAAATCTAGTGTCGTGTAACAAAAGGAACAGTGCCTCTAACACAATTAGATAACTAATCCATGATATTGATATTAATAATTATAATGATGATGATAGTAATATATCTCGAACACTTTTAATAGTCATGTATTTTTCGACATACGATTTTAACAAACAATACTTATACGCGCCTTATCCAGATGTAAACACAACATTTACTGTCAATGTCTTCCCACGTTTTCACACTGAGGGATCTGTGTTCACTATATTCAGCTTTTCTTAATCAGCGTTTAACATTATCTCTATTGATTCACTAGTTGAACTTGGCTTTTGGCGTTATTTCAATTGTTCTGCTTACATTTTCAGAATAAGTTAGTTCACCCAGCTCCGATTCATCAAGGTCTTTGTTTGACAATAGTTTACAGTTTCCTAAAGAAAATGAAAAGAATCTTCCAGCTAGTTTCAGTGTCTTTTCAATATTCTGAATTAAATCAAAAGGAAAAGTTCAGTTTTCAGGTCGATTCTCCCTTCCCTGGGAAGTTTAAAAATGAAACAAAAAAACCCGAGAAACACTCGCCGCTATTGCGCGTGTTTCTATTTTTATTGACAACGAGTAGCGCGACCGATCTCTTGATGGAACATGTGTATTACGTTTTATCTGAGATGGAATCGGTAATTACCTACACTGTAGTTTCTATAAGACATGAAAGGAATTTTCCCATCATATTTTAAACCGAAACCAACCACGTCATAATTCTTCCTGCTACGCCTTTGCTTTGAACAACGCCTCATATCTGTTGATGTTTAAAAACGGCTACAACTTTCCTCGTACCATCTTAATGTTTTTAAAATGGTTTTATTATCTCTGTACACATAGAAACAGTACAATTGATTTGTAAAGAAATATTTCTAGTTGAGCCAGAAGGTGAGTGTAGCGCAGTATGTTGCTGTCACACAAAATGCCTTGTCTGTGTAGAAGGCAAAAAAACATTCAATAAAAAGACGGCATTTAAAGTGCGAGAGAAGAACGAGCCTGACTTTCAATATTTGAGAGATTTGTCGCTCTGCAGAGAATATTCTCTTGGTCTTTATTTCCTCGCTTCTATACTGATTGTTTTTAAGAATAAATTTAAACGCCCAAAAGGAATCCCTGGTACGCGGCCATGGTTTTGTAGAAAGCTTCGCCATTCGTCTTATAGCAATAGGAACTGAACGACAGTGCGAGAAAAGCTGGTAATCTAACTAGTTTAGATCAAAGTTAAAAAAGAAGAAATAAGTAGCTATATTTTTCTATCTTATTCACTGGGTCTTATTAAACCTAATGTTATTATTGGCGGCTACCTGATATTTAATTAGTATACTTGTTCAAAATGAATAAGAACCGCAAGGGATTCACCAAGGCATTAATGCTACATTTTCCACTTTTTTCCACCAGAACTAATATTCCCATTTTGTTCTCTCTGAAACAAACATTTTTTTGCAGTTTCCAGTACGATTCTGTCTTCCCCAGGAAGTTACAAAAATGAAAAGAAAAATGGAAGATTCTGTCTCAATTTTAATGAAAATCGAACGTTAAAATGGTACGCGAATTTGAATAATAAACGCGACTCGGCATTCAACGAGGCAGTTTTGCGGTTTATCTTTCGAGGTGAAATAGGCAGTGAGTATCATTCTGGTTCCTTTCAAATGGAATATAGCCTGAATTTCAGCCGTCTCCTCTGCTTCGTTCCTCCCGAGAAATGAACCAGAGGAGACGGCTGAAATTCAGGCTAAATGGAATAAAGAATCGCCAAAAAAAGCTAATGACTCACCCATCCCTAGAACGGGAAATTTATGAATGTGTCGAACGTTCGTTTCCAGCAAATATAACCTTTTTTCATTAAATGCTAGTATTTATCGCGTCTTTAATTTTGTCGTAACTACAAATGTTTACCGCAGCTAATGAATCACATTCTATCTGCACTATCGCGCATTACTGTATAGCTTGAAATCTATCCATACTGTCCAAATAATTCAGTTACCTAAGCATTGTGATACAATAAAGAAGTGTGTTGTCACAAAACTGGCGCCGTCAAACAGTTCTCTGTCTCATACTGAGGAATTATAGTGAACAGTTTTCGTTGAGGCTTCCTTCTCTAGCTGTTCTTCTTCTTTGAACTTGAACACAAGCCTGTCATAAAATAAGTTTACCAAGCACGTCACAAATGTTGATAGTGTAATCAGCTCACCTTGTTCACTTGTAGAAAATACTGCGTTGTACTATTTTAACCAATCAGCTCCTTAGTTCTGTGTTTCTGGTACTCGGTGTTTCTACGTTGCTGCTGCTGCTCCCAAATGACCTGTCTGTGTGGAAAAGTAACATGACTTTATAAAGATCATCAGTCTTAACGTGCTGAAGCGGGACATTGCCGAGTTTCATTTTTTGTGATATTTTAAGTTTGAAAGCGTACATAGCCGAAAACTTCTGTTTCTCCTCCTCTTCCTGCCCGATTTCGGTTTTAAAAATAATCTATGTGACGCTTCTGCTGGGTCTGTTAGGAAGTTAGCTGCTCGAGAGCAAGTGTATCTCTTATGCTACCCTCGGAGACGAATTTAAGAAACACGTTAAACCTAGTTTGACAAAAACAAAACTGTAGACTGATTAATGTGAGTTATAAACTGCTCGGTGTAAATGAAAGTACATTTTTATGGCCTGTTTGTAAAAAACAAAGCACTGATAATCCTCTGGAGAACTACTCACGAGGTCTGAAATGGGGCAACAAACAGGCAAGCTGAAAGGGTCTATTCTGAGATCTTTTGATTTGTAAAAAATGAAAATTCGAACAGAATGCAGCATTCTCTATAAATAGAAATGCCTTCTTCCAGCAGAGATTGGAGTGTATGAAAAGGAATAGGGTGCCTCTAACACAATTAGATAACTAATCCATAATATTGATATTACTAATTATAGTGATGATAATGAATATGATGATGATGATAACGATAGTACTGTATCTCGAACACTTTTAATAGTCATGTATTCTCCACATGCGACTTTAGCAAACAATATACGCACTTATCTAGATTTATCGAACTCATTAATAATTCATGAAGCAAAAACAAAGGAAATCACAGAGCGATAAGTGATCTTTAAATCTGATACAGATTTCGTCCTGATTTACTATCCACATGTATAATACCATTACATACATAATAACTATACTTTTTAACAACTTCACTGATACTAAATAAGTTAAAAAATAAGTAAGAATTTGGTGGTGCCTGCTTATACAAGTACATTAACACTAGAAATCGGTGATGCTTGCTTGACCAAGTACATTAACACATCACTCCATATATCATATATACACTTATAATTACACTTATAATTACATACATGTATAATACCTTCACTAATATAATATAAACTTAGACTCAGTTAACACCTTCACTCATAATAATCCTTCTAATATTGATAAAAAAACTATACTTTTTAACAATTTCACTAATACTAAATAAGTTAGAAAATAAGTAAGAATTTGGTGGTGCTTGCTTGTACAAGTACATTAACACCGCGATGGTATTATATTTGCCTAATGATTGATAGGCAGTCCCCAAGTTCCCATACCGAGCTCCCTCGCCTCGCCGGTCACCAATTTCAATGGGGATGTTTAGTCCCTTTTCACAATACGTTATGGTCTCCTGGTATTTGCCTAATGATTGATAGGCAGTCCCCAAGTTCCCATACCCAACTCCCTCGCCTCGCCGGTCACCAATTTCAATGGCGATGTTTAGTCCCTTTTCATAATACGTTATGGCCTCCTGGTATTTGCCTAATGATTGATAGGCAGGCCCCAAGTTCCCATACCCAACTCCCTCGCCTTGCCGGTCACCAATTTCAATGGCGATGTCTAGTCCCTTTTCATAATACGTTATGGCCTCCTGGTATTTGCCTAATGATTGATAGGCAGTCCCCAAGTTCCCATACCCAACTCCCTCGCCTCGCCGGACACCAATTTCAATGGCGATGTCTAGCCCCTTTTCATAATACGTTATGGCCTCCTGGTATTTGCCTAATAATTGATAGGCATTCCCCAAGTTCCCATACCCAACTCCCTCGCCTTGCCGGTCACCAATTTCAATGGCAATGTTTAGATGTTTTTCATAATACGTTATGGCCTCCTGGTATTTGCCTAATAATTGATAGGCAGTCCCCAAGTTCCCATACCCAACTCTCTCGCCTCGCCGGTCACCAATTTCAATGGCGATGTTTAGTCTCTTTTCATAATACGTTATGGCCTCCTGGTATTTGCCTAATAATTGATAGGCATTCCCCAAGTTCCCATACCCAACTCCCTCGCCTCGCCGGTCACCAATTTCAATGGCAATGTTTAGATGTTTTTCATGATACGTTATGGCCTCCTGGTATTTGCACATTACCTTGCCTTTCTTGTCACCAGTTGCCATGGCGATGCTTAGATGCTTTCAGCTGAATTCACTAAAACAAAGCGACTGAACAATGTTAGTGTGAAGAAACATAAAAAAGGCCTGTCAGCTTGTTGATATGAAGTTAAAACAACAAGTTAACACATTGAAACTCCGCTTGTCGATAGTTCGACTCGAGTCTTTAACTGACAGCTAAATACAATATAATTACGGTAGATGATGATATAAATGAAACTGTAAAGTTGTAGATACGCATTCGCAGGTTTAAGCAAAAGCGCAAAAATATGTATTATATGTTAATTTTAAGGCGTAAAATAGAATATAGCTTCCCAATGGATAACTTCTGGATACAATGTTAATTATATTTGTAGCAAGAGTGCATTGCAGTATACTGTATATAAACATAGCCTCCCAATGGATAACTCGTGGATACAATGTTAATTATATATATTTGTAGCAAGAGTTCATTGCAGTATACTGTACGTGGTTCCAGAAGATAACATAATTCCACCCCATTGTGTTCTGTTCTAGGGACGTTTGGAAAAAAAACCAAGCCTCCTGACCCTAGCCGTAAAGACAATGTTCTATCTGTTTTCTACTCCAAAACAATTTTTTTTTAAATCCCAGCAAGACAAGATATTAATTATGTCACCAGCTAGGTACGATGAACAGCGAACACAGAACCTTCCAACATCGACAACGACACCATTAGTAAGGCAAATTTATGTTTATTTCGTGTTCAAATATGAATGTTCTTCGCAATATTTCGTGACACTTCGAACGATCCTTTCAGAAATCCTCATATATTTCCCATTAAATCTTAAGAATCCTCTGTAACTGATCGACGCAACACTCAAATCAAAACATATCCTACCAATCAACTTTTCACTTGATGTGGAATCGATATTAATGATAAGAAAATGGACGTTAGGTGCACTTTCAATAAAAAGGTCTTCAAAGTGCCGCAGGTAAACGAGCCTGGCTTTCAATTTTATTTTTGGATGGCGTTTAGTTCCTCGAATGAGTTAAAAGCAGAGGTGTTAGCTCAGCACAGACTCCCATTAATGAAAACAGGCGTGGTCTATGACTAATAAATTTGAACTACATCCAAAGAATTGTAAAGAACTCTGTATTTCATTTTCACGTTCTCCAAAAGTACATAACGATGTATATATTAATAATTGCTTGGTAGATCTTGTACAGTCTGTTAAAATTCTCGGTGTAATAATTCAGAGTGATTTAAAGTGGAACTCTCACATTGATTTCATTATAAAGAAAGCTTCTAGGAGACTTTATTTTTTAACACAATTAAAACGTGCAAACGTTCCAGCTAAGGACCTAGTTCAAGAATGTTTGGTGAAGAATGTTTGGTGAAGTAAAAACTACGGGTGCTTATTGGAACTTACTTAAGAAAGCAACCAATCCCAAAGTACAGAAGAACATAGGTCCCATGAAAAGAGATGATGACAGTTTGGCACTCGTGGACGAAGAGAAAGCTTGCCTTATGAACTCTTACTTCGCTACGATCGGAGAAAAGCTTTTTAATGCGCTCCCATCACCCGTGAATAGCGGACGAGCTACCAAAGCTACTATAAGGAAAGATCCGCCACTTCTCGCTAAGTTTAATGTTTCGCAGTCCAGCATTCAGGAAAAAATCAAAGCTCTTAAAACCAATAAGTCCACAGGCCCTGATAATATATCGCCGAAGCTTCTGAAGTTAGCAGGGAACGCCATTGCCCCTCCTCTGACCAGACTCTATCGGTACAGTATTGAGAGAGGGACTGTATTTTCTTGTTGGAAAACGGCTAGACTCTCTCCAATCTTCAAAAGAGACGACGAATCAGACAGAGGTAACTACCGACCGGTATCAATACTTAGTGTGCCAAGTAAGATACTGGAGTCCGAAGTGAATGATACACTCGTGCGGCACACATTCAAGGACAACGATTTAGTGTCAGACAGGCAGTGGGCATACCGCCCTGGACACTCAACTGAACTGTTGCTAATACATCTGACTGAGGAATGGAGAAAAGCTGTTGACGCCGGAAAGGTTGTGGCTGTGGCCTTCGTCGATTTTAAAAAGGCCTTTGACAGTGTTTCTCACACTATCTTAGAAGCGAAGTTACAACGGCATTTTGGCATTACGGGCACATTTCTCGACTGGCTCAAAAGCTATCTAAATGGAAGACGGCAATTTACGGTGGTAAATGGAGTTAAATCTGGAATGCTGCCGGTCTCATTTGGAATCCCACAGCGGTCTGTCTTAGGTCCGACATTATTTACCTTGTTTACGAACGATTTACCATCATCTGTTGTTTCGGGTTCACTTTATATGTATGCTGACGACACTACGATCTTTTGTGTCAGCGATACAATAGAAATGGCTATAGCGCAACTAAACAAGGCCCTTCAAGAACTGTACTCATGGTGTCTTAATAACAAATTAACACCACATCCAGGCAAAAGTGAGGCGATGATGTTCAGCAGGGGGACCTTTGTTGGTTCAGCCCCTCCAGTGTTCTTGGGGAACTCAACCCTTAAATGGGTTACGGAAACGCGTCTGCTAGGAATGACTGTGGACCATAAACTGAGTTGGGTACCACACTCATTAGAACTTAAGAAGAGTTTTGCCACAAACTTAAACTTATTAAAACGTTCTAGGTTTTTATCAAAGAGCATTCTACAGGATTTCTATTTTAAGGTCATTTTGCCTTCTGTAAAATATGGCATAATCTTGTGGGGCGCGTGTTGTAATAAGGAAGTTCTTAACTCTATAGAAAGGATGCATTGTAGAGCGGCTAGGGTTATATTTAATTTACCAAAGGACATGCCTTCTACTGATGTCTTAGAGCACGCCCAATGGTCCACTCTTTTCTTTCAATATAAATTAGATATCTTTAAACTGTTTTATAAGGCTTACGATGAACGTCTACCGAACACTTTAATTAAGGCGATTGTATTGAAACGGAAAAAGGGCTATGCCTTTAGGGCACGCGATTCGCTCTCGACACCTCGATTTAAAGTGCCACTACGACGAAAATTTACCATTTCGATTTGCCACTTTTTCAGTGTCTATAGGTCAATCAGTATTAGAAATATCCGAAATAGTAAAAAATATTCCCAAATGGGCATCTTAAACAACAAATTTTAGGAGAGTTTACCGGTAAAATCCTGTCCGCCATTGCTGAAAGCCGTGCCCTTTGTTCAGCTTTAAACAAAGGTTTATTCACCGGAAGTGATGTCATACACTTAACACGACAACCTCGTGGCGCGAAATAGCGTGCATAAAAAGGTAGCCAACCTCGCAAAGATAAATATAACTTTCTTCTTATGTACGTGAAGACGTTTTTAGTAGAAATATGCGTCCAGGCGTTGTGTTCTGCAGGCGAGCGTTAAGTGCATGACATCATTTCCGGTGAATAAACCTTTGTTTAAAGCTGAACAAAGGGCACGGCTTCCAGTAATGGCGGACGTGTAGATTCAATATTGGGAGCTAAAAAAATAAGACTTCCTGTCGTTGTATCGAAAAACAATTTGAACTGGTAATAATATATGAACTCTACTTTATGAATATGCAAAAACATTGATATGTCAAAATTTGATCGTAGGGGCACTTTAACACTAGATACATGAAGGATTCATTAACATATCGAGGTGCGGTGCTATGGAACACTATCTGTAGAGACTATGACGTTAAAAGCACTGGTCTTAAAGAAGCAATATCCCGTCTTAGCTGCTCGAAATCATTTGGGAATTTTAGTTTTGATATCACTTCAGCTACTACTACGAACTTCAGAGTTGAAGGATTTACGTATTACTAACTTTAGGGATCAAATATAAAAGTTTTATTACTTATTATTAACTATATAGATTATAAATTATATACAGCCCTAAGCATTATTGATATTGATATTGTAAATAGTATATATATGTATATATATACATCTTAATTTGATAGTGTTTTTATTTAATTTTATATACATTTCTTTTACACGACCCCACAAGCTTTCAGCGTTTACATTAATCGTGTTTAAATAAAGGTTATCTATCTATCTATCTATCTAGTTAAATTCTATGTTGCTTGTATACAATCTATTTTACTCTACGCTTGTCAAGTATTTCATTACAGTTTACCAGAATACCTTAGTCTTACCTTACTGAACGCATGCAAAAGAGAGCAATGCGTATTCTTCATGGCTACGACTTACCTTACGAACAAGCTCTTGCATTGTCCGGCCTTACTAGCCTTTATCATCGCAGATCTGAACTATGTCATACTCTTTTTCGTAAAATCATATCTAATCCTAATGGTAATTTATATCATCTTTTACCACATAACCTTAGTAATCCGACTGTCACACTACGGTATAAGAGGTCTTTCACACTTCCGCTTTGTAAAACAAACCGATTCCGGAACACTTTCATTAACTCTAGTGTTCGACACTATAACTCACATCATTTAAGTTAGTACACTGGTCTTGAATTAGCCAAATAGCTGCTTTTAACTGTTAGTTTTAATATCATAACATTTTATCGAATTAGTTTATAAGTATACGTAATTAATGTTTAGAATTGTGATCCTTAGTAATTCAGTTATGCTGTAAGTAAGGTAATTATAATAAACGATCTATCTATCTAGTTTAGTGGTTAATATAGTTTAGTGGTTTATATGTGAGATGAAATTTGCAGTCAGCATTGCTCTGGTCTCTTTTAGATAGAAGAATGTATTTAAGAATGTGTCGAAAGTGCTTTTGCACCAAAATTAACCTGCGACTCTGCGAGCCGCGTCTTTGTTAACGTTCTCGTGATATACAAGTAAGCTAAAAGAGTTAAATACCGAGTACCGAGGCATTAAGCCCTATATAACCCGAGGGCCGTAGGCCCCGAGGGTTGTATAGGGCGTATGGCGAGGTTCGAGGTATTTAATTGACTTAGTTCACATTTGACAAGGTTTTCACAAAAACAGTTCGGTAGTCCTATGCATAGTTAATAGAGTGGAATGGTTATGAAACCCAGCGACCTTCTTTGTTATATGTCTTTGTTAACTTTTTTCAACCGTGACCCTGCACAAAACACAATAGAAATTCCAATGTGTTAATCAATCAGCCAATAGAAACGTGTGAGTTCAGTCGTTCAGGGGACGCTAATGAACTATGATCCTGCACAACCGTTTGTCTTGCCCCCTTCCAACATAAATCGCAGCGCGTTTGTTAGCCCCTTTGAAGTCTGCCGGGTTTCATAACCATTCCACTCTATTAACTATGTCCTATGCTGGAGATATCATTTATTTGACCGGAGGCTAAACAAAGTGCCGTTCTAAAAATATTCTAATTAAGACCTTTTCTTTTCGAAGCATCTGTGTTAGTTTAAGTAAAAGATGATGTAACTCTCTCGAGATGAATCTGAATTTCATTCTGAATAATTCAATCGAACAGATGGTTTTCAGTAAGGCACGCCCATGAATTTAGTAGTTTCGGGAAAAGAGCGATAGAGCTTGACTTGTGTTTAACTTCAAGTCATTGAGGGCCACGAATTGGATCTATGAAAGGCAAAGCAGGGATACAAGCATAGAAAAGGACAAGAATATGGAACAGCACGTCGAGAACATTAAAAATATAGAAAGGTGTACTTTATTTATAACGCTAAAAATTCAGTGCTTTTCAATTCAACTAAACATTCGATTGATTTTAGATTATGAAGATTTTGTCTTACCATTTTATGATATATTGTCATTAGTTATTTATTGTTGTGGCGAAGCCAACAAAATAAAATAAATATGTAAATCAGTAACAGGTTTAAGCTAACAAAAATTTAATATATCCATACTCTCTAAATATTCAGTCACGTAAGCATTGTGATATATGTATATATATAATAAAGAAGTGTGTTATCACAAAACTGGCGACAGTTCTCTGTCTGATACTGAGGACTAACATGTTTCCATTGAGGCTTTTTAAGTTCCCTACTCTGTTTTTCTTCTTTGAACTTGAACACAAACCTGTCACAAAAAGTTCAGCAAACACGTCATAATTAGTTAATAGTGTAATCAGCTCACCTTGTTCACTTGTAGACTGCATTGTAGTATTTTAACCAATTAGATCCTAGCTTCTGTGTTTCTGGCACTTCTATGTTGATGCTACTGCTCCCAAATGACCTGTCTGTGGAAAAATAACAAGACTTTATAAAAATCATCTGAACGTGCCTGAGCGGGACGTTCCCGGCTGATTTTGGAAGGCATGCATAACGGAAATGTTCTTCTCTTTTCTGTTTCGTCTCCTATTCCTGTCCGATTTCGGTGTATTGCTTTTTATCGGATATGAAATCGGTAATTACCTACACTGTAGTTTCTATAAGACATGAAAGGAATTTTCCCATCATATTTTAAACCGAAACCAATGACGTCATTATTCTTCCTGCTACGCCTTTGCTTTTGAACAACGCCCGATATCTGTTGATGCCGTTTAAAAACGGATACAACTTTCCTCATACCATCTTAATGTTTTTAAACTGAGTTTATCATCTCTGTACGCATAGGCATGATGAGTACAACTCATTTGTTAAGAATGCCGTTTCTATTTGAGCCAGAAGGTGAGTGTAGCGCAGTATGTTGCTGTCACACAAAATACCTCGTCTCTGTAGAAAGCAAAACACTTTCAATAAAAAGGCGGCATTTAAAATTCGACAGGAGAATGAGCCTGACTTTCAATTTTTGAGACTGGATTTGTCAATGGCGTGCGTAGCTAACTCGCTCTTCAGAAAATATATTCTTAGTAGTCTTTATTTCCTCCCTTCTATCCTGATTTTGTTTTCAGTTGAGAATAAATCTTAACGCGGCCATGGCTTCGTCGTTCGTGTTAGAGCTATAGGAAACGACATTTGGAGAAAAGTTGATAATCCTAACTAGTTTAGGCCAAAGTTAAAAAAGAACAACAAAGTAGCCATCTTTCTCCATTTTATTCACCTTATAACTCAGTCTTATGATTTAAACCAGAAGTTATGTTCTTCACTTCTGTTCAAACCTAATTAGTTTACTTGTTCAAAGTCAATGAGAACCGCAAGAGATTCACCATGGCTTTGATGAGAGACTTTTCCACTTTTTTCCAACAGAACTAAACTAATATTCCCATTTTGCTTCCCTCTGAAGCAAACAACTCTTTTGAAGTTTTCAGTACGAATATGTCTTCCCCAGGAAGTTGCAAAATGAAAACAAAAATGGAAGATTCTGTCGTCAATTTCAATGGAAACCGAATGGTACACGAATTTGAATAATAAACGCGACACGGCATTCAACGAGGCGGTTTGTGGGTTATCTTTGATGTGAAATAGGCAGTGAATATTATTCGGGTTTCTTTTAAATGGAATAAAGAATCGCCAAAAACATCTAATGACTCACCGATCCCTAGAAGAGAACATTTACGGATGCATGTGTCGAACGTCCGTTTCCAGCAAAAATAACCTTTATTCATTTACATACCAGTATTTATCGCGTCCGTTTAACTTTGTCGTTAACTACAAATGTATAAATACCGCAGCTAATGAATCACATTCTATCTGCACTATCGCGCATTACTGTATAGCTTGAAATCTATCCATACTGTCTAAACAATTCAGTTACCTAAGCATTGTGATACAATAAAGAAGTGTGTTGTCACAAAACTGGCGCCGTCAAACAGTTCTCTGTCTCATACTGAGGAATTATAGTTAACAGTTTTCGTTGAGGCTTTAAGTTTCCTTCTCTGTTCTTTTCTTTGAACTTGAACACAAACCCGTCATAAAATAAGTTTACCAAGCACGTCACAAATGTTGATAGTGTAATCAGCTCACCTTGTTCACTTGTAGTAAATACTGCGTTGTAGTATGTTAACCAATCAGCTCCTTGTTTCTCTGTGTATTTCTACGTTGCTGCTGCTCCCAAATGGCTTGTCTGCGTGGAAAGGTAAAATGTTTTAATAAAAATCCTCTCAAAGTGCTGAAAAGGACGATCCGCATGTTAATCAGTGTTATTTACAACATAGCTACGATATAACGCGCGCTCTGATTGGTTGACTAGCCATGAAGAAAAAATGGATTGTGCACGCTGATTGTGCACGCTCTGACGTCACAACTCGGGGATTTTTCACAATTTGTCAAAACCCAAAGGTGAAACTTTGAGTTCTTTGAAAAATACACGAGTGTGAATTGATCCTAAATTGCACAACAAAACCGTAGGATTACCTTGTAATAACTTTCATGAAAAAAATTGACAAACAAATAAGTTTTACTTTCCGTCATTTTTAGTCGCGCGATCGTACAAAATCAGCTTTGAGCGCGCGCTCTTTCTTCGAAAATGGCGTGATGGTTGCGTCAGCAGCGCGCGCTAACTTACATTTTTCTTAGGCTTTCATAAAAAAACAAAAGTGCAGAAATACAGGATATTCAATGCTAGAGTACATTTACGTCAGAATTTCAGCAAAAAATATTGATTTTGAGACACTTTATGAAAAAGTAATGTGCATTGGTGTTACATATCTGAGCGCGCAAGGTTAGGAGAATCTCAGTAACGTAATCAGAAAAACACAAACAGTTTAAGGACGTATGAAACCTCTGTCTATGTTATAAAAGCATTGGTCAATGCTTAGCGTGCGTAAATAGAGTTCTGGATGCACTTGGATAGTTGGGAGAGCACTCTGTCGGCTACGCCTCGAGCAACTCTTACGCTACCATCGTGCTCTCCCAACTATTCGCGTGCATCTATTTACGCACGCTAAGCGTTGACCATTCCTTAATAAGCCTTCCAGCAGAGATTGGATTGTATAAAAAGGAACAGAGTGCCTCTAACACAATTAGATAACTAATCCATAATATTGATATTAATTATAATGATGATGATGATAGTAATATATCTCGAACACTTATCCAGATGTAAACATAACATTTACTGTCAATATCTTCCCACTACGTTTTCACACTGAGGGATCTGTGTTCAGTATATTCAGCTTTTCTTAATCAGCGTTTAACATTATCTCTATTGATTCACTAGCTGAACTTGGCTTTTGGCGTTATTTCATTTGTTCTGCTTACATTTTCAGAATAAGTTAGTTCACCCAGCTCCGATTCATCAAGGTCTTTATGTTTGACAATAGTTTACAGTTTCCTAAAGAAATTGAAAAGACCCTTCCAGCTAGTTTCAGTGTCCATTCGATATTCTGAATTAAACCAAAAGGAAAAGTTCAGTTTTCAGTTCGATTCTCTCTTCCCTGGGAAGTTTAAAAATGAAACAAAAAAAAACGAGAAACACTCGCCGCTATTGCGCGTGTTTCTATTTTTATTGACAACGAGTAGCGCGACCGATATCTTGATGGAACATGTGTATTACGTTTTATCTGAGATGGAATCGGTAATTACCTACACTGTAGTTTCTATAAGACATGAAAGGAATTTTCCCATCATATTTTAAACCGAAACCAACCACGTCATAATTCTTCCTGCTACGCCTTTGCTTTGAACAACGCCCCATATCTGTTGATGTTTAAAAACGGCTACAACTTTCCTCGTACCATCTTAATGTTTTTAAAATGGTTTTATTATCTCTGTACACATAGAAACAGTACAATTGATTTGTAAAGAAATGTTTCTAGTTGAACCAGAAGGTAAGTGTAGCGCAGTATGTTGCTGTCACACAAAATGTCTTGTTTGTGTAGAAGTAGACTGCGAACAGTCCCTTTATTTTTCTTGTCTCTAGTCACGAAAAACTCGAAAAACTATGTTTGGCCGAGCGCAGATTGGGCGCGAACGAAATCCCAAAACATCGTTTTTCGAGTTTTTTGTGATTTGAGACCAAGAAAAATAAAGGGACTGTTCGCAGTCTCGTGTAGAAGGGAAAACATGCAATAAAAAGACGGTATTTAAAGTGCGAGAGGAGAACGAGCCTGGCATTTTTGAGAGATTTGTCGATGGCGTGCGTAGCTCACTCGTCCTGCAAATATTTTTTCGTGGTTTTCTTTCCTCTCTATAATCCTGATTTTGTTTTGAAGAATACATTTTAACGCGGCCATTGCTTCGTCGTTCGTGTTAGAGCTGTAGGAAACGACAGTGGGAGAAAAGCTGGTAATCTTAACTAGTTCAGTGAGATCAAAAAGTTAAAAAAAAACGTAGCCATCTTTCTCCATTCTATTCACCTTATAACTCGGTCTTATCATTCAAACCAGAAGTTACGTACTTCTGTTCAAACCTAATTTGTTATTAATTGGCGGCAAACCGATATTTAATTAGTTCACTTGTTCAAAATCAGTGAGAACCGCAAGAGATTCACCACACTGAAGGCTTTTCTACATTTTTTAACAGAAGAACTAAACTAATATTCCCATTTTGCTTTTCTCTGAAGCAAACATTTGTTTTCAGTTTTCAGTACGATTCTGACAAGCCTGCTAGCAGAGGTTCTTTTCTCTTACCCTCTCTCCAGCTCCATTAACGAGGGAGAAAATAACCTCTGCCACGATCCGAACGGTTCTTCAGATCTCGCCGGTACCAAGTTTTTGGAAGTAAGTCACATGACAAACCGGTTTTAAAAAGTTTTCGAGGTTGACAATCTGAAATCTACAATGAATCTACGATGTTTACCGTCTCGTTTTTCTCGGCCAATGGAAATCCAGATACCGTAGCGCATGCTCAACAGAAAACCGTTCGGATCGTGGCAGAGATTCTTTTCTCCCTCGTTAGTGGAGTTGGAGAGAGGGTAAGAGAAAAGAACCTCTGCTAGCAGGGTTGATTCTGTCTTCCCCAGGAAGTTGCAAAATGAAAACAAAAATGGAAGATGCTGTCGTCAATGTCAATGGAATCCGAACGTGAAAATGGTACGCGAATTCGAATAATAAACGCGACTAAGCTTAATTTGAGGTGAAATAGGCAGTGAGTATCATTCTGGTTTCTTTCAGATGGAATAAAGAATAGAACAAAAAATCTATTGACCCACCCACCCTTAGAAGGGAAATTTTACGAATGTGTCGAAGGACTAACATGTTTTCGTTTAGGTTTTTTAAGTTCCCTTACTCTGTTTTCCTCATGTGACGTGCGTGCTAAACTTATGTTTCGAAAAATGTTGAGAGTGTAATCAGGTCACCTTGTTCACTTGTAGAAAATACTGGGTTGTAGTATTTTAACCGATCAGCTCCTTGTTTCTCTGTCTTTCTGGCAAAAGTAAGACGACTTTAAAGAAATCATCTTAACGTGCTGGAGCGGGACGTTCCCGACTTTCATATTTTGTGTTATTTTTGAAAGCGTACATAGTGAAAATCTTCTTCTCTGTTTCTCCTCCTCTTCCTGCCCGATTTCGGTTTAAAAAAATAATCACTGCTACGCTTCAGCTGGGTTTGTTAGAAAGGTAGCTCGAGAAGAACTTTATCAATTTTGCATGTGTTTGAAAAAAAGAGAATGGAAGAAAAGCTTGGAGTCAGTTTGTGCCAGTTTGTAATGTTGCCAAAACCCAAACTGCACGGAATGATGTGAGTTAAGTGATCCGTGTCAATGAGAAACACAATTGAATACAATTCTGAGATCTTTTGATTTGTAAAACATGAATTAGAACACAATGGAGCATTCTCTATAAATAACAATACCTTTTCGCTTCTTCCAGCAGAGATTGAAGTGTATGAAGACGACTTGAAGGCTCAGTTTCATTGACAGTACATCTTTAAGCTCTCTATAAATATATATTTTGCTAGAACGTCATTTCTAGAACCTGTTCTTTCACGTTTACGGTTATTTTAATCAAATAAATTTCCGTGTAAGAATAATTGAAAAAAGCAAGGAATCATAAACTGATATTTATGTTGCGCCCAGAAAATCTACTGTGTCATCACAGCCTCGATGTGTGAAATGTGCTTCGTATGCCAGCGTCAAGCTCAGTTTGGTGGATGAAGACATCAACTACGCGACACCACCCAGCTTGGGATTAATTTGCCACGAGCGTGGCCATTTATTCAAGTATCTCGATAATCACTAATCCGTTTATCTCAATGAGGTGTTGAGAAATAAATATCATTCAACAAAGGTGGGAACAGACAACCGCCACAAGTCACACTTTGTGACAGCCCCACCTCCCACCCCCGCCAGTCTCGAAACAAGGCGTCCGCAACTCGCAAAAAGGCGTCTTCCTTTTCGATTCACGTAAGTCGTTACGTTGGAACGGCCAGATGGATATTAGCTGTGTGAATAACTACACTGAACCAGCCTCGTTCCCAGTCGCTCGCTTGCTTGGGTACGGAGCCGGCCGCGAAAGGAAAGATGGGAAGGCCGGGAGAAAAAGCGAAGCACTCTATCTTTTTTCATGTTTCTCCTTCCCGTCAACTCTCACGCGCTCGTCCTAGCTTCTCCGACCGTGCGCTTCGAATCCCTTGGAAGAGCCTGTGGATGAGGCAGACACTGAACAACTACAGTATACGGAAAAAGACTAAAATGTGTCCATGCAATAAAAGCGAAAATTAGGGTACTTAAGTAAACGAACCGGGAAAAACTATGAGCTGAACCAACCGCCCCGTCCCCCCTCAGAATATTTGTCCCAAGCATGGCTCACAAGACATCCACAAGATTATACTGATTTTCCAAGATACAGAGGAACAAAACAAAATTGGGAAAAGTTCCCAGTCTCTCTCACAAACAGTAGCTTCACACTGTCAATAAACCGTTTTTGCAAGGCCGGCTCACATGACAGCGGTTCACCTACTTTTCATGGCTTGCGACACTTCTGGTAAAATGTCTCACACGTCTACCCTTTGGCACAATGACAAAACGCTGAACAACGACCATTGACTTTTTTGGCAGTTACCAAACCAACCGACAGTGGTGTGGACAAGAAATACCAGGACGATAGACAGCGCGAACATAAATTTCATCGTTGACATTCTTCTGATGGAATAGTTAGCAACATTTAGCGATGATGGCTTCAAATGAAAACGTTAGCACATGAAATGCGTTCATTGTAATTTTCGAAGCGATTTCCTTCAGCTTTTCAGACAAGGTAGTTAAATGGTATAAGAACAATTTAAGCTCGCAATATATTTCCAACACGCCTTGTAAACCTACAAATTACCAACCTGTTTAATTTGTTTTGTTTTTTATTTATTTTTGGCCCCAAAAACTTCCGTCGAAAATTTATCGAAAACACTCTATCATAAATTCATTAAACTCATTAGACATAAAGACAACTATGAGTACCAGAGAGCATTTGGAAAACAAACGTCCACATTTCATGAAAATCGGCTGTATGTAAAAAGGGCGATGGCCTCACAGCGTTGCTATAGTAACTCCGATCTCGCTAAATCTTACTTCATCTTAAACTTTCACCTATCTCTAATAATGTCGCAACGTTTGATTTTCTATTGGATTGCTTGCGATGTCGTATTCCTTGTTCAAACTTGAAAGGTATCGCCACAAAAAAACCGGGTCGGGCCACCTTAAGTTCCGGCTAATATCGCTGCTAACGTATAGCGTCATACGTTCAGTTCGGTCAAATTCTCTAATGTAACGTCACATGTTCAGTCCGGTTCACCTCTCTAATGTAACGTCAGACGTTCAGTCCGGTCAAACTCTCTAAAAATAAATGTATCGTCACACGTTCAGTGAGGTTAAACTCTCTAATGTAACATCACACGTTCAGTCCGGTCAAACTCTCTAATGTAACGTCACATGTTCAGTCCGGTCAAACTCGGCTCATGTAACGTCACACGTTTAATGAGGTCAAAATCTCTAATGTAACGTTACACTTTCAGTTCGGTCAAACTCTCTAATGTAACATCACACGTTCAGTGAAGTCAACCTCTCTAATGTAACGTCACACGTTCAGTCCGGTCAAACTCTCTAATGTAACGTCACACGTTCAGTGAAGTAAAACTCTCTAATGTACCGTCATACGTTCAGTCCGGTCAAACTCTAATGTAACGTCACACGTTCAGTGAAGTCAAACTCTCTAATGTAACATCACACGTTCAGCCCGGTCAAACTCTCTAATGTACCGTCATACGTTCAGTCCGGTCAAACTCTAATTTACCGTCACACGTTCAGTCCGGTCAAACTCTCTAATGTAACGCCACACGTTCAGTGAGTTCAAACTCTCCAATGTAGAGAGTTTGACCGGACTGAACGTGTGATGTTAATGTACCGTCATACGTTCAGTCCGGTCAAACTCTCTAATGTACCGTCACACGTTCAGTCTGGTCAAACTCTCTAATGTAACATCATACCTTCAGTCTGGTCAAACTCTCTAATGTAACGTCACACGTTCAGTTTGGTCAAACTCTCTAATGTAACGTGACACCTTCAGTCCGATCAAACTGTCGACAAAATAAAACCACCACCGTTTTCAAAAGTTTGCGTTTTCATCTCCATTCCACAGGAAAACGATAGCGTTGCAATTTCAAAACATTCCACTCTGGAGAGACGGACTTAACCGGTGTTCAGTTCGGATGCGACGCAGGCTACTCTGGAGAGAAAGTTCTCTTGCCGTTACGTTTCTCGGTCGTAAAGACTATCCCAGGATATCGATTTGGCAGAAAAAAAGGGCTGTTCATCTAGTTGCTCGTCCTGTGATCGGCCGGATGCCTATATTAGTGAGAGAGAGTTCGATGTCGATAACATGCATTTTATCATATGTTTGGAGATTGAGAGCTAGCGAATCTCATCTGGGAGCGAGTCCCGCGAAAATAAATCTAAGCTATTCCAATCGGATGTACATGTATATATAGGCGAATGTTTGCTTCCCGCTGGCTGCTTCTCAGTATAGCGGCGTTTTATCTTGAGAAACAAAACAAATGGGGTTTCGAGCGAGAGAAAGGGGTGTTCGAGCTAGAGAATGGGCGGTTCTAGTTAAATTTTAAACAGTTTTCAAAAAAAGTTATAGTAATAATAGTCATTCTAATTGCATTAACACTAGTTATTTCGCGGCCGAATCACTTTTGCGGCGACTGCGCGCGGGATTGTTTTTGCGGTAGGGATCACTTTTGCGGCTGTACAGGCAGCGAAAGGGGAGAAAATTGTCTTGGGTTTTCAACTCTGTCGCTAGTTATGAGAATCTCTTGGCAAGTCTATTGAACGCAAAGCAAGTTGCAGTTTGCAGTTTAGATTATTTATGCAGGGCCTATATATCTTTGTTAACTGCGGCTTTTGAATCCGGTCTTTTATATAAATTCATCCACAACTCGAATGCTGTTCAGTACGGCTGAAACTGTCATACGAATACCATAAAATGATGCAATCATACACAGTGGACAAGCATGTCACGGTCTTCAAGTGACACTGTTTCAGCCGTACCGATCAGTACTCAAGTTGTTGGTGGATTTATAAATATTTATAAGTAATACCATGACAAAAGGGAAATTAGTGATTAAATTTCTCACAAGCCGAGGGAGAGTTTGTCGAAGCGGCCTCGGGACTTTTACAAACTCTCCCGAGGCTTGAGGGGAAATTTAATCACTAATTTCCCGAATTGTCATGGTATAACTTTGTAATACTCTGATCGCCGAGGAACGGAACAAATCTCTGAGAAGTTTAGTTTTCTCTGCCTAAACTAAAGACGTCGCAGTTGAGTTGCTTTCGAAAACGTTTTAATGCTCGATTGAATGACCTTGGCTTCCCATGGAGACAAGTGTGTTGTTTTTTGAGAAGAATAGCAGTATAACTAAATATTTAAAGGTCATGCGTATATGGTTTTACGTATCCCACATGGAAGAAGCGGGTTTGAGAAATAAGAGAAGAACGTGCAGATTGAAATACGTGATCCCACATGGATTACGTTGAAGGTTATGATGAAGCCAGGTCAGTTTGGGTTCAAGTCGTGCCAAAAGGCAGCAAGAGTTGATGCTTTTCACCCTCTCATGTCCAGCCTGCATTGTCTTCTAATTTTCTCTCATTACGATGCAAGGAAAAATTAGAAATATGCATTGTTCTTCTAAATTTCCCTGTTGAAGACAATGCATATTTCTCAATTTTCCTTGCATTTGTAATGAGCCGAGGAATTTAGAGATTAAATGTGCGTGAACAAACAAAGAAATCCAAGGCGATCATGGTATTACTATATTTACAAAGACAAGTTTGACCTGCAAACTGCAAATTTTCCCCTGCATGTGTATAGTCGTTCCAGCCATTACTGCCTTGATTACCCGATCGACGTGCCCCTTTAACCGTGAAGTGATATATTAACTTCAGCGAATAACATATATTCATGCCAGTTTACCGTTTGTGGCTAAGAGTACTCGAAGATATATGAAATATTAAGATATATAGCGTCATACATTTACATGCACTGTAAATATGAGAAAGTTGAGAAATTGAAGAAAAATTACTTTCTCCGCTAAATGAATAAATGCTACTTGTTAAATTAAATGATTTAGAAAGTAATGTGCATAATATTTTACGAGATGCTTGCGCATTGTTTCCCTGAGCCTCTCTGGGGTGGAAAAGACAGTTAGAAATGAGTAAAATGTTAGTATATACTATTTTAACCCTAAAATTTATTTGGTAAAAATAACCGTAAACTTGAAAAAAGCAGGTTCTAGTAATGACGTTCTAGCAAAACTAATAACATCACAAACCAGTTAAACCTGTATTGAACAGGACATTACAGACAATCTAGTGAGCGTATCACGTTCCATACCCGCCCTATTTTGACCTTATTTGGTCTCAGATCTCGTGCATGTGCATCTCATGACATAGACCCTTTCAATCGATGTTTTCAGGTTCGCATTCGCTTCTGGTAAAAAGGGCGAAAGATGTCATGCAACACGTCATTGTGCCAAAGGCTTACAGTGTGAAGCTGGTAAGTTAAAGCTTGCGCTCATTTCTGGGATAGACTCGGAACTCTTCCCTATTTTGTTTTACTCGAATTTCTAGGTATCATATTATCTGCTAACTAAAGTCATCTGATAAGTGATTTAAGTATACTACAACCTCTGTTTTCTATGATCCTTTGCTTTTTGCAATTATTTTAACCCGAAAACTTATTTGATAAAAATCATCGTAAACTTGGAAAGAACGTGTTCTAATAACGACGTTCTAACAAAACCAATAACATCACAAACCAGTTAAACCTGTATTGAACAGGACATTACGGACAATCTTGTGAGTTTCCATACGTATACCCGGCCCCCTTTTGACCTTATTTGGTCTCAGATCACGTGCATGTGCATGACATAGACCCATTTAATCGATGTTTGCAGGTTCGCACAAGTGCCTTGCTCCTGGTAAAAATGGCGAAAGATGCCATGCAACACGTCATTGTGCCAAAGGTTTAATGTGCGAAGCTGGTAAGTTAAAGTTTGCATGCGTACGTTTGTTAACTAGCTCTACTCTATATCCGCCCGCTTTTGTGACTTTCCAATCGTGCGCATGGCGGGTATCTCGTGTGTGAATAGCTCCTTTTAATCGGTGCCTCCAGGTTTACACAAGTGCCTTGCTCCTGGTAAATTGGGAGAACACTCTCATGCTACTCGTCATTGTGCCAAAGGCTTATACTGCAAGGACGGATTTACATACAAGTGCTTTAAGCCGGGAAACGTAGGCGAGAAGTGCATGCCAAGTCAGCTTGGGCATCTGGCAATCTACCCGAAGTGTAACCGTAAAAAGAAGTACTGGTGCGACCCCATCACCCGTAAATGCAATCCTCCGTCTAAAAAAGGTCAGATCTGTGGCTATATTGGAGATAAGGAGGATACAGCTGTTTGTAAGAAAGGAATGAAGTGCAAATGCAACACGGGCTGCGTTGTGCAGAATATGCTGCGTGACCTGAGGGCTGCTCTTAGTGACGTAGCAGGAAGTATTCAAGATTACATGGGGAAAAACAAGGCGTGTTGCGTGTGCAAGGCAAAATAATAGATACGGGATGACGTCACTCAATGACTACAACTACCAGAATCCTTTGCGCTGATTATTTTGTTCTTCTAATTTAGACCATTGTCTTGGTATTATTTTATCAGAACAGTTTAAAAATCTGAAGAGAGCCAGGTCTGTAATACGTCTTTCCAGGAGTATATTACACAGGAGTGTTCCTGTGCCCTTGTGTTGGCCCCTAACACAGTAGATGGTGTGTCTATTTATAGCCGCGAAGTTCTAGTATGCAATTACGTTGCCTTTTGTTCTCTTGCGCTTTAGTATTTTTTAGCAGTTTGAACCGTGTTAATTACAATTTTTCAGTGCATCCTGATTGGTTAAAAGTGACGGCCTTTGTTTAATTTCTTCTCGCGGGAAACTCTATGCTAGAAATAACTCTACCGTCTACATTGTTGTGTGACAATATAATGTGGGAAGAGGAACACTCCTCTGTAATATACTCCTGGTCTTCCATATATGGTGATTACTGGACAAGCAGATAGCTGCCGTAACAAGCGAACAGCAGGCCCTAATTAACAAGAGAATAGCAATAACAAGACAGGCTTTGAAGTAGTGTTTGATATCCGAGTCGCCATCCCATTCTATGGGGTTTTCAAAATCCGAGTGTTGGTTCGAATCTCGTTGTAGGCAGATTTTTCTTTCGATGTCACTTCACTTGTTTACTATTGGCATGTTAGTTTCCTAGTTATTATGGACAGGACTTACATTTCAAAGTACTAGTACTTGAAGTGCTGCTGACAGTATTCTACGGGGATTTCAAAGTACGGCACGTGGTACAAATCAAGCCCTGGGATTGGTGGGATCCCTCATGAATAATTCATGAGTAGTATAGAAATATAAATCAAATGTTTTAAATCTACATAAAGAACCTAACCTATACCACAAAACCTAACCGGTCAGTAAACCTAAGTTCCCCAGTAAAGGACGAGAGCGTTTGGGCTAATCTGTGGCTAGGGTTCACAGGTGAACAAGAAGAAAAGATAAATAAGGGGGGAAATGTAGGTTAAACTGGAATTTGAACCATGATTTTTGCATTTAAGGCGAACGTCATTACCACTACACCAAACAACCAATTCACGAATGAGGTTCTGATGTTCTTGTATACTTTACGACTGCGGAAACCTTTAAATAAATATAATCAGGAGTATATTACACAGGAGTGTTCCTAGGCCCTTGTGTTGGCCCCTAACACAGTAGATGGTGTGTCTATTTATAGTCGCAAAGTTCTGGTATGCGATTACATTGTATTTTGTTCTCTTGCGCTTTAGTATTTTTAGCAGTTTGAACCGTGTTAATTACAATTTTTCAGTGCATCCTGAATGGTCAAAAGTGACGGCCTTTGTTTCTTCTCGCGGGAAACTCTATGCTAAAAGTAACTACCGTTTACAGTGTTGTGTGACAATAAAATGTGGGAAGAGGAATACTTCTCTGTAATATACTCCTGATATAAATTAAATAAATATAAATCAATCAATAGCCAGTTATAACCATACAACCCTATTTTAATAGGTGAATATACACAGAAGACGTCACAACGTGAAGGGAACATCAGTTACATCACTCGGCTGCGTTTCGTGGTGCACTAAGCTTCTCTGTTCTTCTCACGTGGTGACGTCGTCTGTATCTATCAGAGGACAGACGTACGGCAGAATGGAATCTATTGGTTAAATTTCCAATAGCAATTAGCCAATCAGAAAACGAGATACAGAGTAGTTGTAGAAATCCAAATGTTAATAGCTGCAGCGGTTTTAATTAACGTAGTTGAGAGGAAAGCAACTACTAAACACAATCCAAAAGCAAATCCCTGAACGTATTATCGTAACCACTTTAACTTGCACACAAAATTATACAACTCAAATTAACAGGCTTGTTCTTGTTTCCCCTCCTATTATTCTATTGTGAAATAAATATACATGTGATCAATAGCACTTGTTCAAATGACGAAGATGGCGATGATGATAATTTAGTAACAGCCAATAAGATCTAGTTGTGTACTTGTGATTCACTGTTATATATATTTGTAAAATTCATTAATAATTAATGAGGCTGAAAACCAATCCCAGGTCAGTATTCAGATCACATGCACAGTACTGTAAATCCCAATAAAGATCAAGTAGCTAAAAGACGGGGAGGGTTTGAAAAGGCAGCAGGGAAAGGCTGGGGTTGATGAATTATTAATTAGCAGCCTAATACGTATTCATAACTTTGATAAAGATCTCTAACTCAGCTAATACGTATGCATAAACTTTGATAAACATCCTTAACTGAATTAATTACAGCAAAGGAGACCCAAATCATCCCAAAACTGATCGATTAATCGCACACAACAACAAATACAACGTCTTAAGGGATATCGCTCACCATTGTGCTTGGCAACTTCGCAAATGAACTTGCATAACCAAAAGTTGAGACTGCATGCCTACATGTGTTCTATTCTTGACCGTCAGGTCTATTCAAGACCGTCCACGCCAACTGATTCCAGTTCTGCTACTTTATTTTGTCGCCACTCCTCAAAGCGTTTTAGACCCCATTTGGTGTTGTATTGCGTACTTTTTGGAATAACCCCCGACACTAAAGACCTCTCTTGAACCTCACTTTTTGGAGAGCGAAATCGACCGGACATGCTTACACCGAATCAACTTCCAACTGAAAGTAATTAAAATTCAATTTGGAGCTAGTTGCAACTCCTATGGGACACAACCGGTTCATGATTAGCAATCTCTGAACGGTTGAAAATCATAGAACAATTATGTTCACTGATTGTTTGTTTCATTTCACAAGCACGATGGCATTTCACAATTGCGATTAAATATAGGTTTCAATTGTTCATTTCTCTAAGTAAAAATATTCATTTCACAAGTAAGATAAAATATTCGCGTCCGATCTTTATGATCATTTACAATGGCTCGCCGAAGCGGCTCGCCATTGTAAATGACCATAAAGATCTCCCGCTCATATTTTAACTACTACATAAAGACTCTCTGCATGTCGACCGTTCCCGTTATGCTTTGCGAGAGTGTAACTATTATTACATACCTTCTGGGAATACTATAAACAACACTAAATTATACCGCTACTGAGTTTATATGTCTACTGGGAATACTAAAAACAATATTAAATTATACCGCTACTGTTTATATATCTCCTGGGAATACTAAAAACAATATTAAATTATACCGCTACTGTTTATATATCTACTGGGAATACTGAAAACAATATTAAATTATACCGCTACTGTTTATATATCTACTGGGAATACTGAAAACAATACTAAATTATACCGCTACTGTTTATATATCTACTGGGAATACTAAAAACAATATTAAATTATACCGCTACTGTCTATATATCTACTGGGAATACTAAAAACAATATTAAATTATACCGCTACTGTTTATATATCCACTGGAAATACTAAAAACAACATAAATTTTACCGCTACTGTTTATATATCTACTGCATGGGAATACTAAAAACAACACTAAATTATACCGCTACTGTCTATATCTCTACTGGGAATACTAAAAACAATAAATTGTATTGCTATTGATTCTACGCTTTCAAGCTCGGAATTTCATATTCGAAATTCGCTCTCAAGTCGTGCAAAGCGTAGCCGTCGACATGGGGTCTTTAAGCGTCTTATGTATGGGTCGATGACCGAAAATAATCTATGACGTAGTATTTCAATGAATTAGCAAATGTTTATAAAATTCATAAATTAATTTTATTATTTGAAATAAATATTTTTCTACTACCAGTTCTCGTTTCGTTTTTCGTTCAGCAAGCCGTAACAGCAGCAGCAGTAGTAGTAGTACTAGCAGGAGGAGTAGTAGTGGTAGGAGTAGCAGTTGTGGTGTAGTATAGTAGTTGTAGTATAGTAGTAGTACTAGTGGTGGTGGTGGTGGTAGTAGTGCTAGGAGTCGTAGTTGTGGTTAGTAGTCGTAGTGGCGTAGTAGTAATAGTTGTTTAGTGTCGGTCATAGGATTAGTGCCTCGATGGGCCTCTTGCGGGAATGCAATCACGTAGTTGTACCGGAGGGCAAACAGTATGCGCTGACTTCATTTACTTAAAGTTATTTGTATGAGATCGGTAGTGTTATTAGCAAAACCTGTTTGTTAATGCTATTTCCACCTTCAATCGATTGAATTGACGATCCTTCCGAAAACTGCGTTGAAGATTGTTTGCCATCCAGTAAAGCCTTTCCCATGGGATCACGAGCTCAATTCATTCGTTATTTGTTATTGGTATATCAGCACGTGACTGTTTTCTACGAAATGTATATTATATTTTCGTTGATTCTCTCGGACAAAGCTCAATAACAGTAATATTTTAACACATAATACACATCACAGCAGTTGCTCAACAGACACCAAAACTGCACTTGACCGCTAAAGGACTGGGCACTAATCAAGCATTGATCTCAGAAATTGTCACACTTGGAGGAGGTTCAGTGTTAGTTTCTTTATTTTCCACTCTATGTACTACACGGATAATTACAATTTAAAGAGTATGATAAACATTCAGGAGGAGAATACATAAAAAATAGTATTAAACATGATAGTAACAGGAGGAGTGTGTGCAGTGGTTAAAGGAGCCGAAGCTTTCGAGTTAACCACTGCCACAGGTGAAAGTAAAATACAGGTTAAAGGTATATAGAACTGCGGTTGACTTAAGCCTCGATAGCTCCTATAGGATTAGGATTAGAAAACTATCTAGGAAAGAATATGGGAGGGATGTTCGTTACCTTTTTTTTATATAAATTCTCAATCCGTTCACAAGGACCCAACATCTAGAATGGTCTACCAACATCTTTCCGTGAATCACTAAAACCTTTTAATTATATAAAATGAAATTAAAATCTCACTTCTTGTCTTATTTATAACTAGTTATCAGTAATTAATGAACTGCCTTTCTGCATGTATGTGTGCAATATATGTTTAATTAATTATATATATATATATAAACTATATATTCTTTTTTGCTTTGTAACTTGTCAACTTATAATCCTGTAAACTAGTATATTTGTATTTAGCTAGCACTGTAACATTTAAAACTGTGTGTCCATCTTTTAATACTCTTTCATATCTATATTTATACATAATAGCACCCTGACCCTTTGCTAGCCTCCTCCGCAGGCACTCTAATTTTCGAAGAAATCAGATAAAAAAATCGTGAATTGGCTTACCTGTCACAGGGAGCCCATAATCTGATTTCTTCAAAAATTAGAGATGCCTGCAGAGGAGGCTGACCCTTTGCCATATAAGCCTCTGGCTTCGGCTTTCCTTTATTCATTTTCATGTAAAAATTGTGCTTTTCTTACAAATATATATATAATAAATTATTATTACCATGTCACGTTGGCTTTGATCACAGAAGGGTATGGTGTCCATAAAAACCTCGCATTTTTTCTCTCTTCTCCTGTTTACCTGGGAATCCTAGCTCTAAAGCCTCGTCGTTTACCTAGGCACTTGTTTTCGTAGTGGTTAGGGTAAGTTTTATGGTTCGGGTTAAGGTTTGTGTTCGAGATTTGGTTTGAAGTTAGTGTGAAGTAAGCGCCGGATTCCTGTCAAGGAGCGTGTGGGACTGGAATCACTGGATACTCACGCCATTTTGAATATAGTTGTGGATTGACAATTTGTATGAGAAAGGCAAGAAACTAATACGTAGAGAGCTCGGAAAAGAGGTGTAGTTTTAAAATGTTCTTCAATCCTTTTCTTTTTTTAACTTTAACAAAAAATTGGGTCGGTCGGGCGATGGTAGACAAGGCCTTACATTAAATATTTTCTTAATTTCCCAGAACTTAGTAATGCCTCTACGAATAATTGACTAATCTTGACGTACAACACAGGGTGACCACACGCATATACCTTTTCGCAAGCATACCATTTCCTTGTCACCGGCCGGTTATCGCCTCGCTTTGACGCCGTGTGTCTCGGAGGATATATCCCGGATGTAGCAAACGGTATCCATATTTTCTCAATACAGTGTTATACCGTTTTGTCAAATATCATGTCAAACTCCGCTTTATTCATGACAGGAAGTATTCATCAGCGTCACAAACGTTTTGGTGATGTATCGAGAGGAAGACAATATTCTTTTATGAGATTTTCAGCGCTGTGAGTCGTGTGCCAATTCTAACCAGTTCAGCAGTGGACGATACAAATTACCTTATTATAGAAAATTAACGAAGCTGTAAATGTACGCGACTTAAATCAACGCGTCCTGAAATTAACGCGAATTTCCGTGTAAGGTATGTTTACATGCATTTAATTAACGCGAACGCTTTTCGTGTGAGCGTAAAAATTTACTCCCGCAAAAATTTCATGCTACACGGTAATTGCGAATTACTCACAACAGTCATATGAAAACCGCTCTATGCAAAATAATCTAAGACAAACTGTGCGTTTCACAATAGAAAACAACAACTTCCAACAGTAGAACTCGTTCAGGGCCGGGTTGTTCAAAGCCCGATTAGTGCTAATCCAGGGATAATTTCCATGACAACCAATAGGTTCTGTGCAGAGTTAATCCAGGATTAACACTAATCGGGCTTTGAACAACCCGGCCCAGATTTAAATAATAAAGGTGCCTTAAACGGTGCCTATGAACAATATTTCTTTATTTTAGATATCAATTCTACATCAAGTGAATAGTAAAACGTAGTAGAATGGTAAAATATATTTTGCTTTGAATGCTGTGCCGCTGAGTTAAGGAGGTTTTAATATCCAAAATGCTAATTACAGTGACGTCAGGAGAGGTATCTGCAATCACTTCTTAGTGGTTGTGAATGGGCCTTTCTACTGATATAGGAAAACAAATTTCTAACATCATTTTATTTCAACCATGGGTATAACACTGATAATTTGAAAAAAATGTTTAATTGTAACAAAAAAAATTGTATAATAATTGATGCCTCCCCTGACGTCATGTAATTAGCATTTTGGATAATAAAACCTCCTTAACTCAGCGGCACAGCATTCAAAGCAAGATATATTGTACCATTCTACTATTCACTTGATATAGAATTGATATCTAAAATATAAAAAATAGGGTTCATAGGCACTTTAAAATAGCGATGCTAAAAAATAGTGTGATTTTAATTAACGATGACGTCAATTAAGGTTCATTTAATTAACGCAATTTTTTTTAACTTGCGTTAATAAAATACTTCGTTTATTTTATATAACAAGAGCCCATCTGGGCTTTCACTCGGGCCACACGAGTCATGCTTTAATTCGCCAGTGAGAACGTCAAAAAAACAGACTGGTCTATCAATCTCTTTTATGGCATGACTATGATAACGCAGGATTCGAACAACAGAATACTGGCAATTCAAGTGTATAAATGCAATACAATGACATATTCAGACTTTGAATTTGATTGAAAATAGATCAAAAACTCGGGGAAATGTCCGGCTAAAACTGTATGAATAAATGTGAAATGAAACATAAATTTCATAGCAAGAAAAAAAATTGTAATTCCTATAAATGAGAAAGCTCTTCTATTAAGCCGCTTCTCATATACACAGACTGTTTCACAAAAAAACATTTGCGCTTATCGACACAAGAATTCAGTTGACCTTTCAAATAATTTATTCTGAGGTACGCATACTCTAAATCACAGATGTTAAATAAAGCGATAATTAGAAGAAAAGTACATTAACAGACAAACTGAGAGGAAATTTATTCAAATCAAAAAGAGTTTACTTACAGTACTTACGTAACTGAACTTTCGTTTTGGATCTTTTGGTAGTGTTGTTGACAGGCACCCACCTTCGTGCACATATGCACTGAATCGGAATGAAAGTCAAAGCCTACCTCGAACTTAACTTTCAGCTAACCTGTTTCCTTTCATTCCACAATGAATAATAATCTCATAAAGTAAGCCCGTAGCTTTCAATAAATTTGCCAGTGTCTGAATGAAACAGCTAGATCTTTTCCAATTTCTCTCACGAGTCACGGCAGAAGACAGTCTCAAGCTACAAAACTTGAATTTTGATCCTCTTCACAGTAACGTAATTTAACGTCTCAGATATTATATATATGCCCTATTTCAGCTAGCGCTGTGCATTTCAAATACTTTTTCCTCTCTCTTTGCTGGCAGTTCATGCTTCTTGTTCGTGTAGTTGCCGCATTTCAGTTGGGATACACTGAAAACATCTGCTTAACTAAGATTTGTAACAATCTTAGCGGATCATGTAAATATTCCGCTTGGCTCAATTGAGGGTTTCTGCCGTCAAAGTTCATTTTTTGTTTCAGTTTTCCCCATATTAGCCGACATGTATAATGTCTCGAGCTCTCAATCCAGTAGAACGACTCTGGTTATTCTGTCGTAAAACATGCCTTAGCTGTACAAGACCGCCCACGATGGAATAGATTTCTGACAATGACTCATTGAAAGTGATATCTCCTTGTCTCGCCTCGTCTGAGAGCTTTGAACTTTCGTATCTGAGCGCGCCTGACGAAATCTTACCTTTGATTATAATTCGATACCCGTTGATATCCAAACGTGTTTGGATATTGTATTTCGCTTACGTTTCTAAATGTACATTGGATCTGTCCAAACAGCGCTGATCGAATGTATTACGGCTCCTGGTTGTTCATGTAGTTTTATGGTCAACAAGAGCGCCAGTTGAAATATCCTGAGCCTGTTGGAAGGCTTTCGCCCTCGCGGGTCGACCATTTTGATTTACTGTATTCACTTATGTAAATACATTTAACCTGGCGATTGTTGCGTGACCAGCACAGTGCAATCTGATTGGTTGGAATTTGACCTTTAACGCATGCGCAGAAGCCGTCTGACATGAAATAAAATAATAATAATAATAACGACTTGCATTTTAAGACTCGGCGCTGGCACAGGCAGCCCGAGTAACAAGAGCCCATCTGGGCTTTCACTCGGGCCACATGAGATTGAAGATGAAATACACTTTCATTTGAAATCCTTTTAGTAATAACCGAAGGGAAGAATTATTGGAGCCGAATTATTAGCTGAATTTAGCTGTCTTTAGGAGTGGCCGGTAGCGCGGTGACATGCATTCTCTGCTCCCCTAGTATATATATTTCTCGTGTATGTAAATTAAAGAAGTTGACCTCTACTTATTCATGTACCGCACGCTTACAAATTTAGTCTGCTGTTCTCCAGGTTCAGAGTACTAATAGATGAGTGTCTCAAATGTATGTTTATATTTGTCCCATATTATAAGTTGTATCCTGTCCACCTATGATGGGAGGTAAAATAGCAGTCAAAAAGTTGAAAACGGCCCAAACAATGATTGGTCATACGCGACAACAATGTTGTCAAAATTAACCAATTATGTGTAACCGAATACCGGAAGCGTTGCATAGAAATTTATGCCTGAAGACAGAAACAGAACTGAAGATCAAACGGGGAACTGAGTGATTCTGCTTGACATGCAATCAAGACGGCAAAACTAAAGATCGAACGGGCTTTATCGACTTGAACTCAACGGGTTTACGTGCATAAATGTGTAGACAGAAACAGAACTGAAGCCGCTTGACATGCGTGCAATCAAGACGCCAAGACTGAAGATCGAACTTGAACTGGTTAATACGGTCAAGAGTCTTATGTCTCTGTACGTTTATCGTTTTCTCAGTAGTTAGATAGTCAGTCATAGCTACTCAGATTATTTTATTTCATTTTTTTTATTGCAACGCCAATAGGATATTGTAAACGAGTTATCATAAATGTTTAGTGAGGAAAAGGACATTTTTTTAGCACGTGGTAATAATAGACCATTTTCCTGTCGTTTTTCACCAATCCCAACAATTCTTATAAAAAAACTGTTGCGTCTGTTTCTCCTGATTACGGTAACTTGTAATCGAGTCTGTTTCTCTTGATTACGGTAACACAATCATAAATGTTTAGTGAGGAAAAGGACATTTTTAGCACGTGGTATATAACAATAGACCATTATCCTGTCGTTTTTTACCAATCCCAACAATTCTAGAAAAACAAAACTGTTGCGTCTGTTTCTCTTGATTATGGATTTACGGTAACCGAGTCTGTTTCTCTTGATTACGGTAACACATTGTAAATGAGTTATCATAAATGTTTAGTGAGGAATAGGACATTTTTAGCACGTGGTAATAATAGACCATTTTCCTGTCGTTTTTTACCAATCCCAACAATTCTAGAAAAACAAAACTGTTGCGTCTGTTTCTCTTGATTACGGTAACACAAACGCCAATAGGATATTGTAAATGAGTTATCATAAATGTTTAGTCAGGAAAAGGACATTTTTAGCTCGTGGTAATAATAAACCATTTTCCTGTCGTTTTTTACCAATCCTAACAATTCTTTAAAAAAAGTGTTGTGTGTGTGTTTCTCTTGAATACGGTCACATAAACACCAATAGGATATTGTAAATGAGTTATCATAAATGTTTGGCGACGAAAAGGACATTTTTAGCTCGTGGTAATAATAGACCATCTTCCTGTCGTTTTTTTCCCATAACTATAACATCAGTGACAAATGCTGCCCTCGGTGTTAGGAAAGTGCTAGAGACACACAGAAGACACTGTTGAAGTATTATGACGAGTATAACACTTATTCGTTTAGTTTGACTCGATCGATGTCTTGCATAATAATAATAATAATAACTATTTATATAGCGCTGAAGCCATTAATTGTCCTAAGCGCTTTACAAGAGTAAGTTAAACAAATACATTATGGCTATACAATTACAACTATATAAAAATTACATAATACGCGGAATAAAATTCTAAAAATTCTAAATATATATATATATATATATATATAAATATGGAGGCTTGAGTCTATACTGTCGGTATAGTGCTCAATGCATTAAATGCACAGCGTAATAAAATGATAAAATAATATATATATATATATATATACATACATACAGACTATAGATTATATGCAGCTTTGAATAGGTATGTCTTGAGGGTCTTTTTAAAAAGTAAAATCGATGACGACTTCCTAAGTTCCAGTGGTAAGTCGTTGTTCCACAGTCTCGATGCAGCTACAGAAAATGATCTATCACCATATGATTTAAGTTTGCTTGTCGGGATACTCAAAAGTTATTTATTGCTGGAACGCAGCGATCGTGAATATTTGCGATAACTCAATAGTTCGGTAACATAGGAGGACGCCATCCCGTTAAGAGCTTTGTACACTAATAACAATAGCTTAAAAATAATACGAAACTCTACGGGTAGCCAATGTAGCTGGATCATTACAGGAGAAATATGGTCGTATTTCTTAGTAATAACAAAGTTAATTATGTGTCAAAATGTCGAGGTTAGAGGCCAACTTTACACTCCCTGGAACTTCTCCTTGACGCCGGTTCAACAAACGGACACCGGAGCGTGTTACTCATCATGATATCTATTATTGTACCAAATTTGTTTTCTATAGGAATAAGTATATAAGCAAGGTTAGGCTAGTGTTTTGCCAAAGGATCTTAGAGCCAAGTGTAAGTCAAGACCATAGGTCGATATAGGTCTGAAAAACTGATGAGTTTGCACAAAAGAGAGTTAAGTAGTTTTGAATAGGTTCCTGTTGAGCTATTACAATAAAATGTTCAGAAATGTTCACCAAACTTGTTTCGATAGCTGCGCATGCGAGGATATAGACGCATGAGGATATAACTATATTTTAATGAGGATATGCATATAAAGTTTACACTTGTTTCCAATCTGGTCCTCCTAACTATTATATGCCAAGATAGAAACATTATATAATTACATTATAATACATAATAGATAATTCTTTAACTATTCAAAAAAGGAATATATATTATTGGGAAGATGTGAGAAAGATTCAATAAAATATAAACACATATAGCTTTAGAATTAGACAATTAAAAACATGATATAAAGTTAACGTAAGGTGGTTACAGGTATTAAAAAGAGATCTAGAAACATTGTAGACATCACAGTCAGTAAAGCCTAGTGCTCTGACAAAATTGGTGTTAACTTTTATTTAACATGGAAGGCATTACTCTTCGAGGTCATCCTTTCACATAGATACTAATGGCATTAAAGGTGGTTACAGGTATTAAAAAGAGATCTAGAAACATTGTAGACATCACAGTCAGTAAAGCCTAGTGCTCTGACAAAATTGGTGTTAACTTTTATTTAACATGGAAGGAATTACTCTACGAGGTCATCCTTTCACATAGATACTAATGGCATCAAAACAACAATGTTGCGTTGAGCTTTTCTAATTATTATTTAATTCAAATGCTTGCCAATTGAAGGTTTTTTAAACATTTGAAGAAACAAATAGCACAGTGTGATAGATTTGTTCTTGATCTAACAAGATTAGGCTATTAGAACTGGTATTTAGCCGTTACCATGGAAATAAGTTTTTAAAGTCAAAACTGATTTCAAGTAAAAAATTGAATGTGATGGTTTCATCCTAACCATTTTCCAATGTTATACTACAGCGAAACCATAGTTGGGCATTTAAGGCTTAATTGGACCTTAAAATTTCACTAAAATTGATTTCCGACCATATTCATGTATCGTTTCCATGGAAACGAAAGGTCTCGTGACCACGCGGATAGCATGTTATTGTTAGTATGTATTTGTATAACATACTATAATTGGGTGTAGTTGACATTTGTCCTTCAATATACACAGCTCCAAAATGTGACTTTTCGCTTTTGCTCCCTTAAGTGTCTCGTGAGACGTTAAATTTCGATAGTTGGTGGATCAAGTAGACCTGGATAAGACCTTCATAAACTTAGCAAAAGGTTAGCTTTATCTTAAATTGGCGATGAGATATCTTGAAAATAATTTCAGCATTTTCGGCAATGTTTGCACGCCCTAACCTGGGACTTCTCTTCATTTTGTGTACAATATTAAAAATAGTACTATGTACTAATGAGGGCGTCTAATATTCACTGAATTTTCAACACTGCAGGAATCTGATTAAAAGGAAGCGAAAAATAAATCTTAGAAATCTCAAAAATGTTATGCAAAATAAAGGGTCAACCAGGACGACTTTCAATTGGCTTTCGCTGACAATTGCATGTCAATCAAGTGACCAGATTTCTTGGAGCCGTACGTTTCTTTACAAGTCGTTTTACCAGTTGAAATGGAGTCAGTCCTCGATAACCTCAGACAACTAATTAAGTGTTCATTGTGTAATGAGACCCTGAAGGAGCCTAAAATTCTCAAATGCTTCCATACGTTTTGTAAGAGTTGTCTCATAACACACGCTGAGTTAAAAGAAGAAGGGAAAACATTCAGTTGTCCTTCGTGCCAGGCGAAAATCGATCTACCGCAGTGTAGCGACTTCGATGCTCTGGAGTCGAGCAGCTTTCACTTGCGTATTCTTGAAGTCTTGTCCATCGTAACATCCACTGAAGCCAGCTCTGGAGTAAACTGCTCAGTTTGCAAAAAGCAAAAGCCATCAACATCACACTGCTTGAACTGTGCTCGTTATCTTTGTGAGCAATGCTTGGATGCTCATAATCTATTTCTGGAGGAGCATAAAATTATAAATCTATCGGAACTTCAAGGCGAAGATTATAATCTCCTGTTCCGCCGACAGTCTTTATGTGAGAAACCAATGCACACAAAAGAAGTATTGCAAATTTATTGTAACACATGTGAGAGCTGTGTATGCCCAAAATGTATTCTACAGGAACATCAAGGTGCGGGACATGAACTTTTAGATATAGAAGTTGGAGCTGGAAAACAGAGGTTGTTTTTGAATGAGAAACTTAGAAAATTACAGATGAAAGAAGCGGAAGAACAGATCAGCCTCACAGTTTTAGAAGAAACTGTCTCAAATATAAAAGTTTCCGCTGAAGAAACAAAAGCGAATGTCATGAAAGCAGCCGAGGAACTGATTGCCTTTATTGAACAAAACAAGAGAGACGTGATGAGACAGATAGATGAAGAGGTACAAATGATAATTAGTAAGAAAGCCGAGCAAGAATCGTTACTTCGTCAAACTCGCACTGCCAGCGAGCACGTCTCCAAACTGCTTGAATATGGCTCAGCACATCTAATAATGACCACTAAAGACTCAGTACAAAATAGATGTGACGAACTTATCGCCTTACAAAACGATTTTATTGAGATCTACGCTAAGTTCCTCTTCGTGGCTAGTGAGGGGACTACTCTTGTACAAAAAGTAGGTCTCGGTTATTTGATCAAAACAACCCTTACAGACCCAGTAAAGAGCACCGTACAAGTGGAATCAAACCTAGAAGCACTGTGTCAAGTAAAGCTGAGCGTGTTTACTACAAACTATGCGGGAGAACCAAACAATGACCCGGACGATGTTGTAGAGGTGAATATCAGCCCTAAAGTGGACGTGAAACTGGTACAAGTATCAGAAACGATTGGTGAGAAATATGAAGTGGAATTCACCCCCAAGGTACCGGGACGATTCATAGCTGATGTGAAGATTAACGGAAAGCATGTGTCCAATAGCCCGCTGGTGATGGATGTTAAACCACAACAGCTGAAGATTACTGGAAAAATGGAAAAGGTGAATGCACTCCTAAAATACCCCAGTGGTATCGCAGTTAACAAAAGCAATAGCAAGATTGCTATCACTGACTGGACGTTTCACTGTATAGCTGTATTCAATATGGAGGGTGTGTTACTAGCACAGTTTGGTTGTAAATGCAGTGGAGATGGACAACTGAACAAGCCTGATGGTATAGCATTCCTAAACGATAACGACGTGGTGGTAGCAGATCAGCAAAATCACAGGATACAGATATTCGACAGCACAACTGGAAAGCCATTGAAATGCTTTGGCACAAAGGGTCAGGGTAATGGAGAATTCAATTTTTCAATGGGTGTACATGTAGACGAACAAGGACATATTATAGTCAGTGACTTTGATAATAACCGTGTTCAAACGTTTACAGGAGACGGAACTTATCTATCTCAGTTTCAGTTAGGTGAGTTGGGGAAAATGCGTCCAGTCAGCACTATAACACATGGTGACCAGTTCATTGTATCTGATGCCAGGAACAAAGTCATTCAGGTTTTTGACCAGCAAGATAACACAGTGACCAGGAAATACGTAATAGGAAGCCAAGGAAGTGGAGATGGCAAGTTCATGAACCCTGAAGGCCTTGCTGTAGACAATGACGGTAACCTACTTGTATGTGATTCTGGTAATCATTGTATTCAGAAGTTCACACTGGACGGCCGTTTTGTTGGTAAAACATGTGAGGACATTGGCAAACCCTTGTACTTAGCAGTGCTTGCAGATGACAGCATTATTGTTACATGTGGGCGAAACAAAGCAAGTGTTATTCGTTAAATGATTGGAAGAAACTGCATCTATTTTTGTAACCTATATCACCCCATAACTCATCCATATAACCGTGCAAAAGTGAAATAAATTATCATCTCGACTTGATTCCGCTGTGTCTTATTGCTTAAAATAATTTGATTTGCGGTTTTGAGGAAGTTTGTTCGTATGCGTGCTCGCATTCTTGGGTTTCCTGTGGGTCAAATCGCTAAGTACGTAAAAAGTCACAAGTTGTTCCACATTTGTAAGGATTAGTGGAGAACTGGAACCTAGAAGCCTTCGTTGTTTGGCAAATTCTTGCCTGCTTTGTTCGGCGGTCGTGAATTAACCTGCCTGCCTTGTGACTTTTTAATATGTACTCATAACTGAACGAGATGAGCCAGAGGTAAACAAAACTTCCCAAAACACTCAAATCAAGTTATTTTAAGCAACAAAACACAGTGGAAGCAAGTCGTGGACATTTCGATTTCTTAACTTTCCTCAACTTAAGTCCTGGTTAGGCTTCGTGCTGTCATTACGAATAAAATCGAAGCATTAACCTGTAATTTCCCCTCGTTCACGTTCTGGTTTATGACGTATATCTTATGCACGTTTAAGATATCGTAAATTATATATGATTAATTTAGTAATACTTGCTGCGATTTCTTTTGAGCTTCTGAAGCCCTCCAAACTCGAACCGGTCACTCTTGCATGGCAGTCCGCGAACTCCGGCGGAAACCGTTCAACTGCGAATACTCGAGGAATAGATGGTTTGCACTCAATCCCCAGAGATTCAAAGGGCATGGCAGCCATGTTGGTGTACAGAACAAAAGAAGCTAACGAAGGATCTATTGTTAACTGTACACCAACATGGCGGGTATTACGTAAAGTGCAAAGGGTGCATAGGGGCAATAAGTGCTTATGAGCCCTAGCTAGAAATCGTTAATTTGGGCGCAGTGCAGTGTTTTGCATCTTGTTCAAGCATGTTTGGGTGATTTATGGTTGTAATATTGCTTTAAAATGCATTACAAATCCTTGAGTCGTTTGTATATCAATTTAATATAGTAGTACAATAATTTTAACGTAATTTTATATTGTAGACTTTTTACAAAACCCTGATGAGCGTACCGTGTATCAATAAAGATTACTTACTCACTTGAAATGACATCATTTAAGTCAAACTATGCAAATGAGTTGAACACGAATAGAGTCAACACTGAACGTGATTACGTTTTCAGTTGCTTTTCAAGCGTCAGATATTTGATTCTTGCAAACTTATTGAGATATCTTTTAATATGTGGAGTTGACATAAAAACAGAGCAAAATGAACTAGAATTGTATTGTGACTTAAATGATGTCATTGGTTTTACGAAAACGGCAGATGCTAATAATTGGTTTTCTATGTCGGTCATTTTGTTTCCCACTGATTTTAAACCAATGATAACTGGCTAGGGCTCACATGCACTTTAACTAAGCCAACACGTGGGGGAGGGTGGGGGATGGGAGGGGGGTACTCTACCCAAAGTTGGGGAGGGGTGTGCTGCTGGGGCTCTGAAACCCTTACCCTGTTTAAGACAAAAAAAACTCAAATTTCCATACTCTGTTCAAGACAAAGTGTTAAAATTTTATATCCCTCTATAAGACAAATTACAAATTATTTATACTTGGATGTCAGTGTTTGTGATCGATCTTGTATAATGAGTGTCATAACTAAATAAGTCTTCATCAAGCATTAGACTAAATAAAGCACTAGATAAATACCATACCCTGTTCAAGACCTGTCAATGTGAAAATGGATACCCTGTCTAAGACCAGAAACTCGTAAAATCATACCCTGTCCAGCGGATCATCCCCGTATAGTCTACAGCACTTCCGTAGTTTGTTATGAACGACTGAGCATTATGCACGGAGCCTCGTATTGGTTCCTTTGTATGTAGGAAGTGAGACATATCTCGGGAGTTGGCTATTGTAATATGAACTAGAGGCTACGCGCAGCCTGTACTCTGACGTAATTTTGAGTGTTGGCAGGGCTCCTTGTGTTGGGTAGAATATCGTCCCCACCCTCCCTCCCTCCTTTTTTCCTCGTCCCATTCTTCCCGGCTTCGTTCAAATATAGCCCGGAGGCATTTGCATCAACTGGTCAGGTGACCTTGTCAATCAGAAATATTAGCGCTAGGGCAAAATGGAAGGCAGAAATAGAAAGAGCTGCAGCTGATGCAAATTTCATCTTAATATCAATAGAATTTAAGCTAGTATATATATTTTTTAAATCTCTAAATTTAATAGAGTTCATACAAAGAAAGACTCCGGTCGGACGAAGTGACGTAAAAAGCGTCACAGGAAGTACATGCAAACAAGATGGACGCGCCCAGGTCTTCGCGGGGCCGAGTTTGAGGTGCTCGTTCTCAACACTAAAAAACGTTTATAAAATTTTAATACATTTTCTGAACAAAGGACGTGTTAAAGATTCTTTTGAGCCCAAATGCGTTTTTCACTCGGGTATCCTTTTTTGGAGTTTTTTCGTATAAATTTCCCCTATCCTGCCACTGATGAACGGAATCGCTTGTCGCTCGTGTTCGTCAGGAGCCCATTACCAGGAGCGTTCCTCTGTTATGGGTTGGGTCCCCAGCACAGAGGTAGATGAGGCTATTTTTAGATTCGAAATTTCCGCGAAAAGAGGTTGCCGCCATGTTGGTGCCCTTAAACAATAGATTCCTCGTTAGCTTCTTTTGTTGGGGCAACAACATTTGAATCTCTGGGGATTGAGTGAAAACCAGCAATTCGAATTCCCGCGTTGAAAGTGAGAAGAATGATAATGAGAAGTGACGTTAGCTATCTGATTGGCTAAGAATAGCCTACCTTTGTTCTTTTTCGCGCGAAACGCAATGCTAAAAATAGCCTCATCTACCTCTGTGCTGGGGTACAGACACAGTGGGGAAGATGAACGCTCCTGGTAATGGGCTCCTGTGTTCGTTTCAATCTTGCCCCAGTCCTCTTATACCGAACATCGTGCGATTCCACACTATGACGTCATCGTTACATCACTAAGTGATTTATGGGGACCCAGTACCATGCCTGACAAAGTTTGAGCTGCACTTAAAATCACGTGACCGCGATGACGTAATCGTTACGACATCACGACCAAGTGAATCATAGGGACCCAACACCATGCCTGTTAAAGTTTGAGCTGCCTGTAACTTCTTTCTCCCTCTAATATTATTATATTCGTCCATAGTTCTGGACACGCGCACCAGGAGTTCTCATATTCCGAACATCGTACGACGACTATATCTCGAAAATCATACATCGAACATACATCATTCGGAGATAAAATTCACCATCTGCAATAACTCGTTCCTGCACATGCGTGCAACCACGATTTAGAAATGTGGTCCCATTCTCGACCCCAGACCCTTCTCTTATTTCTTAAGCCTCTGGGAAACTCCAGAATTTAGAGAGCCCTGATTGGTGTTTTATAAAACAATACAGATGACGACATAGTACGTGCGTGCGTAATTAATTTAGTTTCATTTGAAGGGAGAAAGCAAAATGTAGGACGAACACAAGCGTGTCTGAAGTTAGGCCGAATAATTTCTCCAAGTAACCGGAAAATTTCAATATTAATACCATAGAGGACAAATTTCACGCGTAATTTGTAATTTAACATGTGAAAGTTCAAACGCCACCTACGCGCGCTTAAAATAATGTTTTTTTTCTGGATCGCAATTTGCTTTCCATAATATTAATGGTAATCAAATAGCGACTCGTGAAATTTATCCCTAATTTCACTCGTTCCCATTTGATTACCTATAGTAACTATTGGAAATACAGTCTTTCCCTGCCTTTCTAATAACAAATTCTAACGCCAGTTCAAACATCGAGTTGTCTGCCATTTCGTTTCTGGAGTTTTGAGCATGCGCTGTGAGGATTGTAGCCAGATTTTGGCTACAACCCTCATTTGCATATGTGGAGTTTCCCAGACCCTTACGATTTCGTCGAGCATGCGCAGTAAGAAATACGAGAAGGGTCTGGGGTCGAGAATGAATGTGATCCGACAGAGCGGAATAACTAGGACGCAGGCGCGAGCTGACGTAAATCGGCGGGAAATGTCTCGTGTTTGTAGTACGATGTTCCCAGTGTTCAAAACTTATTATAAACTATACTGTTCAAAGCACGTTTTTCTTAGTTTCTGAACACGATGGGCAAAAAGGGGTCATTTTCCTGCCGGAAGCTTCGTTGACGAGCGTAAAAATTCAGAATGAAATAAAACTTGGCATGAAGTCAGGGACGAATAAATGTTTTTGGATGTTTGAAGTGGGTACGTCACGACCTTTAGCGCCAAACTGAGGAATAAGAAAATGTGGTCCGTTTTAAAATGGAAAACCATGATATCATTCGAGTTAAACACGAAAACCGAAAATTTGATTTGATATGCATAAAAGGAACTAATGTTATACGGGGCAATAGGTTTTGAATCTCCCGCCAAATTTCGCCGGAATTTAAGGAATGTAATTCTTTGATTGCCATATAAAGTCAAACTTTAGGTGTATTTACCACTGAAGGCAATAAAGGAAGAAGTTGTAAAAGGCTTTCAAGTTGAACAATCATAACTTACATTTGTAGTTTTTTCAACTTGGGACTATATGGTTAAATATTCTATGATGTCAGATAGATGTAATTTAGACGTCACATTTACATCATCATGACGTCAGGCGAAACTTAATACCCATGTTGTAAGATTAAAAAAACTACAAATTCGTTTTCATATTCAGTCCACTTTGTATCCGTCAGATTTTCTTAAACGTGTTCTTTGACTATATTTGGTAACACACTGCCACATTTTATAATTTCGCTTTCGGAAATTTGAAATGTTTTTACCAGTCATGACGTTTTTCCATTTTATCAGATTCAAGGCTGGTTTTCGCTGAACATCTTCACCAAGAGGGTAGAACACACTGAAAACGTTTTCGAAATCCAATTTAAAATCCTAAATTTTGGCGCCAAGATCTCACGATTTCAGTAACGTCACCAAGTTTAAGGTTCCCAGAACACGAGTTATTAGGTTTAGTGGGTTCGAGCTAATTTATTCGCCATTTTATGGTGTGTACTTCGTTTTTTCTGTGTACATCGGGGACTCTCCGTTGGCTTTCCGAATAGTACTAGTGTTCGATTTCCAGAAGATATATTGACAGCGTTTATCGCACGCGCCCAAGTTTGCAATGCATCGGAAAAGACGCTTCGAAAGGATTTGGCCGTGTTGTTAAAGGTAAATATTCCGAAATAACCACTACAGCAAATACAAACATTCGTTCGGGATTTACGAGAGAAGACCGAGCACGTTCACTTAGCCAGGAGCCCATAACTAGGAGCGTCCATCCGCATACCAGGCCTATGTCACCGCGTTTTCACAAGTTAGGTTATTTTTAGAACGGTTTCCGCTATTGTTGAGTTGCAATTATTCCTAAGGGAATCAAATCACAAAAGCGTAGCAGCCATGTTGATTGGTATAACAAAAGTAGCTAATGAGGCATATTTTGTTCCGCCATGGTGCAACCATTAATTGGCGGGAAAAATAATCTAAAAATAGCCCAACTTGTAAAAACGCTGTGACAACGCTCCTGGTTATGGGCTCCTGACTTAGCTCATCAGTTTTTGTGGAGTCAGCCGATTTTATGCGTCGCGTCGTGGACATCAAACTCAAAGCTGGCGGATACTGGACCGAATTAAGCCAAGATCGGAGGTAATTTCCCAGCGTTTATACCGGTGAGCTGAAACTAGAAAGTGCACCATTCTCTGGTCTCTGCAAAAGTTCTCTTTTTTTTTAAACTTGTGAACGAGCGAGAGTCGAACATGCGAGGCCTATGTGGCTATATCGGCTATATCAGTATATGTACATGTATACTTGACACGTGTGTGTGTTTTATATGGTTATGGCATTCATTTGAGCATTTGTAGCACATTTTGTTCTGTGGTATACAGTGTAAAGTAATAATTGGAGTTAGTGTAGAACACCAATCAACCCTATTAGCTAGCTATGGCTATTCGGATGTATATAAACTGCATTTTAGTTCCTAGCATTCACAATACTAAGTACACTCCAGTGATAAACTACACCCCATGCAGTTCCTTCAGAGCAGAACAATTTAGAAACTCTTTCTTTGTTAAGACTATCCCTGAGTGGAATCCTGGGGGGAGGGGGGGGGGGGTACTTGACCCATGTTTGGGGATAGTGGTACCGCTGAAGTGAAGGTTTGAAACCCTGGCCCTGTTTAGGACAGTAAAACTCTAAGTACCTACCCTGTGTAGGACAACACCCTCTAGTTTAGGACCCTGTTTAGGACAAATGACAAAATACAGACTATCTTGTTTTACACAATTTTCAAGTGTTTTATTGGCAATTGCAATGATTGGGTGACAATGATCTTGTGGAGTTTCTGAAATGATCTGATGTTGACCTGTTAAAGACCGGTGCGACGATGATAATCGTGCAATCAATATCCTGTTTAGGGCAGACTTGCATGAAATTATATACCCTGTTCAGGACAGAGAGGCCCCGAAAATAATCTATGACGTAGTATTTCAATGAATTTGCAAATATTTATAAAACTCTTGTTTATAAATTAATTTTATCATATTGAAATAAATATTTTCTACTACCAGTTCTTGTTTCGTTTTTCGTTCAGCAAGTCGTAGCAGTAACAGCAGCAACAGTAGTAGTAGTACCAGGAGGAGTAGTGGTAGGAGTAGCAGTTGTTGTCAGGGGAGTAGTAGTTATAGTAGTCAGTAGTACTAGTGGTGGTGGTAGTAGTAGTAGTAGAAATTCCTCCATCCAACGACCTTGTCGACCTTGTCGACCTTTCATCGCCAATACTGAATAATGATTTCTTATTCACAATGTCTTTGATGTTGAAGACTTGTGTCTTGGTCTTTCCAAATGATATATTCAGTCCAAATCTTTTGCATGTATCATTGAGAGTGTTGAGTATTGTTTCTGCTTCGTGGATGTTTTTACAAAACAGTGCAACATCATCTGCATACAATATCCATCGTATTATTTCAATGCCTCTCATTTTTGCAACCCTTCGTTGTTCCCTGTTGGTACATGTGTGGGGTATATTATAGTTGAAATCTATTCCCCATCCATCTGGAAACCTCTGGTCAATTTCATTTGAAGCAACTTTGAGCACATAATCAAAGTAGTAATTGAATAGGCAAGGTGATTCTTGACCACCCTGTCTACAACCAACTAGTACATGTAATTTGGTTTTCATACCAAGTATTGATGCGCATGCTGTTGTGTGTTCGTACATTGCATGTAACACTGCTACAAGATGATTAGCACCAGTTCTTATTTTTAACACTTGGAACAGGAAGTCTCGTGGAATGTGATCGTATGCAGCCGTAAGATCTATGTAGACAACTATCAAGGGGCCGCCATATTTCTCGATTACTGTATTTAAGATAAATATCCCGTCTGATGTTGATCTGTTCCGTCTGAACCCAAATTGAGTCTCACTGATGTTTGTTTCGTATGCTTCTTTGAGACGTGCTATGATGATCTTAGTAATAATCCGGCTCATATTGGCCCCAATTGACAAACCTTGATAGTTATTTGCTATGCTTCGTATTCCCTTCTTGAACAGACATGTGATGTTTGCATGCAACCATGTAACTGGAACTTGGATACATGTCCAGATGAGAGTGAGGAGCATCATCAGTGCACTTAGCAAATTTTGACTGTTGTTATATTTCAGTCCTTCTGTCTTGATCTTGTCTGTTCCTGCACTTTTGTTGTTTTTGAAGGTTTTCAATGCTTGCTTAATCTCAACTTCATCAGTGGAGTTTCCCCTCACAGTCACCACATTGTCTTTTAAGTATGGATACATTTACGTAGTAATAGTAGTGTTTGTAGTTGTGAGTCGTAGTCGTAGCAAATAGTTGTTTAGTGTCACAGGATTAGGGATTATTGCTGGAATGCAACACGTAGTTGTACTGGAAGGCAAACAGTAGCTGACTATAGCCTGAATTTCAGCCGTCTCCTCCGGTACGTTCGTTCCTCCCGAGAGAGGAGGAGAAGGCTGAAATTCAGGCTAGTAGCTGAATTCATTTACTTGAAGGTATTTGTACGAGATCGGTAGTGCTAAACTGCGTTTTTGAAGATTGTTTGCCATCTACTAAAGCCTTTCCCATGGAAAGGGCTAATTCATTCGTTATTTGTTATTTATATATCGGCACGTGACTGTTTCCTATGAAAGGTATATTATATTTTCGTCGATTTTCTCGGACGAAGCTCGATAACTAATGACACATGCTACACATCACAGATACCAAAGCTACCCTTGGCCGCTAAAGGACTGGGCACTAATCAAGTATTGAGCTGAGAATTTGTCACACTTCGAGGTGGGATGTTCGTTACCATAATGGTTATCACGTTGGCTGTGATCACAGAAGGGTATGGTATCCATAAAAATCTCGCATTGTTTCTCTCTTCTCGTGTTTACCTGTGAACCCTAGCCCTAAAGCCTCGTCGTTTACCTGATAATTTGTTTCGAAGTGGTTAGGGTAGGCTTTATGGTTCGGGTTAAGGTTTGTGTTCGGGATTGGGTTTGAAGTAAGCGATTCCTGTTGTAAGGAACGCGTGGGACTGGATACTGCTGCCGTTTTGAATATTTCAAAAAGGCATGAAAACGAGGAGAACAGTGACTCGTCCGCGAATAGACCAGTTTACAGTTTTTCAAGTCTTTTGTTTCAACTGGTATGTAATCAACTAAAGTCGATTGAGGTATTGTTTCAACAGATTGGCCACCATTGTCTAACATGTCTAACGCCAAATAAACAAAGGTTTGTACTACTGCGCATGGACCGAAACTGGTCTATATCATCATCTTTATTTATACACGGTAAAAATTCATCAGGTCTTTACAATAGGATAATAAAATACTATTAAAAAGGGGGTCCAAATTACAATATATAACCTACATAAATAAACTATAAATATAAAACTAAACCTAAACTATAATCATTAAGAATCAACTAATTAAGCCTGCTTCCATGAATGCCGTGTTTCTAATTAATGATTAAAATGTAAATTGAGCAATCGTTGAAAGTTATTCAGAGATTTAGGGGGTAGTCTGTTCCAGAGAACGGCACCACTATAGCTAAAGTTGTTTTTTAGATAATTGGTTCAAGGCAAAAGAAGAGCAAGTTTATTAGCAGAGTCACTTAAAGAATAAGGCACGTCATCGCGATCATACAAATGTGGAGCATAGATAATCGGGAGTGAGACCATGATTTGTGAACCATCACAGCTTTGGCAATTTGACGCTGTGTACCGAGGTTTTTCCAGCTTAATTGTTGAAATAATTGCTCGGCGTCGGCATCATAGGTGGAAAAGGTCAACACACGTGCCGCACGGTTTTGGAGCTTTTGTAATTTATCTGATAGTGTTTTGCCACAGCTCCCCCAGACAACACTACAATAATCGAAATGAGGTTGTACAAGAGAACTTTAGACAAGATGTAGTGTTGCTGAAGGGAGAAAGGTTCGTATTCTTTTAATGGCTCCAATACCAGAGGCGATCTTTTTCGATAAATTATTGATTTGGCTGTGCCACATGAGGTTTTCGTCAATTGTTACTCCAAGCAATTTGGTTGTGGGTACTTGTTTAACTGGAGCCGATCATGGATTAACAATTCAGGAGGCGCAGCCCAGGTATTTAGTTTTGGTTGTGGATACTTGTTTAACTGGAGTATCATGGATTAACAATTCAGGCGGCGCAGCCCAGGTATTTAGTTTTGGTTGTGGGTACTTGTTTAACTGGAGTATCATGGATTAACAATTCAGGTGGCGCAGCCCAGGTATTTAGTTTTGGTTGTGGGTACTTGTTTAACTGGAGTATCATGGATTAACAATTCAGGTGGCGCAGCCCAGGTATTTAGTTTTTGGTTGTGGGTACTTGTTTAACTGGAGTATCATGGATTAACAATTCAGGTTGCGCAGCCCAGGTATTTAGTTTTTGCCTTGAACCAATTAACATAAATTCGGTTTTAGTCATATTCAGGGTAAGTTTGTTAACAATAAGCCATTTGCTGATATTATCCAAATCTTGGTTTAAACAAGAGTGGATGGAGTTTAAGTCACTATCAGCATAAGTTATATGTGTATCATCGGCGTACATTCTGGGCTGGCAGGATGCTAAACAATTTGGCAAATCATTAATATATAAAATAAACAACAGCGGTCCTATGATTGTCCTATGATTGTCCTTTGAGGAACACCGCAAGTAAGCGAGTAACTTTTAGAAATAGAGCTATTAACCAAACGTTTTTGCTTTCGGTTGTCTAAGGGTGTATTCGTTTGGGAAAATCCAAGTGATCCGGATTTCCTGGATTTCCAGTTCTCACAAAAACACGAAATCCGAAAAGGGATTTGTTGCTACGGCAACTGTCTAATCCGTCTAAATTAAATTGGTCACGCTATCCAAAATGGCACACTGGCGAAGAGCTCTCGCTGCGCCCTTCTTTTTGATGAGTTCTTTGATACTGAAATAGATGCAGATATTTTGAATGAGTGTGATGACAATGGAGCTGTTCTTTTGCTTCTCATGCAAAGTAACCAACAGACGAACCGAGTGCGAATATCATTGTATTTTGAAGAGGTTGTACCACACTACCGTCCGTCTGTTTCCGTATGTCTCGCGGGTCAATTCTTCTTGTTCTTTGTCTAGAGCTACCTCAGCATCAAACCTACGGAGGCAGGGCTCCAGTAGATTTAAAAAAGCATACGAGGTAATCCCGAGTGCATGAGGTCAGTGTCAGATCGATTTGATGTCACGACATCCACTGCTTTTGAAGTTTATCACAGAGTCTGACGTCTGCAAGGTAATCGTATATCGTTTGGGGCCGAGATTCATCCATTTTCCAGAGGGTCAGGGGCTAAGTACCCTGGTTACCAGAGGCTCGAAGAAGTTGCAAGTTGCGAGTCGCGAAGCGACGAGCCTCTGGGCTAACTGGGTAGTAATCTCACTTCCATGTTGGATATGCTAATGAGAGGATCAAATATTCAGTCAAACAGGATTTTCTGTTTTGACAGCTACGTGACACGCTCGTGAATGCCCGGTTCGAAATACAATTCAAAACAAACTTGTCTCGTGTTACGGATAACTTTTAAAACCCCCGTGAAAAAGTTAAAATCTACTCAACGTGCAACTTTAAAAGAGATTTGCTGGACGTGCACTATATATATTCCATTTTCTGGTCGACAAAAACAACATTCCTCTAAATCTAAAGGAGAAAGTAGCCGAAAGGTTGACGGCGCTGCTTGGGATTGAAGTAATCCAGGAAGAGTTCATTTCTTAGATCATTTGCTCGAAATGCAAGCGGGAGCTTGAAAAACTTGAAGCAACGACTGATCAATGGAAAGTTCTAAATCTCTAGCTGAAAGATCTGCTGAGGTACCGAGAAACTTATAATTCTGCAACACTGCTGGTAGAGGAAAATAAAATCAAGAAGAGGGATTTGCCTGTCGAGTGAAACGATGCAAAGGCAATTCACCAATGTACGATCGAACCAACCCAACGAAATATCCTGACCATTCCTGAGTATCACGACCAAATCAACTCGAACTCGAGCTTGTTGTGCATGTCGACCTTGTTGTCCCCTCAAAGGATAAACCGAAAAGTGCGAAAGTTGAGGTTTGTGTAAATCACAAATTTACAATTGAAATTTAAATTTGACTGGCTCAGAGCCGTTGCGATCGGAATAAGCTGAAAAGTTAAAGACTTCCCGTAGCCTGTTGGTAGGACAGCAGTGATATCTCGTCGTTTCACAAAGCTAATAATCGCTTCTTTTTGGACTTCTTTTAACATTTTGACGTTTGGGAAGCTTTTCAACGCGAAACTTATTGCCGTTCGAAGTTTGCAGTCGCCATATAAAAATAAACTCTTAGCTTCAGTAACTTCACGGCACCGAGACAAACTAAAGTGACAGCTGAAACCCTGTTTTCAAAATCTAACCGGTTTAGGTCCGTTAACCAATCACAAATGCCTACAAAACCTGTTGGTGCGATCATCCAATCAGATTTCTAGTACAGATTCTGTACTCATGAAAGTGAGACTTTGGCCCAATTAGCCCAGAGGCCACATTTCTGGCTATCGACCCCAGGTCCACTCGGCCACTCGGTCACTGTGGCCTCTGGAACCAGGGTAGGGGCTAAGAGAAACAATCGATCAATTTGAAGAGAAACGAGGATTCCCAGGTGTAATAGGTACAATAGATGGCTGCCATATGAACAATACATATATAAATCGAAACAGATGCGTGCGCACAGCATTACCGATGAATACTGCTGTTCATTAGTACTATTTTACTAATCCGTTTTCGGATTTCCCAAAAAAAAAAAAAAGACAGAAATCCGGATTTGGATTAATCCACGAAATCCTTCTCAGAGATGGATTTCTTGGATCATGCTAAAGTCGAAACCGTTTTCGGATTTGCCAAACGAACACGAAATCCGTTTTCGGATCTCGAAATCCGAAAACGGATTTCCCAAACGAATACACCCTAAATAAGTTGTGAGCCACGCCTTGTATTCCATAGACACTCATTTTCGACAACAGGATCTCATGATGATCCACCGTGTCGAAAGCTTTCTTCAATAGGGTCGTAACGGTTGAGTGAATAGCGCGAAAACCGGATTGATGTTTTGAAACCATATTCTCTTTTATTCAATAGTCAGAGTTGATCATATACTATTCTTTCAAATACTTTGGCCACTACAGAAATTACCGACATTGGGCGGTAGTTATTCAAGTCAATCCGCTTGCCTTGTTTAAATAGCGGAATGACTTTAGCACATTTCCATTCATTTGGAATACACCTGAATTTAAAGACTTGTTAAAGATATTGCAAATAGAGTTAGAAATAAGATCGCCACATTCGCGAATAAGAGTCTAGCAGATATTTTATCGAGATCTGTTGCTTTGGATTTAGACAACTTGGTTATGAGAGAAAGGACTATATTACTATTTGTTGGACTGAAACAGAACCTTTTGTCAGTGCTAGTGATATAATCAAGGTGATTAGTGCTACTATTATCTGACAATGGTATCTCACTAGCGAGTTTCGGTCCAACTGTGGAAAAGTGTTCATTAAACGCGTTCGACAACTCGTTGGCATTAGTAATATAAATATTATCAACCTTTATCACGTTAGTTCATTTATAGTTTGCCACGTTTTTCGAGAATTACCGCTGCATTGATTGAAAGCGTCGTTATAGTAGGATTCTTTAGAATGTTTGATTTGGTCATTCACAAGGTTACGTAACCTTGGGAATAATCTTTAAAACAAATCGAGAAATTCGCTGTACAAACGTGTAATATTTCTATTCAGGTAAACAAGTTTACGCTCACTGTGGCAGTTTAAACTAAGATTAAGCTTTTACATGGCAAGAAAATAGGCATACACCGAGATTTTTGTCTGTAGTGGTGGACTGCAGCCTCGTCATGCACTATTTTGTAATAACCGCTGACGCAAGACATCGCGACACCGTTTCGTGCAAGATCTGCACATTAACCCTTAGCTGAGGGCTTTCGCTCTTTATGAACTTCATGATACTTGTACAAGTGATATCAACGTTTTTTCGAAGATGCTATGCAGTGAAAAGTGGAGAACAATTTGCAGCGAACAGTGACCCGAGCAACGCTACGAGAGTCAAAGTAGTACTGGGGAACTTAGGTTTTATGGTTCAGGTTAGGGTTTGTGGCCAGGCGCGGCGCTGTGGTAAAATTGATAGCCGTAAAGTTGGTGGTGCAAATGCCCCACCTGCCCACACGGTAGCACTGCCCTCTGTAGGGTTAGTAGCGCCGCCCCTGTAGGGTTAGCGCCGCCCTCGAGCTCTGTAGAGTTATGAGCGTCACCCCTGTAGGGTTAGCGCCGCCCTCTGTAGAGTTATGAGCGCCGCCCCTGTAGGATTAGCGCCGCCCTCTGTAGAGTTATGAGCGCCGCCCCTGTAGGATTAGCGCCGCCCTCTGTAGAGTTATGAGCGCCGCCCCTGTAGGGTTAGCGCCGCCCTCTGTAGAGTTATGAGCGCCGCCCCTGTAGGATTAGCGCCGCCCTCTGTAGAGTTATGAGCGCCGCCCCTGTAGGGTTAGCGCCGCCCTCTGTAGGTTTATGAGCGCCGCCCCTGTAGGGTTAGCGCCGCCCTCTGTAGAGTTATGAGCGCCGCCCCTGTAGGGTTAGCGCCGCCCCTACTGCATGCAGGTTGGCGCAGTGGTAAAACACTCGCCGCTCTCTTAACTGAACTGTGATATTAAATCATTTCCTCTAGTTTATGTTGGAGAAAATGTATTACAATTTTGATTGTAACAAAGATTTGTGCGAATAAAATTACTGCAAAGGAAATTTACAGCAATTTAATTTCTGTTTACTGAATCGAAATCGAGTTACTATAATTATGTTTTATAATCCACTTTTTCCATTCTCTTTAAAATGGTTAAAAGCATGGCAGGGCATTTACATTTTTTGAACGTTTTTAAACTTGAAGGTTTAATTTAGTTTAATCCGTTGCGATGTTATTATAGTATAGGTTTGTTGATAAGAAAAAGAGGAAAATGTTCTGTGATGATGTATGTGTCTCATCTGGAGTACCTGCATATAAAGGGTACTGTTTTAGAGCAAGTAAAGTCAATCCACAGTCCGAATTTTATTTGTGTACAGTCTTCATTAATGACGTTGTTTGGCTCTCCATTATTCCAGTTAGTGTAGTCGAGTGGTGTGTCATCTACCCAGGTGAACGTACCTTCCTTATCATTGTCATTCAAACCGATCCAGCCCCATACCGCATTAAGCACGAATAAGATGAACCTATTTTCTTCATTGCTGTGGATGGAGGCAAGACTTGATCCATACATCTCGCAGCTAGTTTTGGCATCATCCCAGGATTTCAATTAGTCAAACAACTGGAAGCACGACCCGTTAAAGTGCTTCCATCCTGACCTGCAAGCTGAGATATAAAACAAACGTTTTTAAATGAAAGTATTCTCTACTGACTGTCAGCTGTAGTTCAGAAAAGGTGGCAAGCGTGACGTCATACATCCGGCAGACTGAGTGGCGTATTTTTCATTTCTTACTCCATCCAGCGAGTGAAATGGTTAGATCCTGGTAAAATTCTGTTCTCCATTTAATAAATTGCAATAAATCTTCGTCACAAGTGCAATACTGAAATGCACTTAACAACATTTTTATTTTAACTGTACTGAAGTTGCTACATACATATAATAGTAAGTTACAAGGGAGAGTGGGTTTGCCCTAGAAAAAACAGAGGTTTATATAGTCAGGGCAACCTATGTGAAAGTATGATAACGTGTTACAGGTGTGTATTGAAATGGTCTACAGATTACATACAATCAGAATGATTAAAATGCATCTATGGATAAACACAGGAGAAGGATTGTGAGATTTAGAATGAGAAAAGAACATGTACATGTTTCAGGTAACAGATCAAGCTTTTCCGATAAATTGCTTTATTGTTCTTGATATAATAAGGTGGCTATGGGTTCGGTTGATTGTATTGCATTAAAAATCTATTAATTACCTTTGCAGGTGACTCCGTCTCCGGTAAAACTCGGCAAACATTTGCACTTGTATGAACCATCTATAGTGATACAGGTAGCGTTCTGTGAGCAGTTATGAGTTCCAGCTATGCACTCATCTATGTCTGAAAAAAGAAAGGACATTGTGATCTTTCAGTTAACCTATTTTCACTGTTATGGAATCGCTGACTTGCACGTGACGTCATCGCCGCCATGTTGGTGGACGTTAACAAAATATTCCTCGTTAGCTTCTCTTGTTGATTGCACCAGCATGGCCGCCACGGCTTTGTTATTTGAATCTCTGGTGACTGGTTGCAAGTGAAGAATACGCTATGACGAAAGGACGTTAGGCCATTTTGACGATGTTGCGCACGCATCAGTAGAACAATAGACGCGAGCTGCTAAAACTCATTCTGGTTCACCAGCCTTTTGTTATTTAACCATTGTTCTAGCTACGCGCGTGGACTTCTGAAGATACGTATTTCAGAGTTTGTAGCAACAATTTGTTAAAAGTCAGAAATCGAAATTATGGTTAAGACCCGGATGGAGGAAGAGTGACGTTAAAATCCTCTGTTACACGGACTCTATGGACCCTTTGCACGTGACGTCATAGCCGCCATGTTGGTGTACAGTTAACAATAGATTCTTCATCAACTTCTTTTGTTCTGTACACCAACATGGCCGCCATGTCCTTTGTCATTTGAATCTCTGGGGATTGAGTGCAAACCATCTATAAGAGAATCGAATTTCAAATCGATATTGTCGTGCGTTGTTATCCTAAATTCAACTTTAATAGGGGCTCTGTTATAGCTATTGCTGGTTTTCACTCAATCCCCAGAGATTCAAATGACAAAGGGCATGGCGGCCATGTTGGTGCCCCAACAAAAGAAGCTAACGAGGAATCTATTGTTTAAGCGCACCAACATGGCGGCTATGACGTCAAGTGAAAACCAGCAATACTATAGCCTTTTGCAATATTTAATAACTACGACCTATTTATTTTAAAAACACGTCAATTCAACAATATCGTTCAATGTCCTGTCTTGCTGTCCGAAATGTAATCTTTATACGGACATAACTGAGTATCATGTTGTTTTACTTTGTGGTTGCTATTTGGATTTTTTTTTGGGTGGGAAGGGTTTTTTGATACTAATTTCCAAAAGGAATATTTAAGCTGAGGTTGTTTGATTGTGTACGATGTCCCGGTTTCTTGTGAACTGTTCAGAATGGTTTAGGTAGTATTCCTTTTAACCAATCTATATCTGGATTATTACTCTATGTACACAATTTAAAAGTAACTTTACTAATTAGTTAGCTAGGCAACTTAGTAGTAATTTGTTATTCTCCTTTCCTCCCTTTAAGGCTGGTTTTCACTAGCGACGGAAGCGACGGAAGCAGAAACGGAAGCGTAAGCGTAAGCATAAGAAACTAATGTTCTTGTGAAAATCAACACGACGGAAGCATAAGCATAAGCCTCATTCAGAAGCGAAAACCTCGCTTGTATGCTATATTTACATTGCAAAGGCCTGAGAATGAGTATTCTGATTGGCTAAATTCATCTGCTTCCGCTTCTGCTTACGTATGACTAGTTTTCACTGGAACGGAAGCGACGGAAGCAGAAGCGGAGACGTAAGAAGAAGGAAACCTTCCGTTCCTTACGCTTATGCTTCCGTCGAGCTTACGCTTACGCTTACGTCTCCGTTTCTTGATTTTCACTAGAACGTAAGGCTCCTTACGCTTCCGTTTCTGCTTCCGTCGCTAGTGAAAACCAGCCTTAATTGTTTGTTTGTAGTTTGTTTGGTCGTTTGTAGTTTGTTTGGTCGTTTGTACAGTATGTAGTCCCGGCTAGATAGCTTTTGTGTTTTTTTGGGTCCTCCTACTCAAATACATATACATTAAACTTTACAACTATTTTGCAGTGAGTGAAATGTTGCAGTTGTTGTTGTTGTGTTTGTCCATCCGTCCGTCCATTTGTTTGTTTGTTTACAATCTCCAGATGGACGTAGGTATGTTTCTTGTACACAAAAATCAACTTCGATTTATGGACCCCCTTTTTGTTTTGACGTTTTTCATAGCAATGTCCTTTGCAGTATCTGATTACCTTTGCATGTGACTCCGTCCCCAATAAATCCCTGCACACATTTACACTTGTATGACCCGTCTGTGTTATTACAGGTAGCGTTCTGTGAGCACTTGTGTGTTCCATCCCTACACTCGTCTTCGTCTGAAAAAAAGTCGAAAAACAAATTAGGGTTCCACGAATTCATAGTTTCGAACCTGTCAATTAAAAAACCGTTCAGCCAATCAGAATGCAGTAATGTTACCCGGGAAAATATGGCCACCATATTGTCCCACAAGATTTACGAAATTCAGCAAAACGTAGGAAATCGATAAATCATTCGGACTGCCTTTTTTTGCCATATTGATTTTGAATTTCTCGGATTAAAGTACCCACAGCCCTTCGTGGAAATTTTATAGCTATGAACCTTCGAAATGTTTTGAATAGTTCTGTGAAGAACGTTTTGGCTTACAGAAAATACTAAATGTTCTCCGCTTGTTTGAAATCGTGTAAATTTGACCTTTCCTGACCCATGACCGGGTACGTAAAAGCCTGGGTCGATTCCTGTAGCAGTTGTCCGAACTAACAATTCTCTCCAGTTCCCCGACCTAGTTATGTACCATTTTAACGCAAGCTCATCTCACCAAAATACATGCGCTTGGAGGATGAAAGTAATTCAGGACTGATAACGGCATCGATCCGAAGTTGTTGTCACTATGTGTTTGATTGACTTCAGAGTGCAAATATTGATAACAAAGGAATATTGATAACACTGAAAGGATTAAGACTCGCTGATGGCATGCGAAAGTCAGGATTGAGGTAAAACGACACCTCCTAAAATTAAAAATTAAAGAGCTAAACATCAGAGTAATCGGCTACCAAATGGAGTTAAAAACACTTCAATTTACTATCTTGCGCTAACGCATTTTTGAGAACAGACCCCCAAAATGTATACGTTTTCTAAAAGCTTGATAATCGTAGAATTCGAATAGATCATCTTAACCTTCTATGGAAAAAAATATTAGTAATGTTATGAACAGAAGTTATTAAGATTTGCCGTTTCGCCTCAATAGACCGATTTAGCTTGTACATTTGTTGTCCCAATTCAGATCATGTGACAGCTCTCCAGAGGATTCAGTACTTCGTTTTCCAATTAGAGGAATTTGTACTGATTTTCTCCTGAGATTCAGAAAAAGAAGAGAACATTACTCAAGGGAAATGTCAGGTGACCTCAATTGGGACAACAAATGTTCAAGCTAAACCGGTCTATTTTGTTCATTTTCATGCCTGAGCTGTTTTTAATTGAGTGTCGTAAAACCAAAACCTTAGCCAATCACAACACAATGAACCAATCACGAACTGAAGTAATTCACAACTGGTTTTACTTCAACCAATCACGAGGATAACAATCGAGGATAACTAACCAATCAAACTCGAAAGCAATCACCTAATTACTCAGTTTTCGACACTCAATTAAAAATTAACTGCTCCAATGGAAGAAATGTAATTAACATCAGAAATGTTTCGTCACACATTGCCCTCAACAATTGCATCTGCGATTTCTTCAAAGTGGCTTTGATATTCTTAAGAATTACACATTATTTTACTAACAAAGGCATTAACACTTTTAAAGGAGACAAAATATTATTTAAAAATTGGAGATACTGTTTTGTATAAGAGTTACCGGAGAACATTTCTGCCAAACTTTAGCCAAATCGGTCGAAAGGTAAACCGTATACGCCAAATTTTCGTTTCGAGTTAGAGACGAAAAAGCATGGATATTTCGCTCTATTGCTGGTTTTCACTCAATCCCCAGAGATTCAAATTACAAAGGGCATTGGCGGCCATGTTGGTGTACCTAACAAAAGAAGCTAACGAAGAATCTATTGTTAAAGGTACACCAAAATGGCGGCTATGACGTCACGTGCAAACCAGCAATTGACCGATTCAGCTTGTACAGCTGTGTTGTCCCAATTCAGGTCACCTGACTTTTCCCTTGAGCCCAAGAGGAAATGTATAAATTTGTAGATCTCGAAAACAAAGCACTGAACCTCTGGAGAGCTGTCACATGATCTGAATTAGGACAACAAGCTAAATTGGTCTATAGACCTATTAAACACGTTTGAGACCGAGGCTGGGTAAGCATTAACAATAGGTTTATTCCAAGATGGCCGCCGCGTGGGATAGAACTAGAATTCAAAATAGTTTGTACTTCATCTTGAAATCCTTTCTTTCCATATTTTTGGCAAAAGAAATATATCAGATGTCAATAGAATGGTTAAAAAAGTTTAAATTCACATTTTTGGACGAATTTGAGGTATGCTGATACCAAACTAATAATGAGCAGGAATTGTATCAACTAACCCTTGCATATGATTCCATCGTCATGGTAACCAGTCTTACATCTTTTACACTCTTCTTTATCCTAGAAACATATAGGAACAAACTGCCATCACGCGGCGTAAAATATAGCAAAAGTCAAAGTAATTTACCTTCCACAATCAAAATATCGGAAAATTCAGTTGCCTGTCTTTAATAATATCATAATTGTACTCTATACTGAAATCTTTAATACAACGATAGGCTTAATTCTACTAAATAAAATAAACAACTTTATATTTCCGGTCCGGAATCCACTGAAATCGCGCGCTGTGATTTGCTGATCACGAGCGCAATTCATTGGTTATTGAAGTGATATATCAGCACGTGACTGTTTCCTTCAAAATACCTATTTAGGTTAGTTTTTGAGGAGGGAGGAAAACCGGAGAACCCGGAGAAAAACCCTAGGAGCAAGGCGAGATACCAATAAACTCAACTCACATATGGCGCCGCGTCCGGGAATCGAACCTGGGCCACACTGAGAGGCAAAGCGCTTAATCTCTGTGTCACCCCGACTTCCCAATATGTAATAAAGCTTGTAAGAATGTACATTTGCTAACCGAAATTGCTTTCACTTTCTATTATGGTTGTTTACTAAATACCTGCATGGTTTAATCGAATAATATTCAGGGCACCCGTTGATATCAGCTATTCGCTGAAGGCTTTACCCGGCTGGTAAAAGATTATTATATTATTATTATTATTTATCAAATATAGTTAGTACGAAACACGGAAGGAGGTGATGGTGGTACTGCCTTATGAACTCAATCCCGGTTTCTGGGAAACTACCCACCCACCCCTCCCTTAGGTATGCATCGTTCTATTAATAATTAACTATTAAAGGTTAGGGTGAAGTGTGGGGGAGGGGTGGGGGTTTCCCAGAAACCGTGGTTGATCCGCCTTATGACAGGATGTGGTTTTTCTTCCGCTTCGTCTGGGATGAGGTATTATCATAGTCTTTAACTCGTGGATATGCGAAGCATAGAAGAGGTGCTTTATTTCTCATAACATTTAAAGTTTATAATAGTTAACCATAAAAATAATTCCTTTTACAATATTTGTTTTTTTATTAATTCTGGGTCCTTCAGCGGTCTCCTTCGCATCCGTTCTTATTGTCGGTTTTTGTATGGGACCGCCACTAAGAACGGCTGCGAAGTAGACTATTCAAAACCTAAAGATGATTAGGTTCTGTAGCCTAAAGGGGCATGATGAGCGTTAATCTACGATTAAACTTAGATAGGATCACATGTCAATGACAGGCTTGACTGACTTGATCAGGTACCCGGACTAACAGCTCCAGCCTGCCGTATAAGGAAAGTATGACTCAATACCGGTTTCTGGGAAACTACCCACCCACCCCTCCCTTTGGATATGCATCGTTCTATTAGTGATTAACCATTAAAGTTAGGATGAAGTGTGGGGGAGGGGTGGGGGTGGGGGTTCCCCAGAAACCGGTATTGATCCGAAAGTATCGAATGTATCCACGATTTCTCCATCGGGAGGCTGTTTATGGAGTTTACTTTTTAAGGGTCTGAAATGGATGTACATTTTGTGTGGTGTAAAATTGCCGCCGGCCGGTTGCTTAGATTAGTATCTCAGTTGGGTGCAGCCCAAGTTCTGAAATTTAGAATAACGGCTTCAAAACCCATTTAGAATATTATTACTGCTGCGAGTGGACGTAATCACGAATATCATTTCGGATATTGTATCAGTGGGGTTTCAAATGCAGGATTTAGACCACACCGCGGTAAAACGTCAAGCGCATGCGCTTTTGATGAGCCGGTCGCGCGCGCGTCTACCCAGTTTCCCGCCAAAACTAAAAGAAAACAGAGGCAATCACTTTTTGGTACGAATGTGCAATGTTTCGCAAAAAAAAACACAAGAAAACTATTTAAAAGCTAAGCCTAAGACTTTAACAGGTTGAAGTTTTCTTAATTAGTAATTCACTAAGTTATAAAATTATTTACTAAAAAGGTTGAAGCCCTCGGGAATTTGTATTTGAAATCAGAGCCTTCGTTCTTACGGCCAGCGGAGCATACCGTTTTGCCGCGGTGTGGATTTATGTGGAATGGAAACGGCTAGCGCTATTTTCAAGTTTGGGACTGGGACCAGTGTTAGGTCTCGTGTAGCCGAAATTTGTGGAGTAACTTCCTCCCCCCACGGGACTGACGGACGTACCTTGACGGATCTCACTTGCTGAGTGATGGCGACCATAAATGAACCTGAAGGGCGAAGTTTTCTAAGAGCTGTCGATATGTCAAGCGAGTTTTCTTCCACTCCACACTCATTTAGTTCGCAGATTTCATTGAAATCTTTGTCCAACTAAATAAAATATGAAGGAGAGTCAGATAAGCAAGGGTCGAAAACTTCAGCTGCATAGTTGATTAAGTAACATACTTATAATTTTAAGAAAACATTCCGCAACATGGGTTTTCAAAAGAAACTATTGCCATGATTAAAACGCCTAAGCAGAAAACCAACCAGAACAATGATGATGGCGATGGTGATGGGCGACGATGATGACGAGTTGGTCCGGCCGGGGTTTGTACCCGCGACCTCCCGTACAACAGAACAGAGCTTAACCACTGAGCTAATCGGGAGGCGGTGATTGAGGTGTGAATTGAACCCGCCCTATACTCGGTTTCCGTTGTGTGCTCTCATTTTAAAGAACAAAATACCACAAACCGATACTGGCAAATCATATATTCTCTATCCAAAATGATATATTTTTCTTTTAGTTCAGGGCTCTGTGACGTTATCAAAGTGGCCATATATTGAATATTTTTGGATAGAGGATATGTCATTTTCTTTAGCAGTTTAAGATCAATTTATGACCTTTGAATTTTTTATTTAGCAAGTATTTGTAATAATCGATAGCAAATTTCGGTTAACAACTTGCTACTTAGTTGATTTATAACTTCTAAAATTTGTCCCAAGGACCATCAAAGAGCTTTTAGCAACCTTGACGTCTGAAGGTGAAACGGTTATGGTGGCTTTTGAATAAAGCTTGTCAGTTCCTTGTAAACCAAGCCAATCATTACCTCTGGGGAAAAAAACCCAAGTCTTCGGCCACAACACGAGCTCAGTCTAGCAATATAATCTATTCTTACTAATACCTTCGTGTTTAGCCGTAGTACCTTAAAGTTATACAAGGCACACCGAGGTTCTTCCTTACAAGTCTCTTCACATTCATCTGTGTTAACGGACAGGTTCTTGTAGATGTGGCTGTCCAGTATGGATCGAACTGCTAAGGTGGACTGGAGAAATCAAGAGCCGTCAAAAGAACGACAAGGGACAGAGGAACAAAATGATAATTTATTGTCATAGATATAGCGCTCAAATAGACTTAAGTAATGGTTCGCCAAAGAACAGGAGCAAAAGACAATAGGGTGCGCAATGAGCAATTCTCAAGTACGATTTTGCTTGAAATATGCTTTAAGTGCTGTCTAAGATGTCCACAGTCAAAGTTATGAACTGAAAATAAAGGAAACTGTACGCTGTTGGTCATTTGTTCTGTGAAAACTGAAAGAAATCACCATCCAGCCAATCGGAAAGGGGCAAGACAAAAGATATTTGAATCAAATTTGATACCTTTCCCCAATAACAATAGTGAGTAAAATCTATAATAATCATGATTATATTTTATAATCATATTAATTTCTAGGTCCATTCAGGAGCCCATTACCAGGAGCATCCATATATACTATACCCGTAAGTCAACATATGACCGGTTTGAGCTATTTTTAGAACATGTTTCCCGGGTAACTGCCTTCTGACTCTGCTGCGATTGTGCATACAATGTATGCTTGCGGTAATTATCGAGATTAAGAATGATCTATTGTTCTTTGAGGTGATTTCACTAACGCTGCATTGTCCTGACTATGGTTTGATTGGATTCCCAAAGTGTGGGCACGTGAACTCCCGTGAGATCTGTTCTAAATATAGCTCAATCTGGTCATACGTTGACTCACAGACCTAGTATGGGAGATGGACGCTCCTGGTAATGGGCTCCTGGTCCATTCAAAGTATCGTGTTTATTTTGACTACGTTCAGTAAAATGGTATTTACAAATAAGACACTTATTTTGTCTGAGAAGTGTTTGCTGCAAACTGCAAAGTCTATTTCGAACGTCTTTGATGTGCCGATACCGAAGTTCGTATGAATTCTTTTGGGTTCCTCGAGCTACACTGTTCCTCGTTATCATTTCATCGGGGCAGAGAACTGGTAACTACAATCGGTGCTTTCGGTTCATGTCACCCTGAGTTCATGGGTCATTGGCCTTTCGCCATTTTGGATAGCGAATCAGACCTCAACTATACCCACAATAATCCCCGCTTCTATCGCTTTAGGTAAGTAGGATATTGCACAAAAAGTTATTGAAACATTCTATCAAAACATTAGGATGCTGTTTACTGCTTTGGGTTGTGAAAGAAAACCCTGTTTCCTCGATGAATGCGGCTTGTATCCGAGCAGAGTTTCTGTGTTTGATTCTTTTCTCACCAGAGTAACAGACGATACGATCAGATGTTTTTCCGGTGCTGTGGGAAGGCTAGAAGAATTAAAGCCTTGTCTGACGGATGTTCCTTGCTTTAACGAACTGAAAAAATATCTCTTCTCCCGTCTTTGAAATCGCTTATTATTTATTCATTAATTTCTTCATATACGTGTTATCTCAATACTGGTATAAATTGTTATCTTAGTGTAATTTTCTCCATTCTGTTATTCTTGTTTTCGCACCACTCCCACTTTGTTATATATACACATATATTGTAAAGAGGCAGCCCAATGCCACATAAGCCTTCTGGTTTCCTTTTGGACTTCCTCGCCATTTTGTTGATTACTTTCGTATTCATTTATTATTATTTTGTTGGCAAATAAAACTGTTAAACTGAAGAACAGCTGCTTGACCCATTGTGTTTACGCATTTAATGCAAATGATCAAACTGAAACAATCACAAATGAACTGGGTCGTCGCACAGTCGTGACTGTCGATCTTCACACGCTGTGACGTCCTCTGTACATATATGACAACAAACAAACGGGAAAATATAATCTATTTGTTTTATATAACAATTGCCAAGCTTTTTTAATGAGAGAAAAAAACTGAATGTGCGCTGTCGACGATAGCGATCCCATTTCAATGTACTGCTGCCATCTCGTATAAACATAAACTATTCAATGCACTACGGACGTTCAGCGCATTTAACTTAAGAAGTCAAACACATTATCAATAATTAAGCAACTAAAGTCGGAAATGGTTGTCTCCCCTACATGAAGTGTCGATGGCAGATTCGGCTAGGAGTCAGATTGTTAAACTACAATTTCATATACTTTACTGCTTGCAGCACTTCACTTTTGTTAGAAACCTCGAGTCATAGAGTGTTAGTAACACTGCAATGAATTTATAGCTTGGAATATCTATGATAACTTATCCAACCACATGATTTATGGATTAATTGAGTAGAATGAGATATAACAGTGTTGACCAGATCGAACAATTGGAAATATTAATATATTGCCATTAAGGAATTAGCAACGGGAGTCGCGCCACGTTCAGAGAAATGTAAATAGAAAAATGGCAATTCATCAAGCGCGTTCATTTCTGTTATTCAAGAGCCATTAAACATGGAAATATTCTTCAAATGCGTTCCTAAAGAAAAATTATGAAGCAAGACATTTAAAGGGATCAATTCAAATATATAAACATATAGAATAGCTATTGAAGAATAATGCAATGATGAGCAATCAGTTTGGGAAAATAACGATTTTGATATCGCATTACTATCATAAGAAAAAAATGAACCAGTTATTAAAATCCTTAAAATTTCAATAGTGAATTAGATTATTCATTTAATTAAAGTGTCAGGGAGGTTGTAAGTTTTGTTGATCTTCGTAAAGACTTCTGTATATCAGCTTTCACTGGTTTGGACATCTGCAGATGTCAAATTACGAGGAAATTACCTACAAGAAGCTTTCCTTGCTTGATTAAAGTTTTGCTTACAAGCTACAACAACAAAAGTTTTAAAAGTGGATTTTCATAATTTTAGGTTTATAGATGGTCTTATTGTAAGTTTCCCTTTTTATCGCTCTGACGAAGGGCCTAGCGCTCAAAACCTAGCCGCGGCTTTTGGTTTTTCCCACAATTCATTGCGGGCGAAAAACCTTAAACCCCTTTTCGAATCGCGGTTGAGATTTTTAGAATATCAAAAACAAGCAAGAAAAATTATATTCTTACGGCACTGTCATTGAAGAGAATGGATGATCCCGACGTGTTGTTTGAACTGTGCCGTAAGGCTTGCTAGGACTGAATTGTGGTCAAATGTACTGCCGCCATCTTTTTTCCTTATGGTGGAACCATCCCACGGCAGTTAGCTTGCCGTTCTAAAGTTTTAGTTCATGGATATATATCCATGTCTTAATCATTATCAGCATAAAAATTCCAAGAACATAGGAAAAAGAAAAGCGCTACTATTAAAGCGGAAATCTTCTTTCATCGATCCGGCCTCATTTTATTGTCCCAATTTGGATATGTTTTCATTTACGAAAACGTTTAATTTCTACATTCAGATTACAGCGGGACAAATATGGGGTTCAGCAATGTTCTTCGAGTAGACGGCTAAGTTATAATACTATTAATAGTCATTTTCAAAATATGTTGGCACATTTATCACTAAGAAGGCACAGACGCCGGCATAGTGGTTAATGGTACCGAGCTATATGTTTCAATGAAATCCGGTTATAACCGATAACGCCGGAGTAACTGTATATGACCTCAACCTAGAATGTAGCTTCTATATATATCACTGCATTAGTTATCTCGATTTCAGGAGAATCAAAAGAGGCTGAGAACAAGAGGTTAACAGTGATCTGTTGGTAGTGTCGGTTGTCTTATTTAGAGCCTTATCAGTTTTATACCACAACCTTACAGGAAATAATAGTGTTACTTCGTTGGTAGGTATCACATTCTACTTTTACTTCAAATTTGGAGTATTAATAGATACATTTATCTTGTCTTTATTCCATTACCCCAAATTGTAGAAGTTAAAATAATTTTGATTCAGTATGGAAAAACATAAGTAGGAGTATTCGTAGACAAGACGTCACCTTTCGGCTCTCATTAACGTTACCGTATACTAAACGAATTTCTGCCAGCAAATTGTAGAGGTTAATATACGTTTGGTTCAGTATGGAAAAATATAAGTAGGAGAATATCGTAGACAAGACGCCACCTTTAGCTCTCATTAACGTTACCGTACTAAACTGACGAAATTGTAGTGGTTAATATACGTTTGGTTCAGTATAGAAAAATGTAAAGTAGGAGAATATCGTAGACAAGACGCCACCTTTTTCACATTAACGTTATCGCACTATACGACATTCGCCCAGCAAAAGTAAAATGCCTTATTTCTGAATCTTGAAATGTCAAAAATATATATTATCCGAATTCCTACCTCAGCACAATCGAGCTTGCTTGAACAGGTAGGAGCCAATACGTGATTCTTGATTGTATAATGTGCCGTTACACTTCTTGCAAAGAACCAAAAGGTAAGAACGAAGTTTAACATTGTTGTGAATAGAAGATTTACAGGAAGTTGCACTTCATTTATACTCAAGTATACTCAAGATGTTCAGATCTGTTCGCTATGACAACAGTTTGCCTTCAAGGAATAGGAAACGCAAATATCTTTTGTCAACAAAATTGTTTTATTAATGCTGTGTGATGTCTGGCATTTTAACTGCAAATGACCCAAGGATCTTATTACAAACTCTTTGGAATATTAAGATACATAGTTTAATGAAAGAAACTTTGACGAAAAAAGGAGATATGGCAATATTAGACAATAATTTATACTTAACTTTGAAGTTAGGCCTTAAAATTTAGCTGAGATCAATGACTTTAAATTGATAGTTATACGATATCAAAAGGGTATAGCTATCAGCTGTAGCAGCACAGTTAACACAGACTGTAAATTAAATATTCCGGCTGTATTATAATTAGTTTGGATCAGCAAACTGAATCGATCATGATGTGAAAATTCATTTTAATACAAAAATAGTCTCAACCTCTTAGTCTTTTTATTTGTTCTTAATACTGACATGAAATGCGCCTTGGCACCTTTTAAACAAATTGGTAGACAATAAACCGATATTTAATCTATATTTTAACTGAAAATACCATGCCATTTTACTTTTTACATGTTTATATAACACACCGGGTGCAGAAGAAATGGAGGATATTACATGGCCGTACGGAGATACGGATTTTATCACGGCTTCTCGTGTTGATGAAATTTAATCAACTCGAGAAGATAAAATTCGTATCTCTTAGCGGCCATGTAATGTTCTGTTTATTAAAATATATAATTATCGATGAAATACCAGTTGTCTATTACTAAAAAGGCTAGAAATTTTGAAAAGCCAGTCATATTTTAAAAAGTCATCGCCAGAAATTCGAGACATGGTTATTGCGCAACACATATTGGCCCCTGTTCACTGTGTGAACTAGGTCGTGAAAATTTACAGAGAAATGTATGGGATCCTAAACATTTTCCTTATTTCTCATGAAATACGGTACAATCCTAAAAATGTGCGATCGAGACATTATTTCTACAGATACTATAAATTCAGTTTTGATATTTTCAAATCCAAGTAGTACACTTTGATGATTCCTTTCTTTTATTTTAGAGGAAGCATAAAACGCTTTTATTTACAGTGGATATTAAACGATTTCCAGTAAAAACATGCAGATAACAGTTAATAAAATGTATCTGCTGCAAATCTACAACCTTAGCAAAAAATGTGCGCACGAAGAGTTAAACACATAAACAAGACCTACCGTATTCTTCCCTTCTGATGTCCCAAAGTCCATTTTCGATGATTCATTTTCCTTCTTGAAAATTCAGCTTTTCGACAAAAAATCTCAGATTCCATATTTGCACGCTAAAACCCGTAATATTGCTCGTCTTGAGACTGCCATACCTCTGACCACAAGTGACCAAATCCAATAAACATGGCAGCTTTGGAAACCTTGTTCTGTACTCTAGCAACTGCAGTGTGTTTGTTTAAACAGCTAGCGGTTATTCAAGCTAATTTGTCCTTTTGGAAAGTAGGTCCTAAACGTAACGGACCAAAAGAGACGAGTCTGCGATAAAATTCTGGTGAGCGGTGTTACCCAATTACGTGTTGGTACTTTATGTATCCTGCGTTATAGTGTCCCAATGTACCATATATGCTATGTCTACCATCTGTATACTATCAGGCCTCAATGTCTCGAATTTCTGGCGAAGTGATATATTCGCGTGTGAAGATATCATATATATCTTCACCTGTGAAGATATCACTTTTTAGAAAGAAATATACAATGGTAGTTCATCGATAATTATGTATAAAAGGAAAAATCTACACGAAGCTCGGAAGTTTAACGTTCTACATCTGACTTAGCTATAATAATAATAATAATTTATTAATCTATATTGTGCAAATTTCATATAAATGATGAAATGCGCATAACAATATAATATTACTTAAGACATGACCGTATACATTTGCAAAGAATCGATAACGGTATAAAATGCTTAAATAGTTAATTTAAGTACTTATAATATAAAAGATAAACGATTGATATTTTCATATATTTAAATTCATAAGGCTGAGTGGTTAAACGATGTCCAAGTCATAACGCCGCCCCTAACTGTATTGAACCATTTACTTGCAGCAACTGAAGACGGCGACTTAGATAAACTGTATTGAATACCTTATCCCAGCAGTAGAAGACATAGCGTTTAATAAACCAATTGTTATTCTCTACATTGCTTTCTACTAAAGCCTGCTTTCCATATCATCGTTCTGATCGCTTCGATCGCTTGATTCTTTTCAGTTCTGCATATTAAAGTGCCCCTACGATCAAAGTTTGACATATCAATTTTTTTCTCATATTCGTAAAGTAGAGTGGCTATATTATTACCAGTTCAAACCGTTTTTCGATACGACGACGGGAAGTCTTATTTTTTGAACTCCGAATCTTGAATTTTACATCCGCCATTACGCGAACCCGTTCCTGTGGGCGAGGAATGCCTGGTCATTTTTTAGCGTACGTGACGTCATACACCAAGAGACCATCACATAAGAGAACTGATCTCCGTACCCTATGATAGTCTGCGCCAATCTATTTTTGGCTCAGTAGACGTCACGATGCTATTTTAAGATTCGGTTCCAGCTCCTCGCGGATTTTCATCGCTCCATCTCATGAATTCAACCTTGATTTCAACAAAGAAAGAGAGGCGATGGATGCGAAGCTTCAAAACTCTGAATTATGGCTCTGAATTATGTGTTGCTCCGTAAACTTACTACCCGGACTGGTATGGGACGGATCTGACCTGATCTGACTTGAACTCTCGATAAAATGAACTTTGAATTTAATTAATATAAGCTACGGAGTGTAATTTGAAAACCCGTTAAAACTGAATATTGCCGTTTGGATTTGACTGGGAAACTGTAGGCTGTATTAAGCCAGACCCGTAAGAAAGTCGGATGTGACCTGGAAGCCGTGAAAAGAAACTAGAGTGACCTGAATTTCGTGAAACTATCAAAGGAAATGAAGCCGTATTCGGCCATTCAGTTTGTATCCGGATCGGCGAGCATGGAAAGTCTTCAAAAATTTGAATAAATTAACAAACCCGTATTACTTTGTTATTGAAACTTCGCTTACCTTATAAATACTCGATCGTTCCCTGTAGTTCACATTCATGTATAGCTAGATAACATACCTAGGGAACTAACCGGATTATTTGCTCTATTTCATCAGGCTAATAACTGTTGAAACGTTCAGTTTATAGCAAGCAAGCACGCATCGACTTTTGACCACAATTTTGCGAAATTATAAATATCGTAAACAGACGCTTACAATTCGCTTAAGAAATTAGAAATAAAACCTATAATATCGTAAATAATCGGACATGCTTTTGCAACACCGTAATCAATATGAATCTGTAGAGTAACTGTCGTGAAAGTAGAAAATTGTGAATGTTTTGATTACTGAGTAAAACACTGAATGCATTCTTCTGCTCTCGCCGCCCACCGGGCCATTCGGACACGTGACACCCACAACCAATCGGATAGAATGGTAAAAATAGTCCAACTAATTTATGCAAGCTAAAAATAAATCGGCGCAGACAATCATGGGGAGAGAGGCAAGTATGGGGGATCGGTTCTCTTAGGTGATGGTCTCTTGCATACACTTAAAGGGATACCCGAGTGAAAAACACATTGGGGCTCAAAAGAATCTTCAACATGTTCTTTGTTCAGAAAATGTATTAAAATTTGATCAAAGGTTTTTAGTATTAAGAACGAGCACCTCAAAGTTGGCCCCGCGAAGAAATGGGCGCCGCCATCTTTGTTTGCATTTACGGAAGTGACGTCACTTCGTCCCACCAGCGTATCGCGGCTACTTATCTTTGTATGATTTTCACACGCTCGGAATTAAAGTGGATATATTTTCATCGAGATTGCAGAGGAATTCTTACAGAAACCGGAATTATGATGAAGACGACATTATGAGAAAAGTTCAGAAGACTGGGAGGAGGAAGAAAAGCATTGGGAAGGCGAGAAATTATCAGACGAACAACAAGGTCTCGTAACTGCCATTTAATAACAGCAAAACAACATGGCTTAAAAGACTCGAGTGACTTCTGAATAAGTATAAGAACTACAATGTATGTGAGGTACAGTTAAGGCGTTTATCATCCTAAAAACACCTAATAAGTGAGAGAGTGAGAACGCTGGTGGGACAAAGTGACGTCACTTCCGTAAATGCAAACAAAGATGACGGCGCCCATGTCTTCGTGGGGCCAACTTTGAGGTGCTCGTTCTTAATACTAAAAACCTTTGATCAAATTTTAATACATTTTCTGAACAAAGAACATGTTGAAGATTCTTTTGAGCCCCAATGTGTTTTTCACTCGATCCCTTTAAGGTTATCGTATACCTTCAGGGTACTGTTCCGGATAAAATTAAGTAGCGTCTCGAATATTCGTCGTATTTAGATAAATTATATCTCATTTAAAGCTTATAAAATTGGCTACAACGATATACCTAAGGTTTGTAATTTTGATAAAAGTGCGATTTTTAAATAAACTTCTTTTCCGAACAAGCGAGTTGGTTTCCAAGAGCTCCAACTCCACGGCAATTTAATGAATTTAAGATCTGTTTGCTTTTCTGGACTCCCACAGACCTTATTTAAGAAACTGTGTCGGCGATTGTGGAAATTCGAAGCCGTTCTGAAGATATTTTGGTCTTCGTGAAACTGCTAACGCGCAATCCAAGTATAGATGCGGGAATCGCTCTCAGCGCCTCTCTTTTAAAAATTAAAAAAATCGCCGACACAGTTTTTTAGCTGATATAAATTGCGAACAATCTGTGAAAATTTGAAGTAATTTGCACAAATTCGCGTCGAGTTGGAGCTTTTTTCAAACTCTGTTTAGAACGAACTGATAGAAAGTCAAGAATACGCTCTGAAACGTTTTAGCCGGCCGGCGAGACTGATTCTTTCAACCAGTGACTGGGAAATGTCACAGTCAAAACTTCACACAACAACACGTGTGGCTACTTTTCCCATATAAACCTTCACGCGAACTAACATATGTAGTAAGAAAGTGTACCATTTTCCCGCTTTGAAAAGCAAACAAAACGTTTTGAATAGAAATAATCGTTCAAGTTTGTGCATTGTACAGGACTGTAGCAATTTAACGAACCACAAAGCTGGCATTTCGCTACATTCAAGCATTCTAGTTGAGTACCAAGAATATGGTTTGTAATTCTCTTCAAGCCTCATGCAAGGATGGTTTGTGTACGTTTTGAGGACAGACTGAAGCTTCTCCATAATTGTTTGTATCACATGGAATAGCCGGTAAGACCGTACTAGTATAGATTGACCGAAAAATAAGCGGCTACGTTTGCTGAGAACATAGTTTATCATAAATAACTCATATTGCTGTTTCCTATAAACAGATAAACCTATCGATGTAGTATGCCTTTTAATTTACTGCTAATTTTATTTTCAAGACAATAAACCAGAAGAAACGACCAATATTATTTCATGAAGTACTTTGTTTCAGTTGTTTGTGTGTCAAACAGAAACGGGGGGCGCGAAGTTTGGTTCTGTGATAGCCACTGTAAAAGCTGCAGATCAGTCAGTTTCAATATATATTTTTAGTCTCTAGTAAATTCTTATCATTCACGATTTCATGTTAGACAAGAGAGCGATTTAATTTTATAGCAATTACATTGTATTTTAGAATGTAGATTCGCCGGAAAATCCGTATTGCCGGGACACAGATAATTCTCGCTCTCTCTTATTTACGAACTAGCAATCCGGGTTTCACTATAATGTATCAGTCAATTCCAAACCCGTGCATGCCCCCCCCCCCCGGGCCACCACCGGGCATTTGAACATTTTGGAAAAAAATCGATCAAATGCCCCACTACCAAGGCAGAAAAAGTGTTCAAATGCCCCACCAGTTTTCATCCAGGCTGTTCAAATGTCCCACCATCGGGGACCGGATCAGAAAATTTTACAAGGCAGACTATTGACAAATAAATGAAATCATTGTTTTATTCAGAATCTCTGACTCAAACAATTCACAGGAAACACTGACGGTGAAAACCACCTTCAACCGGTCAGGGATGAGAACAATCATTTCTACCGTCTCGATCGTTCTTGGTTTCAGTTATATACTTTATAATAAACGTATTAATGGTTTGAAATTGAATATGTTAGCTTATGTTCTTGGTATCTATAAAGTATGCAACAGGCACCAATCGGCCCGTCTTTTACCGATATAATAATTACGTTTTTAACTCGCGCGCTGTCGAGGGTCGCAGCAAATATCTTGTCACGCACTTAATATCACGCAGTCGGTCAAAGTTCATGAAGCAAAACGTTTATAGGTTTAAACATAAGCAATTTACCTCTGAAAGTGGCCTTCAAATTTGGCAGGTTTACTCTATCAAGCCTCTACAAATGCGCAATCATTATCCTGGAATTCCTCGAAGACACGTACGTTCGCCATTTCGACGCGAGCGATGCGAATTTGTAGACAGAAATAATGTATTTTTTGAACACCGATCAAATGCCCCACCCCCCACCCCCACTGTTTGTCAAATGCCCGCCCCTGAGGGCTTAGATACTCGTCAAATTCCCCACCCTCGGGAGCAAGCCTCTGATCAAATGCCCGATGGTGGCCCGGTTTGGGGGGGGGGGGGTGTGGGAGATGCACGGGTTTGGAATTGACTGATACATAAACAATGAACAAACTTAGGACTTATAAACTGCTGATCATTACCTTAGTGATTTATCCGCTGAATTTTCCCTGTAGCCCGGATCCAGTAACAGCACAACCTGAAAGCCGAACCAGGGAAAATACCCTGGGAAAAAATTACCCCAAAAAGATAAGAAACCTCTGCTAGCTAGCACTACTTACTAGCAGGCCACTTCCCAAGCGATTTTAGCGACTATTCATTCGTCCAGCTTTCAACTCGGTCGCCAGCGGCTCTATTTCCCCCTAAATCATCAACATCCGGCAATAAATTTAAACAGAAAGACACATTACTATGTTCTGAAGAATCTGATGCAGATTTTAGGTCGTTATTTACTAAACCACAGCAAAATTCGCAGTGTGAGTTTGTAGACAATATAAGAAGTCTAAGAAGAAATGTATGGGTTCAAAGCAACTCTAATTATCGTGATACTAACGAAATGAAACTGCATGAATGAAAACAGAGAAAGAATCGAACGAAAGTATGACCAAGTAGGAGACAAATAAATACTAAGGGACCACTTGTTAATTTTAGTGTCTTTTCTGAACGTGAACCCATTACTTTTACCCACAATCCTTTACGCGCGAAAATCTTCAAATCCATTATATAATCAAGGTAGAGTTTTTAAATTATAAACGCAAGCCAGTACACGTGCTGTTGCCAATACACTGTCGTTGAAGAGACTCAGGATTTCTACGTGTTACTTGAAATGTTAGGTTCGCAAGGGATTGTGGTCAGAGTACAGTCGGCATCTTTTTTGGTACGGTGATTGTAAACAGTAGAGCAGGTACTGTAACTCTGTGATTTGATTGGATCAGCAGGAAGCCATTTCAACGTCATGGAATGCCGTACGGTAACCGTGCTGTAGTCAGCGCTGTAGTCCTACTCATACGAAATGTGCTCTAAGTACTGAAAGCTTGTGAACGGTTATGATACGAACTCACTCCGATCGTTAATGGGAGTTTTAATAGACAATTTCGAATAAGTATAGTCGGCAAGAATGGGTAAACTCGGTAAACTCGTGGATATTCTAATCAAAGGTTAGATGAGTTTGCAAACCATCGATTGCTTTTCGTTTTGGGCTGCCGTAGGAGGCCGTAACTAACGTCCACTAACGACTTGCAGGACATCGTCACGTGACATTCTTAGCTTGTTAATAACAAAATTGGTGCTATAACAACATGGATGCCAGATATGGAAAGAGCGAGCAAGTTTTAGATTCATATTTTTTTAAACTGAAGGTATGCCAAATTTTTGAAAACTCAAAATTTAACAGGGTTTATTAGGCTGGCTCACGTGACTATGCCTACAAAGGTCCTATTATCGGCCGCAACACCGTGTCGCGCTCTCCCATATCCGGCTGAAGGTCATGGCCATTCAATGCTAATCTGTCTGATCGCCATAACTTGAAAATCAAGCATTTAACTTTTTGTCTTTATCCAAAAGCAACGAGCGATGAAAAAATTGTCCGATTTCGGGGCAATATTTGAGAGTAGGCGAGTGTTTTAGAGAGCTCAAACTCGCTTTTTCAGCAAATGCCATACAATAAAACACTGATTGTTCAGTCCTTCAGTTCACGCTCGGTTCATACACCAAAAAGAGAACTCGGCCAATATCCCCTATCCGGGCCTCACGCTTGGTCAATAACCTATATTTTTGTCATTTCGGTGTTTCATATACTCGTTGCCGGATTCGACGGGGATTTCAAACTATGCGTGAAATTCTTGCGCCCTCGGCTTTTGAAACCCCAGTCGAATCAGGTGACGAGTATGTTAAACATCTTCCACTACTCATCTTCCGGCAATCCCTTTATGTAGGACGACACGAATTTTTACCAAAATACAATAGAATACAACACAATACAATTCAATACAACAATAGAACGCAACACAATACAATACAATAGAATACAATTTGGTAGCAATTCGTGTCGTCCTACATGAAGGGATGGCCCATCTTCCACTACTATTACATGCAGGTGCAGGTATGTTTTATGTAAGCGTTGTTTGTATTGTCTGTAATGAGTTTTGTTAAACGATTGTCTACACTCATTCTTCTTCTATTTGGAACCAGAGAGTTCAACAAGCGATTCAGTAGCGTAGTTGATTAGGGAGAAGTCTATGGATTCTGAGAAAATTGGTCAGTCGAATCCCGTTGGAAGTAGGTTTTTTTCTTTCGATGTAACTTCATTTCGTTCTTAGCATATACATTTCACAGTCCCTAGTAGTTTGAATTTCAAAGTCTTCGGACTTTGAAACGAAGGTTTCTGAGTATGGCACGCCTGGTACTAATCGAAACCTCTGGTTGGTAGTTGTAAAATAGAGGATATTATACGGTGGTGAGAAGATATAAAGTTTATCCTCGCCGGAGAGTCGAAAACATTTCACGAATGAGCGCAGCGAACGAGTGAAATGTTTTGGACTCGAGAGGATAAACTTCATATCTTCAAACCACCATGTAATTTTCTTTTTATTATATGGACAATTAAACTGCTCTAAGAAGAGGGGCTGAATGGGGGGGTACCAATATCAGTTAACAGCTAAATTTTTAGCTATTTATCAGTTATCAGTTAAATTTTGCTGTTATCAGTTAAGTTATATAAAAAGACTACCCTAACCTGATTTGAATACATATTTGCTGGTATGAAATGAATAATAACCGCTAATTCAACATCAAACACTACATTTTGTCTATTCAATAGATTTTTCTAGTATCAGATAACTCTGATGTGTCATGTTTAATATTTGACTATTATCAACTGGATCAAATCTGTCGAAAACCATCCGAAAAGCCAATAATAGCATGTGACGTTACGTCATTTTAATAAAAAATAATGAAATATCAGGTAACAGCTATCTCACAAATATCAGCTAACAGCTAAAAAAAGGTAAAATTCTCAGTTAACAGTAATATTTTTGCCCATTTCTCAGTTATCAGTTAACCCCATTCAGCCCCTCTAAGAACTCTTATCTATTCATTTTACTTACTGTCAGTACAAACTTCTTCGTGATGTTTCTAAGCTGTGCTGGGGACTGTTTCGTCGGGTTTTCTTGTCTCTTCGTTGCAGTCGAGAAAGTCTTTAGAGAATTTTACTGATCGTATTTGGCTTTTGTGCTCGGAATATTCATTGTCATGCAGCTCATTTAAGCTGTTTACATCTTCCTCTATGATTTTCACAAACCTGCCGCCATCTTTGTAGTTCAAAAGGCGGCAAACGTGACGTCATCGATATTTTCACTAGTGAGGATATGGCAAATACGCTACTCAGTACCCGGATGTAGTTTCGTATGAGTTCTATGAGTGGTTTATTTCTCAGTAAAACACTTTCGTCCATATAAGAATAATTAATGAGTCACCGGTTCGACGGGGATTTCAAAATCGGCGTGAAATTTCGCATGCCGAGGGCGCAGCAGGATTTTGAAACCCCCGTAGAATCCGGTGACGAGTACATTAAACAGTTTCTGCTTCTCAATAATTACATGCAGGTATGTTTTATGTCAGCATTGTGGTTGGTAAGGGACAGATCACTCTTAGTTCAGGACTTGGAGTGTACGGGTTCTGAGAAAGGTGAGTAGAACAAGTACTGCTACTGATAAATACGGCACTACGTCTGCGTATGTTGCTTGTGCTTATGTCGCAAGTGTGAACCATGCTTTAGCACAAGCACAAACAACATACACAGACTCAGTAATGTACTGATCATTAGCGGTACTTGTCCTTTTCTCGCATCTGTGAGTAGAACAAGTACTGCTAATGATAAATACGACACTGCGTCTGCGTATGTTGCTTGTGCTTATGCTTATATCACTAGTGAAAGGGAAGGTTATCATATGGATGCGACCTACAAGTCCCTGGGACAAATTCCTTGTTGCGTACACACGAAGGGACAAGTCCCAGGGACAAGCACCCTCGTGTGAACTAGGAACAATCTTGTCATTTTGTCCCAGGGACTTGTCCCCTCAATTCAAACCAGGTTGATTCAATGTCGCCAGTGTGAGCCAGGCTAACTAACGTAACTCTAAATCCTGAATTAGCATGATTAGATTTGCTTTCGCCAAGCCTTCTATTTCGAAAATGAAAAAAATGGATTGGTACCGAGTATGTACATATAAACGATGTCAAACAAATAAACCTCACCACAAGAAAGATCACATCAAAATTAGTGTGTCGACTGAATTTGGGGACGTTCGGCAGGTGGCAAACTTTAAAAAATCACAAAAATAAGAGATATCAGTATGGTTTGGGTGAACGACCTCTCCTATTTTTCGTTATTTTCAAAAGCTTCATATTCAGTTTTTATTTACTCAAACATCATCGGACTGGGTTACTAATTTCGGTGTTATCTGTCATGTGGTGGGGTTCATTTTACAATGAATTTTTTAAGGAGATATTTTACAAAATCGCATATTGGGTGCGAAAAAAATAATAGGCTAACGACAGAGTCTTGTGCAAAAATGGATTTTAGCAAAAACAAATCACTATATTTGTGTCCCTCTTTGAATGGTGAAAGTTAAATTGGAGTGTTAATCGAATGCGAAAATTTAAAACAAAACCTCTCTCGTCAGGGTTAGACAGCACTTAAAACGTAAGGCGGTTCAATAGCCGACTAAATTTACGAAGAAAAGCAAGTAATTTTGTGCCACGCTAAAACAGTTCTTAGTCGAGTTTTGATTTGTGTTTGCTTGTGACTAATAAAATAGCAGTTAGAGTGTCAATCCAAAGTGAAAATTGGAATTGAATAGTTTGCAGGGCTGGTTTGTGGCGCTCTTTTCAAATATTACGCAACGATAGTCCAGTTTCGTATTCGAAAATTACCGCTGAATGCAATGACTGCAGACGCATGTACGCAGGGTTAGCCTCATTCTGAAGTTAAACATTCTTAAATACCAGCGAGGTGAAAAACGTGAAACTACAACAATACAGTGTTGTGAATACCCACCTTCTCGCTGGTATTTATGAATATTTAGCTTCAGAATGAGGCTAACCCTGCATACATGCGTCTGTAGTCGTTGCATTCAGCGGTAATTTTCGAATACGAAACTGGACTGTAGATAGTTTGCACTCAATCCAGAGATTCAAATGACAAAGGGCATGGCGGCCATGTTGGTGTACAGAACAAAAAGAAGCTAACGAAGAACCTATTGTTACACCAACATGGCGGCTATGACGTAACGTGCAAAGGGAGGGTTGAAGACACCTTCGGTTGACAATCAGACGCAAGTTCAAGTGAACATCTCTGTTCAAAACTCTGCAACACGCGATGCTCTGCTCGAGTGATCACCGACGTTTGGTATCGCGCAAAATTCAAATCGAAAACTTTAAAGTAAAAATATCCCAGAGTTTGAAAACGGTCCTAAAACCCTTGCTGTTTACTTTTTCTTGGCTTATTAAATTTTAGCTTCAGCAATTTAGTATTCTAACAAAAGACTGATTACTTGCTTGACTGATCTGAATTTGATATTCAAATTTAGAATCCCAAAATACGAAAAAGGGGAGGATGTTTTACCTTTTATAGTGTGGGCCTTGTTTAATTCAATTTACACTCGGTTCCAGTCCGTTTTTCGTTTACGGAATGGCTAATACCACACGTATTTTTCACTCGCAAAAATTGTGAACCTTTCGAAGAATGCAACACCCTTCTAAATATAATCCTAAATTGGAGAAAGTCGCCTTTTACCAAGAGAACCAAAATCTCGACTAACATTTAATCCACGATTAACGCTGATCAGCTTCGCACACTGATTCACCGTACCGAAAGATGGCGGTTAACGTTTACCCACAATCATTTGCGCGCGAAAAACTTCAAATCCAGATACAACGCGGTAGAGGTTTTAAATCTTAAAAACAAGCAAGTACAAATGCTGTTGCCAATCCAGTTATTGAAGAGAATAGATTATTTCTACGTGTTATTTTAAACATGTTAGGTTCGCAAGGAATTGTGGTCAAATGCACAGCCGCCATCTTTTTCGGTACGGTGGATCGAGACGAAGGTATATACGTCATGGTAGTGTTTCGTTCCATATAGTGCCCCTGCATAATACTGTAAAACAGTAGAGAAAATGATTATGCAGGGACTATATGGAACGAAACACTACCATGAAGTATATACCGAGACGAAAGACTCCAACAACACCTTTCTAAACTTTATAGTACATTCATTGCCACCACAAAAATATACAAAATTGAATAAACTGTTATTAATTGTAATTTTCCTAGATCATTTTTTACTGCACTGTTCAAAGCTGCAACATGTTATGCTTCGCTTGAATGATCTCTGAATTTTGTTATCGCGCGAAATTCAAATCAAACACATGAGTTCTTAAATACTAACTTAAATGCATTTTATTGATTGTTAAAATGCTTTAATGAAGTCTCGCTTGTTTTGTTTGCTAAGGTTTACTCTAAATGACGTATACGTAATTGGTCACTTGCCACTTTTTGGTGTGACGCGGGCTATCCTGTCCCGCTCGAAACGAGCTACAGCATTGGCTTTCCCAACAATACAAAACACCCTAACCTTTAGATTGTGCATTTTGACATGTTAAGTTACAAATATCAAAACGAGAGTGTTCCTGTCCGTGTTGATCGGCCAAAAACGTGTACGAGATTAGTAAGAGATTAGTAAGATTCTAACAAAAACGTTTTTCCAGGCTTCTCTCCGTCTTGTGATGTCCTTGTTGTCAAAAACGGTTTAGTGCTTAAGCTCTCTAGTTACTTGTTTATTGTCTGAATTTATTGTAAATGTCATGTGGTGAAATAACCTTGATTGATTGACTGATTCATTGATTGGTTACCTGGGGACCTGATAACCTGGAAAAGTCAGGTTTGAGGTAAAATATGACACCTTTAAGTGCACCAGGAAGAGTTGCACCACGGACAAGCAGTACGATGAGGATAAAGTACGGGAAGGTGGCAGAGAAGTAAGCGATCTGGAAAAAAACGGTCACCAGGAAGATAGTTATAATTATCTCTATTTGAATTAGGACAAATAAAATATGCATATATAAATATACTAGATAATACAAGCAACATAATTTAGGAGAGACCTACAGACGTGTTCTGGATTGCAAGAAAAAATGAAGGAAGGCAACTCTCTTCAAACTCTAGTGGCGATAATTTACCATGTATCGGACTAGATTTTCAGTTTTGCAGTTGATTCGCATATTCGTAACATTTCAGAGTATTATCCCATCTAAACACTAATTTTGACAGTTGTAAACCTGGGGCGGATCCTTTCTCTCGCTCGCTTACAACTGAAAGACAACAAAAAAATTACCAAATCGTTTGGCGCTCGCGAATATCGAACCTCCCTCCCCCCATCAAATGTAACGGAATTAAGTTCGTCATCCTACCTCGCACACTTTGTCGTTTCTCCTCTACTTAGCGAGCGTCCCTTAAAAGCCGTATGTATCGCCCTTAATCCTGGATTAGATTAATTGATCTCAAGGTTAATGCAAAAGAGAAAAACCGTTTTAAACAAAACGTGAAATTAAATTAAAAGTTACCTTGCCTGACGAGCGAATTCCATGTGAAACACAAAGATATACAACAATCCACGCGACTAGAAGGGCTGTTGCAAGGTCTACTCGAATTTGGCCAACTTGCTCGATGCCATCCGTCACTTGCAAGATGTTGTTACTGAAATATTGGTATAAGTCAATAGCCCATTTACGATACATGCTTCACTTGTCACGCACAAATGTTTCATTATGAGGCTCCGGGGTAAAATAAATTTATTATTTCTCAGCGGATAATTAATAGAATAGATTAAATTTACCCCGGAGCGTCATACTGAAACCTTTGTGTGTGACAAATGAATCCTATATCGAAAGTGGGATATTAAGTACTTTTTTTTAGTTTGTGCATTGGTATCAGTGTTTGAAAAGTTATTTGTAATGATATTAAAATATTTTAACGGGCTCTGAAACAACCACAGGGGCTGGTCAAAGTCAGGACCCGGCTAAACCACAGATCGCATTGGAATTTAGCGCATTGGATTTTGTTGAGAGAGGAAAACCGGAGAACCCGGAGAGAAACCCTCGGAGCAAGAGCGAGATACCAACAAACTCAACTTACTTGCACCACCCCGATGTAAGGAAATACTCACTAATGTCAACATCATCAGTTATGTACGTCAACTGAGGAGAAGTAAGTTCGTATAGGATCGGCTGAGAAAGGTGTAACAGAAACAGTAAGCGAATCGGTGTCCCGTATCAAGAAATTGTTTGGTTTCCATTTTTAAAACAGTAGCGATTTGCATACGCCTAAAAGACCCCTTGCACATGACGTCACGCATCACGTGACAACTTCGCAATACAATATACAATACGATACTTTTATTCACTCAAGCTAATTAGAGTAAAAAATATACAGTATATAAACTAGAGTTGGTAAACCTGAAGAATCCATGGGGTTATCTAGTTGGGTTTACCATATTCGCGCCATATTTTTCCTTCGAACTTTGCTAGCTTGGTGCTTTCAAGAAGGAGTCTCCCTAATCTAGTCGGATTACTTTCGTTGAATACTCGAACAGTTGCTAACTTACTAACACTTTTCTTAGAGTATAAAAAGCGTTTGTTTCAGACAGACCGCCTCATAAAAATTGAATACCTGCTAACTACACAAGAATCGCAATGTTTTCCAAACTAGAAACCGTTTTTCCAGATATGCAACATGCTCGATTCGATATTACATGATGGCTATGCATAACATTTATATCAATATAATGAATAAATAGTCCCTGTAAAACCTAGTGTTTGTGTCGGCGGGAAGTTAAACCTATCAACCAAAGGTTAATGAGTACAACTATATTCGCTCTATTCACACGGCGGCCATGTTGAGTTGCAGGAGAATGAAAGCACTGAATGACTGGACCCGAGGGAAACAGTGAGTTTTCTTTCCCCGAGACCGGGTACTCTCAATGTTCCCCGAGGCGGGCCCGACGACGCGCCACAAATGTCCCGCGGTCTCAGTACAAAACCCCAAGCTGTTGTTTCCATAGAAAGTGACCTATCACGTGATACATTCTCGTCCAATCGAAAAGGCGTTTGACTTGGGAGCGTCTAAACTCGTTCTGAAACTATTTAGCGCGAGGCTAGATATGGGAAATCTATTGTTTCTAGCTAGCCAACATGGCTGGCACGTGATGAGAGCGAATGCTAGCCGTTTTGGTAAGAAAGGTGCAGCGCAGAGCAAAACTCAAAACATTATCTTGATTTGGTCCTCACTCACTTCCAGAATTCCTCGCTTGGGGTAGTCGCCTGAATCACAGTCGAGTTACCTGCAAGCCCAAGTACTGTGAAATTCTTCGCTGTTAAATTACTGTTGGGCTCCCTGTGATTTTTAAATAGCAGATTTTCAAGACCTTTGAAGTGCATTAATTTTATAGGTCATAACAACATCATCTATTTGCTTTTATATTATATTATAATATAATATGAATTATGGGACCATTGTAAGAACGCGCGAATTCATTGGCTGCTCAACGTGCTTGATTTTCTTATAATGCAGGAGTCCATAATTTCTTTCCGCGAAGATCGAGTTTCATATTATAAATCAAATAGAAGATAGTTCTCCTTGTTGAAATTGTGTCGTCACAATGAACACGAACAAACATTTCAGGCAATCAGAATCGCGATTGTAAAATAAAAATGCTTTTAATTGCTTATCGAGATCAAGCTGAAGAAATATTAGGGCCATTTATACGAGAGGAAATTAACCGCAGCTTAGCTAAGCCTCGAAGTTCACAAAAATGTGCTATTTATACGAGAGCTTAATTAAGCCGCGGCTTAAGTTAGTCGCGAACTCTAGTTTTTGCCGCGTTTTTGCCGGACGCATTGATACGAACGTTCGCCGCTTAGATAAGCCGCCATTAGGAGAGGAAGTTAGCCGGGGCTTATCTAGGCCGTGAACGATGCGTAAAAATGGGTCAAAAACTGAAGTTCGCGACTAATTCAAGCCTTTATTGATCCCTCGTATAAATAGCACATGTTTTTGAACTTCGTCGCTTAGGTAAGCCGTGGCGAACTTTCTCTCTTATAAATGACACTATTGTGTCTTGATAACAGCTCTCCGTGCGGTCCTTATAGAATATTATCATCATGTCGTTCATATAAGAATAAAAATTAAAGGACCCAACATAGTACTGTGGGACGCCACGTTTTGCAACTGGAAGTGCGCTGTTATTATATAAATTAAACAATTAAACATACATAATTGATAATGCCGTTTGTTGACTTACCGACACCAAGGAGTATTCCAGGCATTTCCGCAGGTTTTAAATGGAACCTCTGTTGCTAAACTCTTCCATAAGTACAGAAGACTCCAAGCGATGATCACGTTATAATAAATAGCAATGAATCCCGAGACTACAACCATCGCTATGCCAATACCTTTAGCAGCAGGACAAACAGAAGCCCAGGCTCCAGTAGCGCCCTTCCTGAGGTACTGACCAAGAGCTAGTTCCATGTAGAAGATAGGGATACCGCAGAACAGCAGCATTATGCCGTAAGGGATCAAGAACGAGGCTGGAAACAACCATAACATCCATTATATAATGTACTTTAATCATCACAATCAATTATAATATAAACTAGGAGAGCATCCTAGAATTCTAATTGCTTTATCATAACCAAACTACGGATTTATGTAGAAAAAACCTGTGAAAACTTTGGAAATAAGTAATTCTTAGTAGTTTTTTGTCTGCGCACCTTGCCGTCTATCATACAAATAGAGTGTGCCCGTCGAGCAACGGAAATTTGATGTTCTTAAAACAAATATCAGCCCGAGAACGCATATTTGCTAGTTTTAATAACAACAACAACGATTTATTCACACTCTCTATACTTACAAGATATTTAACAATGAGTTATAATTGACAAGATAGTAAGAGTGCTGGAAATGCAGAAGTAGCTTTGATAAAACTAATCGAATCAAATTTCCAAGGGAAACCATCAGCAGATAGTTCCGAGACAAACACACTCTATCTGTCGTTACTGTTCATTACAAACTTGTATTCCGCCCTCAGCGGGCACTATTATAGAAATAGAGTGTGTCCGTCGAGGAACTATCGGCTGATTGTTGCCCGCGGAAATTTGGTGTTCTTAAAACAAATATTATATGCTAGTTTTAAGAATATCAAATTTCCAAGGGAAACTATCAGCCGATAGCTCCGAGATAAACACACTGTATTTGTCGTTATTGTTCATCACAAAATTGTCTTCCGCTCTCAGCGGGCACTATTATACAAATAGACTGTGTCCGTCGAGGAACTATCGGCGGATAGTTGCCCGCGGAAATTTGATGTTCTTAAAACAAAATGCTAGTTTTAAGAACATCAAATTTCCAAGGGAAACTATCAGCCGTTATAGTTCACCACAAAATTTTGGCGCGCGCTCATTGGTCAAAAGTGATCACGTGACGTGATAGTTGTCGTCCGCGGAGGCAAACTATCAGGCGATAGTGCCCGCTGAGCACGAAAGACAATTTTGTGTTGAACAATAACGCAAATAGACTGTGTCTGTCTCGGACCTATCGGCTGATAGTTTCCCTTGGAAATTTGATGTTCTTAAAACTAGCATATAAGCCCTCGAACTGCGTTCTCGGGCTGATATTTGTTTTAAGAACATCAAATTTCCGCGGGCAACTATCAGCCGATAGTTCCTCGACGGACACAGTCTATTTGTATAATAGTTCCGAGACAAACACAGTCTATTTGTCGTTATTGTTCATCACAAAATTGTCTTCTGCTCTCAGCGGGCACTATCGCCTGATAGTTTGCATCCGCGGACGACAACTATCACGCCACGTGATCGCTTTTGGCCAATGAGCGCGCGCCAAAATTTTGTGGTGAACTTTAACGCCTGATAGTTTGCCTCCGCGGACGACAACTATCACGTCACGTGATCGCTTTTAGCCAATATATGAGCGCGCGCCAAAATTTTGTGGGAACTATAACGATCGATAGATGGTATCTACGTAGCCAATGATATTGCTAGTTTGCCGACAGTCGGTGGCTTGGTTATGGTAATAGGGACCTTAAGCAACCAGAACGGCGACGGCAGTGGCGACGGGACGTAGAAAATAATTTCTCCCGAAATTTGGTGTTTATTATTTCCCTTGTTCGCCTTCAATTGTTTTTCAAAACCAGATCTTCGAAAAATATCATGACTATAGAGTTCCGATCACGCCGAATAAGAAATGATTTGATTTACTTTCTACGTTCGCGTTGTCTTTAAAACGTACAATTTGGGGGTTTTACGTTGTGTTTTTGCAGAGAACGGTGAAAATGTAGGCGACTACGTGCATTTTCACGTGCAGTTATTGTATTTTGTCGTCCTAGACGTTGCCGTCGTGGTTGCTTAAAGTGCCTATCACCCTTTTGCAATTTTGATAGCTTATGAACCTCCGAAACGTTTTGAGTACTTCTGTGAAGAAAGTTTTGGTTTAAAGTTAATACTTTATGTTCTACGCTTGTTTGAAATTGTGTAAATGTGACCTTTCCTGACCCATGACCGCGTAAGTAAAAGCCTGGGTCGAAACCTATAATTAATTCGGCTTTGCAATCATTTGAAGAAATACTTAACATGTTGACTAAAATGACTTTTTTCTTTACTAATAACTCAAAAACTGTGTATATTTTCTATGCATCAATGTTGTTGTGGTAAAAAGGCGCCATGGAGAATAATGCATTAATGAGATGACGTCTACCCAGGTTTCGATCCAGGCTTTTACTTACGCGGTCATGGGTCAGGAAAGGTCACATTTACACGATTTCAAACAAGCGTAGAACATAAAGTATTAACTTTAAACCAAAACGTTCTTCACAGAAGTACTCAAAACTTTTCGGAGGTTCATAAGCTATCAAAATTGCAAAAGGGTGATAGGCACTTTAAGCAAATGCCTGCGTAGCAAATCATATTGCTAGTTTGCCAACAGTCGGTGGCTTGGTTATGGTAATGATTGATAGACGGTGCCTGCGTAGCCAATCAGATTGCGAGTTTGCCGATAGTCGGTGGCTTGGTTATGCTAAAATGTATTAGTTACGTTTATTCTGCAGACATCGTAATGCACATTCCAAAATCATATATCCATTTTGTAAGTTTCGTATGGTTAAAACATTGATTGAACATTGATTGGCTCACCTCCTCCGTTCTTAAAACACAGGTATGGGAAACGCCAGATGTTTCCCAACCCGACAGCATAACCCACACAAGATAAGATAAACTCAGCCTTGTGGCCCCATTGCTCGCGTGCTGGATCAGCACCTTTTGCTCCAACTTTCATTTTTAAAACACCTTTGCAAGATTATTGCAAATCCAAACACTTGTACAGAATTCAACAGCTCGCGCGCCGCATAACTCCACCAGTTTACAACAAAGTGTTAATTAGCTATGACGTCACAATATGTTTCCAAAACAAAATCGAATAAATGTGGTGCTAATCACGTTGAGTGATACGACGGATCCAGACTAGCTTGTTTACCTCCTAAAAGAAGATATATAAAGCATGCAAGAGTTTATTTTTAGACTCTCCATACAAAGCGGTATCAATACATTCATGAGTGAAAGATAGCCAGAGTATACACCTTATTCCAATATGCCTGCTCTTATTTGCATAATGCCAAAAAAAACTTCGGATATTAGGCGAAGCGAATACTGTCTATTAAAGCATGCAAAAGTAAATAATACTTAGCAGTTTGAGAGTTTGGTCTTTCATTGTTGCAAAGTTATTGACATTTAAATACTTTGTACATCATGAAAACGAGGCTAGTAGGTATAACTGGCTCAAACCCATACAAAACTTTATATATTGAAATCTCGATAACTTAGTACCATTTTATGCTATCACCCCTAACATTCAGAGTATTTCTAATCTTGGCATACTCTTTAACGTAGTAGCATTCAATACTGATCTCTATACTATTCAAACAAGATTTGCCATTTTGGAGTAAGGTGTATCTCCCGCTCATAAAGGCGAATCTACATGAAGTTGGACAGAGATTCTCCATTTTACCAGTGAGATTATCCATCAGATTTTCATGCAAAAATTGGCTATAACCTGAATGGCTTTCAGCTGAGTTTTCAGGCTTCATTTCAATTTATCCTATCTCAGTAAAGTGTACGCTGAAATAGTGCGTACAAATACAACCAAGAACAATAGCATGGCAGTCTACCAATCAAACTCGGGCCGACAGAGATTTCACTGTAAGGATACGAGCTAGTAAACCCTTAAAGTTAAGCCCGATCGGGTGAGGTTATAGTAATTGGATGGGTGACCTTACAGTAATCACTCTAATCTGGCTACGCTATAAATGCCCAAGAATTTCTCTTTTATCGTGCGCTGGCATATAAATATATCACTCAAACGAGAATTTTACCTAGTAAAATTTAAAGCAATAATTAATGCTTTTAGGCTGCTCGAAATTTGATACGGATGCTTCTCTGACAGATAAATTGATAGTCCTGACCTGGCCTCTCTCTCGACCGCTCCGTAGACTGGAAGGTCGCGGGAAAGAGAGTCCAGTAGATATTGTATGCGCATGTCAGAAAAGTAACATGCAGGCCACACCATACAAATGTGGTGTGGCCTGGCTACATAGCTCATAATCATGGCGGCGAACCCGAGGTGCGAGTGGAGCGTTTACTGAATTGTATCAACGTTTATTATGCCTTGAAAGTGTGCAATTATAAATTTGTACCAAAAGTTTGAACAACTAGAAGCATTATTTAATCAATGCAAAGGGAAGATGTATTCGTCAACTTCAGCGGCTGCATGAGTTTGGAAATCGCTGATTTGTACTTTATTTCCTTTCGTATGTGATTATTTAAGATCTTCACCACAACAGACTTGTAGTTCGTCGATTATAATTTTGATTTCTCCACTCGTATCTGATGGATGATCAAATGTCTAAACTACAGCAGTGAAGCTGACTGATCTCAGTGAAAACGAAATGCATGGACTTGAACCTCAATCTTAGTGTAAATACAAATTGTTAATGCTCTCACTTGAAGGATTTAGTCCTAGTGGTCCATACGGGAAGCAATAAAGACTCTAAAGCAAGACATTGTTTGTGTTTGTGTTGCGGGAGGACGTAGTTGCGAGAACTTCTGCACTGAGATTATCGGCCATTTTAAGCCTTCAAATAATATTGTATTCGGTAAACCCCGCGAATATTCCCGCGAATTTGACCTTATTCCTGATTGGACAGGTTTGAGCATACGCATGCAATATCTACTGAACTCTCTTTCCCGCGACCTTCCAGTCTACGGAGCGGTCGAAGGAGAGACCAGGTCAGGACTAATAAATTGAATGATTTAGCCGTAAAACATTTCAAATTAAGTGACTACTCAGATTTACGTGATAACTCAAGCTAGGAACTCAAATCACGTGTAACAGGGAACTGTTAATACTTTTTGATAATACTTTTTAATACTCTTAAACATCAAGTGTATCTAAACTTTTTTAAATTATAAGTTTGTAGGTATTTTTATTTGCCTATCTTTTGTTCACGTTCACGTTTAAACGAGTTGTATAAGCTCCTAGGTGACACGTGGTTAAATAAAGTATTGTATTGTTTTATTTCTTACGGCGGTCCTAATAAGGACGTAAAATCACGAGTTACCGACGTTAAATAAAGTTGCCTTGCGAAACAATTCCAATATTAAAGCGATATAACTTGGCTATTCAGGAGGCCTTTTCGTAGTAATAAAGTTCATGTATTTTTCTAAAACCTCGGTCAGTCGTTGCTTGATAATTGTTCTCCCGTGTGCCAAGCGCTGGATAGCAAGTGGTGAAAAATAGTGTCGATTTCAGGGCAAATTACATTTGAGGGTATAGGTGATTGTCAGTAGAGAGCTCTAGTTTCCTTCTTGATAAAATGTCTGTAAAAGGTCCCACATTGCGAAACAATCACCCAAACAACTTCAATAAGCTCAATAAGATATTTTCTGCCGGTAGGTATCGGGAAAGACCATTCACACAGGGCGAAGATAAAAGAACTTCACAAATCGAGAACTTATTTAGCGGCAAAGACCACAGATAACCCAACAAACCACGAGTTGGGGAAGCCTGATTTCACCATCGTTCATTCAGTGTGACGTAATTGGGCTTTTACGTAATTATCGGCGGTGATTAAATACAAACCTATCCCCCCATGGGTTGATGCAGGCGGTGTTCGTCACGAGATTTCACGATCACGAGTTTGGCCAATCGCGAGCTATATTTGAACAATAGTCTTGGTGTTGGGAATGCAAACGTTTTCGCAACATTTCGTTAACTAAGTTTACTGAATTTCTCCATATTTATGGTCTTTCTTTGCCTTTTTTGTACTGTGTAGGGGACACTGTCGACTCCACGGCCACTCTTGTAAATAAAATCCTACGATGAGTATCCAGTTGAAGATGTCCTAAAGAGCTTCTCGTGTAAACTGAATCTTTTAAAATCTATGCGTTTCTTACCCAAGCCGATGCTAACTGATTTTTATCAAAAGATCATCATACCCTCTGTAACATACGGAATCATAGTTTGGGGTAATTGTAACATTTCCCTTTTTGATAACCTTGAAAAAATACATGCAAGAGCTGCGAAAATCGTATATGGCCTGGACTGGTCAATGAACAGCAGTGACGCATTAACTAATGCAGGATGGCATCCAATTATATGGACATACAAGTATAAGATAGCATGTCTCGTCCACAGTAGTTACCATAACAATGTACCAGAGCAAATCAGTAGTATGTTTAAAAAGCGCAATATCAGCGGATATGCTCTCAGGGGTCGCCATAAATTAGAATTACCAGCACCAAAAACGGATGTAATGTATAAGTCCATAGCTTACAGGGGAGCGATCCTCTGGAATAAGTTACCTGCAAGTATCATAGAACTTTCTCATAATCCTTTTGCGCGTCAACTCAAGAAGAACAACCTACTAAATAAATTAAAATTTACGCTTTTCCAGCAATTAAGCATTAGTGAGAGAGACGCTGCACTTGATCCGTAACATTTTATATTATCTTACATCCTAGATTACGTCCAAAATTTCTGACTTGGTTATAGTGTTATGATAAAGGATCTTACGATTTTAGACAAAATCCTACTCTAGGAGAAACATATTAACAAGTTCTAGTTTAGAAATTAAAACGTTCTTTTGTTAATCTCGGTTTGGATCACGAGCCTGTAATTACTAAGGTAGCTTTCGACCCATTTACAACATTGAATAGAACTCATTTACCAACAACCTGTGTTGTTACAGGGAACTAATTAAGTATTGATTATATCTTAAGCTATCGGTACCAAGCGATCCCGACAACAAGCCAATAAGAATTGAGTATTCCTAATTACAGTTCCGTACTTGTCAAGTACTAAATCCATTGAACTTTCCGTCAATGCAGATTAGTTACCAACTTCTAGTTGGATTTATATGGAACATATCTAAAGACTCGTATAATGTTTTACGCTCAAGCTATGATATTTGATTTCTAGTTTCACCTTTGACATATCTTATTTATGTTGTCGATCGGTTGAAGTACTTTTCTTTCAAGGTCAGTTTTCCTTTGTTTGAACAACGACCTTACTTACAATAAGGGTCCATGTAAACACCTGTTTGGTTCCCAATAACTATTGTTTGTAAATTACATAAATACAGAACGAATATCTTGTAACACAGAAAAAGAGAATAGAGAAGAGAGAATATAGAGAAGAAACAGAAGTCATGGCGAGTCCCATGATTCGCCATGACCAGCCAATACTCCTGTAAGTTGCCAGTCATTGAGACCAGTAATAAAGTACGTAAGATCCAACCTTGGTTGTTGTCGTCCACAAGCTCAGCGAAGAACCCCATAGCTTAGGAAAGTCCCTAACAACTGGTGAAAGAATCCGAGTTTCGATCCCAACGCAAGCCTGACGAACTGCTCAAATCAACTCTACTCTTCAATATCCAGGTATAGCCACCACTCTCTATTTTCTTTTTATGTGTGCCTTAGATTTCTGACTACTGGCCGTCAGCTTAACTAAGATTTATTTTTCCCAATAACTTTCACGTCGCTAAAATAGTTGTTTATTTAGCCTAGATTTTCGTGCTCTTACTTTTTGCTGTTAAATGCTATTCTTGTTGTTCTTAGTCTGTCATTCTCATAAGCGTATTTTCTCTAAACGGTTATCTTGAATTTCAAACTGTTTTTACGTAGTGGGAAAACGAAAACCGCTAGTATTCCTAGCAGCAAACCTCACAAAACGTGTACTCATTGTTCAGCGAAGACCACACCAAACGCCAAACAATTATTAGACCAAACGGTAGATTTAAGCCCAAATTTAACTTCATCTTCACCTATAACCATAACCTCCCCACCACACTGTAATCAATCTAGCGAACATATTAATACCATGGCTTCAACAGAAGATTTCAAAACCTTTAGTAATCAATTGAGCGAACTGATTGATAAATCTCTTGCTGGTATGGCGGATAGCTTATCTAAAGAAACACTAAGCCAAAACGCACAAATTGCTGCAATGCAGGATTCTTTGTTAGAAAACCACACATTTTCAAATGGGAATGCAGGAGTCACTAGGGCTCCGATTTTTAAAGGAGATGGACAAGACCCCCTAACTTTCTTAGAACAGTTCAGTCTGTATGCCGATTTCTGTCGCTGGAAGCCAGATAAAGTATTTAAGGGATTTCCTTTGTCCTTAGTTGGAAACGCGCAAATCTGGTTCAGTTCGTTAGAAAAAGACAAAATTGCTTCCTTTGAAGAACTTCGAGCAGTCTTTCTCAAGCAATTCACCTCGCCCGCAACAAATTGGGTTCTAAGACAAGAACTTGGCGATCGCAAACAAAGCAAACTCGAATCTCTAAATGATTACACATCAGATATTAAGAAGCGATGCCAACGCTTAAGCATTCCCGTGAGCGAACGAATCCATTATTTCATTCAAGGGCTACAGCCTGAGATAAAGCATTATGTAATTCTCCAACAACCTAATACTTTAGAAGAAGCAGAGAACGCCGCTAAACTTAAAGCCACCATAGTTGCCCAAACCACGCCAGCAGTAACTAAGGCTGATATTCTGGCTTTACAAGAGGGTTTTATCCAAAGGCTAAAGACCGAACAATTACTTCCCCATTCTGTAGGTTCAATAGCAGCTTATGAAGCCCCTAATTCAACCTTTACCCCTAACTTTCGTAATTCTCAACAAGATAACTCTCGCGACACTTCTAACTTACGCCAAATCATCCGCGAGGAACTTAGGCAAATTTCCAGTAATCGCGAACACGATTACAACCTTCGTCCTAGGGACAGGCCTTATTTTAACGATAGGGGAGACTTCGGTCGAACTACACGTTCAACCGATGGACAGAATATTTGTTTCAATTGTAAGAGAGTTGGACACCACTATCGCAATTGTAGGTCCCCTCGCCGTTTTAATGATCCACGCATTCCTCAAAACCAACCAAACGGTAATCAAAACCGTGGTTTTCCAGTCCGTTCCTCACAACGACAAAACCAACCTTTAAACTAGAACGGGTTTTCGAGCAACGGGAAGTTACGAAAGCCCCAATTGTTTTTAATGTAAACACTTTATTCGGACCAACAAACTCAGAAGAGAGAGATAACCAAAATCAAACAACGAAACATTTTACCAAAGCACACGAAATTCAAATGAATAGGGAACCAGCTGTGAATACTAATGAAGAGATTATCGATAACAATCACTCAAATGGGATTAACACTTTACAAAGGAATGCTCCGGTTTGCCGCGAAAGTACTGAATTAAGTATTCCGGCTCGTTTCTTAAACAAAGATTTTACTTCAGACCAAATACATTTTTCGCTCAGTGACACTGTTTTCCCGAACAGTGATCCGGATAATTACGATCTAGAACATTTTCAACCCATAAATTCAACCCAACATGAAGAAGAACCAATTCATAGTTTGAATGAAATATCATTAAATTATCACCAAGAGAACCATTCACAAGACGAACAACCAATTTCCACTAATGACCACTCTGTAGTTCAGCTAGAACAAGTAATTTTACCACAAAGCAGTAACCAACATGAGTCAACTGAAGTAAGTTCACAAAGCCACCATGACCAAAGCGAATCCAGTGAAACCTTTTCACTAGCCCAGCATGATCCTACACTCACTCATAGCATATCTGAGAAGGAAATCGCAGCCACAAATGAAATTCAAATTCATTCAACAATAGAACCATTCGCCTGTCACAGTACGACAACCATAGAACATAAAGTTTTGTCAATACCAGATAGTTTTAGCCACGTAAAAGTGAACATCAGCGACCACACAGTTCCCACAATCAATATTTTAAGTACAGAACCAGAAACACCTGTCGTTCGTGCCACACATTCGAAGACAATGAACTTTACAAGCCACGAATTGCGCACTGAAAAGAAATGGTACGATAAAACAATAGCCTCCGCCAAAATTGATGCTGTCCTATCAAGATGTTCAAATTTACTGACAGGTTCCAAAACACTACCAGATATCTTTCATGACCTTTCGTTTCTTGTCAAATTAATTACAAATTTGTCGGGAAGGCCACTAAATCTGAAAACCCTATTTACAGGCGTCTCTCATTCTCGGAAATCACCTGTTTCAAATAGTAATAATACGAATACAAAGATTGTTGAAAATTCAAATCAATCCGCCACAAGTCGCAGTGAAATAGACCTAGATAGTCCCAATAGTAATAGAATGACAAATTGCGCTCAAGAAGCAAATACTCAGAAACCATGTTTAGCTGTCGTAGATGATAACGATCCAGCAATAGTTACGGAATCAGAAACCGTAGAAGTCCCAAATTTAAAGAATACGAATACGTTACAAGAAGACAAAGATATTCAGGCCAATTACATTATATATGAAGATACGAATTTTACGACTACAGATAGTCCACAAGAAGTTAAAGATTTTAAGGCCGTTCACATTAGAGAAAATTCAGAGTTAAGTAACATTACGCACGATGATGCAAGCATTAAGGGACATGAAATTACAAATAATACGGGTGATCGTAAGCCCCAGATTACAGATACAAAGGGACACATCAATACAATAGGTTTTCAGAATACAACAAGCAATCTTACGATATCAGGTTCGATAGGTGAATTTCAATTAACTTTTTTGGTAGATACAGGCGCAGCTGTTACAGTGATTGGTAAAGACAGATGGAAGCGAATTCCCGAACTAAGTAAACACCCGCCGGAAATTTCCACTTTAAATATGCTCCGGTCGGTCAGTGGACAAGATATTCCTGTTTTAGGACAAATTTTAGTTCCATTCACAATTGATAACAGAGTATATCCTTTCTTAGTCTTTGTAGCTGACAAAGTTTTATACGATGTCATTATCGGAAAAGATTTTTTAGAATATTATCAGGCGATAATTGATTTAAAGAACCGTACTCTTCATATACCACCCGCTAAGGTGTACAATGCAATTAATCCTAGCCAGGTTAAACAATGTACTGACCACGCGTCGGAAACTTTAATTTTGCCACCTCGCCCAGAGTCGATTTTCTACATAGAGCAACAATTTAACTCTGCTGACACAGAGATTACTTAATTAAACAACTTAGCCATTTCTTTTCTTTACAGGTAATCCTGTAATAACAATGCTCTTGCCACTTACATTAATTAATCCTTTCACGCCTCACTTGCATTTATACTAATGATCATCTAGATTAGCACAGGCAACCCGATTGTTTATTATCGATCCATATTAGTGCTAGCTCGCAATCCCAGACCGCTAATATTTTTGTGAAGATACCAAACTCATCAATATAGTGTTAAATAACCACTTATGTTAATCAGCTTTCTGATAACACCAGAATTTTAAGTACCACATTAGAAATAAATAAATAATCGTTTTGCCAAAAGATGAACAATGTCATTACAATTCAACTTTAGAAATGTTTTCTAAAGTCTCTTTTGAAACAAACAAAATGTTTTCGTCAACCTTACGTCTTTTTGAGATTCAAAATACCGTTAATCAAGTTTCTCGTTTTCAAGATAAGGAATTACTTGGCTACAATGATTTACCTAGGTTTTTTACTCTCCGCATTATTCGCAAAATAAAAACAATACAAACGTGTACCCGTTACTTATAAATCCAGTGACAGAGTATGAACATCGAACTGGTAAACAAATAACTTTGAATATTTTAGTTACGCTACCTAAACGTTTGAATAGGAATTCAATTTACACAATAGAGTACTTAAACTATTGTTAAAGCTGACGCTCTAACTAGGTGTTATTATGGCACACTTGTCTGTCCAACTAATGTACTCAAACTAGTCAAAAATATTGAGTGGTTTGGTTTACCTTGGTCCCCTGGATCCAAGATTGATTTCTCAAGCAACCACAAGCCAACTACATGTGCACAGCTCGAACAAATACTTCATCATGGTAACCGCTATTTGTCAACCAAACACCAAACGCTCAAACTGCGCAATGGAACATTGTCTCTGACAACACGAAGTGTATTCGGTATAATATACATGTACCATGCAATATAACTACGACAACAATGGAAATAGGACTTGTACAATGTCCCAATTACCTTACCGTCAACATGCAAATATTTACACGCCACTCAAGTCAAGTATGTACCATGGCTATCAACCTCAGATGACGTGATTTTGAAACCAAACCACAGTAATAACTACATAAGGATAAACACCATTATATTGATTTCGTCCGCATGCTATTCTACTGACACAAAGCTGCCTGACGATTGGTGTTAGAAGGACAAGCTTCCTACAATTGAACCAGAAAATATCCAACCATTGCACGAACTCTGTCTTGATTGCAACTCACCTTTGGACGATGATGCACCTACGAACGTTTGAGTGAACACTGAATATTCAGTTATTAATAACGAAGATTACGATTTACAAGGACTGAGGTTTTCAATCCTCAATGAACTGATATTTGAAACAAACATTATCTATAAGTATTATTCAGTATTACTATTTCAATATTTAACAGTATTTACTATTAACCATTTATTCAATTATATATTATTATTCAACCATGGAATTTAGGATCACGCAAGAACGTAAAAAGGTATTTATTTATACTTTTACTACTTTCACCTTACACTTGCTTGTGTTATCCAAAATTTCTATTTTAGCTATTATATTATTCACATTTATGATAAGTATTTGATCTCTAATCAACAACAACAACAACAAAAAACAAAAAAATACGTAATTGTACAACATTTTACTATTTCGCAAAAGCTAAATAGATTTTATCCTATTATGGTTTACATGTTATATATATCTAAAAAATATAGTTACTACTTTCTTTCTCTCAGGAGCTCGAATTTGAGAAGGGACGTATGTTATGATAAAGGATCTTACGATTTTAGACAAAATCCTACTCTAGGAGAAACATATTAACAAGTTCTAGTTTAGAAATTAAAACGTTCTTTTGTTAATCTCGGTTTGGATCACGAGCCTGTAATTACTAAGGTAGCTTTCGACCCATTTACAACATTGAATAGAACTCATTTACCAACAACCTGTGTTGTTACAGGGAACTAATTAAGTATTGATTATATCTTAAGCTATCGGTACCAAGCGATCCCGACAACAAGCCAATAAGAATTGAGTATTCCTAATTACAGTTCCGTACTTGTCAAGTACTAAATCCATTGAACTTTCCGTCAATGCAGATTAGTTACCAACTTCTAGTTGGATTTATATGGAACATATCTAAAGACTCGTATAATGTTTTACGCTCAAGCTATGATATTTGATTTCTAGTTTCACCTTTGACATATCTTATTTATGTTGTCGATCGGTTGAAGTACTTTTCTTTCAAGGTCAGTTTTCCTTTGTTTGAACAACGACCTTACTTACAATAAGGGTCCATGTAAACACCTGTTTGGTTCCCAATAACTATTGTTTGTAAATTACATAAATACAGAACGAATATCTTGTAACACAGAAAAAGAGAATAGAGAAGAGAGAATATAGAGAAGAAACAGAAGTCATGGCGAGTCCCATGATTCGCCATGACCAGCCAATACTCCTGTAAGTTGCCAGTCATTGAGACCAGTAATAAAGTACGTAAGATCCAACCTTGGTTGTTGTCGTCCACAAGCTCAGCGAAGAACCCCATAGCTTAGGAAAGTCCCTAACAATAGTGTATGATGCCTTACGGACAAGAGCAGCGACTCTGTCTCTATTGGCAAAATTTATATTATATACATCCTTTCTAAAACGTTTCTAAATTCTGAAATTTGTACGTATGTGTACAAATACCATGTGTGAACTGCATGCGTGTGTGTGTGTTTCTACCCTGTTGTATATGTATATATATCATTTTTAATTGTATTCTTTCATACACGACCACATCAGCAATTGGGCTGCGTTTAAACAAAACGTGTTTAAATAAAGGTTTTTGTATTGTAAATAATGTTTCGGAAATTGAAGAGACATGTATGATATACCATACTAATTTCGAGCTGTTGCCAAAGACATCACAAAGTATGATCCCTCATGTTTTGAAATTTCACACAAAACCAACTACTTCACATTCGTTGTACTTATCGTCTTTGATCGTTCTGTATGGATGTGTAGTTAATTTAACCCTTTTTCTTTTAAAGTATCAGGGTCTTATCTTTACTTAAAACTGTTATCTTTTGTATTTATTATTATTTAGATGTGTGTATTTGTGTGTGTAATTACTCGTATAAGTCTGAATAAGTTCAAAGAGCAATGCCCTGAGATTCCCACACACCTTAATGTATAGACAAATGATCCTATTGAACTGCATTAAGCATATTAAAAATTAATAATTTCATCTAAATCCTCCTTTCTTTGCACAAGTTAACTATAGTTAACATTATTTGACTTCAGAAAAAGGGCCGGACTGAAATGACAGTTACAGAAAAAAATATTCAGTCCTCGGAGTTTTTTTTTATAAAAGATTCATTTTTTTTATTTTACACTATTTAAAAAAAAAATACAAACATATTAATATAATATAATATATGGGAGGAAAAGAAGAGAAGAAATAGATATTTACAGCTTTGACGAAAAGTGCGTAGTGGTCAAAGTAGCCAAAGTAGCCTATGTAAACTTTGTGGCACGAAATAAATTGTTGTTGTTGTCGTTGTTGTGGTTGTGGTTGAGTCTATCCGATCTACTCCAACTCGTTTTCGTTTTCGTTTTCGTTTTCGTTTATTCCGGCTGGGCATTCGGACACTGGCCCGCCCGCTCTATGTTCGAAAATGACGTAATAATTGCATCAACTGCGCGCGAACAGAAATTGAAACTTTCACTAACTGATCACAGGAACATTTCTGCAGTTTCCTCCTTTCTCTATGGTTTCCTAATCAAATATTAGCAAGAAATACCGGTACATTTACGTGACAATTTCGACACATTGTCAGAAATCGATCCCGTAAATAGACATTGTATTGCTCAGAATTTTACAGTACTTTGTATGGACGTTTGTGTTTAGAGTCCAATTGTGAAACAGAATTACAATAAACCTTCAAATGTATCGTTTGTATCGTATTTTCTGACATGTTATTGACTGTAAAATTGTATGTAATAGAGTTGAAGCGAATAATTCTGGTTTCCTGAGCTTATTCGAATTAATGCACTAACCGTGTGTTTTGGCCTCCATGCTCACTGTAATTTCCTTCATTTTAGCCTCACTAAAGGCTCTCGATTAGCCTGTAAGAACCTTGTAACTAGTTTATTCGTAACTCAGTGTGATTGATTGAATCTGACTTTTAGGTTTTGTCTTGGCGGCGTGGCGGCGGCGGGAATATAAAAATAACAAGAGCCCATCTGGGCTTTCACTCGGGCCACATGAGATTGAAGATGAAATACACTTTCATTTGAAATCCTCTTAGTAATAACCAAAGGGAAGAATTATTAGCTGAATTTAGCAGTCTTTAGGAGTGGCCGGTAGCGCGGTGACTTTCATTCTCTGCTCCCCTAGTATATATGTAATTTAATAGTTTTGTTTTTCTCGTATGTTGACCTATTAATTTAAACACTACTTATTCGTTTAACACACTGCATTTGAGCAGGCATATATTCATTGTTTTGAACCCGAGAATTAACCGTACTACCGTACTTCATGGTCCCTTTCTTTAGTAGTGGGTTGTCGGTCAGGTGATTGTTAACTCTCGTCATTTAGCACAGAAAATGTATTCTGATGAATAGGGATCGGGTTGTCATGTAAGAAACCTGAAGAAAGATGGCTCTTGAACAAACTGATAAGCTTCAGTAGGTTGGGTAGTCTCGGAACACTGGAGACCTTGGTCTTTCTTGGTCTTGATTCGTGTTTTGATGTGACGAGAGTAATAATTCATTATGCATATCAGTTAGGTCAGCCTCCATGTTACAAATCAAGGTCATTAAAGCAGCTAGAGAGTTCTTATTGCGGGCTAACAATCCTCGTGAAGAATCTAAAGACTTCCGTCTCTTCCGGTTTGAATTTGACTCATGTGTATGTTGCTTTTGGAGTTTCAAGGATATGTTGATCCAAAACTACAGGCTCTTGGGGTTTTTCATTGACTTGTGAACTTGCAGGCTCTGTAATTTGTTTTGTTTTCTTAGTATAACATAAAGTGTTGAACATGTTCATGTTCTCAAGCATGTCGCGTGTGACCTCTGTTTCTTCATTCATTAAGTTCTCTACTTTCATATGTAATCTGGGAAACTCAATCTTTGCCCATGTCTTGGCACATAACTATTCCTGTTGTTAAGTAGACGTGGATGATTATAGGTAAAATCCTTCGACAGCTTGTACCGTTTCCGCTAGGTCAATATCCTCGCTGGAACGAAATAACTTGATCTCAATACTCTCTGATCCAACTTACGGTAAATTTAAATCTCTGACAGTTTTTAAGAGACTCATAATATTGGTCTTGAAGTGCCTTCACCCAAAATAAGATGTTCTCCTCGGATGTTTTAAATGCAGCACAGCGAGCCGATGGCTTATATATTCCAATATCTATTTCTTCGAATTTTAGCTTTCCGGATCCTGGCCCATTCACTGGCTTCAGGTCGTCGTACGTGTCGTATATAAAATCACTGGCCATCTGGGTAAAAAACGCGGTCCTTCGGCTCCGACAATAGCGCCAGTTGAAATATCCTGAGCCTGTTGGAAGGCTTTCGCACGAGTGAAGTTAAATAAAACATTAAACTGGCTTACATTTGAGAGATGAGACTCCAAATTAGAGAGAAAGTTCCTCGCGGGTCCTCCGCCATCTTGCTTTACTGTATTAAATTATGTAAATAAATTAACCTGGCGATTGTTGCGTGACCAGCACAGTGCAATCTGATTGGTGTGAATTGACCTTTAACGCATGCGCAGAAATTTTGCGACACCCAACAAAATAAATATAAAAAATATAATAACGACTTGCATTTTAACCCTTGTACTGCTAAAGACGAATATACTCGTTTTTTAATGGTTACTGACTTTGATGGTGTCAATCTTACAAAGTTTAAAGAGCAAAGCCCTGAGATTCCTACGCAGCATAAGGTATAGACAAGTGATCATATTGAACTGCATTGGGCATGTTAACAAATAATAATTTTATCAAAATCCTCCTTTCTTTGCATAAGTTAACTACAGGTTATATTACATTATTTCATTTCAGAAGAAAAGACTAAAATATCACTTCCAAAAAAATTATTTCTCCTCAGATTCTAAATTTTCTCACAAAAATGCATATTTCACATAAACTTTGGAGTTTCATGTTTGTACTAACCTCACTTTCTGTCTCCCAACACCTAAACTTGCCCAGCACCAAGCCATTCTGTCCATAAGCACTTCACAACAAGCTAAATTCATCCTTAATGACCGCAAAGCATGCCGGGAAATCCTACCAAACAGGGACATGACCCTTTCCCCATCTTCGTTCTTCAAAATATATACTAAGTCTAAAGCCATTTCGACCTAATAGCTTCATATTGGAATTAGTGGCAAGTAAATGTTGTCCAATATTCCAAAAAAGCTATGATAGGTGGCTCCAGACCTCCATTTATAAAGCCCACGCTAAAGTGACAGAAGACGTCCTGGCCCATTCACGTGTGGAAAATGATGCTCTTTCTCTATCACAATAGCAGGCACAGACTCAGTTCTTCGAGAAAGTGCTGATTCAAGCTCTCATCAGACTTAATGATGTCCTCCAGCACTCTAAAAATGAAAAAAATGCATTAAAAAGCCTTAACTTCTGAGTCCTTCCTCGAACAAACTTTGCTGTGTGGTCCGTTGGATGAGTTGATGATGTCAGCAAAATGGTGGGCTAAAAAAGTTGAGCCCTCAGTGTTAATGGTCAGTTGAAATTTCCATGACAACAGTTATTGCCTTTGTTTTAGGGGGGAGGGTTCTGTTCAGTCTAAAGTAGCTAAAAAGTCACTTTTAAAACCTTGGCAGGACAAGGGTTAAGACTCGGTGCTGCCACAGGCAGCCCGAGTAAAAAGTGGGGGGAAAATCTCGAGTGTGTTCCCGGTAAATAACAGCTCTCGCTCATTCCATGATGTCAGAACTTCTGCAATACTTGCCTGAATATGAAATGAATGGGTGGCAAGCATTAAAGCGCCAGAGAGCCTGAGAAATAGAGATTTATGATTGACAGGCGCTATTGCATAATTTTACGCCCCGCCCACAATGAAATAGATTACTGACAATGAAAACTCTTTATCGGTGGCAGCTGACACGTTCACTCGATCGTGTCATGACAACAACGAGCTCTCTCACAAATGTACCCATGATGCTGTGCCAGCTCGTGACGCACACCTCCTGGTTTAGATGCAGAGGAGGATTTCATAGTTTCCCAGACTCATTTGCGCGTCTAGTATTTCCAAGATGGCAGTGCTAGACCGGAAATCCGTGTTGTATTTGTCTTATAGAGCAGATTTCGTATGAGTGGGACAAACTACAACACTGACTACAGCACGGTTAACGTACGGCATGCCGTGACGTTGAAATGGTTTCCCATTGTTTTTGTCCTGCTGATCCAATCAAATCACAGATTTACAGTACAACATACATACATTCATACACTTTATTTATCCTCGAATTTACAGAGTAGCTGAAATAAGCTAATATCGGTTACAGCAAAAAAAATATGGCATATCCCAACGGTTTAAGCTTTTCAATAATCATTTACTAAACGTTCTCCAAAGTTCTCTATCTTTTGTGCCTTTTCTAGGCCCTTAGATGTCATTTTGTTGGCAATTAAGACATTGCAATTGTTTACAAAATGGTGCGCGAAACATGTGAAAAGTCAAACGCCCACCTCACTAAATACTCATTTCCATTTCAGGAGCCGCCAAGACATAGGATCTGTGAAGTTTCCAAGTAATGTTTGAAAGGACAATCAACGAAAATAGACACCGATATGAAAGTGTCAAATAATTTAGCGTAGTTTTTGTCTTGAATAGCGTCTGATGCTTTGCTAGCTTCAAGATGAATTTCTAACACTGTAAAGTCAAAATGTTGTTATGCATAAATTTATAAATAAAAACACATTTTGACTGCCACTGAATTAATGCATGTTTTACAGAGAACCTTTATGTCTAGTTCTGCTTTGTTTTTGTTTTTCAAATCGTGACCTTTCATTTTACTACTTTAGCTGACAGTTCACCACAGGCAGCCCAATCTATGGGTTTGTGCATGAAAATAGAAGATATGTATGGAGTTTTATAAATCCTTTCAAATTGCCGTACAATGGAGGACAATGTACAAATAAACATACCTTTTCGCTTCCATGTTGTTTCCTGTGTGGTTTTTCTTGTCTTGAAACCATTTTAGGCTGTTTTGGGCAGTTTTTCATCCACCTCGGCTCACCACCTCTAAGAAGTAGAGATGGCTGGAATCTTCCGAAGTCTTCTGCCACAATCACCTACAATCTTCACCTCCAAAATCTCACTTTTCCTTATCGAAATGCCACGAAACTCCTGTCGTCGCTAGAATGATAAATAAATTAAGCCCTGCCTGAATTTTAGGATCCAGCGATCCCTCATTCTCGAAAAAATCGAATACTATTTCTCGACTTTCGACCAACTGCAAGGCTCCATACTAATGAATTTGGACACGGAGCGCCAACCGTCAAAATAGCCTCGTTATGGTGATTGACGATTAACGAAAGGAAACAACATGGAAGCCTTAAGGTATGTTTATTTGTACATTGTCCTTCATCGTACGGCAATTTGAAAGGATTTATAAAACCTTATACATATCTTCTATTTTCATGCACAAACCCATAGATTGGGCTGCCTGTGATTTCACTCGTAGCCAGTGAATACTTCAAGATGGGAAATATTTCAGAAATGACTCTAGCTCACGGACAAAGAGGAAGACTGAACGAATACTTTTTTTATTGGATCACGTAATTTCCATTTTAATTTACTGCTAGGTGTTTCCGTGTGTGTTTAAAATAAGTTAATTGCAAATAAAAACAGCTTTACACCAGTTCAATTTAATACATGTACACTGATGTAAAACACCTCTCCCTGGCAAAAAATCACTAAACTGTTGAATACATTCAGAAGTCTTATCTTAATATCGCAACTTCGATTTGATTTGAAACGAACAAGCACAGGACTCTTAAAACTAAAAGCTTAAAGTTAAATAGACGGCTCTACAACAGAGTTCGACACACGAGAGTGAAGGCAGACATAAAGAAAATTTCTCTGACGCAATACAGGTTATATAAATCAGGTCACACTCCTTAAAAGCAGTTTATCTTTGCCCTTTTCTCGTCTTGAAGCATTCCTTCATGACGCCTGCCAGATCGATACGCGATGTACACAGGCTGCTCGGTGAAAGCAAGTGATGACGTCACGCGAAAAATGATAATATAAGGCAAAACGCAATGCATGCTGGGATACTATGTATCCTCCTCTGGGTTAGACACATGCTACCTTCGTATATGTATGAACAGAAGACAACTATACAGAGAATAACGAAGAAGAAACCGGCGATGGAGAATATTTTCGGCACGTGAGTCAAACATGGATTGGTGAAACTTTAATAATTGAATACCGCATCGAATATCAATTGCTATCGTTGAGCTTGTTCCTAGGCTCTCTGGCATGCTAACACCATAGTGAGTGAGTGAGTGACAATTTCACCCATCACAATAACTCGTAGGGATGTATGCGCATCGTATAACTACTACTAGACCCTACTGCTGCTACCAGAACTACTAATACTACAACAACTACTACAAGTACTATTAAAACTACTACTACTGCAATAAGAACAACAACTACTACTATAACTACTATTACAACAACTACAAGTACTACTGCTACTACTAGTACACAAGTACTACAAATACTATTAATTACTGATATACTGCTACTACAAGTACTATTACTACTACTACAACAACAACAACAACTACGATTTCGTCCTGATTTACATAAACTTATGCTTCAATTTTCTCAGCCAAAATAAGTCGTATCGCCAAAATAACTTAAAAATACGACTCTATACATCTAGACGTTCGATAAATCAGATACAGAATTCGTGTCCGTGCTTCATGGGTTTTACAAACTCTCGCTTTCAGCTCGAGTTTGTAAATCCGATAAAGCACGGCAGAGCAACGCAATATTTTTAAGATCCTGCCGTATACGTACAAGATAATTAATGGTATGGCGCCATCATATCTTAGTGAGCTCATAACTCCTTATGTTCCTCGGCGCGCTCTTGGGTCTGTGGATAAATTGCTGCTACAGCAGCCCACCTTCAGGTTGAAATCGTACGGCCGGCGTCAGGACATTTTCGGTGTGTGCGCCTAGTCTTTGGAATACGCTTCCACATGAAATCAAGAGTAGCCCTTCCATTTCTATTTTCAAGTGCAAACTTAAGACTCATCTTTTCAAACTAGCTTATTGCTGATTCTTTTATGTATAACCTTTTATAATTTTAGATTAGTAATTATTATTTTTATTTATCTTAACATTGTGTTGCGTTGTATATAGTTATATATCATAGAGTGTAGAGTTCTGCTAGATGTAAAGCGCACTCGGGCATTTATGGAGATTGCGCTATATAAATACATTATTATTATTATTCATTCTGTATCTATTACTTACTGCTTCTACAACTACTATTACTAGCACCAGCACTATCGCCGCATGCATTACCTACAAAATCACCAGGGCTCGTCTAGAATAGTGTGTGGGCTGTTATATTTAGTGAGATACTCCTTAAGTCTACTCCTCCTCACCAAAAAACAACAGGAGCAATACCACCAACCAAGAACAACGTTGTTTATTTTCAACATTCGTTAAAAGGCTAACACTAATCCGTAGATAGCAAAAGCCAGTCAAGGCGGGTAGAGAAAGGCCAAGACCGAAAACGATGTCGCGACTTTTAATTCGTTTTTCATGTATTGATCAGATATGCATGTCCACTGGTCAGTCTTTGTTTTTACCACAATGTAATACTGCAGAACGATTAGTTCGTGAATTTACCTTTGCAGCTATAATCATATCATGATTAATTCGAAAATCATTGCATTCATAAGAACCAGACTGTGGGATTTTTGAGCTTGGCTTGGTACTTGTTGCTTTTGACCGGGACAAGATGTGTACTACCTTAACCGTTATAGAAACATTTTTTTTTTTAAATTGGTAAGAAGATTTAAAGCTTAATGTAGCGCAATCTTTCCCGGTCAAACGACAAGCGACATTCTCAGGCCGAAATGGATTGTGGGTATAACTGTCGAGCTGTGCGAAACGAATAAACTATACTGTGTAATTAGAAAACTCGATTCGCAGGAGAACATTAATATTCATCCTAAAGTTTTGAACCCCGAAAACAAACGAATTCACCAGACTTTCAGCTACAACTACGATCCATTTCTATCTTGGAATGTCACTTGTTTGCCGTTTTCCGGGAGAACTTTTTTCGAAATAGATGTATGTAATTAGCACATCGACAACATCCTTATCATCTTGTATTTTATATTTAGAAAGTTACGAAGAGCTCTCTTAAATCGGCATTTTCCCTTGGATTTCGTAAGGTGAATGGTATTCTATTTTATAGTGTTACTCAAATTCTTGAGAATGAGTGTTTTTGTTGCTAAAGTCTGGATAGGTATTAAGTATTGGAGCTACTTTGTCAGTGACTAGAACGCAGCTGGTTTTTATCTCTGCCGCCTCTCACTGTTTGAAATTAACCAGCCAGAAACACCTGGCTTTCTTGTAAGACCGCTATGTAGGGAAATGAAAGCTTAGTTGTTATAATGATGTAATATTTTAAAGTGCTAATGAAATGGGGGGGAAATCGATCCCGTTTTTATTTGATTTCATTAAATTCTAGGCTTCTCTTAGTCATTTTGTGCAATTCAAAATCAATTTGGATTATCAACCTTGACGAAGACCATAATTTTTCTAATACAAGCCTTGCAGCCAGCCATATTTTTACTTTTGTGAACATATAAACGAAGAACCGAAAACGTTTTCATTCATTTGCTATTCTGAGTGTCTACTTCCAGCGTTGCTGCCACTAATGTAGTTTATTATTCGGCAGATCAGAGAGCGAGCAAGATGGCTCTGAAGCCTGCAAGTTAATTGCCTAATGGCTGCTGTGTGGCACTTGAAGCGTTTTTCATCTTACCAGCTAATGATATTTCGCAAGCGCTTGATGTACCTATTTATGTACACAATATGGAAAATATTTGTATTGACCAAGTGTGAGATATTGGAGAATGTTTTATGGTCTTGCATGGAAGAAAGAGAGAATATCATATCGCCTCCTGTGTATACGCAACCTATCCTCGAGTGTTCTTCAAGTTAAACGTGCAATCCAAATGGGGTCCAATAAAATGCAAGGTTTTGAGAGGTGAAGGCCGCCTGCCATCGTATATCAGATACAATTCGGTTGCTCATATTGTAAATAGTACGTTAATGTATATAAACATCTATATACATTTAGAGAATAGAAATTTATATTGTATTTCAAGGAAAATCAGAACGTGTTCATTTCATGTCCTTTTTATGCAATGTCTATCTAGCAGTGATCTAAATTTCTTCCAATAACTTCTTTCTTACATGATTTTGTCTCATTTTGAGAGTACTTACTTTGCATAACGGTCTTAACTGTGACGCGGCACGTGCTTTTGATATATATTTTGGTAGAGTATAGATTCAAAATATACTTACTTCAACAATGATATCTCAACTGGAGGCCGATATACCACTGACTATCGTGTAATATAATAAAGCCTATTTTCATTGGTTGTATCAAGAAACATACATTTATAAGACAACACTCTTTATCGAGCAAAAGCTGGACGCAGGTTGCGATCGATTGCGCGTACATTTTTTTTCAGCATTGACCATACCACAATCAAACCATGAGCCCATTAGAACAACGAACCAGTTTCCATAGTAAATCCATGGGAAGATATACCACAAGCAAACCATAAGCAGATATTCGATATACCTTTATCGCGCAGTAATCATATTGGGTCCCAGTTGTGCCGACGGAAACTCCCGGATATAAGACATACAAGAGCAGATTTATCGAGAGAAAAAATGTTAATGTGCAGTTATTATATTTGGTCATTAAGGGAGGACCATTAGAAATCAAGGGAGTGCAATTAAAAACAAAACCATTTCGTGCAAGTAAAATGGGCCCCCAAAAAATCCTATAAGCACTTGTTTACCCAAAAAAATCGTTCAAGAGAACATTACAGTGTCCAAAATAAATCGCGCGGACCTCGCATAGTCCCTAGAAAATCGTGCCGAGCAAAAAGTGGCAAAAAAAAACATTTCATGCACAAAAAGTTACCAACCCCTCCCCTGATTTCTAATGGTCGAGGGATGGCATAAAAAAGGTAGCTCCATCGCAGGCTCAATATTCGTGGCGGTTTCTTCCGAAAAAAGCCTACATCATATTTTCCCCATCCAGTCGTATGCAATTGAACTATCAAATATTAATGTTTTCTAAACACTTGTTCCTTTTCGCATTTTACATTAAGTACTAACAGTTAAGACCAAAACAAAAAGAGCATAAACGTTGGTTCATTTGAACTTAATCTCTCCAGTAAATCCAGGCAGTTAATTCCGAACGTTGAACGAGGGAAGACCGATCAAAGCAAGACCAAGGTAAGTCGGCACTTTCTTCATACTCCAGAAAATCACCCGGCACTTTCTGCCGAAATCCAATATAAAAACAACAGTGAAATCTGCATTTTGTAAAAAGTACATTTTCACGTATGAAAATGGTCAGCTTGATAGCGATTACTTTACAATTCGATGGCATATACCATTTCGAAAGGTGTTCTCGTCTGGTAAGAGGAAAAGCTCTTGCTGTTGAAAGAATTTAAAAACGCTAATTCTGTTTTCCGTGATCCCTAAAATGTAACCTGAAACGTATAACTTATAGATTTATTTACTTAAAGTGTCCGTTTCCTACGCGTGTGAGCCTGTATTGAGAAACACTGAGTAGCTGAACTTCATGGCCGGATCGAGGTCTAAACGCTTGAATACCAAATTAAATTATTATGAAAATGGCTCTGCCCTATGTAGTTTAATCCACGTCATAACAATGTATTTTTATGATCAGTCTTTCCTTCTCCTTTTCATATTGTCATAAATGTCGTATCGATTCGATACTTCATCTGCATCAGTTTATTAGTACCGAACTATTAAGCAAATGTATTAGCTCTCATACATGTAAATGTTGATCCGGGGAGTGATATTTTGAAAACAAATCGAGAATCAATATTTCTTATTTTTGTATTATGGAGAAACGACTTCGGTCACATCAAGGTACTTTTTTATTAATAAATAAGTTCCGGTATAAAAGGTCATTTCAACCCTTTGGAACCATCAACATTTGAAATTAAAATTGCAAAGCAATGCAGAAAATAGACAAGTATATTATTTCTCTCCCGTTAGATTTTAAGTTAAAAATTAAACAAGCCATAAAAAAGTGAACATATATTCATTAATGACTACCAATAGTATTTTATGACTGTTTAATAACTCTGTAGTCCTTACTACGAAGTTAAACATTTACTTGACTGAGTTGAATTTAGCGCGATACGCAATCAGTAACGAGCCTCAAACGGAGCATCACATAGATGTTCACTCCAACATCTTTTTCTCCAACGAGAGAAAAAGCCTGGTCGGTGCTGGTCATGTGTCTCCGCTACAAAAAAAAACTGCCAAAAGAATCAGCCTGCGGTAACAAATAAAATATTGGTCTTCAGATACAGATTCATTTATTTATCCATTATTTTTTTTTACTACTTTTAAGCTAGTGATCTTTGTTTCTGAGGACTACATAGTGATCGAGGCCATAGCAACTTCCTAACAAGATCGTTTGAAATATATTAATAACATGAAATGCGTAAACAACGACGGAAGCCTAGCGATGGAAGTAAAAAACAGGCTTAACACGAAGTTCTGGTATAAAAAGGGAGCGCAGAGGTTGGTCATCTTCAGCCTTTGTGGAGTGGGCAAAATACTTTAGCTGGTTCAAGTCTTAAATTACAAGATCCTTATTTGGGTCCCAAAAAGTGGTGGGTATTGTGAAATCGTTTTATGGCGCCAAAATCCAGTCTACTGTTCCCACGCTACGTGATGGTGCCAATATGATAACTGATGCCAAAGAAAAGGCTCAGGTACTTAATGAGTATTTTTGTGTACAATGCAAGCTGGAAAATGCCGACGCTGCTCTCCCTGTACTTCCTGACAATCCAAATTTGAAAACAATATCTCGTATATCCACTACCGATAAAGAAGTTAATGATTTATTGAAGTGCGTTGATACTTCAAAGGCGTGTGGTGTCGACGGTGTCGGCAACAACTTAATCAAGCTATGTGCTGATGGCATTTCCAGGTCTTTTTCACGTTTTATTAACCTATCTTTGTCTACGGGGATCTTTCCGAATACTTGGAAACTTGCAAATGTTACCCCAATCTTTAAGAAAGACGATCGCCAGTTTGAGGGAAACTACCGCCCTGTTTCGCTGCTATCAGCTCTTTCTAAAATTATTGAAAAAATCGTTTTCATTCGACTTTATAATTTGTTATTAGACATTAAATGCTCGAGTCCCTTTCAGTCAGGTTTCCGACCTGGTAATTCTACTGTAAACCAGCTGATTTATATTGTGCACAGAACCTACGAGGCTCTAGATTCTGGTAATGAGGTGCGAATGGTTTTCTTAGACATCAGCAAAGCTTTTGATAAAGTTTGGCACAAAGGACTCATTTATAAGCTCAAATCTTTAGGCGTCAAAGGACCACTGATTAATTGGATAACCAGCTATCTTACAGGACGAAAACAGCGAGTTGTTGTGGATGGCCAGTCGTCCGAATGGGGTACCATCGAAGCAGGTGTTCCACAAGGCTCCGTCCTTGGCCCTTTGCTTTTTTAAATTTATATTAACGACATTTCGGTGAATGTCCAAAGTAACTGTTATCTTTATGCTGATGACACCTCTTTGTTTCAAATGGTAGACGACCCCAGCCTTACGGCCGCTAGTATCAATTACGATCTTGAACAAATTCAATCTTGGGCTCGTGACTGGCTGGTAACCATCAACGCCAGCAAAACGAAATCTACAATATTCTCTACCAAACGGAACAAGCGACAGCATCCCCCTCTATTATTTTACAATGCCCCCATAGATGACGTTTGTAGTCACAAGCACCTGGGTGTCACACTTGCTGCTAATCTCTCCTGGAAACCCCATATTCTAAATGTTTATGAAAAGGCTTCAAAGCGACTAAATTTTTTGAAAGGATTAAAATTCAAAATCAGTAGAGACGTTTTGGAAAAATTGTATAAATCGTTAATACGACCAATCATGGAATATGCAGATGTGCTTTGGGACGGTTGCCATGACAATGAAAGTGAGCTACTAGAGTTCGTGCAATATGAGTCTGCCAAGGTGGTCTCAGGTGCAACGAGGGGTACAAGTAGACAGAGATTACTAAATGAACTCGGCTGGGACGATTTGAAAACCAGAAGATTAATTCATAAGCTTATTTTGTATTTCAAAATTGTTCGTAATTTTACCCCATCCTATTTGCGAGATCTGGTTCCTTTATCAGTCCAACAAAGATCCGGGTTGGCTTTGAGGTCTGCTAATAATTTTTCCCTATTCCCCACCCGAACTGAGAGATATAAGAAGTCTTTTTTCCTTCGCCAATAAGATTATGGAACAGTGTTGACGAATCAATACGAGCAACAGAATCACTTGGTTGGTTTAAAAAATCTTTAATTGATCTATATTGTTCATAGGCCAATACTAGTTACCTTAATGCAGGTATAGATAGATATTTGTCGATATTGCACACTCGCCTTCGATTAAACTGTTGTGCACTTAACTATCATCTATTTAAAATTAATTGTTCTGTTTCACCAGCTTGTGCTTGCGGGCTGTCTATGAATCTGTGGCACGTTATTTCTTAAATTGCCCACGATACGCTGCCCTTCGACCTCCCTTATTCTCGGCTGCTGCACAATCACTGAAAGACCGTTGGAACCATTTGTCTGAATCTCAAAAAATTGACATATTCCTCTACGGATCGGTCAGTATGACTCTTGACGAAAATAAACGTTTATTTCTGACCGTTCAGTCCTATATCAAACAATCTATGCGTTTTGTCAAAAACTACTAAATGTTTTATTGTATTGGTTCCAACTGCCTTATTATACGTTTCTTTATGTTTGTCACTATTGTCACTGTTATTGTTAGTTTTTCTTCTGATTATGTAACCGTTAGCCCTCCTATATCACTCCTAATTAAGTAAATTGTAAATTGCGTGAGCGCCCTAGATGAGCAGCCTGCTCTTGGGGTTAATGCCTGAGTCCATATATGTTTAAATAATTATTTTTTAAAAATATAAAATAAAATAATTATTTTTTAAGTCTGTAATGACGGCTGCAGACGTGCTATGGCTACTCGTTGGATGCATGTGATATCATTGTTGATGAAACTCTCATCCCAAGTGACCCATAATATCCGATAACTATGATGCAATGCGATGTAAAGCTATATGCAGTTTCACTTCCCGAGATCCCAAATACCTCCAGATAAAGTTATAAATATACTGATACAATTTCCCCAGCTCCATTACCTTACTTGTAGTAATACTTGTAGTAATACTTCTAATTGGGAGGGTGTGGCATTCTGAAGTTCCCTAGAAACCTCTTTAATAATGGCGAGTAGTTTCTCCGGGAGAGTTACCCCGCCATCGGTCCCTGAAACGGATATTTGGTGGATGTCATTTGACGATTAACAAAAACTAATAAGAGGCCAAAACGCACATTCAACTCCCAAACTTATATGACAGAGCAGAGTTCGTATGAGTAGGACAAACTACGGCATGTCCGTAACCGTGCTGTACCGTATTTCTGTAATTTGATTGGATCAGCAGGACAAAAACAACGGGAAACTATTTCAACGTCACGGCATGCCGTACGGTAATCGTGCTGTAGTCAGTGCCGTAGTTTCGCCCACTCATACGAAATCTGCTCTAGATGCATTGAAGTTTCGTATTTTAGTTATCTATAGCCGTGTGCTAAAAGAAATAAGAAATACTTAGTCCAGTGTCATCTCGATGCCAATCCAGTCAAAAATAAGGAACTAAAATAAATGGAACTAATGGTAGGACCGATGGGGGTAATAATCCCAGCACAACTGCAAGAGTCGAGCAAAAAGGGCACTAGAGTGTCCTGAGATCATTACTCAAAGAAAGAGAATAAGACGAGAATAGATAGACTACTGGGTGTATACAACTTATTACGTATAAATCCCTCCAATATAATAGAACTCTAATGCAGTTTCTGTAATACATCGATTAGTTTTATTCCCCACAGTTCATTCTATTCAGCTAGCTAAACTATGGGCCTTTTGCAGGAATGCAATCACGTAGTTGTACTAGGTGGCAAAACAAACTTAAGTCATGATATATTTAATGGCACTTGTTCGAAATCGGTAGTGTTATTAGCAAAACCTGTTTGTAAATGCTATTTTCCACCTCCAATCGATTGCCGATCTTTCTAAAACAGCGTTTTTAAAGATAGCTTGCCATCCAGCATCCATGGAAACGCCTTTCCCATGGAGATCACGAGCTCAATTCATTCGTTAACGAAACATTATATCAGCACGTGACTGTTTCCAGCAAAAGGCCTATTCTAAAGCTCTTGTACAGGCTTTGGCATACACCCAAAGTGGTTTCCTCTTCCGATCCGCTATATTATGCGGAGTATCCATATACAAGACTGGTGGTGACCTCAGTGTACTTGAGCACTTTTGAAACGTCTCATGGCCAGATTAAGCGGCAATATCATTCCCAGGATTTTGTTTTTCTGAGTTATTGACAACACAAACGTTATTCGCATGGTCGTACTCCCCTGGCCTGCCAACTCTTCCAAAGCAATTGCAGGGCACTAATTTGGCAATAGGCTTGCTAACTGGCACACCATATAAGTACCCGTGTAACCAACAAGAAGTTTACGCAATTACTTATCTTTCCTAACTGAGTTTTGATTTAATTTGCAATCAAAAGGATTTCATTCCACTATGAGTAATCGCTCGTTAGTAAAGCCCAATTAATATTTCCCCTTACAGAGGACCCGCGAACCGCCAATTAGCATTCTTTACTCATTAGCGTCTTATCTCTTCTTTACAAGAGCGGAAAACTGTCAGAACGCTCATTGCCCAATTAATTATGAAAAATAAAACTATTGTAGATGTTGCACACCAATTTCAACCAACACTACAATCTCAAGCTGAGTATATTTAGAACGCAGGTATCGTACCCTATTTCTTTGGCCAAAGCATCAACAGTCCCAATTCTGTCATTATACTGAATAGCATCTCGACAGCGTCCACTATTTTCAGCTAACGCTAAACTGTCTACGTGGTATTCACACAGAATAACCACATTATTTTCGGCTGACACATATCAGCTCACGCCAAATTGGCCAGGTATATAGTATTTCACCAGTTTCTGACTGAACCCGATATCTGTCATCTATTTTTCCAATTAAATGACAGTATAAGGCAACTTTAGATATTCCCAAGAGGATGATACAAATTGCCTGCCAATCCCTATCAAAACCTTTCACACACATTTTTAATGACTCGATATCTAGCTGTATTGTACCAGATGTACTAAAAGGTAACCCCGATTTATAGAAAATGGTATAATGACTCATGCCGACAACCGACAGACCTTTAGCGACCTGATCTCCAATTAGCAAAGTTATAGAACGGCTAGTGTATACCCAACGGATATGTTCCTCCACAGAACAAGCAATACTTGAGTTAACTTACAACCTCAAATCAGCAATAGATAACATTGAAACAAATTATCTTTGGCTTATTCCGAGATTTTTCAAAAGCATTTGATACTGTGAGCCATGATATTCTACTAAGAAAACTCGAAAATATGGTATCCGAGGACCCGCTCTAACTTGGTTCAGCATGCAGCTATCTCTACGAACGGACTCACCATGAAAATCAAGTGTGGAATCCCTCAAGATCGATACTAGGTCCTCTCCTATTCCTACTTTATATAAATCACTTACGCAACTCCTCAAATACATTTTCTTTTTGGATCGCTGACGATACGATATTTTCTTGTCACCTACCAACTCCAAAGAACTTGAAAAAGTAATGAAAGAAGAACTGAAACTGTGTTTAAATACTGTGCCATTAATAAACTCTCGATCAACTTTAAAAAAAACTACATTATTACAACTACAGCTCAAAGCAAAAAAAAATATTCCCAACATTATCCGTAAACACGATATTAAATGTCTAGAAATATTCATAGATGAGCATCTAATTTGGGACAGCCAAAAAACACATGTAAATAACATAATAGCCAGAAATTCATGGATAATATATAAAGATATTATCCCAATTTACAAATGCTTTTAAAAACAACTTTACTATACACTTGTATACCCATACTTGAACTATGGCATCACAAGCTGGGGAAACACATACAAAACCATGCAAACTGACAACACTTACCAAAAACTGAAATGCATTAGAAGTATATTTTTTTATTAACAAGAGCCATACATGTATTTCAAGTTCCTTGGAAACCTCAAGGTTGAAAATATTTTCAAATTAAAGATAGCAATTTTACTAACACCAAACTGCCCAGGTGGTATTCGTATTGGCTGATCGAGCATAGACATGTTAATTACTAACAGCAGTGCAAACACAGTTAATTTGATGCAAAAGCTAGTTAATTCGGTACAAAAACTAGTTAATTCTATGTAAAAACTAGTTAATTCACTTCTCTTTTACGTTTTTACATCTATATTATTAACCGGTAATCACTAGTGTGCACGTTCAATTAACGATTAATAGTGCTCGTGATGTGTTTGAAAATTCCACAAATAACACGAGTCCACAGGACGAGTGTTATTTGTGGAATTTTCAAACATCACGAGCACTTTAATCGTTAATTTAACTTGCACACTAATGATTACCGGTTACTGATAATATAGATGTAAAAACGTACCCTGCGAGCAGAGGTTTCTCATCTCTTTGCCTTTCCTGTCGCCGGCCGAAAGAAACCTCTGCCACGAAACGATTGCCTTTCGCGTTGAGCATGCGCCACGGTAATTTCAAGGTAATTTCAAGGTCTTCTGTGCAGTTCAGTAAAGTAAGAAGAAGGCAAAGCCGGAGTTTGAAGCCCGTTCGTATCAATCGTCGGCAAACAACAAACGCGTGACGACATAAATAACGGCTGCGAAGGATACTGTGGGCTCTTGCAAAACCAGCGAAGATCACCACAAAGTCATGCCCGAGTGATATCAAACAGGTAAAACCGGTTTGGTAACTGGTTTATCACGTGATTTACCTCCAACATTTTGGAGGTTGCAAGTGCGCATGTTCAACGGCAAAAGCAATCGTTTCGTGACAGAGGTTTCTTTCGGCGACAGGAAAGGCAAAGAGATGAGAAACCTCTGCTCGCAGGGTAGTAAAAACGTGCGAGTGTTTCATTGGTCCACACCTAAACTACACACCATAATAAATTTCACACTTTGATCAAAGGAAGAGGTTTCATTAGCAGCGTGCACATTTTTAGACAATCTAACCAATATTCTGCCAAATGCCTGGCGGTTTGGAAGACCTGTAAGAACAAGAAGTACAATTATAGAACTCGGTCAATGTTTGTGGTTGAGGCTGCATGAACATCAAAACATGGCCATTAGACTCGGACCAAAATTGAAGGAAACTCGACAATTGTGAAGCATAGCTTGGTTGGCTTTGACTGCTCATTACGGCTGGAAAAGATAGCCCAAGGCTTGAATTTAACGAGTTACAAAACCGGTGGTATCTTCAGTGGAATTGAAATCGGTAAATCGCGATGGAAATTTGAATTTGACGGCTTAATTATTCGACCGTTTCACTGTAGTCATTGAGTGACTGAATTGAATATTCCAGTGCCGGCATGGCCATGCAGTCAATTTCTGGAGTGAGCGCTCGTCTTTCACAATGACAGTTTTCTTCAGCTTGCTAGTTTGAAGCCAGAATTCGGTGAGTACCGGCCAACTGATTTGTGTTTATTAAGGATGCTTGGGTGCCTTTGCCGAATTGATATTTTTTGTTGCTTGCATGTCGAAAGTGTTTCCTCGTTTTCCTTAGCCATACATGTACTTCGAGTTTTATTTAGTGTTTTCGAACGTGTACCAGTTTGAAGGTGAAGTAGTTGTTCCCTTTTTCCTTTGAGAACTTTTTGTGAACAAAAAACAGTTTAAAATATCTCTTGTGGCTATTTAGCGAGTCTTATCTCTTTAAACGGCAGTCAAAAATATGTTAACAAGGCTCGTAGGCGGCCTTTGGTTTTACCTCCGCGAAAATCATAGAGAGATTTCTCAGTTAAGCTCTTTCGTTTGTTCGTTTTGGTTCTTTCCAGGTTCGCCACAGAAAATGCCAGTGTAAGGTACTTTTGATCGTTTTGTTTTTGTTTTTATTAGTCAAGACAAGCACATGACAAGGACCGTAGTTGGAAAATGTCATTCAGGGCCTGATTATACAAAGGGTGGATAACGTTAATAAGTATTAACCAAACTAGCTAGTATTTTATCCACGGATACGGATTTATCCACCCTTTGACCAACCAGGCCCTGTTGTGAATTGTCTGCATATTTACTCAGTAACATCTGCCATTTTGGATCGGAGACAAATTCTTGAATTTTTCCGTCTATCTGTTTATGCAATTTTAGCTCTTTGAAAAATCGTACGAGTTCAAATTAATCCAAAATTGCACGAGAAAGCCATATGATTACTTGTTAATAATATTCATCCGCGCATATTTGTGCTTTTTGTCGTGATGCTATTCAAAAGATTTTGCTTCAGTTTTTCAATTTCTCCTGGCTGTAATAAATGTGAAAATATCTCATATAGTTAGGGTCGTATCATTAAAACAAATATGGTTATTAGTTATATATGTAGATAGGTAAAATGTTTCATTACTAGCAATGTCTGCAAATATGATTTTGTTAACTATATACTGGTACGCGAAAAGGCGGTTAATTAACGGCCCCTGCAAGGGCGGTACATAGACGAACACCCCCAAGGGCCGTTAAGTAATTATAACAGCCCCTGACAGGTCGATAAATGAAGAAACTCCCCCAAAGTTCATTTATACACCGACCTTTCAGGGCGATAATCTGTATATATATAAGTTTTTATATACAATTATCCACGAAAAGGGCTAATGAAATAACCCAATTTTTCGCAATATACCTGATAGACCCTTTCAGCTTGCCTGTTTGTTGCCCCATTTCAGACCACTTGACTTTTCCCTTGAGTAATTTTTGTTTCTCTGTATCCCAAGAGGAAATGTACCAATTTCTATAATTGGAAAACAAAGCACTGAATCCTCTGGAGAGTGGTCTGACATATATGGGGCAACAAACAGGCAAGCTGAAAGAAAGGGTCTGTTAAAATAAATATAGCTTGCTCCGATATGATCAACAAATAAAAAAAGAAACTTCTTAAATGGTTCATGATTAGCCTGCAGAACAGGCGCTTTTCCGATACGAGCGGAGCGAGTTCTTATACCGATCCGAGCGAAGCGAGCAAATATAAGCGCCTGCCGCCATCTTACGGAAATTTGAATTCTGCCCTTTTCTGCATGGATGACATGATTATTAAACATGTCAATCAAACTTTGTGTGCTCGTAACTTTGTCGGTATCTGAGATATGTAGTCAAAACATTGCATAGTTAATTTTTTATTACCTTTATTTCTCCTGTCCAAGGATTTATTCACGACCACAACCTCAGATATAAAGTCGCTCAGTCCCCGCTCAGTTTTTCTTTAATCAGTTCATGTACTCGACCCTGACTGACTCTTTCACTCGAGCAGTCTCTGACAGCAGGAGCGAAAATTACTTTAGGGAACTCCGTAATTTCCTTAAGTTCTACGTCTAGATCGTAGAGGATGACTTTTAAGTCCCAGTGTATTAAGTTTCGATTAAGTGACCTTCGCAATGCCTTGCAAATAGGACAATGCCGAAGCGCTAAGTCTGACTTGACTTCCACGGCAAACAGTTGGAAAATAAGGCTTTCACCTGTTGATAAAACCGCCAAAATATCTTGCCTAGAAAGTACAAATGTAGACTATTCACTGCCTGCTTTGTGCTTCTAAATACTTTCCTGGATTAACGCTCAACCGCTCGATCACTTCTCTCTTGTCGCCGCCATTTCAGTCAGGTCGCAGGAGAAATATGCGACATTTCGTGACGCATGACAGCGATGACAGCTAATTGACCAATCAGTATTTCCTGTCCAGAATCTGTACGGGAAATGAAAATGTATAAGGGATGGCTGCAGGCCCTCCTTCTCCTCTCTCGTGCCAGTCTCCTTTTTCCATTTTCACACGGCCAAATCATTTTATCACTTCCTTTGCGTTGAAATAACACTGAGGGCCTGTTTCGCAGGCTAATGTTGAACATGATTGTTTAGTTGAAAAATGTTTCTTTATACTGCAACCAGCCAGGCGCATAACAAATTAACGGCATTGTTTCACTGAACATTCGTTCAGTGCATTTCACAATCTCCCCGGGCGCTTCAATTTCAACATTCCAGCATTCCAGAGGACCTACCGGCCTCGTTGACATGCTAGTTACCAGGACTTGTGCATAGGATCTATAGCAGGAAGTTGTTCTCACCAGCCTAATAGCATTCCTTCATGTACCGCATCACCAAAATGTAGCACCGCTGACAGCGGCTCAAAAGTCTAATATTGCTGGCCACCGCCGCCTCTCAGTCAATCCAATTCATGAATTTTGGTTGGATATAGTTGGATATACTTTGTTAACATCGAGTATTACACGATTTGCCACTGGTGTTTAGCATAAATACAGCTGCTCTCAGCCAATCAAATTCGAGAACTCGTTGCATGTATATTATTAAGTAATGGTTCGTATGAGAACTGGAGCAAGATCTATTGTTCCGCGGCAATGAATGTGATTTCACTAATCCCACATAGAAGTTGGTTCAAATTTTTTTCTAAAGATATCTCTTGACTAGTGGTATTAATGTTCTCAAATTAAAATGCATGAAATCACTCGTTGTGTATATGTTTTTGATTCCAAAACAAATTCAGCCAATAGAAAGACACTAAAACAAAAGCGGAGATATTATGAAATATTTCAATGTTCCCCACATAGGATTTCTTTCTCTCTTTTTAAATAGTTACATATTGTCCGCTTCAATCATTTTCTTTAAAAAAATATTGTGAAGTAAGAGTTATTTTCTATTTTTAGGAGTTTTGTTCTGTTTAACCAATGAGATATCACGTTTCAACAATAGAAAAATTAACACCTTTGTGCATTCCTGGCCGTTGAGTGCTCCTGTTCTTACGCGAACCATTACTTAACACAGACTGAATAACGACATAATTTGTTGGTGAAACTCATCGCTAATGCTAAACATGTCTACTTTGAACGCCAAGCTTCCTGACTTTCACAAGTTACGGGACTCCTATACAGAAAGCACTACTTGCCGTACACACAAGAAGCATTGTACACGAAGTTCTCCGATAAAGGAGCGGCTGGTTTAATCCGCGCGCAGGGCAACCAGTTTACGGTTTACGATTGCAGAAATAGAAATAGTGGAACTACAGATGGTTCAATACTGACCTGCAGTTGTTCAGTTGTTCAGCTGTTCAGCCGCTTGGCTCAATGTTGTCCCATTTTAGATCACGTGACCATCTCCTTGTGTATTGTTTCTTTTATTTCTGGTTAACGCACGAGGAAATACATTGATATGGAAGTAAAAGGTATTCAGCGCAAATTCTATATGTAGTAGATACAGAATGGGTAGCCTTGCTTTATGGGATTTACAAACTCGAGATGAAAGCGAGAGTTTGTAAATCCCATAAAGCATGGACGCGATTATTTTGGCGATACTACTTATTTTGGCCGAGAAAATCAAAGCAAAAGTTTACGTAAGTCAGAACGAAATCTGTATCAGATTTCCAGATCACTTATCATTCAGTGATTTCCTTTGTTTTTGTTTCATGAATTATTAATGAATTTGATAAGTAGTAAGAGTTAAATACCGAGAACCGAGGCATTTAACTGACTTATTTCATTGTTATCCGATGACCTTTATTTCACTAACATTCCAGTGAATTCCAACATAGAAACCTGATTAGGTATCCAAGAGCCTTTATATAGTCCATTAGATGTTCAAGGTCTTTATATCATATAAAGACCTCCATATGAAAGCCTTGAATTATGTATGCATTTTAGAGTTAAGTTAATAGTCGGAACCCCATAAAAAAGTTCGTAAGAGTGCGCAAGGGTACGCAGTAAGGTGTAGGGTGCACAAGAGAATCAATGAATAATCAATAGCGGAGCTTCCGCTCTTCGATTTATCCAGAAAAGAAACAGCTTCTGAAAACTGAAATACCGGCGGTGCTCTCGTCAGTACAACTCTTTTGTGAGATAACCTCCAGTATTGAAGTAAAGCTGGTTTTGATTACTTCTAGGCCATATAATAAACATCTTATCGAAGAGCAAATTTGCAAGAGTGAAGCTCTCAGAAGCCAAATGCAAACATATTAGAGCAGTTTTCACATGACTGTCGGAAGTATTTTGGTTTTGCTTTTACTAAGCTCTCCTATTGGCTGAGAAAGTAAACCAACCAATCAGAATCCAAAGTAAAACCAAATGCAAATTGGTTTTGCTTTGGTTTGTCATTGGCTCACAGCTAGGGAAGCCATTTATGAGTTACTTGTGATTACTCGCTCCTATGATTGGCTGGCTGTGGGTAATTTGCGTTTGGTCTTTCGACACTCATTTGAAATTCGCTCTAGCCTTCGGGTATAGCCTCCTAATGGAGAACTCGTGGATACTTGTCCGCGAAAAACGAGCACTTCGCCTAATATACAAATCAAGTGACCAATACATTCCCGCTTAGCTCAGTGGTTAAATGTCGGTCTGTTGTGCGGAAAGTCGCGGGTTCAAAACCTCGGGAGGAAATTTATCCCCCGGGGGAGTAATATTTAGGGAGGGGGGTAAATTCTCTGGGACACTGGGCCGAAGCACAATTATTTTCAGTGATTTTCATAAACTGACGACCAAATTAAACGTGTAAAAATGATTAACAAACTGTGCGCCAGTAAGACGAATAAATTCATCTCGATTAACAGGCGGTTTAAAAATCTTCATCAGTTGAAATGTTAGTTTCTATGATATGTCAAAGTTAACAACAATCCGTTACCACTCACTCGAAGCATTTAATAACTGCTGTGATAAGCGATCAGATTACGGTTTTTACCCTCACCTATCCCGTCTGCGCCTCCTGCGTTTGCATTGTACAAGGCGGGTTGTCGTGGTCAGGGGAGGGGAGGGGTACAGAAACCGTTATCTGATCGCTTATCGTAGCAGTTCTTACATTTTTCGAATTCTAATGAGTCGTAATTATACTTTGACATATCATAGGACGAGTTAATCTCGTACCCAGACCTCTCTAAAAAAGTCAGGGAGGGAGAGATCTGGTAAAACCCAATTCTCTTCGCTTCGTGATTGATTAACGATCAAATGCCGAAATTACAACAATAATTGACTTCTGATCACTGATCTTTTATCTGGAGACCTTAAATAGTCGAAAACGTCCGGAAGCAGCTGACAAACTAGAGACTTTCCGTATCCTGTGGGCAAGATAACAATACAATCTCGAGAGTTGATGCCCTATTTCTCGCAAACCCTCCCGCTGTTTCGCCTTCAGTCTGACTCAGGTGCGAAATTCCGCCGGTGTGCAGCATAACTACTTCAGGTCTCTTCAAATTCCATATGACTGTATAACATTGTTCTCGAAGCCATGCCAAGATTGTACAAGCATAAACCGATCGCGCGAAGAGAAAGTATCACAAAGTACTTGGCTTCGCTGTGACATGCGCACTAATGCCGAGTACAGAATACCCGTACCCGAAGCAACTGCGCATGATAATAATAATAATAATAATAATAATAATAATGGCCATATTTATATAGCGCTTTACATATAGTGCTTTACATATTACTGACATATCCCGTCAGTGATTTTTTTCGGACTGCTTACGGCGCTAATAGCTGCCACGCAGTTTACTATGTTGAGTATGTGGTTAGTACAATGGCCAGGCTACTGTACCGGGTGACAATCCCCTTCTCTTTTTCGAGTAGTACAACAGGTTCTTTCACGTCCCATTCAAATACCGATTAGAAGTGGAAGGAGACAAGGCCAAAGGCTTATAAACGCCCAAGGACGCGGCCGGGATTCGAACCCCCGACCTCCCGCACTCTAGACCGTGCTCTACTAACTGAGCTAACCAGTGAGGCATGAGGCATGCTCTAGAATCGGGTTTTACCAGATCTCTTCCTCACTCACTTGTTTTAGAGAGATCTGGGTGCGAGATTAAGGACGAGGCACATAACTGGTCGAAATCTGATTTTAATTTCTATTGTTTGAAAAGTCTCAATTTTGCTTTTACAGATCTGCTTTACAAGTCACCATGACAACGTACAACTACTACACAACCTCTCCAAAGAAATCCTCTAATGGGAGCTCAATCCATGTGAATAACAACACAGGCCCTCTAGACAGAGAGTACATCATAACGCCAGTTGGACAACCCATCATGGTAACTGTACTCGTGTTGCTCGCACTCACCGGGTTCGTTGGATTCTTTGGTAACCTGCTTGTCCTGTTTTTAAAATGGAAGCAGTACAATGCCGATAAACACAAAGTGAGAAGACCTTTTGAGCGGCAAATCACCTCTTATTTCATCTTCAGTCTCGCTCTGTCAGATATTCTGGCGTCGCTGTTTGTTGTGCCGCTCTTTTCCATACAAAAGGCCACTGGCATTTTCCAAACAGATGCCAGCTGCAAAGGAGTCCGTCTTATAAGTTTAATGTGTCCCCTCATTACGGCAACAAATCTCATTGTGATTGGAGTAGAGCGATACATGGGAATTTTTTACCCCCTCACAGCGCCCTCAAGAAAAACTACCAAGAAGCTCCTCATAGCGGCTTGGTTGACAGGAATGACGCTGTCCTTTATAGCAGTTTCAACTGTCAAAATGACACAATACGACATTGGACCTGGTAAATACACATTATTGTGCAAATCAGACACTAGCTAGTGTACTTAGAAATCGCATCATAGTCATTGCATTAACCTTCGTTATGTACTACATACCAAGCATTTTCTTGATCTACTCGTGTTGTGCCATCTCAAAGTTCATTCGGCAAAGACAGCGCCTGATGCCATTCCATGGAACCTTAGAAGAAAACGCAGCCTTCTACGGAGAAATAAAAAAGTACCGCAGCACTAAAATGTTCGTGATGGTTATCCTCACCTTTATTTTACCCTATTTTGTATTTGTTGTTCATATGACAGTTTACACCGTCACAGGATCAAAGCTGGGGGTTTTATTCGACCACATCATTCCTCTCATTAGCTCACTACTCAGCCTAAGCAACTGTGCGGTGAATCCGTTTTTGTACTTCTTTAGCTCAAGGGACTTGAGGAACCTTTTCCGAATATTTATTTCACCAAAATGTTCTTGCACACGACGACGACGAATTAGTAGGCGAATTCGTGGCCATTGTTTTTCATTTACCATTAACAAGAACGAGAAGAACAGAACACAGGGAACCCAACAGCCAACACGTGGCGATGCCGACCAATCAACGCGATTAACCAAACGAAGGCTAACCTACAGTAGTGGATTAGAAAGCTCATATCCAGCGACATACGAAGCGGAGTTTAAGCGCCCGAAATCTGACTGCGAACTTGAAAATATTTCAGCGGTTTCTGACATATTAGAGTATAGCCAAGATTTAGAGCTTGGAGGTCTGAATCAAAGACGAAACGGTTGGTGTAGCGGTGTGAGAAGACGAGCGTCCTTCTAGCTCGCTGGATAAATGAAGTATTATCTCCCGGGAGAGGGGGGGGGGGGCACTCCCTTACTGATCTGCCAGGGGTGCTCGGCCGTCCTTTTTAGGGTGTAAAATTTCAGTGATGGTCCCATTTAGGGGGTCTTTTTACAAAAGACAATTACGTAACAAAACGCGGTACCTAAATTTTAGGGTGTCGTCTGTTTATTTGCAAGGAGATTACAGATAAAGGAGATTACAGACATACTGCTTAATTATATGGTGGTCCCTTTTAGGGCTCAAAATAAAAAATCTGCCATTTATTATTTAAATTTTTGGGTCCGTTTTAGGGTTCATTTTTAGGGTCACGGCCGAGAACCCCTATGAGGTCAGTAGGGGAGGCCCCGCCCACGATGGAATAGATTTCTGACAATGTTTTCTTCTACCAAATTTAATTTCCTTTTTTTACATCTAGACTACCGACTGAAACTGGGGTCACTTTGACAACCAGAACTAAACACATTGCAAAACGAAAATAAACAATTTAAAACAACAAATCCTAGCATAGCCGCGCATAATTCTTCATTAAAAGAACTTTAACTTAAGAACTGGTCGAACAAATTCGTCTTTTACCGGATCGAAGCTCGAACAGATCGAAAAGCTATTGTCTTGTACTCAACACTGATTGGCTCAAGTAACCGTAAGTTGGAATGCTTTGTTTTCGTTCTGCAATGTGATTGGTTATTATTGTCAAGGTGGCCCCGATTTCAGTAGTTGCTCTGTAAACGGAAATCTTTAGCGGACTACATAGTATCACCACATCTCTAAATACACTGTTGTGGTTAGAGCGGATTTCAATTGAGTGTCGGAAGTGTTTTGGTTTTAATTTGCGTTTACTAAGCTCTCCTATTGGCTGAGAAAGTAAAACAACCAATCAGAATCCAAAGTAAAACCAAACACAAATTGGTTTTACCTTTGTTTTGGTTTGTCATTGGCTCACAGGGAAGCCATTTAGAGCGGATTTCAATTGAGTGTCGGAAGTGTTTTGGTTTTGCGTTTACTAAGCTCTCCTATTGGCTGAGAAAGTAAAACAACCAATCAGAATCCAAAGTAAAACCAAACGCAAATTGGTTTTGGTTTTGCTTTGGTTTGTCATTGGCTCACAGGGAAGCCATTTATAAGTTACTTGTGATAACTCGCTCCTATGATTGGCTGGCTGTGGATAATTTGCGTTTGGTTTCACTACACTCAACTAAAAAACCGCTCTAAAACGTTCATTGGCATTGTTTTCACTTCAAAATCGAAGGTCCATCTGGTTCTGACAAGAGCAAGTTAAGACTCACTAACCTCGTTTTCATGAATTTTCTAGTTTTACATGTATTTCCTTTCAAGAACGTTTTTTTATTGTCAATTCGGCATCAGATATTGTAACCTTTGGTGAAGTACGCTCCACAAAAACCAATACGCTAAATTCCAATTCGATCTGTGGATTAGCCGGATCCTGGCTTTGATCAGACCCTAGGTTTGTTTCAGGTCCCGTTAGAAATTCAAAGTTGATTAAATTAAGGTTCATTTGTGTAATCCTAATTATTGATGACTGGCTTATTCAGTATTGTTTCAGTGTGTGTGTTTTTATTTAATCTATGCTAAAAGGGTAAGATATGATATAATATTATATGATATTCTCTAACAGAACGATTGCGAAGAATGATAAGCTACACTCGTTAAAATCGATAACTACGTAATAAATAGAGTCAAAGAATACAGATTCCTTGGGGTAATCATTGACGAACATTTATCTTGGATATCTCACATTAATTTAGTTTCCTCCAAAATATCAAAAAGCATTGGAATTTTATATAGGATTAACTATTACCTAACCAAGGAAGTAACCAAAAGCCTGTACTATGCTCTAGTTTATCCAGATATTAGTTACAGTAATATCGTATGGGCAAGTAATTATCCATCAATATTAACTAGAATATTACTACTACAAAAAAAGGCAATTAGAATCATCGCAAAAGTCTTTATTTTCATTTAAAATCCTCCTAAAACAGCAAATATTTACAGTAAATGGCATCAGTGGTGTTGGCGATAGCAGGAAGTCTCTTCCTAAAACGTAATACTTTATTGCTTTTATCAATCACCGTGATACATATACTCAAATATTAGTAATATTCAATATAAAATCCTACGTTGTGTCAGCTTTGTCGTAGTCCTTGGACTTCGTATTCATTTTCATTTTGGCCAATTAGATCTGACTTAGATCCAACGTAGCAACCAGCAGAATTTTCGTCCACGGTTCTTTGCAATTTCTCAAGTTTATCATTTGAGTATATATACTCAAATGCCAAATCACGTATCATATTATGAACATTTGGTACCTCATATATATATATATATTACTAAACTGTCAAAATCTATGAGGTACATATTAGCAAACGGTAAATATTGACTGGAAGGGGTCTACCAAATCAAGCTCCGGTAAGCTTCCTGTAGACTCCTCATCGCATCTATAATACTAGAAAGAAAGAAACTCATTGTAAATTAACTTAGGTGTGATGGAAGTAATAAAGTATAAAGGGTAACTGAATACTAAATCAACCCAACGTCTATATTCCGATACAAAGATGTATTCGAAAGAAAGAAGTTCTGCTATTTTATTTATCTGTGTTGCGCTTCAATGAAGAGAAAATCTGAAAACCTCCCACACAACCTCCGCTACGTACAGACGGCTCAAGTCTTGTAATTTGTGACGTCAGGTGCGGGGAATAAATTAGTTTTGTCACGCCGTCCCTGGTTTTGAAAAGCTGGACTATTAAATGACTCCTATCCTGGTTCCAGAGGTTATTTTTTCCCGCCGACAACACCGAGTGGCGATCGAGCGGCGAAGCCACGAGAGTCGAGCGAAGCGCCGCTCGGTCGCCACTCGGTGTGTCGGCGGCGTTGGCGGGAAATAATAACCTCTGGAACCAGGGTAAATGACTCCTAATTGCGGACAATTGTGTTTTCTTTTTACTGGAGGTGTGATTGTTTTCCTTGGTATGTGTGACGTATGATATGGGGATATTGGCATTGAATTGAGCCGCCACACAAGCTAGATTTGTCAGCGGAGAATCGGTTATTTTTCTAACTTAAAAACATTTTTTTTTCTTTTGATGAGCCCACGGGCACCCATCCCACCAGTTTCCCAACCTCGTTCCCAGGGGTCTTTACGCGCCTAATCAAAGATGGCGTCGAAAGTACCCCTGGTACAGGCTGGTCATGTGACCCAAAAATATGCCCAATATGTGGGCATATTTTGAGGAGCATCCGCCATCTTGGATTCATCATCGATGAAAAACGGTTAGCGATTGAAGTGTGATCCCAATGAATTCCAACCGTACATTATTCTACTTGTACCCAGTTGCGAAGTGAGTACAATAAAAGGCAAAAACGCTAAGTTCTGATGAATTTGTAGTTGTTTTCAACGAATTTTGAACGCGCAATGCGAAAGACGACATCACCAGTTTATTTTTCAAAGCAAAAATGCACGCGCTATTTGAAATTCTCCAACCAGCGCGCGCTTAACGTCCAGCCAATCAGTGGCCGAATCCAACCAGCCTGTACCAGGGGTACTTTCGACGCCATCTTTGATTAGGCGCGTAAAGACCCCTGGGAACGAGGTTGCCAGTTTCCCACTCAAACTGAAAGAAAACAAAGGCAAGCACCCCTGGTTTAATTTTTTTAAGTTCGGATATGAAATACTTCGCCAAAAATAACAAAACTACTTTAAAGCTAAGCCTAAGACAGGTTTAAGGTTTTTGAATTTGTAATTCACTGTGAGTTTACTAAGTTAGAAAATTATGTATTTAAAATGTTTAAAACCTCTGAAACGTGTATTTGAAATCCAAAGCCTTCGTTCTTTCGGCCAGTGGAGCATAAGATTTCGCCTTTGCGAAAGAAGGCGAGTGATTTATGGGAATTCTCATTTCCAGTGCCTCATTTCCGCGCGACCTCCGATTGTTCTAACAAGTCGGTAGGACTACGGTATAAAGCCACGCATGCGCAACACGTATTCAAATATTGAAATAGAACCAATCTCGTTTCCAGAGCCCGCGATCTTTTGGCCAGCGCCAGGATACGTGGTAGGTACTTCGTGTAACGTACGTATATAGTATTGAGGGAGGTCACTAAACAACAGATAAACAACAGATACATAATAGATAAATATAATGGTTCTTTAATGGTTCTGGGGACTAATACAAACCCTACCCCTACATTTAAAAATCCCTAACAGTCAACAACGGGTTCAATACTATATGTGTACGTTACACGAAGTAACGCGCGGGCTCTGGGAACGAATACGAAGTCCAAGGACTACGGCAAAGCTGACACAACGTAGGATTTTATATTGTATATTGAATATTACAATATTTCGGCTGGCCAAACCAGCCTTCTTCAGGTACTAGATGTTACAAGTGAAGAGCTCTAAGGTAAGAAGATCTAATAAATGTGGTAAATTTCGCAATAGAAATTGCGGAAACGGGAAGTGACGTAGACCAAAACTTGAAGTAGCAAAATAGTATAAGAGATAAGTACTATGTTTCATCACGTATGTTCATACCATATGGTTCTAGAGTTTTAGCTTTATCTGCAGATAATGTTTACCATTAAAAGAAAAAATATTCATAGTAAGGATCATATGTATTAAGTCACAAAGTGTTTCGGTGGGAATGGTAACCTCTAACCTCTGGGAACGAGATTGAAATAGAACCATTTGGAGTGTGAGTGCATTTCAGACCACGTGACTTTTCCCTTGAGTAATGCGTTTTTGTTTTTCTGTATCCCAAGAGGAAATGTACCAATTTCTATAATAGGCCCTTTGCAGCTAACAGTCACGTGCTGATATAATACTTCATTAACGAATGAATTGAGCTCATGATCCCCATGGGAAAGGCGTTGCCATGAATACTGGAGAGCAAGCTATCTTTAAAAACGCAGTTTTAGAAAGATCGGCAATTGATTGGAGGTGGAAAATAGCATTTGCAAACAGGTCTTTCTAATAGCAATACCGATCTCGTACAAGGCCTTTAAATAAATGAAGTCAGTTATGTTTTGCTCTCCAGTACAACCACGTGATTTGTTAGCTGCAAGAGGCCTATTGGAACACAAGGTATGAATCCTCTGGAGAACTATCACGTGGTCCGTGAAATGGGGCAAGCTGAAAGGGTCTATTCAATACGCGGGCGTAAAGGCTCGTTCAAACGGATGCAGCATCGTGCAAGATTTTGGATGCAACATGTTGCATCTATATGAATACCCTGTTGCACGATGTTGCATGATGTTGCATGAAGTTTGACTAGTTTCAGACTTCATGCAACATCGTGCAACAGGGTGATCAAACGGATGCAACATGTTGCATCCACTGTTGCATGCAAAATGTTGCATCCGTTTGAACGGGCGCTAAGATGTTTAGGGTGCCATACAGTCCATACAGTGTCAATTATCACACGAGTGTTTGGAGTCAATAGGGCCATTCATACGAGAGCAGGAACTCATTACCCGGAGCGTATTCCCAGACCGGGTTATTTTTAGATTTCATTTCTCATTCTCTGGTTTCCTTTGATCATGATTGAGGCATGTGAACAAAAGATACTTCGTTATAATAGCTTCTCTTGTTTTGTCAACCAACATGGCTGCAACATCGTTAATCATTTGACCAGAATTAAAGTTACTCAAGTATGTTGATGTACGCTTGTGATGTGCTAGCAGAAACCGAACTCGCGGGAAACGCATTCTAAAAATAACCTGTTCTGTAAAAACCTCTGCATCATAGAAAACATTACAATTCTGAGTAAACTTTAAATAAATTAAAGTGAAGGTGGGTAACACTTCTGGAGGGTTTGCTTACCCGGCGTAGTCAACCAAACGTTCGGTAATCGAACTCAATCCAGTGGAGTTCCTTAAAGGGGCCGTCTCACCCACAGTGCTTAGCGTATTTTTGTTATTGTTTATATCCGGGACTTTGACCCCTTGTTCACGGCGGGAACTAAGTGTATTTCTTTATGTTGGTGACATGATAATTTTGATTTGAACATGGATGACCTAGTAGTACCTTACAAGTTGAATGTGAAGTCAACAAAGTGTTATACAGCAGTACTTGGCTGTACTTTAATATTTACCGCTCACCCGTCGCTGCTATAAACAGAGAACACTCTCTCCGGGTAATTCTAATAATTATGAAAGCGAGAGGTTTCTCTGGGGTTTCTCTCCTCGGTTTTATTTTTACTTGCAGACAGAGAGAGAGAGAGATCTGCTAGCAGGCAATCTCGTTGCTGGCAGTAACAGAGAACCAGTTCAAGAGAGATAATTAAGATAATTAGGTGCGGTGTACCGTCATAAACAATCCTCGGGCCTTTATTATTTCTCACCTACATGTATATAAACGATCTGCCAAATTGCCTCGATATCTCGACACCATGCTTGTTTGCAGACGACACAAATGTGACAATTTGTGGCGCAGATGTAGCCGATGTTGAATTAAGAGCAAATCGTGAATTAATTAATATTAATAACTGGCTACGAGCAAACAAATTGCATCTTAATGTTGCCAAAACAGAATTTATGATGATTGGTTCGAGACAACGCCTATCGGCTCTGACTGATGAAGAAATGCGTTATTTAAAAATCGTACAAACTAATAAAAAAAAAGGTATCACAAAGCAAAATAGTTGGTGTCGTAGTAGACGAGCACTTAAGATGGGAGGATCACATAAATCATATATCAAAAAAGATCGTCTCAGGTCTAGGAGCTCTAAAGAGAATCAGACCATTCGTGTCCCAAGCTACACTAATCAAGGTATACGACTCTTTAATTCAAACGCACATGGATTATTGTTGCGAACTGTATGGGATACCTGCGGCAAAGTTCTCGCAGATAAACTTCAGAAATTTCAAAATAGAGCCGCTCGACTTATTCTCAGGGCAGATTATGATACAAGTACAAACGCACTTTTAAGTGTCTTGGAATGGGACAAACTAGATGAACGCAGAGCAAAACATAAAGCCATCGTAATGTTTAAGACCCAAAATAACCGGCTGGCGCCAGCAAGCCTATGTGATTTATTCACTACTGTTGGAAGCTCTACCCACTATAATCTAAGGGGCCGTGATACGAGACTTTGTCTTCCACAACCAAAAACAGAATTTATGAAGAAAAGTTTCTCGTATCACGGCGCCAAGACATGGAATGAGCTTCCAACAGAATTACGTGAAATTAGATCACGAGGCTCTTTTAAAAACAAAATCAAAACAGTCACCGTCTTCTTTAGCCTGCGTGCAGACGTTCTCTTCGGGAAAGAGACGTCTGCGAAACGCCGTTGATAATCGTGTTCTGGTCATAAATTATCATAATTAAAATTCGTAATTATTTTAGCGAACACAACATTCTCGGTCTACTTCTTTGAGAAAGAGTTGCTGGACATTTTCTCTAAAAACTGTATTCTTCCATACAGCCGATGCAATCTGGCTATAAGTTCCACGAAACAACATCTTACCCAAACTTTCAAGGCATTCGTGTTATAAGGCATTTGTTTTGCTCGGCCATTCAACCGGCTTGACTTGGACGACTGCAGTCTTCTGTGTTTTGTTTGGTTCAATATTTTCACCTATAACAACTGAATCATCCAGAATTGGTAACACGGACGGACAAATGTGAGAAAGTGGAATATCATGGAGGTACGTACATTTATTTTATTTTCACGCTGCAGGAGTTTATATTCTTGTGGTCGGCAACCTTCTACGAGGGAAGTACGTCGGCTCGATCGCATTTCCATCTAGAGCAGCTCGTTTCGGGGCAGAGCTGGAGTCAGTCTGACTCAAACAATTCTCTAGCACATGTACTGACCCTTTTCTTTAAGACCAGACCTGCGTTTGTGGCTTTCGAATGATAATAAAATCTGCCTTCGAAGATTATACTTCACATCTCGTCTTTTCTTCAACTTCAGTCTTCAAGACGCAGTGTTTACAAATATATGGCGAATTTAAGTGAACTTCGAAGCTAAGAGTAGAAAGCTCTAATATTTTAAACTAGATTCTTGCCATTATGTTTCACAGTATCAGCAAAACTAGGAGCCCACTACAAAAAATGGGTTCTTGGCAAAACATAAAACACAACTAGACGTTTGTTGTATGTAAATGAATACAGGATGAAGGGTTTCGAAAAGTAAACATGGGGTCATCTCAAGAAGTTATTAGCCAATCATATTTGACTTTATGACAATCCTCCGTCAACAGCCAATCAGCGTGTGGTCCTCAAATACTGGTGAAGAAACACGTGACCAGAACACGATTATCAACGGCGTTTCGCAGACGTCTCTTTCCCGATTTTTGCAGGGAGCGAGAACGTCTGCACGCAGGCTACGTCTTCTTGTGTTCCTTAAGGTCTCGATAAAGGTTCGACGTGTCATTTCGGAAAAACGCTCTTGCAACGTCGGAATTAAAGCCACATAGACGTACTATATACCGTTTTAAAGGTCTTGAATTGAAGAAAGTATATATTTAATCCGTTTTGAATAAATGTTAAAAGCGTAGATGTTGTATATATTTCTACGCGAAATGACTCTGTCCGCCAGAAGGAGTTCAGCCCTTCAGGCTTTGAAACAATTTTTTTCTTAATTAGCCCTTTCGAATCCCAAATAAATTGACTCAAATACTGTGTCGGGCATTTTTGATATATTGCGTATTACAGATTTTATCCCTTTTCAAAGTTGAAAAAGTAGTTTTTCATCCCATTTTGATACAACCCAGGTCATAAAACCTGAACGAAAAATTATTTCAAAATTCCCCGACACAGTATTTGAGAAACGGCTGTTTTCCACGACTCGTGAAAAACTTAGGAAAATTGGACAAAACGCTAAAAGGCTTGACTTCAACAAAGTTCTGTTTTTGGCCGAAAAAAAGAGCCGAGAAACAGCCCGATAAAAGGTTTTCGATTCATTTCACGGTAGACTAAGTGTCCCGCCTCCAAGGGAAATCTCATTAACATTAGCCAATCAGAGCGATTCATGTTGTGTTCAGTCTCGGCCGATTACAAAGTTCAGACGAGCCGCAGAACAGAGAAGCTATACAGTTCACCGACGCTCGATACTTCTACAGAAACTATATATATATATAGTGTCGATTCCAGCTTAATTTAAAGAAGAAACACTCTTTTAGGAGTACAGAAAAATGGCACCACAGTAAGCAAACAATTAATATCATGCAGGGAAAACCACTGCAGCGCAGCTCGATCCACACCATGTACACGGTAGGCTGTTTACGTCATCCTAAAATGTTTTATCGCGCTGAAACAAAACCGGCAAATCTTAGCTTCCTGCATTGAATTCTCTTTAAATTTTTGGCCGATTGAAAAACTTTATTGCTTCATTCTTTGTGGACTTTCAGTCTTCGATTATTCTAACTTCTTGGAACTGGAGTATAATCCCTCCAGCCATTGTTTGTCCTAAGAACTTTACACCCGCTTCCAAATTTACTCGCAAACTAAATTATTACAAACTAAATTGTGCTGTGTTTTTTCTTCTTATTCTTTTTTTAATACGGCACCAAGAAAGATCTACTTTTACACTTTTGGGCATTGCATTATAAACGTAGGAAATCTTCACGAACGAAAAGTAGCGCAGAAAATCACAGGATCAGCGAGAATGAAATAACATGCCCAGTGAATGACAGCAGCTGTCAATCATTTTTCGCGCCTTTTTTAGCGGGAAATCAGAAAGTCGCATTTTCAAGGCTTTAAATTATTTTTTTGAGTTTGAGTTTTTTTGTGATGCTAGATTAGGGCTTTTAGATTTAGAATTTGCGAAAAAACGCATTTTCAAAACTTTTCCATTTTGAACCTTTATCGAGACCTTAAAGACCCTGTGTCCGAGCCCATGGTGCTTTGCGCGCACAAATAATTTTCGTAGGCTACGAAAATCAGAAAGAACGTTGTTGTTGTTATGTGACTCTCGAATCTTTCGAAATCCATCCCTAGTTTGGGCCATCGTGTAATTATTCATAGGTATATATGCTTAACTGACTTTCTTTTATCTTAACTTTTGTATATATACTTTTTAAAATGAAACTTTAGTTCGAATATTTCTTCGAATCCCGGTCTAGAGTGGCGAGTAGAGGAATGCCGGTGAAAGGACCGAGACAGCGAGGCGAAGCGACTCGACAAATAATCCTTCAGCAGTCCACATTTTACTTTCTCTAGGTCTACAAGAGACCACTTGTGGTTCAAAAGGACTACTACACGAGTTTCCCGGAGATTTGCTGCACTAAGGGACCGGCGGGCTTCGTTGGAAATACAAAGCGGCACAAAGCAACCACTTCTGGCATCAAGATCATTCGTAATTATAATTTCGCACGGCTGAGCTCCACTGAGGTGTTACGACTTATCTGTATCTGTATACGTTTTGCATTTTTATTAGCAGAGAAAGCAATGTCCTTAACCTTTTTTTTCATCCTACAGTACGTCCAGAAAGTCTTGCTACCAAAACTACGATCGCGGGTCAAAGTCCAATCTGCCGAGTTCAGCTGTTACTTCGCTGTGAGTTTGACTCGAGTGCGAGTACGACATTTCATTTTGCACTCAAAATATATCATTCGCAAGGAAAGTAGAGATCTTCAAATACAGCTAAGCAATACTGGAGACATGAAAACAAGGTAGCAAGAGTAAGTGTTTGCTTGTAGAGTTGTGAAAAGTCGCACTCGTAAACCTAATTAGAATCTAAATACAGAACAACTGGCTTCCTGCCGAGTACTGTTAAAATCATATTCGAAGCATCCGGGGAAAATTCATGGGCTCGATTGTGTTTTTAATCCGGTATAAATTATGAAATTCATTATCCAAAGTGTATGTGTACTTCTTTTATGAAACTGATAAACAATCGAGAGCATTTTAGTTCGCCTAAAAGCTGGCCTTTAATTTATGCGGCCGTTGATAAACAAACTAATCATAACATTGGCGCAAAGCACCATGGGCTCGGACACAGGGTCTTTAACTATGTCTGTGCCATGTTACAGCGAATTTCAGGGAAAATTTGCTGAAATTCGCTGTAACATGGCACAGACATAGTTAAGGAACACAAGAAGACACTGTATAGGTTTTTGTCGAGTTTTAATCAAGATTTACGTTGTAGATGGAAAACTAAAAAATCCCATACAAATGCTGTTAATGTTATACAGATCCCAAGCTTGGGCTACCTGTGGTAGTTTCGTTGCCTATAATATTTACCGCTCCCCTGTCGCTTCCGAATACTAATAATTATGAAAAGAGAGGTTTCTCCCCTCGGTTTTTAATATTTTTCCCTGCAGAGAGAGAGAGATCATCTGCTAACAGGCAATCTCGTTGCTGGTGCCAGAGAACCAGTTCAGGTCGATGGCATCGAAAATGACGAGCGCGCTAAGCATAGCACGGTAATGGTTCTATTAATATGCAATTTCCCACTTCCAACGTTGAAATAAAGACATAGAGGAAGAAAAATCGTACGGGCTGGGCTGCGGGTGTAATTCTCCCGGGATAATAATGTCTTGCGTGACAAGCGTGACGGCTTCGAAGTACCAGTTTCCCCTCGACAAATAAGGGAACGCCTGACACATTTATATCCACGTGAACGGGAGAGATAAATGTAGGGAGAGGGTCGTTGGTGCTGTTTTGCTGTAATTAAACTGCTTATCTTTTGGTGATAATGTTAAGCAGACCTCTATCTGGCCTAAGACCAAGTGCTGCATATTTAAATGGCGTCTTTAAGCCTTGTTTGTCAGCCGGATCGGTGAACCCACGAAAGAGGTACATGTAATTACTGCTATAATACAGTATAAAATTGGAATTGGGGGGTTTCTCAGTGTAAGTGCAGCAATTGAAATTTAATCTGCAATCGTTATAGGACATGTTTGCAATGATTACATTTATGCATAACGCATTGTAATTCCAGACTCCATCTATGCTTGTCTGGATGACTGCATTGCATTACATGGTGATATTGCAGTACTTGTATATAGCGATGTTTCGTGTTGATAAACATTACAATTGTTTGCTAACCATTATTTCAAAAGGCCGCTTTGTGTCAGGAATCAATGGCTCTCTGGTTTGAACTTCGCTATTATTACAATTATATATGAGGACATTATTCTCCTCATAATTAAAAAAAAAATTAAACTGGGTGGTGTAATAAATAATGCATTTTATTATTCACCAAGCCATATATTATCGGGTTTTACGTGAAACATAAAAGTGGTATTTTACTTGTGGAATAATTATGGGGGAAAAACGTTTATTACACACACTGTAGATCTTTGATGTCTTCAGTTTTATGTTGTGCACAAAACCCTGAGTAATTTATATCTATAGCTATATTGGGGAATAATTTAATAATATCTCAAAAATGAGTTCAAGTGTTTGACCATGGTATCAAACCATTGAGAAATGGAATGAATCTTCAGGGCACAGCTTTCAAGGTGTAATTTTGATACCAATTGCAGGGTCAAGCATGCAGGATGAGTTTTTGATACAGTCGATTGTACACTCAAACAATACCTGCAGTATTCATAAATAATTTAATAGGACATATTGGTTGTGTTGTATTTTAATTGCTGCATACAATTGTTGATCACAAGGCTTGTCATTGTTATTTTCACATGGTTGATATTTCAACAAATGAGTCTATACATGTAAAAGTGTAGTGGGCAAGACAGAAGATTAGAAGTCTGCAGAATTCATGAGGTGGATGCATGGGTTTGAGATGCACTCTAGCTGTACCCTCATTTGTATTCCCATCTTTTCCTTAACTTCTATTCATACAAAATTAAGGCAATATATATGGAATGCTTGCATGTAGCGTACTGGTAAGTTGAAATTCAAGTGTCTTGATCACGGTGTTTGAATTTATCAGAGTGACTTTGATCAAGCTGATATTTCATTGGGACGTAGCAAAATATCCCTATATAATTAAGATCTTCAGTTGATGTGGTGTTACATCATGGCATCAAGGTACCTGTGCATACTTTCAACTGGGTAGGCAGTTGTCCAGGTTAAGAATCTTGCAAGATCTTGGCAACCTGCAAGATTCTCAACCTGGGCATGAGTACCGATTGAGCATAGACAAGAGTATTGACCACTATACTTGGCCAACACTAGACTATACTGTACATGGGCTGACATGGTTGTTGGTTAATTGACAGTTGGCCGACTAACTCAATACTTTACCAATTGTTGACCAATGTATCTGTGACATTTTGAATTCTATGTAAACATATACATGTATCAGCACTTTCTTTTTCTAAACATTAATTATATCTTTCTGGAAAACATTTTTTTTATCAACTCATCTCAATTAATTTTAATCCCTAATATTTAATCCAATCTTAATCACACCCACTAACACCAATATATATACCACTGACACCAGGTATTGGCCAACACAGGAAAAAGGGGGATTAAATATTTGACCAACTCTTGATCAACCGTCGACCAAGCTATGACTGGGAATTGGTCAAAGGTCTATCAAGATGTCAGTTGAGGGTATACATAGACTGACATGTCAACCAAGGGTTGGCAACGTAACAGCAACCATGTCAATCACAAAGGAAAATGGACTTTAATATAATAGCTAGAGTACACATTTGACAGTGGGATAAAGTTGGGCTAGTAAATCGTGAGAGGTACATGTACTTATCCTTTTGTAGAATTTATCAATTATCCATTGCTAGCCCAGAGATTATAATAAAGTTCAACTATAAATAATATATAATGTTATAAGGTGATGCCCTCCTGAGTCTCATTAATAGATATATATATACCAGTACATGTTTGTGGTTATAAGATGAGAAACATTAATATTGTAGGCAAAGATACTCAGTTCAAAACTTTCTGATAGGTGTGTGAATACCCAGCCATCACATTATGACATAGCTATTGTTGGTGGCGGCATCATTGGATTAGCAACAGCCAGACAACTGATTACAATGTATCCACATCTCAAGTTTTGTGTTCTGGAAAAAGAGAGCAAGCTCTGTAAGTTGATATGATAGATAGAACATATATGTTATTTACCAGCTGAGAGATCCATAATGGAGAAAATGGCCAAAGACCACAAGCAAAGTTTTTCTCCATATATATGGACTGACTAATAAAGGCCAGTAAATAACTTTTTTCTTTATCAATTTATTTAATTATATTCAGTTTCATGCTCATGCAGAAGCAATACATTTTGTCATTCTTGAGTGTGGGCTTTTTCTTCTGGCCCTTTTGCAGGGCTTTCAATACAAGGTCTTCAATAAAGGCTATGTGCAAAATGGGCGTGACTCCTGATCACATTCTAAATTCTCCTTTAAATTCTTTGTTTCCTAAGAGAGTCACTTACGCCCATGTTACACACAACCCTTCTAGGTTATGTGTAGGGAACATTCATACAGTACTATCTATACAGTCTGTACAATAATTATTACACCAAAAAATGAAGCTAAAAATTCCTCCCCCTCCCCCATTAGGGAACATTAATAATTTATTATTTATGGCTTGAGGGGGGGGGGGGGGGGGTGTGAAATTATAATGATGTCAATTTATACCATGCTGCTGCTCTGATCTTTTTGCCAGCAATGCATCAGTCAGGCCATAATAGTGGTGTCGTTCATTGTGGCATATACTACACCCCAGGCTCCCTCAAGGCCAAACTTTGTGTAGAGGGACTGGATCTGACCTACGAGTATTGTGATGAAAACAACATTCCATACAAAAAGTGTGGAAAGGTACAGTTTTATTTATTTATTCATTCCTTCATTTATTTATTTATTTATTTACTTTGCCACAAGTGGCAGGGAAACCCCACAGAGCATGGGGACTACAGTATACTGGAATGAGCATGCAGAATGTACAGTATATACATGTAAATATAAAAGTGAAACAGTTTATATTAATTATTTCTCGACACCTACATGTAGTATGTAGGCTCTTGAATATTTATGCTAATTTACTTGAAAATTAATTAGCAAAAGTGAAATACATGTATAGGATGAAAGACAAGTCTTGAGACATCTTGTTCACCAAGGAAACTGCCAGATGAGAATTGTATCCATATAAGCCTTGCTTCCAAACAATTTAGCATAAATAATATTAAGAAAAGAGTACTATGCTTAATCTACTTTTGAAGGCTTAACATTGTTTTAGATCCCAACAACATTTTATTTTGCATGTGGCAATATATTATCTATTCTCTCTGCTGCTGTTCCAATGCCTTATCGGCTTGCCACTACTAGTCCATTATCTTCAATATTAATTATTTTTAACTGCATTTACTGTGGGTGTTTTTCCAGAGTATCCCGTAAGCACATTTGTTGTACATATGTTTTATGACAGCAGTTAATAATAGCTCTATAATTTGTATCTTTGTGAACCAGTACTTAATTACTATTTTTCAGTAGAATTGGCCTGTATATTTTCTACCATCAAATAATGTTACCATCACCTTTGTTTTATCGCTTTGTGTTAATTTGCTTATAATGTCTCTATCTAGCTATCACTAATTGCTGACCTTATAGCTAGGAGGCAAGCCTATAAATATATTACTAATTAATAGGTACTGAGAGTCCTATTGTTTAATTGCTCTCCAGTGGCCCTCTATTAAAGCTTGAAAATTGTGAATGAATAAATAAATAAATATAATGTACATGTGTTTTTTTCACAAGGAGTCTGTGATGACAGACACCTCAAGACTGTACAAGTGTTCATGTTGTTAGAGTGCAAAACTTAAATTTAGTAAAATACCTGCAAAGACTATAATTATGGATATAAAATATGCATATTAATCATACTTTGTGTTTGGTTGTTGGTAACTTGTTGAATCAGTAAAGCTATTTGGGATATATCGATCTTGACTCTGTGGACCCTATTGATAAACTGTCAAGCATGTCTTTTCCAGTACTTTGGTGTCAAAAGGCAGGTGCATAATTTAAATTAAATATTACATTTCAGTTAATAGTTGCCGTAGAAAACAAGGAAGTGCCTTTGCTGAATAATTTATTTGAAAGAGGAAAGCAGAACGGCGTCAAGGGGCTGACAATGGTTGACAAAAAGGGAATAAAAGAGATTGAACCACACTGTGAGGTGACTTTCATATAGTATCAGCCATTTTGTAAACTGATAAAGGATTGGGACCAACTATGTAAATTTCTTCAAATTAAAAAAATAAACCCAACCACAAGAAATATCACATCAAAATAGGACATTTGCGTGGTAATATCAAATGCTACAAATACCAGAACTCTTTGTGCAAATCCTTTTGTTCCTCAAATTTGCACCATTGTCTTCGAATTCTCGAAGGAGTTTAAAAATCTGAATGAGAAAGAGAATTTGAAAAGGATTCTGGTAGTTGTAGTAAAATGACGCCATAATGAAAATATTGTATCGGTGTGTAATGACTGAGTTTGGGGAGGGTAATGGCTCAATATTAAAGAGGTGACAAGCTTTCTAAAATCACAAAATAAGAGAGCTCAGTAGGACTGCCGTACCCCCAATCCATACTGAACTCTCTTATTTTTGTGATTTTCAAAAGCTTTCTGTTAAGTTCTTTTTATTCAAACATTATTATTGTAACATGGTAAATATACTAATTTCGATGTGATCTTTCATGTAGTAGAGTTATTTTATAATTCAAATTAATTTACACATTCGGTCCCTGAGTCCTTTATCAGTTTACGAAATGCCAATACTAATTTTAAAATGCACATCATTGATAATCTACTTTAAAAAAATTAGGTGGCTTGTACTTTTACCCACATCCCTTTGCATGTAAAAACTTTAAACCATTATAACATTGCAGCAGAGAGATTTTTAAATATATACAAGTGCTGTTACCATGGTAATGTTATTTAAGAGAATGTAATTATTATTTCTAGTTGTTTTATGGACTGTGTTAGGTTTGCAAGGAATTGTGGTCAATTGTACAACTGCCATGATGACTTTTCCCAAAATTAATGGTGATGTTTCCATTCCCTTATGGTGTCATCATTATAATAATAATAATAACAGTTCTTATACGCATTATGCATGCGTCAATGCGTTTACAAGTTTGAATATAGTATAACTAATAATATATATGTCAAATTTACAATGTCAGATATATATTATATAAATGTACATACACGAAATTAAACTATTCTATAAGAATTAAAAAGGTGGGTCTTAAGAAGCGCCTTAAAATGATATAATGACTCTGCATTTCTTATCTGAACTGGAAGTGCATTCCAGAAACTTGGTCGAGCAACGGAAAAGGCGCGGCCCCCGTGAGTAGCTGAAAAGGACTTGGGGACTGACAGCAAACCAAGAGTAGAGGAGCGCAGGTTCCGGTTAGGAACATAAGGCTTGATAAGATCCGTAATATATGAAGGCGCGCAAGAATGAATCGACTTAAAAACTAACAGACATATTTTAAAAATACTACGCTCTCTAATAGGTAGCCAGTGCAAATCGCGCAAAATAGGATTAATATGGTCTCTCTGTGTAGAGTTAGCCAGTCTGTGTCTTTTACATGCGTATTTTATTTACCAACAAACGACGATTCACTAGAAAATTACATAGCACAGACATGGATTAACATACTGATAAATCTAAACGAGCGAGAATTACAATCAAAAACAGTACGGTACTTACAAGACGTTGATTTCCACTGTAAGCTAACCCTGATCACTGATTTCAAAACCTATTGCCGCTAGATTTATACAGTCTGAGTTTACAATGGCACAGCAGCACAGTATGAATAATTATATCAGAGCCCATTCATCGAGGCGATCGAAGTCATGCTCAATTGAATCACGTTATGTAATAGAGTTATGTAATAGCTTCACTCGTTAGAGAAACCTTAAGCCGGTCCCTCTTGGGACATGAGACAAAAGACATGCGATCTTACATTCCTCCCCCCTAAAGACTGCTCTGGGGTCAGTCTTTACCAGTCTCTCATACAGTCTGTAAAGTCCATGTTATCTCTTCATGTGAAGTTACTTCTTTTCGGCGACCTGTTCCTCTACGTTGTGGAGAAGGTCCTCTTCAAGCATACACAGCATCCTGACATCTCTTATTAATTCACCGCTGGCCGTCTTCACGTTCACGCGTCGAACCACCCCGTCTCTGTCTGGAAACGTCTTCTGTACTAGTGCTTTGAGCCACGTTCCCTTCCGCGCCGTCTTATCTGCCACCAACACTAGATCACCCTTCTTGAAGTTTGGTTTACGACGGAGCTATCTCTGTCGCTCTTGCAATGTGGGAAGATACTCTTTGATCCAACGGCGCCAGAACTCGTCCGCAAGAAGATTGGCTTGTTTCCATCGCTGGCGATATCTGTCTGTCTCATGGGACTCTCCAGGGGAGACACTCGGGTTGCGTCTCAGAAGCAATATGTGGTTTGGCGTCAGAGCTTCTAGGTCAGCTGGATCACTTGACACCCGGGTGATTGGTTGATCATTCATTATCTTCTCTACTTCAGCTAGAAATGTGGTTAGCGTTTCTTCGTTGACCAACCGTTCCCCCACTATTGAATGGAGTATTCTCTTCACCGATATTATTAGTCTCTCCCAGACCCCTCCTTGATGGCTAGCCGCGGGTGAGTTGAAATTCCACTCTATTCTGCTCTTCTGCAGAGATCTTCTAATCTTCTCTCGCACGCAGGGCGTTCAGCACATCTGCTGTAGCACCTCGGAAATTGGTCCCATTGTCGCTGTATATGACGGATGGTGGGCCACGTCTTACAATAAAGCGAGTGATAGCTCCTATAAAGCTGTCGGAGGACAGGTCCGCTGCGACCTCTATATGTACCGCGCGGTATCTGAGACAGGTGAACAGGCAACCATATTTCTTGATTGTAGATCTGCCTGACTTCACGTTGAGCGGTCCAAAATAGTTAACTCCCACTGCAGCGAACGGGTAGATCAGCCTGTATCTGTCCGTGATGCATCAGATATCCGGGAGCGGGGAAGTGATCTGTTCGCCAAGTTTTGCGCTCTCCCGTCTGCACACATGGCATTTTGTAAGGACAGCTCTAACGGATGAGACTCCCTTTAAGATCCAGAATTTCTCTCTCGTTGCTGCTAGCACTTGGTGCGCTCCAACGTGATCATTCACATGGTGGTAGTGACGTATGGTCAACTCTGTAACTGGATGTTTCCCTGGGAGTATGTACGGGTGTTTTTCGTCGTGTGATAAACATGAATGTTGCAGACGCCCCCCGATGCGCTGGCAACCATCCTCGACGTATGCTTGTAATGCGGCAAATCGGTACTGTTTCCCTAGTTTTCCCGACGCGCCATTAAGATCTTCTGCGAATGACATTCTCTGGATGTTCTTGATAATTCTTTCTTCAGCTTCTTGAAGCTCTTCCAGTGACAACGGTTGAATTATGTCTTCACGCTTCTGGGTTTTCTTCAGATTAAGACATCGCGCGAACCTCTTGGCTCCGCGTATCAGCCAGGCAACGTAGCGTTTCAGCCTGTTCCAAGTTGAATAACGACGAAACAACTTTTCCCAGAATCCTCCGTCTATGGCGACTGTGCATGCTACGGCATTCTTTTCTTTCTTCACTCCTTCTTCCTGCTCCGATAGCTCTGTGAGGATGTCTAATGGTTGCCTCAGCCACTCGCTGGAATTCTTCCACAAGAAATCTGGTCCCTTCCTCCAGATTTCTAGCTTGTCAGCTTCCGACGCCTTCACCCCTCTTGATGCATAATCCGCGGGATTATCTTCTGATCTCACATGACGCCATTGGCTCGGATTTTAGTGCTGCCGAATAACGGCTACTCGATTGACGACGAAAGTTACAAATAGTCTCTTCGTGTTCATGATGTATCGAAGGTCGATGGTTGAGTCCGTCCAGTAAGTGATGCATGCCATCAATCTTCATCCTCCCTTCAAGCTCTTTGATGCTCATTCCATTCATCTGTGTGAGTAAAGTGGCCGCTGTTAATTCGAGCTTCGGCACTGTCATAGTACTTCCCAGTGGCTTCACTCTTGATTTTCCCATAATGAAGCACAATGAACTTGACCGTTCTCGTTGATGAGTCTCAGATATGACACCGCACCGCATCCCTACTCCTGTGAGTTCAGCTCTGATTATGTGATTGAATTCTCTGGGCTTGAAGCAACGGGGTATCCCGTAGTTCTTTAGATTCTCTAGTCCCTCTCGCCATGTTTTCCATTCTGATAACGCTTGGGTGGGCAACTCGTCATCCCAATCATATTTAGACTTACAGAGCTCCTGGTTAATTAGTCTTCCAGGCAGAATCAATGGACTGGCGAATCCGAGGGGGTCATATACTCCTGCAACGGACGCCAATACGCCTTTGCGAGTTTCAGGGTACGTCGTCTTCCTTACGACAAGGTTAAAGGCGTATTCCTCCACATTCCATTGAATTCCTAACGCCGTCTCAGTGGGAAGCATTTCCGACTTCAGATCCAAGTTTTTAGGCTTGCCGCTTGCTCTTCTGACGGAAACTCTGTCATCACTTCCTGCTGTTCGACAACCATTTAGTTAAAGTGAAACCTCCCCTTTTCAGTAAGCTGCAAATCTCCTTGGACGCTTCAACAGCCTCTACGTTGTCATAAGACTTCAAGAAGTCATCTACTTAGAAATCTCTGTACACAGCTTCGACAGAACCCTCTGAATACATATTCGCATTGTCCTTCGCTGTTCTTCTGAGAGCAAAATTCGCAACCTTGCGCCAAATATATGAACCATCATCTGGTTTTGGTTCTTTGGTTCTTGTGATAGATCTCCATTCGGCCACCATAGGTAGCATAGTGCGCCACGATCGTCTGGAGCGAAATAAACTTGGTGAAACATTCTCTTTATATCGGCCGTGACAGCAACATTGTTCACGCGGAAGCGCAAAATAACTCCCAGCAGCTTACTAGTATTATCGGGTCCCTGCAAGAGTTCTTCATTGAGGGAAGTACCGCCACTCTTCGCTGCACAGTCAAATACGACCCTGGGATCTGGCTTCTTTTCTTGCCACACTGCATGGTGGGGTAGGTACCAAATTGACTTCTTCTCTCTAATGACTGCAAGTTCTTCATCTGTCATGCGTCTTGACGACCCTTCACTCTGATATCTTTCTAACACAGTAGTGTACTTCACTTTGAACAACGAATCTCTTTCGAACTTCTTTCTCAATGAGAACAACCTTCTTTTTGCACTTGATAAGCTCTCCGGGAAAATCGGAGTGTCATGGCGAAATGGTAGTCTGACTTGGTAATGACCGCTGTTCAGCAGAGCAGAGGTTTCCATTATCTCATGCGCTCTTCGATCTTCAACTGACCAACCCAATTCGTGGAGCTCTTCATTATCCACCTCTTGCAGGAGAAAACTCAGCTCTCGTTCATGCTGACACTTGATAAAGTTCACATTGATGGAAGCTCGTGATTGACTGTCTGCCAATGGTCCGTACACTGTCCATCCTAAGGGGGTCTTCACGGCGAATGGTTCACCTTTCTTGCCAACCCTCTTCTCAAGCTCGTTTTCTATGATGTCTGGTCGGTCATTACCGATGAGAAGAGACACTTCCATATCTTGATGAACTTCTGGTAGATATACGTCCTTGTAGATGGGACCTGCCTTCAGTATCCTTTTTACAGCGATGTGACTTTGCGTAACTGGTATTCTCGTTGTGGTGATCACATGATCTAGGCTAAACACTTGACCACCATCAGCGCCTTGACCATCCAGCGATACTTCAAAACCTGAGTTCGTTTCTTCTCCATTAACGGTACTCACAGTGAAGCTAGAGGTTTGTTCGTGATCTAGGTCCAATTCATCAGCCAGTGACTTCAAGCAAAGAGTAGTGTCAGAACCGTTATCTAAGAACGCGTAGACGAGCTGCTCTTTATCTTTTCTTCTGTTGTACACTTTTACTGGAACAACATACTCGAGGTCTTCCAGTCTGCACTGCTCCTACCGATGTTGGAACTTGAGGAGTTGGACTTTGATTTGGACTTGGTGTTTCTTGGACCTCGTCCTGTCTACGGTGAAATTCTGAGTTTTCCTGCCATCCTCTCGTGTCATCAGAAGTATGAAGAAGGGTGTAGTGCTCCTTTCCGCATCCTCGCATCCTACAGGTGAAATCTTTCGGACAGCTGTCAGCGAAGTGGTCAAAACCCAAGCACTTTCGACAAAGCTTGTGCTGTTTAACAATTTTGAAGCGGTCTCTTACTGCAGAGCTTCTAAATGTCTTGCATCTCCAAATAGCATGGTCCTCAGCACATTGGGGACACCTCCGGTGGGTTACTATCTTGTCATCGGTCTTCCGCTTATTCTGTTCGCCGACGCTTTCGGTCGCTAAGGTAGTCACCTTGTTCGCCTGTTGTCTGTTCCCTTGACGTTGCTTATCAGCCTGGGTTTGCGCTTTCAGCTCCTTGCCGAACCGATTGTCCATTCGATCTGCTATTCTTCTGACGAACTTGGTGAAGTCAGCGTACTCTACGCATCCATTACATAGGATCAAAGCGCCCGCACTTTCAGCCCACTTCCGCTTCAGGCTGTTTTCCGGAAGCTTCTTCATGAGAGTGACTACTGTTTCTTCATTCTCAAGTTTTTGTAGTAAGTCGGCCCTAGGCTTTTCAAGGCTCTTCCTGAATCCTCTAGTCTTTGGGCAAATTCTAGGAGAGAATTAGTGTCCCGTCGTACTTGAGTTTCAATCAGTCTCTTGAGGTGCGCCTCGGCAATTATATGTGGTCGCCCAAAGTTCCACGTCAGTGTGTCCCATGCCTTGGCGTATTTCTGAGGTAGGCTCACACATCCTCTGATCGCCTCTCTGGCCTTTCCTTGGCATTGTGCAATCAAGTGTGTCAACCTTTGAGATTCCTTGCTCACCTGGTCCTCGACATTGTCTTTAAAGTTAGTTCTGAAGAGAGCAATGTCTAGCGGGTCTCCACTGAACTTCATTAGCTCTATCCTTGGGATGGAAGGGCCCTGCCTAATTGCATCTGCCACCACTAACCAAGGTTGACCGTCATACGCCTGTCGCTCCGTCACCCAAGCACTTGCTTCTGATTTGGGTCTCAGGGGCGTTTCTTGCAGCTGAGCATCCACCTTTAACCTTGCGTAAGAATCGTACGACAAGGCATCTACTTCCTGTTTAAATCTGATTGGCGGTTCTCGTCTTCCAGCGTCTGCTTCTTGCTTAAGCAATCTGGGGTACTGAGCGCGCAGTAAGCCATCCATTGTTCCCGACCCATTGGACTTGGTACTCTTTCTGTCACGCGACTTCTCTGTCACGTATCTCGCAACCTGACTGTCGAGGGTATTCATCAGCTCTAATTGAATCGCATATCCACAGTCCATCAAAGCTCGCTTTTCTTCATCTTGCTCTTGAAGCATACAGGCCTCGTGTATGTTCACAAACTTGGGAATGCTTCTACGCACTTCTTACGATGCTCTCTAACTATGAACAAGTCCTGTTCCGTCCCTAGAACCTCCCCAAGGCTCCTCATTCGCTTCGTGACTTCTCCTAGAAGACCTGCCCTGCATCGTTTCAACCTTGTGAAATCCGCTTCGGTCTGCGTCTCTGTTGCTTCCTCTTCCCTCGCTTGAATGATGTAGAGTTAGCCAGTCTGTGTCTTTTACATGCGTATTTTATTTACCAACAAACGACGATTCACTAGAAAATTACATAGCACAGACATGGATTAACATACTGATAAATCTAAACGAGCGAGAATTACAATCAAAAATAGTACGGTACTTACAAGACGTTGATTTCCACTGTAATTAAGCTAACCCTGATCACTGATTTCAAAACCTATTGCCGCTAGATTTATACAGTCTGAGTTTACAATGGCACAGCAGCACAGTATGAATGATTATATCAGAGCCCATTCATCGAGGCGATCAAAGTCATGCTCAATTGAATCTGGTTATGTAATAGAGTTATGTAATAGCTTCACTCGTTAGAGAAACCTTAAGCCTGTCCCTCTTGAGACATGAGACAAAAGACATGCGATCTTACACTCTGCTAACACGGGTTACTAACCTTGCTGCTGCGTTTTGTACACGCTGAAGTTTGGAGATTTCCGTGGCAGGTAAACCATATAAAAGTGAATTACAATAATCAAGCTTGGTCGTAATAAATGCATGTACTAGACGTTCAGTGCTGGACCTGCTTAAATACTTCCTAATTCTACCTATATTTTTGAGCGAGTGTAAAGTAGATCGGCATACTTTGTTAACGTTACGGTTACGAGCCTCATTAGCAGGTAGCATCATACTTGGTAAACATAGTCTAGTACTGAACCGAGAGGAGAAATGGACTACTTCCGTCTTAGATGGATTACAGACAAGTTTGTTTGCAAGGAAAAAAGTTTGAATGTCTTGAATACAAAGATCTAAGCTATCCAGTGATGACTGCCTAAACGCAGGATTAATCGTAATGTAGAGTTGCGAATCGTCTGCATAAAGCATACAATCGAGGCCATGAGCCTTAATAATGTCTTGTAAGGGAGCAAAATACAATATAAATAGCAATGGGCCCAATACCGAGCCATTGGAGACACCAGGTGTAATTGTTTGGAACTTGGACTCGGTACTTCCTATCACAACCTGTTGAGAGCGACCGTGAAGGTAAGACGTAAACCAACTAAGGACAGATCCAGTTATTATTATTTAGCATACCGAAGGGGACTGGGAACACTTATATTATGATAAATGGGTCCAAGTTATTGTGAAAACGAACCCAGATTTCCTGCCTGTTTGAGTATTCTGAATCATCTATAACCTGGAATTCAACATATATATGTTTAGGAAAACCCAGACCCAGAAATCAGAATTAGGTTCAAATCTGGACCCAGTATTGCCATAATTCTAAATTATACAAATACCTAAATAATGTGTAGATCAGAGAATTTACAAGAGTTTGCATGCAGTTCATGTCCTTTTAAATGTCATAAGTAACACAAACTGTTTTTGGCTTGATTTGTGTTAAAGGCTTTAGAAAGTATAGGCTTAATTAAATTGCCATTCATATTTTCCAGGGTATGTTTGCCATAGTATCACCTAATACTGGTATACTAGACTGGGCTCAAGTTGCAAGATCATATGGAGAAAATTTCAAGAAGGCAGGAGGAGACATCTTTACTGATTACAAGGTGATCACTCACTCGCGTGTTGTTTGTTACAGTAATACTTTATGTAAAACACTCGGAGCTTTTCTAAATACAGTGAGATGTAGTTAAAGACCAAGAAAACTCACTTCTAAACCAAACTCCAAGTATTTTACATGTACCCACTTAATGATAACATTAGCGATTTAAAAGTCTTAAATCTGATCAATGATAATAGTTGTTAGACTTAAAGAGCTGTGTCACGGTGAGGGACACGCCTTTATGTTCTGGGCTGGAACAAAATTATTTCAGTAGTTTTCATGTAAATTAACTGACAATCCTAGCATGCGTGTAGGATGGATGAAAATCAAAGTAAATGCGCAAAAATGATTTAATAACAAACTGTGCGTAGATCTAGACTTCAAGGAACATATTGCATAATTATCCTTTCACTCACGCATTAACGGAGGGGACATTAACTGTTTGAAGCCAATTAACAGCCACCAATCGTACGTTGATTGCAGACATGCCGGTTTCAGATGGTGAACTTTTCATGAACCGACTCCTGAGTGCTATAAAAAATCTGAGCTAAATCTATTGTTATGACTATAATGAGCTAGATCTATTGTCATGGTAATGAGCTAAATCTATTGTTATGGCTCATTAGCAGTTCGGTACATGGGAAGTTTTTCCAAAGCACTGAAGTGAAAATAAAAGTTTGCTGAAATTAATAACATGAAAAGCGCGCCTTGGCCCGCATATACGCTAAAACTGCGGTAATGCAGCGACGTTTTGATCAATATTTCTTTGTTTAAAAAATGGAAATAAAACAATAGAACATACATAATTTATTTTAGTTATTTATCTTGTTTGTTTTAGCACTCGAAGGTGGACGGAAAACCTCAACAGGCTTAAAACATTGCTATGGTTAAAAACATTCTTTATTTATGATTAAGCCCACATTAAATAGTTTGAAATCAACTAAGTTCAACACTCGAATTAAGATCAGTGCTGGTACCGGCATGTTTGAAACGGGTCTTAGTTTTCTGTAACACACAACTTTCGGATCTATTCTCAGCTGCTTGTGTTCCTTGTTCCTTCTTTTGTGTTTCTTTGATTTCTTGTTTCACTGAGAGCCATAGATGTGGGGTCCATATCCGCGAGGGGAGACCAAATCCGTTAGCGTATTTGGACCCGGGAGTATGAAACCACTAGTGGATATGGACCGTGGAGGACATATTCGCGGTGGTCCAAATCCGCTAGAACACCGGTTTCCACCGTTTCACGAAAAATGGTCAGATTTCTGGAATTTTAAAATCTCCGCGGACATCAGGCAACACATTTTATTTTTCTTGAGAATTAAGGTAAACTCCCGATTTCATAGCTTGACTTCGAATAATACGGCAATGCGCTAGTCAATAAGTTATGTCATAGGCGTTCTTGCATGCGTGCACAGCAGTGACCCAAGTATATAGCTAATGGTGCAATAAAGCATGAAAAAAATTTGTATCGTATAGGATATGTTCTACTCCTAAGCTGATTTTCAGTCTCAAGAACGCAGGAAATGGCGTTTTAGAGAGTCAAATCTTAAAAACTTTCCGGAGAAGCATTGCCCCTCCCCTAAACACAAATTGGACATGCCATTGAAAGCAGATTTAATCGTGAATCTTGTGCGAAGTTTTTTTTTGTGATTTCAAAATACTTCTGGAAAACTCCTGGAAAAAGCGTAAAATGAGGTCATGGAAAGTCCTGATTTTTTTAAGATATAAAAGTGTACGAACCCTCCTTTGAAAAGGATTACAGATGGTAGAAATTCAAATCATAGAACTTACTTTTAATGATTACTGTACCGTTACCGGTGCCACTTTAAGACAACGAGAATTAAAGACAGTGCAAAACGAAAATAAAGCATTTCAGATTACAAGTCCTAGCATATCCACATGATTTTCACTGATGCTATTGTCTTGTCCTCGACACTGATTGGCTCAAATAACTGTAAGTTGGAATGCTATTGTCTTGTACTCGACACTGATTGGCTCAAATAACCGTAAGTTGGAATGCTTTGTTTTCAATCTGCAATGTGATTGGTTCTCGTTGTCTAAGTAATAGTAATAGTAACTTTAATGGGCCTTTTCGGTGAACACTATATACAATGTGAGTAAGTGTAATATTAACAGTTAAATATATAAAAATACAAAATAATACAATAACTCTAGTACTACAATAATTGATATATATATATATATATGAAGGCAGCATGTAAAGATATTACTGTTCGAGAAACTGGCAAAGCAGCTGTTTTCTTAGAGTTCTTTTAAACAATGTGGTAGTTTTACATAGTTTCAAACATGTTTCAAGAGAGTCCCAAATAGAGATGATTCTATAATGAAATGTTCTTTGCCCAGTTGCAGTCTTAAAATTAGGAATATTAAGTTGTTGAGAGCCTCGGGTAATATGTCCAGATATTTGGCCTCTCCTAACCAACTGCGATTAAGCCGGATAAGCTGGTGCACAGCCTATCATGCACTTAAAAGCTAAAGTAGCATCACAGTAATATAACTGCGTTCTTACAGGCCAACGTAAATCCTTTAGTATAGGAGTGATGTGGTCAAATTTGTTGACGCCGCTAACAATATAGCCTGCTATGCAGACGTATTTTTTCACTCTCAAATTCGAAGAAAAAAGTAACGTCTGCTTACCCGAGCGCTTAATTAGTTTCCAATATGCACACCCTCATTGTGTTATGGACCAATCAGATTTTACCTTCCATATCCTGGAAAGTGACGTAATGTTACATTTAAAGAATTCAGACAATATATTTGCCATTGACCAATCATAGGAGAGTGTTCACTGGCGCGCCAATTCACTAAAATTCTAACAATGGCTTTGATTGGGCAGAAAAATAAAACAAACGTACTGACTTCATGCTTGCATATTGGAAACTAATTAAGCGCTCGGGTAAGCAGACGTTACTTTTTTCTTCGAATTTATGAGTGAAAAAATACGTCTGCATAGCAGGCTACTAACAATACGTGCCACAAAGTTTTGAACACTTTGCAACTACGAACGTTATTATTTGAGGTGTCTGACCAAACTGACGAACAATAAAGCAACTTACTAAAGACTAGGGCATTAATAATAGTGAATAACAAATTCTTATTAAGTAACAGTCCGCGCAAGAGGTTGGCACACTTCTATTGTTCAGATGCAATTTGCTTTCCTCACTTTAGTATTTTCTGTTTTTGATACTGACAACTCATCAACCCTTAAATCAGAAATTTCTGAAATTATATCCACTAAAAATGCATTTTAAAGGAGAGTTCTTTTGTGTGAAAACGTTTTGTCCAATCAGAAGAGTGCAAAACAATAACCAAGAAAACGTTCAATTTAAGATTGTTCCCCATATTGAAAGTTCGTCATATTGAAAGTTATGAGAGTTTTCACTAGATGCAATAGAGTACCGAAGTGATGACGTCATAAATAAAAAAATTTCCCTTTAACAACATTTGACCACAGTTGCAGAAAGAACACGATAAAAGAACATTACATAGCAAAAATGAGGTGAATAAGATGAAAAGCGGCCGAGATATGGGCATTGGAATATATAATATTCTTTAACAAAACAATGTATTTTTGTCCTGGTTCCTAAGTTTATGAACCAGTACAAAAATACAGTGATTTGTTAAAGAAAAGTATATATTCCAATGCCCATATCTCAGCTGCTTTTCATCGTATACACCTCATTTTTGGTATGTAATGTTCTTTTATATTGCTCTTTCTGAATCAGTGGTCCAAACATTCTACATCTAAATTTTGCAAATTTGTGACGTCACACTTCGGTACTCTATTCAAATCTGTTTACAAAATGAGAAAAAATGTTCTTCTTCTTCAATTTTAGATATATTTTAATGTCTAAGCCAATGAGGTGGAAGATTGAAACAATACCACAATTAGCACCTTTTTACATTCCATGCATAACATAAGCCTACCTCTTGCGCGGACCATTACTTAAAGGCTTGTTTAGCGCGACTTATGTGTGATAATTTAGACATACAGGACGAAACAGTTGTTAGCATATGATTGTCAAAAGACAACGTGGGGTCAAACATCACGCCTAAGTCTTTAGCAGATTCAGCTGGAGCGAGCTCTTTTCCAAGCAGGGGTTTATCAGCTACAGGTGGCAGCAGCCCTTCACCTCTCAAAACCTTGCATTTTATTGGACCCCAGTTGGACTGCACTGACAAAGAATTGCATTGTTTTAGGGTTAGGGTTTGTATTGTTTCAGGGTTAGGCATTGTTTGGTTAGCCAGTACTATTTCACGTTCCGAGGAGGTGAAGGCCGCCCCACAGGTGGCCCCGGTTATAGCAGTGGCACAGTATCGGTAACAGATTCTTATTTTCTTATCACCATTTTTCGCATTCCTAGGTTACAGACTTTAAGTGTGCACCAGAAAGTAGCATATCCCAAGACAAGGAAGCAGGTTGGGTTGTTTTTTATCTCCTAGATAGAATGACTGGCAAGCATATTTTATGAGCTTGGCAAAGTAAAAGTTTCCAGGCATGTCAATTCTACATTCAGTAGTTGAGTAAATTTGTTTTCTGTTTTTAACACCATCGGAGGTGGACGGAGAACCTCAACAGACTTAAAGCCCCTCTATCAAGGTCTCAGAGGGCCTACGATGTATCGCCCTTATCCGAGAAGACATGAAGGTCTAACCATTTGCGGTTCAAGAATGAAATTGTTTGACAGAGGCAGCACCTTCTACGCAGTTATTTTAAGATCCCGTGTGTTGGTCCGACCAGGGTTTCGTACCCGTAACCTCCCGCACGACAGACCGGAGCATAACCACTGAGCTAACTAATTCATGTGTTATTGAACGTGCATGTACTATACATTTAGTGTATGCTTATTCAAAGTGCTGTTCTATTTTATTATTATGATGCAGGACTGACACATCCTGTTACAATTTTTGGCAAGAGAGTGGTAAGTTTTCGTGGGTACTAAAATGTAGTTACAATATGAGCTACCGAATTGTATACGATATAATTTGGACGCGAATATTGAAATTAAGTAATGGATATTGGCCTGGAGCGAGGGAGTATGGTATTTATTCACCGAGGGTTCATTCCGCACGAGGGCGCAGCCAACCCGAGGTGAATAAATCCCATGCTCCTGAGCGGAAGGCCAATATAATGCTTATTTTCACAATGGCGAGGTTTTCTCGTGCTACGCAATAACAATATCTCTCTTCATAAATCATTAGAATGATTGTTTGCCCTAGTGCGTAGTTGCATAAAATTACTGTTCACAAGGCTTCGTATTGTTTTTTGTCGCGACTCTTTTAACCAACGTAGCTTTTAGTGTAGTCCATGGATAGGTCAGAGGACTAGAAATCAAGAGAGTGAAGGTTCGAGTTCGGTTCCGGGTCGTAACAATTCCGCCTTTTTTTCAAACTTCTTCTTTCATGAATTATTAATGATGATATAAATATTACATACAGAATAATAATAGAGCTAACTACAATCTTTTATGGGGTTTACAGGGTATCCATGTGACTTGATGCTGGGTTTAGATTGGTTAGCACCCTTTATTAACGAATTGTACAATAGTACATACGTTTGTGGATTAAAGGGGAACTCAGCCCTAAAATCAACCCAACGTTTTGACAAAGATGTATTCGAAAGAAATACGTTCTGCTATTTTATTTTTCTGTGTTGCGCGTCTATGAGGAGAAAATTAGTCTCCAAGTTCGATTTTCCGCTGAAAAATCTATATTGCGTGGCGGCTCAATTCAGTACAAATTTCCCCATAACGTACGTCACGCATACCAAGGAAAAACGATCACACCTCTAGCACAAAGAAAACACAATGGCCCGCAATTAGAAGCTGTTAGTCCCACTATTCAATGTAGGGGACAGCATGGCAAAACTAATTTATTCCTCGTATACTACGTCACAAATTACGAGACTTGAGCCGTCTGTACATAGCGGACGTTGTGAGGAAGGTTTTTGGATTTTCTCTTGCTAGACGCGCAACACAGAAAAATTAAATAGCAGAACCTATTTATTTCGAATACATGTTTGTATGGGTTGATTTTAGGGTTGAGTTCCCCTTTAACATAACTAGATCGGTTTTCAATTAAGTGTTGAAAGCAACACTTGATTGCTTTGGTTTTGCGTTTGCTTAATAGCTTCTCTATTGGCCGTGAACGTTGTTTTGTAATAGACCCTTCCACGGTTTTTTTGAACTTTTGATATATACATATAACAGCAAAACCTCGAAGTTAGTCAAAATCCCAAATTTAAGAGTTATATCTTGAGCAAAGATACAGGCCCACAAACTCGAAAAATTTCGGGAAATTTTACAGACGTTTGCAGTATGGAAATTTCGACTGAGGGGTAAGTTTCCATACAAAATTTCCATACAAACATCTGTGAACTTTTCCGAGTATGCGGGCCTATAACTTTGCTCCTATTCAAGATTTAACTCTCAAATTTGGGATTTTGACTAACTTCGAGGTGCTCTTTTCAGCAGTATCGACGGTTTTGCTGTTATACGTATATATATCAAAAGTTCAAAAAAGCCGTGGAAGGGTCTATTATCAGCATTCAAGTTCCAAACTAAAACCAAGCATTGTTTTGGTCCGTTACGCAAACCATTTTCGTTATAGCAAGGGTTATCCACGATTTCGTTTCCTTTTTTTGCTTCAAGTAAAACCAATCAAGAATTACTTCAGCTCGTCATTGGCTCATTGCGTTTTGACTTGCTGCCGTGATTGGTTCTGTGATTACTTGGATTTTTGGTTTTACGACAATCGAAAAACGCTCTATTGCTAAGGTGAACCCGTCGCGTGAGGTAATACCCTAATATGGGCTATTATTGTTATTGTTGTCAATTTACCAAATAAGGTTACAAGAATAGGCATATATGGAACCGTAATTCTCACTAGATTTTCCAGAATGCCCTGTTCAAAACCTATTTTATTGGCTTTCCGCGTGTACGTGATTAAATAAATCTAGTTTTCTAGTCGTAGCAACCCACGAGTTATTGGTATGGGGGAAAATGTGTCGCTCACTCGCTCACTAAGGTGTTAGCAAATCGATATTATCGATTTTCTCTTCTGATGCCTCATTATTCAATCGATATTTCTCAAGTTCAGGTATGTGTATAATAACTTTTCCAGTCTAACACTGGTTCTCTGTTCTTATCTCACCCCAGCCTCCCATCAACTGCCGTTACGTCATCACCTGTGGCGGTTTATATTCTGATCGTCTGGCAGAGAAGTCGGGATGTAACAGAGAACCCAGAATCGTACCATTTCGTGGAGATTATCTTGTGTTAAAACCCGAAAAATGTCACTTGGTGAATGGCAATATATACCCTGTAAGTCCGGTGGGGGATGGGGAGGGGTGTGCTGTCGGGATCTCAAAACTCCTGGACCCAGTTCCCTGCTGAAAGCCCGATTAAGCTAATCCAACATTAAGGGTAATCTTCAGTTTGATTTGCTAACTCGTGGATACTGATTTGCGATTCAAAACTTATTGTTTTACGAGGAATGAGTAGTACCTTTCTACTTGTAATCCTAGAATAAAGAAACACCTTTTACAAAAAGAACCAAAATCTCGGTTTAAATTGAATCCAGGAGAAAAACAACTAACATTTGCATAGAAGAAGATATATAAATTATAGGATTATGTAGAACGTCTATGCACCCAAACGTATAGATACAAATATAACTAATTTTACAGACATTAAATAATAGTACTTGTTACATAGCCATAAGTTTTCCAGACACAACGCACGCTCTCATTGGCTGATCCAGGGTCACGTGGCAGTCATCAAAATCCAATGTTCTCCGCGCGGGCAACAATTCACCAATTGTTTCCCGCCACGTGATCACATCGTGACAGAAGATGGTGTGATGTGTCGCGAGCGCCACTAGCTAGCTAAAGGCGGGAAATATTTGTTTACCAAAATGTCTAGATCTTCATCAAAAGCTGATCATTTTTCGTCGAAAGAAAGCGTTCAAAATGGAACCAGCTCCAAAGAAACAATTTACATCTTTATCAAGCGCGAGAGTGAGAAATTGGTAGCTAAAAAGGATGCAAGAAAGACACAAAACGACACTACAAATGCGTAGCGATGCTGGCAGCGTTTTGTGTTGAAAAGCAGCTTCCCGAAGAGAAGACGACAAACCTCGCTCGTATCAGGTAGGTCCTGTATTTATGCACAACTTTGCCTCAAGTAAAACTTATGTCTATATAACAAATCACTTAATGACTGTCCCCTCGGGAATCAGTGAGTTTTGTTTCCCCGAGATCCTCGATGTTCCGCTCGACTCCCTCTCGGGAAACATCGAGGATCTCGGGGAAACAAAACTCACTGATTCCCGAGGGGACAGTCATTAAGTGTTTAGAGTTTAGAGCGTCAGTTCATGCACCTTATTCATATTTCATGCCTGCGCGGGAAGAAGTCTGGTAACAATGGTATCAGAGTGAGGCCAGGTGTCCGAAAGATCGCAAAATTGGAATCGGTCAGAAATGTGGTATGTACTCCATGGGAGAATGTCATGGATGCACCGAGCATACAAAACCTTCTAAAAACCTAACCCACCAATTCAAAAAACCTTTATCTTTGACCAAGTTGCATTCCCCCATAGAGTATATGCCAGGAATGTCTTAGTTTCTGTCGTACCGCACTATTGTGTTCTTTTGTGCCATAAGGGAATTAACGTTATTATCTGTCATCGACTAGATTTTTGTTTCTGTGACAAGCTGGACAACTAGCCTCGCTTTGATGCCCTTATGAATAAGGTCATTGCCTGATCAGGTACACCATTCTTCATCGGTGTAGGTCCCAGATCCTAATTTTCCATTTCTTGGGGTGCACTTTACTCCTCGTATCGATGGCAGCGTGTGGCTGGGCCCGAATGCCGTCCTTGCATTCGCTCGTGAGGGATACAAGCTACTCGATATTAACCCGCGGGATCTCACTGACGCCCTGGCATTCAGGTATTGAAATATTCGAATAGTCACTACAACTATTCATGGAGTGTTTCATAACGTATATATATGTATTACGTACGCGCGACGGTAAAGTATAATCATCTCCTTTTTGCAATACTATGCGGACTAAAATTCGATGGCATTGCAAGTTGCAAATGTCCGACACCACACAGCAACGTGCAACGATTTGATTGCTGTGCAAAAAAATTGACAAGACCTTGAAATGAACATGACCTTAATTTAACAGATTATCTCGCCACCTTCAGTCGCAGCTAATTTCACTCTAAAATTGCACCCCGAATTTTTGACCAAAGCAATTCTAACAAGCTCGACATTATTCTATTGTTTCAGAGGACTGCGTCAGTTGATGTTCAAGTACTTTTCATTCGGTGTCGGTGAATACTATCGAGGTATCTACACTGCAGCACAGGTCAAACAGCTACAGAAATACATACCGTCCATCACATCCAAGGACGTCGTGAGGTAAGCTATACCTATAGACAGACCCTCCCCCGTGGGATATTTTACCACCCCAGGTCCACTTTAGTTGATTTTACCGGCATGCTATCCGCCATGGGAAGCGAGTAGCAGCTGACGTTGTGTCTCGCTCTGATGGAGGGCGAGCGGTCCAAACGTCAGCTGCTACTCGCTTCCCACTGCGATTAGCATACCTTAATCGACTTTTAGTTGATTATACCAGTGTTTATCTTCCCCGCCGAAGCAGGTTTTTACAGAAACTAGTTATCCCCCGGGGGACACTCTTCTTTATGACGTATTATATATGTGCGGCGCTACCTAATTTCGATTCTCGGGTCCGGATCCTTTGCAAAAATATGTCAAATTCCGGGTTATAGACGATTCAGGATAATCAAACAGTAAGAAAATCCCGGTTCGTCTTCACAATAACTTGGAAATCCGGGTTTTGGAGCTCTTTTTCGGTTTATACTTCATGGTAGTGTTTCGTTCAATATAGTCTCTCTGCATAATCATTTTCTCTACTGTTTTACAGTATTATGCAGGGAGACTATATGGAACGAAACACTACCATGAAGTATATACCTATTTTTCTCGTAAAACCGGGTATGGCCCATGGCCACACATACCTACCCATGTGGGAGTCATCCATTGTATCTTTTACCGCTGCCTCGTTAGCTCAGTTGGGAGCACACCAATCTGTCCTAGGCCTGCTGGAGGCCGAGGGTTCAAACTCTAGTCTCCTTCGCAACCGTTCTTAGGGTCGTCACGCAATGCGCTAGCCCCACTAAGCTAGCTCATTGCGTGACAACCCTAAGAACGGCTGCGAAAGAGACTAAATCCCTTACGGCTGGAAACCGAGCCTACATGTATATCCAAATGAATGTACTAGATTTTGAATACCACAAATCTTAGAGACAAACCCCAATATCCAAAACTAATCTAGTTTCCATATTTCTTGTCCAATACACCACATGCATAAGGGCGTATTCTCTGTATTTTAATAGTTTAGCCACATGTACAATGTATGGAGAACAACATCCTTGCCATGCGAAAGAGCTTACCGACATTGGTGATCCTGTAGAATTTGAGTGTTGTAGCATAAAAGAGCTGTAAAGTTACAGTGATTTGAAATTAGAGAGATTTGTATGAGAAAAAGCACGTAGGCCTTTCCAGCCTCGCTTTCATGTTTTTTCTATATTTAAAATGCCAATAACTCGACAGCAATTTGAAACATTGCTTTCAAACTGTGGTCAGTTACTAATTTAGGTACAGTCTTTCATGTGGTATAATAGTTTCTCTGTACACATGTCTAACCGTTTCTCGAGGGCCACAAGTTTATCAGTATTTACTGTTTAGTGTTACCCTCTATAAATAAAGTCTTATTATTATACTTCCAATTTATGCAAATTAGGTGGCAGCCATAATGATGAGGTCTATACCACACCCCATATCTCATAGAGTTCCCAAAGACGGGAATTGCTCAACCAACACATCCTCCCCGTTGAATTCACAACTATCCTTAAATGGAAAACACGCTTGAAATAATGATAATCGTAATTCTAATGACATTCTGAAAACCAGTCAAGGATAAAGATAAACATTTGTTACATTCCGAACGGCGGTAGATCGGCTTAGTGTAGTAGTGATGACGTCTGCACTACACTGCAGTACACGCAAAGGGTTACGAGTTCGAGTCCGAGTAGGAGCGCTCAAAAAAATAATTTCTTCTCTTTACCTTCTCTTCTTATTTAATACCTGTGTCACCTAGCTCTAGGTGAGTGAGAACCCGTCGTTTACCCGTGAACTCGTCCGATGTTTGGGGTTAGGTTTGTGGTTCGGGTTAGGATTTGTCGTAGAATTAACGTTTATCATTATTCCAAGCGTGTTTGCCATTTAAGGATAGTTGTGAATTCAACGGGGAGAATGCGTTGGCTCAACAGATATCCAAACTGTCCATGGACTGGGCACTAATCAAGCATTGAGCTGAGAACTTGTCACGCTTTCAGGGCGGATATTCGCTTAGTATAGTGGTTGTCATTGATGACAGAAGGTTATGGGTTAGGAATCCATATAAACCTCGCATTTTTCTTCTCTCTACCTTTCCAGGAGCCCATAACCAGGAGCGTCCATATCTCCTATATAGCTGTCACGGCGTTTTAACAAGTTGGGATATTTTTAGATTTCAATCAATCAATCAACAACTTTATTAACGTGTCTAAAAACTTCTAGCGCACCACAGGTGGTGTACTAATCGGGGACACCTAAATATAATATATATGTATATATAAAAAAAATCTGCACAATACAAATTTACATAGAATATGATTGGATATGTTATGTAAATACTTTAAACATGAAATTGCTAAAATAGGAGAATACTCCTTATGATATCCTACTGTTAAAAGATAATAATAGTAATTATAATAATGGATAGATCCGTGTCATAAATAATAAATAATTCACATATTGCAGAGGAAGCAACTAGGTGGGCATACCTTCTCTACAAGTACTGCCAGATTCTGCTTTCTTATGTTTTTCTTAAAAGAGGTGAGCGTTGTATAGTTTCTGGATGCAGAAGGGAGTTTACCCCATAAAAAAGGTCCATAGTATCGCAAGGAGTGTTTACCAAACTTTATAGTGCTGATCCTAGGTAGTACAAAGTCCGCATTCCTTAAATTGTAACTACTACTACTGGTAACAAATATTTCTAAAATGTTGTTTGGTAACAGCTTGTTTTTGACCTTGAACATAAAAATAGCAATGTCATGTAGACGTCTATTATATAAATTAGACATTTTAGCTCTAACTAATAGTTCGCTATATGTGGTGCTCCAGTCATTATATACCGCCCTGAGGCCTCTCTCGTTGATTTTTTTCAAGTTTGTTACTGTCAGACTTCCTACAAAAATGCCATGTTAGTCCGCAGTATGTAAGATAAGGGAGGATGGCAGCTGTGTAGATCCTTAGTTTTGCCTTAACCGGGATTAACTTGCGCAGGCGCATCAGCACTCCTACTCGCGAACTTGCCTTCTTGCACATAATTGAGATGTGCTCGGAGAAAGTTAGATTCCGATCGATAGTAACACCAAGCAACTTTAGTTCGTCCGTTGCCTTGATTGTCATCCCATCTATCTCCATATCCAGCATGTGTATCTTGTTTGGATATGATCATTGTTTGGTATTTTGTGAGATTTCCTTCCAAGAAGTTCTCCTTGTACCACTCAGAGGTATTTTTCCCGTCCGTGTTTACTTCCAATATAGCTTGCTCCGGTTTTTCGTGAGAAAAGTACAGCTGATGGTCGTCAGCTGAAATTTCCGGTCCACGTAGAATATATCATTCTGGTATATATTCCAGAGTAGTGGTCCCAACGATGATCCTTGCGGACAGCCTCTAGTGACATCCTCCCACCTGCTTGTGACGTGACCAAGCTTTGTCCTGTTCTTACGGTCACTAAAATATGATCTCATTAGGCTCAGGGCATCCTCACTTAATCCATAGGCCCTCAACTTAGCAAGCAGCAATGTAGGATGCAGGGAATCAAATGCTTTACTCATGTCGGTACTTAGGATCCCAGCTGTATGCCCCTCATCCATGCCTTTTTTCCAGTCTTCAACTAAGCGTATGAGTGTTGTTTCGCAACTCTAAAGCTTTCTATAGGCGGACATGAATGGGTCAAAGATGTTCTCAAACTTGACACTCAGCTGTTGTCCGATTATCTGCTCGAAGATTTTATCGACCGCAATGAGTATAGTTACCGGTCTATAGATAGTTTTATCCTGTGGGTTCTCTTTCTTAAACACAGGAACCCACTCGCCCATTTTCCATTCCTTTGGCCATGTACAGTCCCTTATAACCTTATTGAATATGTGTGTGAGCGATGGTGCTATCTCATCCGCCACAAGTTTTAGGACCTTTGGAGGAAGCTTGTCATGTCCTGTTGCCTTGTGCGGGTTTATGGTGGCCAAAGCCTTTAAAACGTCTTCTTTCGTGATCTCACTGAAGTTGAATGTACTTGCATCGATCCTAGCGCTGATCCTATTTACGCTTGGACATTGGCTGCATGCATCCTCACACAGGTTCTTTGCTTTATCGCCTCCGATTGCATCTGCTATTGTAGAAAAGTAACTTGTGAATTCTTCTGCTACTTCATGGCGGTCTTGTTGTATTTTCCCTTGTATTTCAAGACATATTTCGGGCCTGTCCTTGCTTTTCGCACTGAGGAAGGGCGTGAACGTACTGAAGAACTTCCTTGGATTGTTATTAAGTTCCTGAGATACTTCCCTCCAGTAGCTCTTTATCGCTTTCCTCCTCAGCCGAGTTGCCTCATTTCGCCATTTCCTCATTAGCTCCCATGATTCTTTGCATCTGTCTTTACTGAACTTCTTGGCGTATCTTCTTTTCCTTCGAATAGCAGCTTTCCATTCGGCGTTCATGTAAGGCGCGTCCACTTTTCTTACTCTCATCTTCTTGATCGGCAGATGTTTATCAACAACGTCCATAACCTTATCTCTCCAGTGCGCGTACTGCGTGTCCACATCAGTGGAAGTAGAAGGAAGCAGTTCAGACTCATGCAAGTCTTTCTTTAGATCGTTTAAGTTAAGATTCTTCGTACTTCTACAGTTTATTGTTTTTGCTTCGTGGTATTTTACGGACTTACAGAGAAAGGAGTAAACCATTCTATGGTCGCTCAGTCCCAATTCTGCTACGTCTGATTGTTTAAACAGATCTGCATTGTTGGTTAAAATGACGTCTAGGAGAGTCTTGGAAGTGGGTGTTACACGTGTAGGTTTCCTGATGAGGCATGTCAGTTGGTGAATCTCCTCTAAGTCTAGTAGTATTTTCCCCTCCCTCTCGTTGGGTTTGAGCCTATCTAAGTTCAAGTCCCCTAGGATCACTATAATTGGGCACTTGGACATGGCCCACGATGTAATGTGGCTCAACTCCTCCTCTAGCTCATGGTAATAGCCTGCTCCTTCTTTCCGGGGGGGTCTGTACATACCTAGCACAAGGACACGCGTGCTATTGAGGTTCACTTCGAGCGGTAGTACTTCTATAGTCTTATATGTTCTTGTTGGTTTAATTTTCTTAGATGGTAATTAGTGGATAGTGGATAGCACCAGTGGCGGAACTAAAGATGCCTCATTAGCTACTTTCGTTTTACCAACAACATGGCTGCTACGCTTTTGTGATTTTATTCCCTTAGGAATGATTGCAATCCAAGAATAGCGAGAAACTGTTCTAAAAATAACCAAACTTGTAAAAACGCTGTGACATAGGCCTAATATGCGGGATGGACGCTCCTGGTTATGGGCTCCTGACCTTTCTCTCTTCTCGTGTTTACCTGTAAACCCTAGCCCTAAAACCTCGTCGTTTACCTGGGAACTTGTTTTCGAAGTGGTTAGGGTAAGTTTTATGGTTCGGGTTAGAGATTGGGTTTCAAGTCTATTGAGCGATTCCAGTCATTAAGAGCGCGTCATATCTCACGCCTATACCAAATAACTCTAGCGCTCCATTGCGTTCTTCGCACGGCGGCCATTTTTAATCGGAGCCGAAATGGTTAGGGTTAGGGTTAGTGACACTTTGCAGACCAATCCGATTTTGGGAGACACGCTCTCCCAGTGGCAAATATTGATCTTGTATTCCTGAATATATTTGTTAAAGGTTATGGGGAACGTTTATCGGAGAATAAAATCCTTTGTTTTCTCCCGTCTAACCTCGTTTTGAAACTGCTCAGTGCGAGGATACACGTGGAAATCTATAATCCCTTTCGTAAACTGCAAAAGGACTGGGACCGAGTGTGTAAATTTAATCTTAATAATCTATTTTTAAATAAACCCCACCACAAAAAAGATTACATCGAAATTAGTATGTTTAACGAGTTTGAAGATGTTTGAGTAAATAAGAACTGAATAGCAGGCATTTCAAAATCACAAAAATGAGAGAGCTCAATATGGTGTGGGGGGACGCTGCACCCTCCCTCCCCCCCCCCCAAATTTTCAAACACTTCCTATTCACTTCCTATTTATTTACTCTTCAAACTCGGTAAACGTAATAATTTCCATGTGGTCTTTCTCGTGGTGGGGTATTATTTTCAAATTAGGTTTGAATCCGTTTAAATTCGCACACTTGGTTCCAGTCCTTTTGCAGTTTACGAAATGGCTAATTGTTTGTACACAAGATGGCCGCCACGTGATAAAAGCCCATACCCTTTTTGTTATACCCTGTTCAAGTTCGTTCAAGTACGTTTAAAAACCTGTTAAAGTACTTCTAACACTTCTTGACATTTTTCTACCTATGAACCTTTGCAAGGTTTTGAGTACTTTTGCGAATATTTTTTTGGTTTACAAAGAATACTCTATGTTCTACGCTTGTTTGAAATGGTGAGAAATTGACCTTTCCTGACCCATGACCGCGTTTGAAAAAGCCTGGGTCGATTACCGGGTAGACGTCATCTCATTAATTCGACTTTGCAATAATTTGAATAAATACTTAGCATTTTTTCTAAAATGACTTTTTTCTTTACTAACAACTCACAAACTGTGTATATTTTCTATAAATCATCGATGTCGTTGTGATAGAAAGTCGCCATGGAGGATAATGCATTAATGAGATGACGTCGACCCGGGAATCGACCCAGGCTTTTTCTAACGCGGTCATGGGTCAGGAAAGGTCAATTTCTCACCATTTCAAACAAGCGTAGAACATCGAGTATTCTTTGTAAACCAAAAAATTATTCGCAAAAGTACTCAAAACCTTGCAAAGGTTTATAGGTAGAAAAATTTCAAGAAGGCTTAGAAGTACTTTAAAAGACGATGTTTTGCGTTGTTTTAAGCAGAGGCCCGTCAGGTGTTCGTGCCCAAGCTCTTGACCGTGACGGTAATCTCGTAGACGACTTCGTGTTTGATGGAGGAGTGGGGGAGATTGGTAGTCGAGTGTTACATGTGAGGAACGCGCCATCGCCTGCCGCCACCTCATCTCTAGCTATAGCCAAGATGGTGGCTGACAAGGCAAAGGAGAGGTTCAACCTATAGCCTTTTGTTTCCTCTTTTCGCATCACACCACATATTACGCTGTGTGTGTGTGGGAGGGGGGCTGGCTTTGAATGTGTACACCTAATTCTAATTAAATCACGGTCTCTGAGAAATCTCTTTCCCCCCCCCCCCCTGTTTCACCCAAAATTTAATGGTTAATCATTAATTACACGTGCATCCCAAAGGGAGAGGTGGGTGAGCAATTTCCCAGAAACCGTGATTGACCCTGATTCTGACTCACCCAACGGAGAAAATGTACGGGAACAATGGCACCAGTGGTTGTTCCTAGTACCGCAGGCCTTTAGTTAGCGAAACGTACTTAAAGGGTTACAATACAATGAAGATAGCCCTAGAACTATGACCAGCAGCATTGTTGTCGATATACAAAACAGTATCGAGGGATTGCAATACAGTGAAGATAGCCCTAGTGCTAGGACCAGCTGCATTGTTGTCGATATACAAAACAGTATCGAGGGATTGCAATACAGTGAAGATAGCCCTAGTGCTAGGACCAGCAGCATTGTTGTCGATATACAAAACAGTCTCTAGGGATTACAATACAATGAAGATAGCCCTAGTGCTAGGACCAGCAGCATTGTTGTCGATATACAAAACAGTCTCGAGGGATTGCAATACAATGAAGATAGCCCTAGTGCTAGGACCAGCAGCATTGTTGTCGATATACAAAACAGTATCGAGGGATTACAATACAATGAGGATAGCCCTAGTGCTAGGACCAGCAGCATTGTTGTCGATATACAAAACAGTCTCGAGGGATTGCAATACAATGAAGATAGCCCTAGTACTAGGATCAGAAGCATTGTTGTCGATATACAAAACAGTCTCGAGGGATTACAATACAATGAAGATAGCCCTAGTGCTAGGACCAGCAGCATTGTTGTCGATATACAAAACAGTATCGAGGGATTGCAATACAGTGAAGATAGCCCTAGTGCTAGGACCAGCAGCATTGTTGTCGATATACAAAACAGTATCGAGGGATTGCAATGCAATGAAGATAGCCCTAGTACTAGGACCAGCAGCATTGTTGTCGATATACAAAACAGTATCGAGGGATTGCAATACAGTGAAGATAGCCCTAGTGCTAGGACCAGCAGCATTGTTGTCGATGTACAAAACAGTATCGAGGGATTGCAATACAATGAAGATAGCCCTAGTACTAGGACCAGCAGCATTGTTATCGATATGCAAAACAGTATTGGTTGAAACATGAAAATCACCCTAAAGGTTAGGAGACGTCTAATTTCCTCCACGTTTTCAAAATATTAAAACTACGATTTGCACTGCGGTTCCAAATGTCGTGTATAAAGCAAATCGCAGTTTAGAGCCTTGTATACAATTATCTTTTGAGTTATTAACTGTAAAGGAAAATAATAAAGACAGTTTAGAGCCTATCACGAGTAGTTTGTTCTTACTATTTACGCTACAAAGGGGTTTAGATATTGCGAGATATTTATTACTTTTTTCGGCATATTCATCCCAAAAGTAAAAAGGAAGAAACTTATCACCCAACAAGTGACGATGAGGACTGATTGTAAACAAACCTTAAATGCTAAAATACTCTTTAATTTTTATGCCTCATTGTAAATATTATCGCTTATCATGGTTTGAATCAATAAAATCCTGTTCCGAGTAGTTTGTTTTGTGGATTATGGTAATTATAGTTTAGTTTTAGAGAAGAAGTTTTCCTCAAAACAATTGACTCTTCTTAATATTTATGCAAATATCTAATTCACTACTCGAAAACGAGGCTATCCCCGCATCGGGAATACCGTAACGTCCACCTGAGTTCAAAAGGACAATTCCGGAGTTTTCTTTTTGTCTCCAATGCAAAGAAGAACACAGCAATGTTCCGTCCACGACGCCATTTTGCTTTTCAGCTAAGAAATGATGCGGGGTTAGCCTCGTTCTCGAGTAGCTAATTGTATGCGCATAAATATTAAGAAGAGTGAATAGGACTATTGTTTCTATCAAACTGTACTGATGGCCCTTCAGTTATCGTTAATCCCTAAGGACAATAGCAAAGTTGCTCTTATGAGTCGTTGTGGATTTACTGTAAAGGTTTATAAATATTCTGATCTCAGAATTACGTTACGAGTGATAGCGAAGGTAATAGCTGCAAGGAAAATAAAGTCAGTTTAGGAGTTCTGTAGGTTCAAAATTTGTGAATGATATCAAAAATATCGTTGGGTTAATATAGAGCAGATTACCGAAACAATAGTGTATTGTTGTTCATAACAAAGACTTGCCCAAACCTGTTCAACCAAACACATACAAGTGAACTTTATTGATTTAAAAGTTAAAGTAATTACAAAGTCAATCGTCTTTTCTAAAAATCTGTTCAGAAAACGCATTACAAAGTCCATCAATCTGCATAAGTTCTTCGTATTTTCTAAAATATTGTTCTGGAACAGACACAGAGTATCTTGAGGCAAAGCCGTGTTGTTCAATGTCATTCAGTGGATGTATTTCACGTCTCACTACTTAAAGCAGTTGATCAATGATAGAAGAGCCGTTGTTACTGAACTGAATATTTAGAAGATACACTGTGGTCCAGGGTAACTTGTAAAGTTCAGATAGGTAAACTTTCCATGCATGAGCGATGAATTTCAATGTTCAACATGTAGCAAACAGCGTTCATAATCTCCCACACTCTCTCTGGTTTGACTTCGTCTTTTGCATTGTCGTAGAACAAATTCCACGATTCCTCATATTCGGATAACATCAAGCAATCGTGCTGTCTTTGGCTTGGGTGATTTGTTTCACAGCCATGACATTGTCTTTCTCTCTCGACATAGATTGGTTCTTCGCAGAGTGCAGCATACACCAAATGTATAATACTTGATTTCCTGTGAAATGCTCTGTTTCTTTCGACGTGTTCTACTTCATCCACGGTGATCGTTTTTCCTTGAACGCCTTCCATGTCAGAGTTGAATAAAAATACGCGAGCTAATAAAGATGCACTGAACGGAGTCTGAGGATTGTGACGTAATCCGAATTAACGAGAGCGCCCTAAAAATTAGTATAATTCCGAATTAATGCATACGCCCTAAAAATGGGGCGTACGCCCTAAAAAAATTATTCCTTAATTAATTCAATGGACAATAGGATTGTGACGTCATCCTAATTAATGCATACGCCCTAAAAAATAGGGCGTACTCCCACTACTAATAATGGTCTATAACAGTAAGTAAGCAGCAGATCATTGTTGTTTTGTTAACAATTTGAATACTTATTAATTAATAGAGCTGTGAGTTTCTTTTTAAAAACTTGTCTTTTTTCCATTTTGATATCATGTGGTATCTTTTCCCATATTTTAATACCATAATCTTTTTTTTAGTTCAGTTCGAGTAGATGTAATAAAAAAGTTTGTTTATTTTTCTGTCTTGTTTGAAAGTGATGTACATGTATATTGGTTGGTGGTGTAAACATGGCAGTGAAAATATTATTGTTACTCCATTAACAATATCATGCATAAAAAAACTAGTGTGAAGTTTATGAATATCCAATTTAAGAATATTTAATTTGGTAAAAAGAGGAGATGTATGCGCATTCCATTGCTCATGAAGTATAGCTCTAAGGCATTTTTTTTGTATGGAAGGTAGGGCATTTCCCCATATCAGATTAGCATAGTTTAAATGAGGATAAAATAGTGAATAATAGATTTGTTGTAGGATTGTTATTGGTGCAAGTGTTTAGCTTTGTGTATAATTCCAAGTATTTTAGAAAGTTTAGTTCTAATATGGGAAATATGGTCTTTCCGTGATAGGTTGTTATCAATTATGACACCAAGATATTTAGTATAATTTTTTTCTTCTATTTTCTCTTCCCCAATTTTGAGTAAGGGGATCTTGGGTATTTCTTTTGTCTTAAACTGAACTTTACAAAATTTGATTTTGAGACATTCAAAGAAAGTTTATTACATAAAAGCCATTCTTCAATTGCATTTAACTCTTTATTAAATGTAGATTCAAGATTATCTATGTTTTTACTAGAGTAAAATAGACGTGTATCATCTGCAAATAGGAGAAATTGGATTGGTGATTTTGAGGCATTTGAAATATCATTAATATATAAAAGAAAAAGCACAGGGCCTAATTAAATAAAGTGGTGACAACACTGAAACCACAAAATGTCAAAATCGTAATTCGATTTTGAGACGTCATAGTCTTCACGCAGAGAAATCCGAAGTCGGTTTAAGCTCCTCATCTAACCTGGGTTTGAGGCGCGGGAAAAGGAGCGCCTGAAACTCAGGTTACTCCTTATCGGGCTCAAGGTTTCTTTTCCTCCAATAAAATTATGATAAATAGAATTATGCGCTAGCAAAAAAAGAATGTTTAGATATTAAAATATTTAATTGCCGATATACTATTAGGTGAAACTAGACTGAAAAGCAAATGCCGTATACAAAACTCCTGTAAAAATACCGGATCCGAGGTGTGGACCTAACCAGCCAAACTATAAAATTATGACGACAATAACGAGTCGGAAGACTACAACAAAGCTGATAATAATAATAATAATAATAATAATAATACTGCTTTATTTATCGAGGGTAGCACTTAATATCGTACAGATAATATACACGTGGCCCTCAACATAAAGAAAATAAATAAAATCGATGATTAATAACAGTAACAACTAAGCACTAATAAAGACAGTTTCGAATTACAATAATCATTGGAAGCAGTGAGGTTAACCTGCATAGTATGCGTTCAACTTGAAGGAGAATGAATCTCTTGAGGCTGCTTGTTTTAGTGTGATACACTAAAAATGGCACTACGACTAGCTAGACCTGACACAAAAAGGTGCTCGAACTAGAATGCAGTCATGGACAGCTGTTTCGACATAGCAAGCAAAACTGATGAGCTTCAGCGAGAACCTACTGCTCATAAGGCCACTAGTACTCTAGTGTGGAGCTCAGAGAATAAGCTTGGTTATCCGGTGTCGCACAAAGAGAACCTACTGCTCATAAGGCCACTAGTACTCTAGTGTGGAGCTCAGAGAATAAGCTTGGTTATCCGGTATCGCACAAAGAGAACCTACTGCTCATAAGGCCACTAGTACTCTAGTGTGGAGGTTAGAGAATAAGCTTGGTTATCCGGTGTCACACAAAGAGAACCTACTGCTCATAAGGCCAGCAGTACTCTAGTGTGGAGCTCAGAGAATAAGCTTGGTTATCCAGTGTCACACAAAGAGAACCTACTGCTCATAAGGCCAGCAGTACTCTAGTGTGGAGCTCAGAGAATAAGCTTGGTTATCCGGTGTCACACAAAGAGAACCTACTGCTCATAAGGCCACTAGTACTCTTGTGTAGAGCTCAGAGAATAAGCTTGGTTATCCGGTGTCACACAAAGAGAACCTACTACTCATAAGACCACCAGTACTCTAGTGTGGAGCTCAGAGAATAAGCTTGGTTATCCAGTGTCACACAAAGAGACGCCGGCGTGTGGCAAGGAGCCAGAAAACCAAGCAAAACTCAACCTTAATGTGTCAGAACCAAAGATAGAGCCTTAATAAACGCTGGCCAGACCAGCTTAATAAAATGATGACGAAACAGGAATAGTCGGATCTAAGAAGTCCTACGCTACAAAAATGTATAATAAAACATTATTATACATTATTACGATTCAGCGAGGCAAGGCTATAAGGAAACAAAAGGGGCCATTGTAATAAAAAAGCTCTCCCACTTTGTAATAAATGTCCGTCGCACTTTGTGTTGTGCCCGAAGATATTGTGTTGATGTTTGGTAGCTGTATTGTACAATCATCCTAACGAAGATATAGGAGATTTTCAGTAAGTCACGTGACTTATGACGTCACATAATTTGATTGACAGGTGTTGTTTGTCTTGTACCCGAGGGTAGCTGTATTGATTACTTTACTGATGACGGACAAACAGTTCCTAGCAGGATAATTAGGAATGGTAAAACATTTGTTGATGAAAGGATATAGCTGACCAGTTTAACCAACATTTCATTAATGTTGGACCATCATTAGCTGGGCTTATTGAAGATACTAATATCGATCCAACATCCTACATTAAAAATTCTCCCGCCTCTAGCTTTGTCATGTCTGCTGTAAATGAAGCAGAAGTACGTTTATTATTCTCCCAGCTTAATTCCAACAAATCCTCTTTAGACATTCCTAATAAGGTAGTAAAAATAGCTTCTGAACCGCTTTCAAAACCATTTACATCTTTATATAATCAGTCTATTTGTTCGGGTATCGTCCCTGATATTTTGAAAGTTGCAAAGGTAACGCCAATATATAAAAGTGGGATAATGACTAATACAGGCAACTATAGACCTATTTCAATTCTTTCTCCATTTACTAAAGGTTTAGAGCGATTAGTCCATGATCAATTATTGCTATTTATTGAAAAACAAAATATACTATATCAGTTTCAGTTTGGTTTCAGAAAAGGCTACTCTACAGAACAAGCAATCCTTGAAACTACTGATCTTCTCAAAACTGCAATAGATAAGAAATTACTTATTTGTGGTGTTTTTCTTGACTTTTCAAAAGCATTTGATACTGTGAACCATAATATACTATTAAAGAAACTTGAAAAATATGGAATAAGAGGACTACCTTTAGAATGGTTTCAAAGTTTCTTGACTAACCGAACCCAGTTTGTTCAAATTGGCAACTTTAGATCAAGATGACCATGACATGTGGTATACCACAGGATCCACAATTGGCCCACTTCTCTTTCTTATATATATAAACGATCTCCCAAATTCATCTAACATTTTAATTTTCAGAATCTTTGCTGATGATACTAACATTTTTTATTCTTTTAAAAACCTTATCGAACTTCAAAATATTATAAATGATGAATTAGAAAAAGTCTATCAATACTGCTCAGCAAATAAGCTCTCAATAAATTTTAAGAAGACTAATTATATGCTAATTACATCACCTCAAAGAAAAAATGCAACAATCGATATTCCTAATATTTCACGCAAAAGCTGTATTAAGTAGTGGTCCGGCTAAGAACGATAGCACTGAACGGCAAGGAATGTAAAAAGGTGTTAATTTTCTATTCTACTCTCTCGTAATTTAATTGGTTGATACTCATAAATTCAATTGAAAACCATTGAAAAAATACATTTTTAAATGATGTTTTTTGAAGTTTCAATTTATGTTTGATCAAAACGACTATGGTGTAATTTCGAAGAATATCGACCGTGGGGAAAGTTTCAAATTTGCGATTGAAAGATCTTTTGTTTTCTCCCTTTCCAATTGGCTGGCTGGTAGTTTCTTTGAGTTTTCTCAGTCAAAATAGCCCATAGCATAAAAAACTACTTTATTTTCTGGGTGTAGTTTGGACTGTAGACATCTGATACAGCACTTAAGTCATATTCACGCAAAATCGACCGTGAGGATATTCTCATTGCCGCGGCTCTATTGTTTATACTATAGTTCTTACGCGGACCATTACTTAAATATTTGGGAGTTTATATTGATGAATATCTTCAATGGCATAATCAAATTTCACACGTCAATAATAAAGTTGCTAAAAATTTAGGTATTCTGTACAAATTAAGGAGATATCTCAACTTACGTATGCTAACAAACTTATACTATACCCTTATCTACCCTTATCTACCCTTATTTTAATTATGGAATTATGAGCTGGGGGATTACATACAAAACTAATATCACCAAATTGTCGTCGAAACTTAATAAATGTATAAGATGCATATTTTTTGCAAGTAGGCATGAGGATCTTAATCCGTATTACAAATTGCTCGGGATTCTGAAGATTGACAACATAGTAAAAATGAAAATAGTTTACCGTATGTCTATGTAACTAGTGCTTTTAAATAGTGTAAATACAAATTGAATTGAATTGAATATGTTGATCCCAGGGCAACCATGTTCTCTAACATTTCATGACGAACCACTATTTTGCGAAGATTATTACAAAGTTCGACGGAGTTATTACAAAGTGCGGCACTTAGTTTATTGTAAAGTGCGACGGTAAGTTATTACAAAGTGCGAGAGCTTTTTTATTACAACGTGCAACAAGGTTTATTACAAAGTTCGACGGAGTTATCACAAAGTGCAAAAGGTATTACAAAGTGACAACGTGCGACAGTACAGCGTTCAAGCCCATACACGTGACAGAATACAGTTCAATGATTGACTAAAAATCTTATTAAGTATTCATAAGTTTGAGAATAAGTTTTTCAACATGTATGGCTTATTGTTGACGTCCGTAGTAGTATACCACAAAGTTTTACAAAGTGACAAAGATGTCGTAACAAATTATGAAGTAATGTAACTTATTTTGCTTATGCAGTCAGATACCATATGGGTCGTGTCACGTAATAAGGGACCGGATGAGATTCAAGTTAAATAATTCGTATAGCGATACTTACTGCACGTCATCCATTGTCATTAATGTCCAACCGGCCTTTTGAAATCATGGTTACATTAGCATAACAATTGTAATGTTTATCAACACGAAGTATCGCTATAATGGTGTTCGTAATAACAGTTTGAAGAGTTTATTGTATTCTTGACACGGAACGCTACACTGATTTCATTCCTAAAATTAAATGTCAGTTTCAGAAATTAACAACAAAAATCGGATGTGAAATTTACGTGATTTTGATGTAGATGCTAGCCTGAGGAAACAGCTTTTGGCCCTCGAATAGAGACGGGTGTTTCCGCAGACTATGTAATAGATGCAGAATTAGTAGCCGTGCTTTACCGTATTTACCAAATCAACCTTACCGTATTTACTCAACCGGGATAGGGAAAGTCAGTGATCGGATGTGAGATCTCTTCCCAACAGACACTGTGACGTTCATACAAACAGAGTCCATAATTCGAAAGAGATTGTCAGACTTGTTAATCACCGAAAAATTGAGAGGGATATGTTAAATATATTTTGAGGAATGAGCCGTTTAAAAATCTCAAAATGTACATGGCTGTCTGCAACTCTTGCACATAATTAATAGCTGTTCACAAGGCTTTTTTTTTTCCATCGGCAACATGTTTCTAAAAATAGCCTGATCTGGGACCACGTTGGCTCACGAATCACAACATAACAGATGGAAGTGAGATGGTCACTCCTGGTGACACTTTGAATGCGCCCTTTGCAGGAATGCAATCACGTGGCTATGCTGCATGGCAAACAAATCTGACTTCATTTATTTAAAGGCACTTTACGAGATCGGTAGTTTTATTAGCAAAACCTGTTTGTAAATGCTATTTCCCATCTCCAGTTGATTGTCGATTTTCTAAAACAGCGTTTTTAAACTGACGGGGATCACGATCTCAATTCATTCGTTAACGAAGTATTATATCAGCACGTGCTGTATCCTGCAAAGGGCTTATTCGTATTTTATGTAGATGGTTATTACTCTTATGTGATAACGCTGAGGATTGGTTAATTTGTTTTTCTTCTGTTCTCTTCCACCCCTCCCCCTGTGTTTCGCTCGTGGATGCGCGCGCATGCGAAGAAATGAGTTATTGGGATCTAGTGGACTTTTTTCACGTGCACTGGCGGAATCGGATCGCATTTATGCACATGAATGGCGTTTACTACTAAACGTCTTACCCCAGACGTCATATTTTGCCTCCAGCACACAATAAGACAGACATAGCTATGTTAGATACTTGGGCATGTTGGTCAGCCAAGCCTTTTATTAAAGGGGCTATGTCATGGTACTACGCATGTATCGAGTAATCGCTCGTTTAGTGGCTGTTAATTGGATACAAACAGTTAAACTTTCCTCCCTCGATGCTCGATTGAAAGGATTTTCAATATTTTCCCTGGAGACTGTTTATATACACGGTTTATTACTCATTTTTGCATATTTGCTCTGATTTTAAGCATCCCACATGGCCGAGAGGTTCGTTAGTTCATATCAAAATCGGTGGAAATAGCTCTTTCCTGCCTGGAAAAACGAATGTTAAGTCTTTCCGTGACACAGCCCCTTTAACATATCATGTTGCATTGTTTCACTGGTCTTACTCGTTCTAGTTACATCAGTTCAAAGTTAGTTTTGTTATTGTAGTATGCATTGCCGGACACGAAAACCCTTCAAAAACCACAGTCTGATAAACACTGGGAACGTGTACCCAATCAATGCAGTGCTGCTACCTTTGGGGTTTTAAAGTGCATATAAGTCCTGGCCAGTTATGCTTTTTTTTTAAGCTTAGACCTTAAAAGGTATGGCCGAAAAAATACCGGAAAAAAAAGGTTTCCATTCTTTTTTAGCGACTAAACTTCCAAATTTAGATTAATTTCCGCGCACGTTGGGGGACTGGGACAAGAATAAAACGTGACGTCATCAACAGAACTCGTCTCTTCGCGGGTATAAAGCGTTGGCATATTTGCAAAATAATTGAATAGATAACTGAGAAAGATGATAATATCGCGATAAACTTTTCGGAGAGCTTTATTCGGCAAGGCCTTTCACGCAATGGCACATTGAGCGTGTTCTGGTGATGACGTCAAACTAGACCCAGTTCCAATTTTGTAAAAAGCGCTGTCGCGCGCTTGATTTCGGTCCACAGGCAACCCAAGACACGTTTTTGGACAACTTTGAAAGGCCAATGCACCACAACAAATAAATCAAATCAACTTTTTATTCCGGAAACCTTTGGCTTCGGGTTCTGGTCTCTTCGTCAGACTATAATTAGTCATGGCTTATAAGCACTTTAAGGTCCCTTGTTTCTTTTACTTCACATAGCAGAAATAACAATAAGCTTAATGCAAGGCTCACCTATTTATTATAACTTACATTACCCATAATGCTCTCCGCCTCTCCCCAGGCCTCTGTTCCGTGCCAGCAAAACGTTTTTTGACAATATCGTTCCTCAACTGGCATAAATTACATCACGCGCTCATAATCCAATATGGCGTCGTAGTTAGCAAACTAGTGTCGGTGGAAACAAAATACGGCAAAAAGCGATAAAGATTCTACCACAGTGAATACGGAATCGACTGAGTCAGGTTTCGATGCCCACTGAGAGTGCAGTAACCCGATCGTTCTTAATAGGCCTTTTGCAGGAAACAGTCATGTGCTGACATAATACTTTGTTAATGAATGAATTGAGCTCGTGATCCCCATGGGAAAGGCGTTGCCTTGGATGCTGGATGGGAAGCTATCTTTAAAAACGCTGTTTTAGAAAGATCGACAATCGATTGGATGTGAAAAATAGCATTTTCAATCAGGTTTTGCTATTAACACTACCGATCTCGTACAAGTGCATTTAAATAAATGAAGTCAGATTTTTTTGCTGTCCAGTACAACCACGTGATTGCATTCCTGCAGAAGGCCCATTCATCTCTCGTTGTAAATTAGACAAGACACTAAGGCCATGTACAATTTATTAATGCACCAGTCAATTACAGCGGTGTCCCCCACCGCCCGGACATTTTTTTTAGATCCCGCGAGTGGGGCATTTGTAATTTTTTATCGGCCTGGGGGTCGGGCATTAGACCTTGTGGCAACGACGCCATATTGGATTAGGTGCGCAAAGACCCCTGATAAAGAGGTTGGCCTCGTGGTTTTTTCCCTTCGGTTAGCTGCTTCGTACTTGCAGAAAATCCAGGGCAGCAAACCGGACGTGGAAGCCTTTATTGGGAAAAGCGAAGATTACGTAGCTGACGGGCTTGTCCAGCACTAGTGAAGAGAGTGAAATATTATTGGAAATGAATGAAAACCTTTTGACAATCTCGCGCCGAAATGGTGATAAAAATATGCAATTTCTGTTCACAACATATATTTAGCTTCTCTTAGCTGATTCTTCTCCCGCCCTAGCAAAGCTATATAAATGATGAATCGGTGTATATGCATCTATTTTCATCAATTTGACGGCTGCTTTTCCCCCGGAAATCACTTTCAATCCTGCAAATGAACTAGGACAAGTATAAAGTATTAGTTAAGTTATTAAATCAGAATGAAACCGTAATACGAATCGGACTTGACTTTATACTGAATAGTCCAACTGAACAAGCAGTTTGAAACTTTACGGAAAACTGACATACCTTTAAATACGGTCATTATTAAATCTTCCAATTTTAAGACATACATCTTGGTTTTTATAAACGCTTTTGCATGGGTTAAACTCTGCAATTAGGAAGTATATTATTATGGATGTGTCCGGGGGTGGGACATTTAAACACTTGCTTGTCCCCACCTTGGGAATTTTGATTTATTTTTTTCAAAAATATCTAATGCCCGGGGGATGGGCATCGCTGCAATTGACTGGTGTATAAAACACTAACTTGATGAGTATTATAGATTGTTTTCAACAAACGAGCAGTAATGTTTATCGGGTTTCTAAACACGAGGGCGCAGGCGAGTGTTTCTAGACCTGATAGAACACCCGCAAGTTTATTTGGTTATTGCTCTCGTCGGTAAAATCACGACTGGTATTCATTGTATTTTTCTCTTGCTGGATAATTACAGCACGTGCGAGGTTTGTCGCAGGGGTCCGTAAGACCGCAATGCCATTTATACGCACCCTGACCCGGGTGAGTCGTTATTTGCGATATCGCTACTCCTGTAAGGTCGCATGTGGCATCGGAGAATTGAAGGTTTTTGCGTGTTATACTTTGAAAATTGTTCATTTTCCTCAAATCTCCGAGAATGATGGGATTTCTTTGACATGATCATGTGAAAACATTTCTTCGTCTTCGCGGTACTTTTGAGTCAACTGCCAACGAACTAGTGGGATTATTTGAGCGGAGTTCTCAAGGTATGAAGTGTGTTTGCCATTGAAGTTTCCTCCCCTGTATTATATAATCCATTACACTTCTCCAAGTAAAAGTTAATATTTTACTCTAATTCTTGCAATTAAACCACTTAGAATCATTATTTAACACTAACTCGTGCAAATGAACCACAAGGTTTTCATTTTTAATTACTTTTATTCAATTGACTTTATAACTATTTGTTTTAGGTCAACATGTACAACCCATTTGAGTGGGCTCCCTGTGGAATAACAGTTGCCACCTTGTGTATATACTTCATGGCAGTGTTTCGTTCCATATTTCTCTACCGTTTTACAGTATTATGCAGGGAGACTATATGGAACGAAACACTACCATGAAGTATATACCCCCTAAGGTCTTCTGTTTGGGAGCACAGCCCTGAGTCTTGTCTTCTCACTGAATCATGTTAAGGCTTTAAAACAGAAATCGAAAAACATTCATATTTACTTTATTTCTGTATCTGCTGATTAGGACCAACTGAAATTTGTCATGTAGATATATATCTGGGAAATCAATTGTCGTAAAGCTATTTGCTTGACAAAATTCAAGACACGTGACCAGTCAGGCACATTCATTCAACTAAAATGCACCGATCGATGAGTTATAAGAAATAACAAATTAAAGATATATTTAATATTACTATGCTTGAACCGCACCTTTCATGTCAAACAAAGAGCGGCACTATAAAAGGCAGGAGGCCTCTCAAAACTTTGCATTTTATTGGATCCCATTAGGACTGCACTGACAAATAATTCCATTGTTTTAGGGTTAGGGTTTGTATTGTTTCAGGGTTAGGCATTGTTTGGAGAGCCAGTACTATACCAGGTTCCGAGGAGGTGAAGGCCGCCCCATAAAAGGTAAAAGACCCTTCCCTTCTCGCCGTTTGGGATTCAAATTTCAAATTCAGAACAGTCAAGCAAGAAATCAGTCTTCTACTGTTAGAATACTAACTTACTGAAGCTAAAATAATTAAATAAGCGCCAAGAAAAAGAAAACAACAGTAAGCTACTTGCTCAGTTATGCTGGTCATACGCGTTTTAGAACCGTTTACAAACTCTTTAGTGTATTTTTAGACATTCAGGTTTTCGGTTTGAATTTTGCGCGATACCAAATGCACTTAAAATCACGTGACCGATGACGTCATCGTTACGACATCACTAGTATGTATTGATGGGAACCCAGTACCATGTTTGTCAAAGTTTGAGCCGCTTGCCATTAGAAATGAAGGAGATACGGGCATGTACTGAAATCACGTCACTAAATTACGTCATAGTTAGGACATCACACTACTTAAGGTAATTCATGGGGAACCTAATACCATGCATGTCAACATTTGAGCGGCATTAAAATTGAGGAAGATACGGGCATGTACTTAAAATCACGTGACCGATGACGTCATCCTTACGACATCACCACTAAGTGATCGATGGGGACCCAATAGTCCCTTTGCAGGACCTGGTTACGTGACCATTTTAGCCTGTCAATCAAAAAACATTTGGTGCTAAAACAACATGGACATTTGGCTCCCGACATTTGGTTTCCAAAAAGGCTGATGTTTCTGCTCTCAAGATAGTTTCTTCAAACAGAGCTGTAAGGTAAGCGAAAATTAACTTTGTTTGCGTGTGTTAACTGTCGTATAATAAACAATTTATTACACAAAACGTTGTGTAATATGGCCGTGTTACAACGTTAGTTGTGTAATATGGACGTATTACAACTTTACAACTTTTCTTTAGCTCATATATTACATAATCATTCCGAAACGCAAGCTCTGATTCAGTGATTTATTGGTCAAGAGCCGTGTCTTTTTTCTTGTTTTAAAAGTTTATGATTAATGAGCACGCACAAACCATTTCTAAACTCGTTTAAACGTTAACTTTGATTGGATATTTTCATAGTTTCAGTTTGCGATTAATATAATATATATATTTAGGCAAGCGGAGCGCCCAATTATCTAAACTGAAGTAACGACCCGAAAATAACGATAAATTATATAAAGAAAACAAAAAAAATACACACAAATAACTGTAGAACTAGAAGTAATCATAAATTATCAAAGTGCGTTCGACATATTTTTGAAAGAGAAAGGACTGTACTGTGATAACAGTCTGAAAAGCTGAAAAATTGCTGCAATGATGTGGACGGTGTACGTAATCCTGATCAAATTAAAAATGCTTGTTTTTTAACTAATGTGAAAATTTTCATGTGTTGGCTTATATGCTAATATACAAGGGGATGCATCTAGGTATAAAACTGTAGTTATCTTTGTGTAACATTAATGCTTATGTACAAATGTAGCTATATGTATACATGTGTGTTTTATATGGTTATGGCATTGATTTGAGAATTCGTAGCACATTTTGCTGTGTGGTATACAGTGTTAATTGAAGTTAGTATAGAACACAAATCAACCCAGGCTATAGCTACATACATTTACATACATACATGCATACATGAACTTTATTTGAGTGTCAATAGTATTTAGCTGTAAAGCTAATTGGGGACACTATATTACAGGATATTTCAAAAACTCATGAATAATTAATGAGCATTTTGTCCAATCAGATGAAGCAAATCAGTCACGTGCATGCTCCTTTATACCTGATAAGATCTCATCATTCTAAAAGGCCCGCGGAGGGATTTGAATTCTGTCCCAGAGGGAAACGGGGTTAATGATTGAGACAATGGAATTTCTATTGATGTTTCAGCTTTCTCACTGAATTGCTAATTAGGATGAACGTTTTATATAAAGAATATTAATGAACATGAAATATTATATAAAGTTTCATCCTAATTAAGAATTCACTGATAAAGACCCAAAGATAGCAAAAAGTACACGGAACATAAGGTACCTAGATAATAAATTTTGCACTAAATTTACTAATATCAGCAGACTACCGAGATACACAGATGATATTTTTAAAATGAAGTTATCCAACTACCATTACTTGTTTACCGAGCCACTGTTTAGTTCCAATTATTAAACCAAACTCAAAGCCGTAATATTATAAAAACGTGCATTAAACTTACATATTTTGTGTCGGAGTCAAAAATTTAGAGTCTGCCGTCATGTCAGTCACATCGCTTTCCAAGTCTTGAACTTTATCGAGGTAAACCACGACACCAAATCCTTCAAGTGCAGATTCCTCTTGCATTGCGAAACGGCGCTTCAAACAACATAGTATGGTAATTTCTTCATGTCATTCCCTTGAGATGTTTGTAATTGCAGGCGGTGATTACTCGAATATTTTGCATGGCGTTGTAAATACAAAGGTTCAATGGTTCATTAAGTAACCATTCCCTTGAGATGTGCGTCTTTCTTTCATTGCATTCTTAAAGCGTTTTTGAAGCCGTTTAAAACACTCACAGCACGTGTTTTATCAAGTCTAAAAATTCTCGGGCTTCGCCCTCGAATTTTTAAACTTGATAAAACACTGCTGTTCGTGTTTTAAACAGTACATAAAATACACTATATTACAGGATATATAAAGTACGTGTATGTGTATAAACTGCATTCCAGTTCCTAGAACATAAACTATATATGCATCAGATGCATCTATATAAAGTACACCCCATGCAGTTCCTTCTATTCATGATCAGATCATTCACATTATTTCCCCCGGGTATTTTTAAAGCGAGAACAAGGTTGGCTGCAGAATATTGAGCGCCATTGTTAGTTCCAGAATAATTTATGGTCAATGTTGGTAGCCGGGTCCTGGCTTTGATCGTTTTGATCAGCCTTGTTTCAGGTCCGTTAGAAATTCAGTATAGATTAATTGAACACAGCAATGAAGTCAGTACTTTAAATTTCCCTCACCTTGTACTGTGCTGATATTCCAGTTCCTTGGCATATAAAAGTGTCGGTACAGATTAATTCTCTGTGCCTGAATGTAGTGTTAATTGGAATCCGTTAATTTATATAACCAAGCTGTACACAGTGTCGCAACTCACACAAGATACAGCGATTACGGGTATCTAGAAAACTCTGACATAGATTTCTCTTCAGCCAGGTCATCTTACTGTTTGTAGTTTCGGTATCTGTATGTACAGCGAAAAGCAGAATCCAGTACAGCGAGCAAGCCAACAGAATTCACTCGGTTGTTTACAAATTTATATGGCGAGTTGATTTGACTCAGTTCTCTGTTCAACTTCTCTAGTGTCGTCACAGCGCCGACAAAACAGACCATGTTTGACTTGATATAGTTTCGACATCAGACTTTGTCGAATGCAATAGAGATGTCACACACTTTCCTCGGGCTTTGATATATCGTACTTGCTAACTTTTTAAACATTATTGCATTGGACTGGGAAAAAATACTCGACGTTCACATGCCGGTCGAGCATCGTGTAGTTACCAGTTCCCCGGCCGAGATAATTGCGTTCGACGATGTCACTTCCAACTGAATTTCTCTTTGAAGTTTTTTAACTCTAAAAACTACAGATGGATTCAACAAGGTCAGAAATATACTTTTTAACTTTAATACTCACTAAACATCTAATTTTTGTTATGCTTTTCATACAATCTGAGCATATTTATCGGGCACTTTTCTCGAGAGGTCGTTTGGGGAAAATTTCCCGCGAACTCAAGTCGTAAATATTACCCTGAAAGACGTTAACTACAAACCTTTTAGACAACTAACCTTACCTGGAAATTAGCATGAGCAGTGACATAAATAAGTTAAGTGTCTAATTTATGCAAAGGGCTCCAAAGGGCTCCAGGTTTAAGAAGTTTACAAAGCCGTTGAAAATGCGTATTGTTTACGGTGTGTCGATACCATTCACAAAATTGCGCATTCGCTGGATATCAGTACACACGCCGATCTTTCGTGAAGCATTTCGTGAACAGTACGATCGGTATTTATTGTTAATTATTTCAAAAAACCAGACGATTCTTTGTTAATCGTTTTATTTAAAAACAATGATTATCTAAAACAATTAAGGGGAGAAATAAGTAATACTTTGGTTTATTCAGTCGCGCGCTCCAACACATGCAGCTTTGATCGCGCGCTCATTGTTCGAAAATGGCGTGATCAGATTGCGTCAGCAGCGCGCCCAAACTAAAATTGAAAACTTTTCACTAGAATCACAGCTAATTCTCTGCATGTTTTCCCATTTTTCTTAGGCTTTTAATACAAAATATTTGCCAGAAGTATAGGGAAGTCAAAGCTAGTGTAAACTTACGTCAAAATACCAAGGACAAACTTTGGTTTTGTGATGCTTTGTGAACATTTGTGCCATCTCCACGAAATTCAACGCAGAATGAATTGCTCACGTGACCGGGAAGTTGCTACGCAAAGGATTATGGGAAGGCCTTCCAATCCTCCTTGGGAGAACGCATCCTAATCTTGCAGTGGACTCCCTGTGGCCTGTGTGGGCTACCTGTGCTTGCCTAGGCGAAAGGAATCGAGATTCGTGTATGTCCTCATGTATGTTTGTACTTTTTAAAATACATTATCCAATGCAATAATGTTTAAAAAGTTAGCAAATACGGACAGTACGATATATCAAAGCCCGAGGAAAGTCACTGCCATCTCTGTAGCATTCGACAAAGTCTGATGTCCAAACTATATCAAGTCAAACATGGTCTGTTTTCTCGGCGCGGTGACGACACTAGCGAAGTTGAACAGAGAACTGAGTCAAATCAACTCGCCATAATTTGTAAACAACCGAGTGAATTCTGTTGGCTTGCTCGCTGTACTGGATTCTGCTTTTCGCTGTACATAAAATACCGAAACTACAAACAGTAAGATGACCTGGCTGAAGAGAAATCTATGTCAGAGTTTTCTAGATACCCGTAATCGCCGTATCTTGTGTGAGTTGCGACACGTACTGTACATCTTGGTTATACAAATTAACGGATTCAAATTAACACTACATTCAGGCAGAGAGTTAATCTATATCGACACTTTGATATACCAAGGAACTCAGTGGAATATCAACACAGTACAAGGTGAGGGAAATTTAAAGTACTGAGTTCATTGCTGTATTCCCTAAATCCTAATCAATTAATCTACACTGAATTTTTAACGTACCTGAAACAAGGCTGATCAAAGCGATCAAAGCCAGGATCCGGCTACCAACATTGACCATAAATTATTCTGGAACTAACAGTGGCGCTCAATATTCTGCAGCCAACCTTGTTCTCACCTTAAAAATACCCGGGGGAAATAATGTGAATGATCTGAATCGAAGGAACTGCATGGGGTGTACTTTATACACATGTACATATAGTTTGTTCTAGGAACTGGAATGCAGTTTATACACATCTGAATAGCCGTAGCTATAGCTAGCTTGTAATATTCATTTATACGTACTTTATATATCCTGGAATATAGTGTATTTTATATATCCTGTAATATAGTGTCCCCAATTAGCTCTACAGCTATATACCTTTGAATGTAAATGTATGTAGCTATAGCCTGGGTTGATTTGTGTTCTACACTAACTTTAATTATTGCTTTACACTGTATACCACACAGCAAAATGTGCTACGAATTCTCAAATCAATGCCATAACCATATAAAACACACATGTATACATATAGCCACATAAGCATCGCATCCAATGATTTAATGTTACACAAAGATAATTACAGTTTTATACCCAGATGCATCCCCTTGTATATTAACATATAAGTCAAGACATCAAAATTTTTCACATTAGTTAAAAAACAAGCATTTGTGATCAGGATAACGTACACCGTCCACATCATTGCAGCAATGTTTCAGTTTTTCAGACTGTTACCACAGTCCTTTCTCTTTCAAAAAATATGTCGAACGCACTTTGATAATCTATGATTACTTCTAGTTTATTCTAAAAAGTACAAACATACATGAGGACGGACATACACGAATCTCGATTTCTTTCGCCTAGACAAGCACAGGTAGCCCACACAGGCCACAGGGAGTCCACTGCATGATTAGGATGCGTTCTCCTTCGTCGAACGCAGTAAAGGGAAATCAGTGCAAAAGTTCAGAAGAAAAGAGAAGATAACGGAAAAATAAAAACAACATCGAAACTTTGAGCGCGCGCGCCCGTTGTTCGAAATGACGTGCTCAGACTGCGTCAATAGCGCGCGCAAACTAAAATTGAAAACGTTTCACTCAAATCACAGATAATGGTCTGCATTCTCTCATTTTTGTAAGGCTTTCATTATGAAATATTACTCAGAAATACAGGGAGGTCAAAGCCAGCATAAATTTGCGTTAAAATCTCTGGAAAAAACTTTGGTTTTGAGATACTTTGTGAAAATGTTTGTGCTGTTGAGGTCCGATCTCCAAAATATTCTGGTCAATCCACAGGTAACCCACACTGTGTAAGTGGCTTTATTTACTAACATTTGTTTGGATTTTTTTTAGTCACTAATATTGAATAAAAAGCGACAATAGTTGCAATTTCAGCGTTTTTTGGCAAGTTTTGACCCCAGCAGTTCTGCTAACTGTATACCAAGGAAAGGTAGGAGACGAAGGATTTCAACCAGTCGAACTCTCGCCACTTTTATACCCCGAAAATCCCAAACAATCGCATCTTGCCTTCGCCACTGCATCGCCCAGTAAATATTAAAGCATTTTCAGTCAGTAGATCCGAGATAACCTTCATTCTCGAGCAGCTAGCCGCCCAATAACTCCACCAAATCACTCGTTTGCAGCCATTTTGATACGTGTCGATTGAAATAGGAACAAACCGAAACCGTTGGTACGCGGTCAGGCCTGGGCTATCCAAACAATCTCCCTAGTGGGCAAGCCAAGGTCAAAAATGCTCAACCAAAGGCAGTTCACTATGATGGGGTGGGGGAAAGGTTTCGTAATAATATTGTGGCGTTGGTAGCACATTTTTTTTCCTTTTCCAGACAAACTCCTGTAGATGTTTTTCACATGAAATGTTTGCCGCTTCCCGCTTGCCCTGTTACAAAGGATTTCAATTTGTTCGTCTGTCAACCTGAACACGCTTGAATGAAGTTAGAGTTTATAAATTAAACGCCCACGTTAATTTCACGCAGATGACTTTTTATGACTTTATACGGTACCTTCCATGGCTCCTACAGGCTGTATGTCCTTGAAAATCCTCTGATACAACGGGAAATTGTGAAGAGCACGAAAAACATTTTCATTACAGTTGATGAAGACGAGCGAAAAATTATGAACTGAGCGAAAAAGTCGTCAGAAACTGTTCAAACCACATTTCAAACTGTGCTGATGTCTGATTGGCTACCAACAATAATAATTAATAATAATTTACATTTATAGTGCGCAGGCTGCATGAATATATGATCGCCTGCGCATCACAAAATTAACTACGATAATATAAGAATTGAGCTAAAACCACAGTAAAACTATAATAAGGTAAAATTAAAAGAATAAATAAAACAATTCTAATAGATCTTAGTTGTAAAAAGCTAACTTAAATAAATGCGTTTTCAACACATACTTAAAATTATCTAAGGTTCTACAATTACGAATACTACATGGTAGCGAGTTCCATAGTTTAGGGGCAGCAGCACAAAAGGCCCTGTCCCCCAATGTCCTCTTTGTTCGCCCTCTTGGAAATTCAAGGAGAAGTTCATTATTTGATCTTAAAAAATAACGCGATGCACCCTTAATGATAATTAAATCATTTATATATTCAGGCGCTAGCCCGTGAATAGCTTTAAATGTAATTACTAGTATCTTAAATTTAATTCTAAATTGCACTGGCAGCCAGTGAAGCTTAAAGAGCACAGGCGATATATGATCAAAGCGGGAAACATTGCAAATAAGGCGCGCAGCTGTGTTCTGGACACGCTGTAACTTAGACAACTGTGTTTGCGGCAAACCATATAATAAACTATTGCAGTAGTCAATTCTACTAGTAACTAGAGCATGCACTAACTTTTTAGTTGATTCAGTTGATAAAAACTTCCTAATGCATCTGATATTATGCAAGTGAAAATAAGACGCACTACAAATCCTATTGATATGTGTCCCCATACTAAGTTGCTGATCAAACCAGCAGCCCAGATTCCTGGCCTCTTGAGCTGGAGCAATCTGGTGGTCACCAACAGCAAGAGAACCCGTGCTGACCTTAGACAATTGTTGTCTTGTTCCTATAAGTAAATACTCAGTTTTATCATCGTTAAGCTTGAGCCGGTCAGTCAGCATCCATTGACGAATATCCTCTATACAGTGCTGCATTACTGTAATTGCCTCTTCTTGATTTACTTGCGAATCCGGTTTAAAAGCAAGATAAAGCTGAGAGTCATCCGCGTAACAATGAACGCTAGGCAAATGTGCGTTTACAATCTCAAAAAGCTTGGATGTGTAAATGATAAACAATAGAGGACCAAGGCAGGATCCTTGAGGAACACCGTACTGCAAAGTAAAACTGTCAGGCCCGTTGGTCCGGTCGGTGTTTGAACCAACGCCACAATATTATTACGAAACCTTCCCCCACCCCATCATAGTGAACTGCCTTAGGTTGAGCATTTTTGACCTAGGCTTGCCCACTAGGGAGTTTGTTTGGTTAGCGCCCAGGCCTGACCGCGTGCCAACGGTTTCGGTTTGTTCGTATTTCAATCGATACGTATCAAAATGGCTGCAAACGAGTGATTTGGTGGAGTTATTGGGCGGCTAGCTGCTCGAGAATGAAGGTTATCTCGGATCTACTGACTGAAAATGCTTTAATATTTACTGGGTGATGCAGTGGCGAAGGCAAGATGCGATTGTTTGGGATTTTCGGGGTATAAAAGTGGCGAGAGTTCGACTGGTTGAAATCCTTCGTCTCCTACCTTTCCTTGGTATACAGTTAGCAGAACTGCTGGGGTCAAAACTTGCCAAAAAACGCTGAAATTGCAACTAGAGACAGCCCATGGACAAATAAACACATGCTGTAAGTATTGTCGCTTTTTATTTAATATTAATGACTAAAACAAAAATCCATACAAATGTTAGTAAATAAAGCCACTTACAGAGCTTGGGTTACCTGTGGTCAATCTTCGATCCCGGCCGCCTGGTTAATGTGTCTTCCCTCTGTAAATAAAGAATATTGTATTGTATTGTATTGTGGCAATTCTCGTCCCCATTGCCTGTCAGGAACGAGAGTGAATTTCAGGCAGGTTGCACGTCCGCGTCGGATTGCGCGGGCCGCTCGTTGGGTTCGGGCGCGAGAGAAACCGGAAGTCGTTCAGTTTCTGCTCTCATCCTATATGTATGGCGCTCCGTTCGCGCGGTTTGGCCCGCGCAGAAGCTCCGCTAAAACAAATAGATTCCATTCTACCGTGCGTCTGTCCTCTTATAGGTACACTTCTTTGTTCTTTTGACGTTATGACGTCATCTGTGCATTTATAAGAGGACAGACGCATGAGAGAATGGAATCTATTTGTTAATTAGATACCTATTTACAAATGTTATAACATATTTTTTTAACAAGACCTAATGAGCAGCACATATACGAGAACTCTGTAGTTTCGTTTGTAAACGTTTTTATTTTGTCCGACGTGTTTCGTCTCTATTCAACATATTTCTTCAGGGGTTTACCATAGACTATTTTACAGCGGTATATATCAAGATACTTGTCTAAAGAACGTATGTGGATTAAACTTCCACGGAAATTACTAATTTGATACACGCTGTGTTATATGAACGTATAATTATGTTATTACATGTTGATATTTTTGAGACGCTAACCATGTGCCGCTGTAAATAGTTTTATTGTAAACTCTCTGAAGAAGTATCTTGTATACAGACGAAACGCGCCAGAGTAAACAGGTTTACCAACGAAACCACAGAGTTAACGAACATGTGCTGCTCACCTGTTCTTGTTAAGAATAAAAACGAATATGAAAATAAATTATATTAGATACTAATTTAGAAATGTTATAATATACCTGATGGAAGCTTTACCTTAACGAAATAAAGCCGGTTTTATTATCTTACAACTTGAGTGCCACTAGCCCCTTCCCCTGAATAAGATCGTAATCAAAGAAGGGAAGGTTTATTCGAATTGCTTCTCAACCCTCTATTAAAAACTTATTGATAACGGGACACCAGTCCAATCCTTGGAAACATAAGCCATGGGTATAAATCAGTCACTCGTTTGTTCACTTTATTATTCTGGCAATGAATAAATAAGCAACAGAGTTATACCTAGTAAGATGAACCCGAAAAGTATGAGAAATTAAACCCCGGGAAATGGCCGCCGAGAAAGAGGAACACCAACTCACTTATTAAATAACAACTTTATCCTCGTGTTCTTCTCAGTAAGCGAGATTTAAGTGCGTGTGTTTATCTCTGTTTTCTTACAAACTTTGCAGCTTGTTTCTATACCTCTGCTCATCACACTGACTATCATAACTGAAATGTTCAAAGAACTCATGGAGATCAGTAATCGAGAACTCACATAACCAAATTTTATTTGTAGTATTCTTCACTAGTGAACAAGCTTGATATACCAATGGCGAAAACACTATTTTCAACTGAAATGAATATTGAAACCATGCTAATACAGTAAGGCGACTACAATTCTGCACGATCTTTGAGAATAGAACTCTTTCTATCATAAAGCTTAGTTACTTGATTTTGTAATCGTTATTTACAAGTCGCAATCATATGTTCTGGGCTTTGCCTTTATTTTCAACCTAGAAAGTGAGAAGAACTAATCTTGTCAGTTGACTGAGTAACTATAAACAAGCCAATAACATTAACAAATTGCTCTAAACGTATTATACGACAGTGACGTCAATTTACCATATAAGGTTAAATCAGAGGCTCAATTAAGCCGTAAAACCCACTGTACGTTACTTATATATAATGCTCTGTAAAATACCAATACCATCGACTTTATTCATAAAGGCATCAAATCGAGGCCAGTTGTCCCAGGAACAATCTACAGTCAATGGCAGAAAATAACGTAAATTTCCTTATGACACCAAAGACCTCAACACTGCGGCACGAACACAGAAACTAAGACATTTCTGACCGACTCCAATTTTGCGATCTCTGGGACAACTGGCCTCGCTCTCATGCCATTGTTACCAGATTTGTTCTCGCGCAGGCATTTGATATGAATATGGTGCAGAACATCCTGTAGAATATCGAAGAAAAAAAACAATATTTTATGATAAATATTTTACTCATTGCTCTCATTTGTCATTGCGGACACGGAACTCATAAAATATCAGCGCGCAATCTGTAAAACTATCAAATAACAGGTTTTGCAAACAAATCCAATTTCAATGCAAAACTATACTTTTAATTCTTCTCACTTTAATGAATTCCTATATAAAATGTTTTTCACTAATAGGCCTTTGGCAGGAAACTGTCACGGCAAAGGCTTTACTGGATGGCAAACTTCAAACTTCAAGACGCTGTTTCAGAAAGATCGACAATCGATTGGAGGTAGAAAATAGCATTTACAAACAGATTTTGTTAATAACACTACCGATCTCGTACAAGTGCCATCAGGTTTTTTGCCATCCAGTATAACCACGTGATTGCAACCCTACACCAGGCCCATTGTGAAACAGGCGGAGTTAGCGGTATATGATCCCTAAATAATTCTCGGTGGTGGATTATAAAATGGAAGGTATAAGCAATATATAATTGCTACTATATTAAATTCGAGTATAGCATTTTACCCTACGGTTTCTATTTATAGAGTCAGTTATTTCCCAATCATTTCCATATTTTTAGCACTTCCTAAGTACCTTAAAGTTCCCCTGACTCCATTTTAGTTTTATTTATTTTCAACGTCTAGATGAAAATTGAGGACGAAAAAAAAAGTTTCATAGGTATAATCAGTATTTTTAAAATCGTAATTAAAGTCCCGCGCAGTTTGTTTCACGACCGCGCAGTTTGAGGTCTTGGTCGAGTGACGTAAGATCAGGAAAAAAGCCATTATTCACTAGCACTTGTTGTAGGTTCTTTTGTCGAGGATTCCCGATCTTGCGTCACATGTCACAATGCACGATGTACTAGGCCAATGCTTCTAATAGTGCATTTTGTAGTTCTTGAAAGATAACCAAGCCTTAGCCTCGCATCGAATGAATATGGATAGATTTTGATTATCATATTAACTAGATACAAGCCTCTAACTAAGCCGTCTCAACTCCAGCCTCTATGTCACCAAAGGCTTGGTTACCTTCCAAAATGGCCGTCGAGAACTATGAATTGGACTAATAGTGTACTGTGGTTCGGTCATGAAAAGAGCCTGGTCGCTTTCCGCCATTTTTAGGATGTAGACAATCAAGTATTCAATGAAAAACAACTTTTTTTCGCAGAAGTACTTGAAACTTTACAAGAATTTATAGAAGAGATAAAAATGGGGTTAGGGTCAATTTAATTCCTCAATTCTATCTGAGTTCAAATTTTAGCTCATGCATTCGTCTTTTAGAAAATGAAAGACGTAAAGTCTTTACGGGAAGTAGCTTCTATACACTGATTATGACGTCATCACCGATAAGAAAGAAAGATGCCCAGTCTCTTGGCTGGCTGTATTTCTCGATCTCTCTCATTTCTTTCATAGCTTGATGAAGGCTTCTACTAGCACTCTCTTCATTATTCAAATGCGAGTAAAATTTCCACATGAATTCCATGGTAGCTTCGTCATCAATGGCAAACAATGATGCTACGACAGCTCGAGCTCCTGCTGCAAGAAAAGCTCGGCTCATCCCAATCACACCCTCTGCCTTGATCTCACCACGACCGCTGTGACAGCAGCTCAGGACAACCAGTTGCGCGCGAACACCAATGTCTTGCACCTCTTTCATTGTCAACATGTAGTCTTCTTCTTCTGGTATACTCCTTGCTGCTGTTGGATCACATGGCGCCAATGCGATCTCTCCTCTTGTGCTTCCGTGTGCCGCAATGTGGATGACAGCCACGCCCTCCTTTAGCCTTTTCTTGACAGCCTCTTTGGTTGCTTGACGACCTAACAATGGTGGCACTCCCAGTAACCCGCCAATCATCTTGACCTCTTGCTCTGCACATGGCAGAGAACACCATTCTGCTGATTTACCTCTGTACATTACTTCCCCAACAAGAGGATTTCCAACAATCAGTGCGCCTGTCGTGCTGTGATAATCCGCTGGACACTCTTGCAACAGCTTTAACGCTGTTAGCGACGGAGCAAACCTAATACGCTTTGATTCGAAAAGAAGTAACCCTGTCTTAGGATCTCGTAGGAGAGCAAATGGCACCTTCAACAGAGGTCCATCAGGAATGATCACAATCTCCTCCTGCGTAACGTTTTGGTGTACCCAGGTCATTAATCCATCAAACAGTGTATCGAATGGGTATGTGTCATCACCCTCTAGAAAAATATTCCTTGAGTCAGGTACAAGGTTTCCTTGGCTATTCTCAAATTCTGTGGTCTCGCTACCTTTACTGTGGGGCAAAAACAGCTCCTCGTTAACATCCGTAACATTATCGTTTACAGTAGACCTTTCAGGAAGCTCCAGCGATCTGTCTTCGCAGTTCCCAACTACTCTTACCCTCAATTTATCATAGGCTGCATCCACAATCTTGTTGATCGTCGTATCCCGAGGCATTGTTATCCCAAATAGCAGCGTTTTATATTGGGATAGAACCCACATAGCTATATGGTAGTCAATAATATCAAGAAACAGGACGCAGAAATTACCAGTCGAGAAAATTGCTTCAAAATCGGCATACGACAGTACATCACTTCTTGAAGCATTTCCTCGAGTCATGTCATATTTCGAAAGCAAAATATCATGTAAAGCACGGGCACGTCCACGTTCAGACACTAGAACAGCTTCTTCTATTTCTTTTGTCTCGATCAGCACCCTTGTCAAGTTCTTGTAGGCTGCGATATAGCTGTCAACAATGGATATCTTAAATTCTTCGTGCTCCTGTAACTCATTAAAGAGCCACTCGCAGCACATAACACTCTCACTTAAGTAATCCTTCGATTTTTTCACCTTATCGTAATACTTTTCTTTGCTACCAGTCTCCTTGTCAATTAATCCTAATTCCATGTACAATATACCAAGATTACAACGGGCACAGCTCTCGCCTCGCCGGTCACAAATTTCAATGACGATGTTTAGTCCCTTTTCATAATAGGTTATGGCCTCCTGGTATTTGCCTAATGATTGATAGGCATTCCCCAAGTTCCCATACCCAACTCCCTCGTATTGCCGGTCACCAATTTCAATGGCGATATTTAGTTGTTTTTCATGATACGTTATGGCCTCCTTGTATTTGCCTAATGATTGATAGGCAGTCCCCAACTTTCCATACCCAACTCCCTCGCCTTGCCGGTCACCAATTTCAATGGCGATGTCTAGTCCCTTTTCATGATACGTTATGGCCTCCTGGTATTTGCCTAATGATTGATAGGCAGTCCCCAAGTTCCCATACCCAACTCCCTCGCCTCGCCGGTCACCAATTTCAATGGCGATGTTTAGGCTCTTTTCATAATACGTTATGGCCTCCTGGTATTTGCCTAATGATTGATAGGCAGTCCCCAAGTTCCCATACCCAACTCCCTCGCCTCGCCGGTCACCAATTTCAATGGCAATGTTTAGATATTTTTCATGATACGCTATGGCCTCCTGGTATTTGCCTAATGATTGATAGGCCTTCCCCAAGTTCCCATACCCAACTCCCTCGCCTCGCCGGTCACCAATTTCAATGGCGATGTCTAGATGTTTTTCATGATACGTTATGGCCTCCTTGTATTTGCCTAATGATTCATAGGCCTTCCCCAAGTTCCCATACCCAACTCCCTCGCCTTGCCGGTCACCAATTTCAATGGCGATGTTTAGATGTTTTTCATGATACGTTATGGCCTCCTGGTATTTGCCTAATGATTGACAGGCCTTCCCCAACTCCCTATACCCAACTCCCTCGCCTTGCCGGTCACCAATTTCAATGGCGATGTTTAGTCCCTTTTCATAATACGTTATGGCCTCTTGGTATTTGCCTAATAATTGATAGCTAGTCCCCAAGTTCCCATACCCAACTCCCTCGCCTTGCCGGTCACCAATTTCAATGGCGATGTTTAGATGTTTTTCATGATACGTTATGGCCTCTTGGTATTTGCCTAATGATTGACAGGCATTCCCCAATCCCCCATACCCAACTCCCTCGCCTCGCCGGACACCAATTTCAATGGCGATGTCTAGTCCCTTTTCATAATACTTTATGGCCTCCTGGTATTTGCCTAATGATTGATAGGCAGTCCCCAAGTTCCCATACCCAACTCCCTCGCCTTGCCGGTCACCAATTTCAATGGCGATATCTAGATGTTTTTCATGATACGTTATGGCCTCCTCGTATTTGCCTAATGATTCATAGGCCTTCCCCAAGTTCCCATACCCAACTCCCTCGCCTTGCCGGTCACCAATTTCAATGGCGATGTTTAGATGTTTTTCATGATACGTTATGGCCTCCTGGTATTTGCCTAATGATTGACAGGCATTCCCCAAGTTCCCATACTCAATTTCCTCGCCTTGCCGGTCACCAATTTCAATGGCGATGTTTAGTCCCTTTTCACAATACGTTATGGCCTCCTGGTATTTGCCTAATGATTGATAGGCAGTCCCCAAGTTCCCATACCCAACTCCCTCGCCTTGCCGGTCACCAATTTCAATGGCGATGTTTAATCCCTTTTCATAATACGTTATGGCCTCTTGGTATTTGCCTAATGATTGATAGGTAGTCCCCAAGTTCAAATACCCAACTCCCTCGCCTTGCCGGTCACCAATTTCAATGGCGATCTTTAGATGTTTTTCATGATACGTTATGGCCTCCTGGTATTTGCCTAATGATTGACAGGCATTCCCCAAGTTCCCATACCCAACTCCCTCGTATTGCCGGTCACCAATTTCAATGGCGATATTTAGTTGTTTTTCATGATACGTTATGGCCTCCTGGTATTTGCCTAATGATTGATAGGCAGTCCCCAACTTTCCATACCCAACTCCCTCGCCTTGCCGGTCACCAATTTCAATGGCGATGTCTAGTCCCTTTTCATGATACGTTATGGCCTCCTGGTATTTGCCTAATGATTGATAGGCAGTCCCCAAGTTCCCATACCCAACTCCCTCGCCTCGCCGGTCACCAATTTCAATGGCGATGTTTAGGCTCTTTTCATAATACGTTATGGCCTCCTGGTATTTGCCTAATAATTGATAGGCAGTCCCCAAGTTCCCATACCCAACTCCCTCGCCTCGCCGGTCACCAATTTCAATGGCAATGTTTAGATATTTTTCATGATACGTTATGGCCTCCTGGTATTTGCCTAATGATTGATAGGCAGTCCCCAACTTTCCATACCCAACTCCCTCGCCTTGCCGGTCACCAATTTCAATGGCGATGACTAGTCCCTTTTCATGATACGTTATGGCCTCCTGGTATTTGCCTAATGATTGATAGGCAGTCCCCAAGTTCCCATACCCAACTCCCTCGCCTCGCCGGTCACCAATTTCAATGGCGATGTTTAGTCTCTTTTCATAATACGTTATGGCCTCCTGGTATTTGCCTAATGATTGATAGGCAGTCCCCAACTTTCCATACCCAACTCCCTCGCCTTGCCGGTCACCAATTTCAATGGCGATGACTAGTCCCTTTTCATGATACGTTATGGCCTTCTGGTATTTGCCTAATGATTGATAGGCAGTCCCCAAGTTCCCATACCCAACTCCCTCGTATTGCCGGTCACCAATTTCAATGGCGATATTTAGTTGTTTTTCATGATACGTTATGGCCTCCTGGTATTTGCCTAATGATTGATAGGCAGTCCCCAACTTTCCATACCCAACTCCCTCGCCTTGCCGGTCACCAATTTCAATGGCGATGTCTAGTCCCTTTTCATGATACGTTATGGCCTCCTGGTATTTGCCTAATGATTGATAGGCAGTCCCCAAGTTCCCATACCCAACTCCCTCGCCTCGCCGGTCACCAATTTCAATGGCGATGTTTAGGCTCTTTTCATAATACGTTATGGCCTCCTGGTATTTGCCTAATGATTGATAGGCAGTCCCCAAGTTCCCATACCCAACTCCCTCGCCTCGCCGGTCACCAATTTCAATGGCAATGTTTAGATATTTTTCATGATACGTTATGGCCTCCTGGTATTTGCCTAATGATTGATAGGCAGTCCCCAACTTTCCATACCCAACTCCCTCGCCTTGCCGGTCACCAATTTCAATGGCGATGACTAGTCCCTTTTCATGATACGTTATGGCCTCCTGGTATTTGCCTAATGATTGATAGGCAGTCCCCAAGTTCCCATACCCAACTCCCTCGCCTCGCCGGTCACCAATTTCAATGGCGATGTTTAGTCTCTTTTCATAATACGTTATGGCCTCCTGGTATTTGCCTAATGATTGATAGGCAGTCCCCAACTTTCCATACCCAACTCCCTCGCCTTGCCGGTCACCAATTTCAATGGCGATGACTAGTCCCTTTTCATGATACGTTATGGCCTCCTGGTATTTGCCTAATGATTGATAGGCAGTCCCCAAGTTCCCATACCCAACTCCCTCGCCTCGCCGGTCACCAATTTCAATGGCGATGTTTAGTCTCTTTTCATAATACGTTATGGCCTCCTGGTATTTGCCTAATAATTGATAGACATTCCCCAAGTTCCCATACCCAACTCCCTCGCCTCGCCGGTCACCAATTTCAATGGCAATGTTTAGATGTTTTTCATGATACGTTATGGCCTCCTGGTATTTGCACATTACCTTGCCTTTCTTGTCACCAGTTGCCATGGCGATGCTTAGATGCTTTCAGCTGAATTCACTAAAACAAAGCGACTAAACAATGTTAGTGTGAAGAAACATAAAAAAGGCCTGTCAGCTTGTTTATATGAAGTTAAAACAACAAGTTAACACATTGAAACTCCGCTTGTCGATAGTTCGACTCTGTGCAAGTCTTTACGAGAGCAACTGACAGATACGTAAAAAACTGACAGCTAAATACAATATAATTACGGTAGATGATGATATAAATGAAAACTGTAAAGTTGTAGATACACATTCGCTGGTTTAAGCAAAAGCGCAAAAATATGTATTATATGTTAATTTTAAGGCGTAAAATAGAACATAGCCTCCCAATGGATAACTCGTGGATACAATGTTAATTATATTTGTAGCAAGGCAAGAGTGCATTGCAGTATACTGTATGTGGTTCCAGAAGATAACATAATTCCACCCCCTGGTGTTCTGTTCTAGGGACGTTTGAAAAAAAAACAAGCCTCCTGACCCTAGCAGCAGAGACCATGTTCTGTCTGTTTTCTACTCCAAACAAAATGTCACAATAATATTTTTTTAACCCAGCAAGACAATATATTAATTATGCCACCAGCGAGGTACGATGAACAGCGAACACAGAACCTTCCAACATCGATAACGACAACATTAGTAAGGCAAATTTATGTTTATTTCGTGTTCAAATATGAATGTTCTTCGCAATATTTCGTGACACTTCGAACGATCCTTTCAGAAATCCTCATATATTTCCCATTAAATCTTAAGAATCCTCTGTAACTGATAGACGCAACACTCAAATCAAAACATATCCTACCATTCAACTTTTCACTTATGTGGAATCGATATTAATGATAAAAAAAAATAGACGTTAGGTGCACTTTCAATTAAAAGGTCTTCAAAGTGCCGCAGGTAAACGAGCCTAGCTTTCAATTTTATTTTTGGATGGCGTTTAGTTCGTCGAAATACCTCTGGCTTGGGAGACCCAGTAAGGGCTCCCTGTATCTTCGACGCAAAATAAACATTTGCCAATTTGTGCGTAGCTAACTTAGCCTGAAATTACAGCCCCCTCCTTAGCTCCTTGCGAGTTTTTTCTTTGTCTTTCTCTTCTTTCCGGTCCTCATTTCCCCAGGAAGTTGCAAAATGAAAACAAAAATGGAAGATTCTGTCGTCAATTTCAATGGAAATCGAAAGGTACACGAATTTGAATAATAAACGCGACACGGCATTCAACGAGGCGGTTTGTGGGTTATCTTTGATGTGAAATAGGCAGTGAATATCATTCGGTTTCTTTCAAATGGAATAAAGAATCGCCATAAAATCTAATCACTCACCCATCCCTAGAAGGGAAAATTTACGAATGTGTCGAACGTCCGTTTCCAGCAAATATAACCTTTCTTCATTACATACCAGTATTTATCGAGTCCGTTTAACTTTGTCGTTAACTACAAATGTAATACCGCAGCTAATGAATCACATTCTATCTGCACTATCGCGCATTGCTGTATAGCTTGAAATCTATCCATACTGTCTAAATAATTCAGTTACCTAAGCATTGTGATACAATAAAGAAGTGTGTTGTCACAAAACTGGCGCCGTCAAACAGTTCTGTCTCATACTGAGGAATTATAGTTAACAGTTTTCGTTGAGGCTTTAAGTTTCCTTCTCTGTTCTTCTTCTTTGAACTTGAACACAAACCTGTCATAAAATAAGTTTACCAAGCACGTCACAAATGTTGATAGTGTAATCAGCTCACCTTGTTCACCTGTAGAAAATACTGCGTTGTAGTATTTTAACCAATCAGCTTCTTGTTTCTCTGTGTATTTCTACGTTGCTGCTGCTCCCAAATGGCTTGTCTGCGTGGAAAGGTAAAATGTTTTAATAAAAATCCTCTCAAAGTGCTGAAAATGACGATCCGCATGTTAATCAGTGTTATTTATAACATAGCTACGATATAACGCGCGCTCTGATTAATATTGGTTGACTAGCTTTCAAGAAAAAATGGATTCAGGTGCACGCTGATTGTGCACGCTCTGACGTCACAACCCGGGGATTTTTTTCAAAACCCAAAGGTGAAACTTTGAAAAATACACGAGTATGAATTGATCCTAAATTGCACGAGAAAACCGTAGGATTACCTTGTAATAACGTTCATGAAAAAAATTGACAAACAAATAAGTTTTACTTTCCGTCATTTTCAGTCGCGCGATCGTACAAAAGCAGCTTTGAGCGCGCGCTCTTTCTTCGAAACTGGAGTGATGGTTGCGTCAGAAGCGCGCGCTAACCAAAATTGAAAACGTTTCACTCAAATCAGTAGTTTTTTTACATTTTTCTTAGGCTTTCATAAAAAATAAGTGCAGAAATACAGGATATTCAATGCTAGAGTACATTTACGTCAGAATTTCAGCAAATATTATTGATTTTGAGACACTTTATGAAAACGTAATGTGCATTGGTGTTACATATCTGAGCGCACAAGGTTAGGAGAATCTCAGTAACGTAATCAGAAAAACACAAACAGTTTAATGACGTATGAAACCTCTGTCTATGTTATAAAAGCAATGGTCAATGCTTAGCGTGCGTAAATAGAGTTCTGGATGCACTTGGATAGTTGGGAGAGCACTCTGTCGGCTACGCCTCGAGCAACTCTTACGCTACCATCGTGCTCTCCCAACTATTCGCGTGCATCGATTTACGTACGCTAAGCGTTTACCATTCCTTAATAAGCCTAATTTATGGTTAACTAGACCTACTATTCTTATTTGCCTTCTCTTTGACGCAAACAATAAGTTTACGAAGCACGTCACAACCAATCAGTTCCTTGTTTCTCTGTGTTTCTGGTACTCGGTGTTTCTACGTTGCTGCTGCTGCTCCCAAATGACCTATCTGTGTTGAAAAGTAATACGACTTTATAAAGATCATCAGTCTTAACCTGCTGAAGCGGGACGCTCCCGAGATTCATTTTTTTGTGATAGTTTTGAAAGCGTACATAGCCGAAAACTTCTGTTTCTCCTCCTCGTCCTGCCCGATTTCGGCTTTAAAAATAATCCATGTGACGCTTCAGCTGAGTTTGTTAGGAATGTAGCTGCTCGAATTTTGTGTTTGAAAAAAAAAACAGATATTGGAAGAAAAGCTTGGAGTCAGTTTGTGCCAGTTTGACAAAAACAAAACTGTAGATATTAATGTGAGTTATAAACTGCTCAGTGTAAATGAGAAGCACATTTTTATGGCCTGTTTGTTGCCCCATTTCAGACCACGTGACTTTAACCTTGAATAATGCTTTTCAAATTCTATAATTGAAAACAAAGCACTGAATAATCCTCTGGAGAACTATCACGAGGTCCGACATTGGGCAACAAACAAACAAGCTGATAGGATCTATTCTGAGATCTTTTGATTTCTAATAAAGATAATTCGAACAGAATTCGAACAGAATGCAGCATTCTCTATAAATAGAAATGCCTTCTTCCAGCAGAGATTGGATTGTATGAAAAGTGTTTTGGGATAGGTTTCTTCTCTATCTCTCAGGAACCGGGAAATCGTACTCTATGACTCGAGCAGGCTTTTGAGTTGTACCTTCTTTATTCTGCTCTTACTTCTCCTTCTTACACTTCTTTCGCTATATACATCCTGAACTGGTCATTTCAGAATGCTACGACCTCTGATTGGCCAAAAATAGAAGAAAATCTCTCAAATTATTTTTCCTCTCCATCTTATTGAGAACATTTTTTGAGAAACCTAGCTCTAGGTGGGTGAGATCTTGTTTACTAACCGGTTAGGGTTTTTTATGGTCCAGAATAGGGTTTTAGTTAGTTCTTTTAGTCGGAGCATTCCTGTATTTAGCCGCATGTTTTTTATCACATGGCGGCCATGTTTAATCCCAGGAGAATAAAAACCTTTGTTTATTTTTGGACCCGTGAACTCGTTCTGAAACTGCTCAGCACGAGGCTACGCGTGGGAAATCTATTGGTTTAACTAACATGGCCACTGTGTGATAAAAGATAATTACCTTCGAGTGAAGCAGCGATCACCTCATGCAAGTTTTTGTTCATTTGTCAGAAAATAAAATAAGTATTTGATGCTGGCAGGAGTATATTACAGAGGAGTGTTCCTCTTCCCACATTGTATTGTCACAACACTGTAGACGGTAGAGCTATTTTTAGCATGGAGTTTCCCGCGAGAGGAAAAAAAGGCCGTCACTTTTAACCAATCAGGACGCACTGAACAATTGTAATTAACACGGTTCAAACTGCTAAAGAATACTAAAGTCAAGAGAACAAAAGACAACGTAATTGCATACCAGAACTTCGCGACTATAAATAGACACACCATCTACTGAATTAGGGGCCAACACAAGGGCCCAGGAACACTCCTGTGTATAATATACTCCTGACGCTGGCTATTCACTTGTGTAGTATATAATGTACCTATCAAATCGAAACATAATTACACATTTTTCCATGGCATAATGTAAACTATATAAATTATATCCAACAATGTATTCGTGTGCTAGCTTTGTATTTAACAAAAGGTAAGAGGAAAACAATAGGGGAAACCTGAAAAGACGTATATGTTTCCACAAGCAATGTTTTTGAAAACAAGTGTATATTTCAAGAATATCATTAGAAGTCGACAACCGGCGAACTGTGGCATCAGACTCTGGATATTTCTGCCAGCTATACTGTATATAAAGACAATGAATGCATCCCCCGGGGGGGGGGGGGTATTCTCATGTAAAATCTATATGTTGGGCATGTGCTATTGGATGGAGTCAAGATTTTGACATTGTGATCTGAGATAGGGTATACATGTTCTATTAAATTTTCGAAGGCATGGTTTTTTCCTTTATTCTTGCCCTGTACATGTATAGTTTTTAGAAAAAGTGAAATGGTGGAGTTATGTACTGACACCCTCGGATTATTCCTTTGAAGAAGATGTTTAATAGAAGTAAAATAATGCTGTACTCATATCTGAGTAATGATTACTCGAATATAAAAGTAATTATTACTCACACATCAACTTAATCAAAATATAGAGTTGTTTCTACTCAGTATTTCGGATTAAACATTTTACTCATATCATGAGTAAGTCTACTCAAAATATTGAGTAAAATAACTACTTTACTCAAAAAAAGAGTAAGACTAACTCAATTCTAAAAATGCATTTTTTGCAGTGTGGGTTCCATGGTAATCCAAGCCAATTAACATCATGAACTTGCTTTAATACGTTAGGTGAGCACAGCATGTTAACTCCATCTTGAAAACACTTTGCTAAAGCATCAACCTTAAGGACTGACCTAGAATTCGGGCAAGTTATATTATGTTATGGGAGTCGGAAACAAAAACGTTTGAATAACACCCATAGGCAGTAGCTCACTTCTAATTGTTTCATGCTTCATTGTCATTAAACTCTCCAAAACGTAAAATGCATTTACCACTGATCCAAATTTGAACATATAAAATCGTCTGAGCGTTTGGAAACCTAACATGTCTTTGCAAAAAACACGGATTGCTTGTCTAGTCACTTTAGCGCCAATCATGATTAGACTGTATACTAGTAATGAGAATATAATTAAGATCAATGGTGGGTGTTTAGATGGGCCTGGTCGTTCTTTCCACTTACAATCTTCTTTTACCGATGAAAGATTGACTGTTCAAGGAACAAAGAATGCCAGAAACCTCAGTCTGAACAACATTCTTACTCGACTCGTAGTCATCCGAAAGCAATCGACACGCCAAAATTCCTTGGTCTTTAGGAGTATCAATTCTTTGTACAGAAATCGAAACTGAATTGCCGAAAGTTATCACAGGAGCACTAATCTTTGAGTGAACGCCGTGATGTACTGAACAATGATATGGGATATCCTCCTCGAAGGTATTAACTTTACCTTCCTCGATTCGGCTCTTACACTGTAGGGTAGACTTCTCCGACTCATTTTGAAGAACAATTTCTCTCGGTGGTTCATTTAGCACCACTATATCACTACACTCCAATACAGCCCTAGTAACTGAGGTGCACTCTAGCTCCTCGAAAATGCAGTCCGCTTCTTGCGGCTCATCGCAAATGGAGTATTCTTCATACCAAATTGTACGATATTGTTCTTTTATACTGCACACTGTGTTAATCGCACTTTCTATTGTGAGGTCCGTCGGAACCTTACCCTGGTTACCAGAGGCTCGAAGAGGTCCAAGGCAAGAACCATGAGGAACACCCCAGTTCAGTTCAAAACTATCTGAGGGGGTACCATTAATTGAAACACGCTGCGTTCTGTTCATCAAATATGACGAAAACCAGTCGAGTACTTTACCAGATACACCAACCTTAGATTTGAGAGTGTCAAGCAGGATACTATGATCAACGGTGTCGAAGGCTGCACTTAAATCCAGAAGCACAAGGAGGGTTACTTGCTGCCGGTTCATATTCATCAATATATCATTCTTAACCTTTAGTAGCGCTGTCTCTGTACTGTGATGTTTCCTGTAAGAAGATTGTAACCTAGCCTCGTACCGTCTGAAAATCAGGCTACTAACGATGCAGCATGGATAAAAAACTGACGAGAGCAGGTGTTTTACTAGGGGATCCAATGACAGCACGAGGCCACTTCGGTCGAGTGCTTTTATTGTTTCGAGGTGTTTTGATCCCCTGGTGAGAAACGAAGCACGAGTTTTTGACATGGTCGACTTCTCAAGCGAAAACAATACCTGTATTCATAAATCATTAGAAAGTATACCCTGCGAGCAGAGGTTTCTCATCTCTGCCTTTCCTGTCGCCGAAAGAAACCTCTGTCACGAAACGATTGCTTTTCCCGTTGAACATGCGCACTTGCAACCTCCAAAATCTTGGAGGTAAACCACGTGATAAACCAGTTACCAAACCGGTTTTACCTGTTTGATATCACTAGGGCATGACTTTTTGGTGATCTTCGCTGGTTTTGCAAGAGCCCACACTATCCTTCGCAGCCGTTATTTATGTCGTCACGCGTTTGTTGTTTGCCGACGATTGATACGAAAGGGCTTCAAACTCTGGCTTTGTCTTCTTCTTACTTTACTGAACTGCACAGAAGACCTTGAAATTATCGTTCAATAAATCTACCTTAATTTATCCTAAATAAAGCTTTGATTTATACCTTCGAAGAAGGACATTAATTTTATTTTCTCCACATTTCTGGCTATCGACCCCAGGTCCACTCGGCCACTCGGTCACTGTGGCCTCTGGAACCAGGGTATCGGAACCTCTACAGAGTCGTGATCTAACAAGGCGACACTAGACTCCTCAGAAGCTTTCTGTCCTAGGTCTATAGTCTCAGGTCCCTGTTTATTAGTCACCGGCTCCTGTATACTTTCCCACTCGACAGAATCTGTCTTCAGGAGGTGATTTTCAGAAAGCGTGGGCTCAATTTTCGTTGTATCAAGATCTGATCTCACCCTTACAGCGTTATCAATAACTGCGATACGGTTACCGCCTGGGCCTTCTATTGAATGTATTTGTACGCCCTCTAGGGTCATTTGAGTTCACTGGGCAATTAGTAGCTAAGTGTCCAACTCGCTGACATCTCAAGCAAACAGGTCTACCATCACTCCTTCGACCTCAGCGATAGCTATCATTCCTAGGGAACGAAGCGTTACTCGGGATTTGAGCCCTCCCCCCTGGGGTATTTGTTGCTTGTTTTTAAATTCCGAGCGTATATCTCTTCTAAACTGGCGCATTTCCTCTCTCAGATCTGTCTTAAACTTGCCTAATTCCGAAGAAATTAGTTCAGCAATTTTAGACTCCCGAGCTATGGAAGGTTCCATAGCTGCTACTTTATTCTCCTTTTACTTCTCCTTCTTACACTTCTTTCGCTATATACATCCTGAACTGGTTCAGGTCCCAACTAACTAGCAAGGGAGTATCTCTGCTTATGTAGGCATACTCCCAGCACTTCACTTAACAGACAGCTATCAATCTTAAGATTGGTTCTCATTGGATAAAAGTCTTAATAGATTCTGATGTAAGGCAACTAGGGTGTAAGAGTAAACAATGAAAAGATTGACAAAACGAGAATAAAACTTACTTCGAAACTATGAATGTCAATGGTAACCAGGCTAGGGCTAGAGTGAACACTGACACACAAGTCACCGTAAAGAAATCTAAGTCTTAACCGAAAATTACTGAAAGAAGCGATCTTAGAACAAAGTCCAAAAACGAGTTGCGTCTTTAGTAGGGTCACACCCCAAGGCGGGGCCTACGAGAAAAGCCTGAGCTAAGGACCTCCCACTTTGTAAATGTCCGTACGTGATTATGAATTTAACTCTAATGGCCTCACATCATTATCTTCTGACAAAATACCAGTTAACTCTTTCAGTCTTGGACAGGGATCAACCCCGCCGGATAACAGGTTCCGTCGTTTTGATAGATGTTCTGAGACTAGAGTTACTATTCAGCTGTCACTGCGATAAAACGAGCCGAAAACAGATATGTAAGGTCAGATTTTCTTCCGTACGTCATTCCTTACAAAATCCAACTTAAGGAATATTTTCGTAAAGGACAACTCATTTTTTTCCCGATACTTTTTAACTTGTTTTTGGAAGTGAAACGAAACTCACTCTTTTTGCTATGCTAACCATAAGAATATATCGTCGAACATTCTAGAATCAGAACATTCAAATGTCAATGTCATTCTGCAATTACTACCCCTATATCAACACTTACTTTTAAATGCGATTTCATGCGCTGAAAACACTTAATTATGTTCATTCGGATCATCATTTAACTGATGGTGTAGTGTTACGGCATAACAACCTTCAACTTTATAATATAGGTTTTGGCACAAAATCACAGTAAATGTAAAATGAGAATCAGATTAAGAAGAAACCGCGCAGGTCTCATCCTAATCGGATATGACTCATGTCAGTCATCTTTGGCGACTCTGTGTCGCGACCAATATGACCGAGAAGTAAAACTGATAGCATAAAAGTAACATTTAATTAATACCATAATTATTCCCACTACGTCGAAATGCTAATTATCATCGTTCAACATTCGACCTCTGAATTTATAATTATTTCTCTTTACTAAATCTAGTGTCGTGTAACAAAAGGAACAGTGCCTCTAACACAATTAGATAACTAATCCATGATATTGATATTAATAATTATAATGATGATGATAGTAATATATCTCGAACACTTTTAATAGTCATGTATTTTTCGACATACGATTTTAACAAACAATACTTATACGCGCCTTATCCAGATGTAAACACAACATTTACTGTCAATGTCTTCCCACGTTTTCACACTGAGGGATCTGTGTTCACTATATTCAGCTTTTCTTAATCAGCGTTTAACATTATCTCTATTGATTCACTAGTTGAACTTGGCTTTTGGCGTTATTTCAATTGTTCTGCTTACATTTTCAGAATAAGTTAGTTCACCCAGCTCCGATTCATCAAGGTCTTTGTTTGACAATAGTTTACAGTTTCCTAAAGAAAATGAAAAGAATCTTCCAGCTAGTTTCAGTGTCTTTTCAATATTCTGAATTAAATCAAAAGGAAAAGTTCAGTTTTCAGGTCGATTCTCCCTTCCCTGGGAAGTTTAAAAATGAAACAAAAAAACCCGAGAAACACTCGCCGCTATTGCGCGTGTTTCTATTTTTATTGACAACGAGTAGCGCGACCGATCTCTTGATGGAACATGTGTATTACGTTTTATCTGAGATGGAATCGGTAATTACCTACACTGTAGTTTCTATAAGACATGAAAGGAATTTTCCCATCATATTTTAAACCGAAACCAACCACGTCATAATTCTTCCTGCTACGCCTTTGCTTTGAACAACGCCTCATATCTGTTGATGTTTAAAAACGGCTACAACTTTCCTCGTACCATCTTAATGTTTTTAAAATGGTTTTATTATCTCTGTACACATAGAAACAGTACAATTGATTTGTAAAGAAATATTTCTAGTTGAGCCAGAAGGTGAGTGTAGCGCAGTATGTTGCTGTCACACAAAATGCCTTGTCTGTGTAGAAGGCAAAAAAACATTCAATAAAAAGACGGCATTTAAAGTGCGAGAGAAGAACGAGCCTGACTTTCAATATTTGAGAGATTTGTCGCTCTGCAGAGAATATTCTCTTGGTCTTTATTTCCTCGCTTCTATACTGATTGTTTTTAAGAATAAATTTAAACGCCCAAAAGGAATCCCTGGTACGCGGCCATGGTTTTGTAGAAAGCTTCGCCATTCGTCTTATAGCAATAGGAACTGAACGACAGTGCGAGAAAAGCTGGTAATCTAACTAGTTTAGATCAAAGTTAAAAAAGAAGAAATAAGTAGCTATATTTTTCTATCTTATTCACTGGGTCTTATTAAACCTAATGTTATTATTGGCGGCTACCTGATATTTAATTAGTATACTTGTTCAAAATGAATAAGAACCGCAAGGGATTCACCAAGGCATTAATGCTACATTTTCCACTTTTTTCCACCAGAACTAATATTCCCATTTTGTTCTCTCTGAAACAAACATTTTTTTGCAGTTTCCAGTACGATTCTGTCTTCCCCAGGAAGTTACAAAAATGAAAAGAAAAATGGAAGATTCTGTCTCAATTTTAATGAAAATCGAACGTTAAAATGGTACGCGAATTTGAATAATAAACGCGACTCGGCATTCAACGAGGCAGTTTTGCGGTTTATCTTTCGAGGTGAAATAGGCAGTGAGTATCATTCTGGTTCCTTTCAAATGGAATATAGCCTGAATTTCAGCCGTCTCCTCTGCTTCGTTCCTCCCGAGAAATGAACCAGAGGAGACGGCTGAAATTCAGGCTAAATGGAATAAAGAATCGCCAAAAAAAGCTAATGACTCACCCATCCCTAGAACGGGAAATTTATGGATGTGTCGAACGTTCGTTTCCAGCAAATATAACCTTTTTTCATTAAATGCTAGTATTTATCGCGTCTTTAATTTTGTCGTAACTACAAATGTTTACCGCAGCTAATGAATCACATTCTATCTGCACTATCGCGCATTACTGTATAGCTTGAAATCTATCCATACTGTCCAAATAATTCAGTTACCTAAGCATTGTGATACAATAAAGAAGTGTGTTGTCACAAAACTGGCGCCGTCAAACAGTTCTCTGTCTCATACTGAGGAATTATAGTGAACAGTTTTCGTTGAGGCTTCCTTCTCTAGCTGTTCTTCTTCTTTGAACTTGAACACAAGCCTGTCATAAAATAAGTTTACCAAGCACGTCACAAATGTTGATAGTGTAATCAGCTCACCTTGTTCACTTGTAGAAAATACTGCGTTGTACTATTTTAACCAATCAGCTCCTTAGTTCTGTGTTTCTGGTACTCGGTGTTTCTACGTTGCTGCTGCTGCTCCCAAATGACCTGTCTGTGTGGAAAAGTAACATGACTTTATAAAGATCATCAGTCTTAACGTGCTGAAGCGGGACATTGCCGAGTTTCATTTTTTGTGATATTTTAAGTTTGAAAGCGTACATAGCCGAAAACTTCTGTTTCTCCTCCTCTTCCTGCCCGATTTCGGTTTTAAAAATAATCTATGTGACGCTTCTGCTGGGTCTGTTAGGAAGTTAGCTGCTCGAGAGCAAGTGTATCTCTTATGCTACCCTCGGAGACGAATTTAAGAAACACGTTAAACCTAGTTTGACAAAAACAAAACTGTAGACTGATTAATGTGAGTTATAAACTGCTCGGTGTAAATGAAAGTACATTTTTATGGCCTGTTTGTAAAAAACAAAGCACTGATAATCCTCTGGAGAACTACTCACGAGGTCTGAAATGGGGCAACAAACAGGCAAGCTGAAAGGGTCTATTCTGAGATCTTTTGATTTGTAAAAAATGAAAATTCGAACAGAATGCAGCATTCTCTATAAATAGAAATGCCTTCTTCCAGCAGAGATTGGAGTGTATGAAAAGGAATAGGGTGCCTCTAACACAATTAGATAACTAATCCATAATATTGATATTACTAATTATAGTGATGATAATGAATATGATGATGATGATAACGATAGTACTGTATCTCGAACACTTTTAATAGTCATGTATTCTCCACATGCGACTTTAGCAAACAATATACGCACTTATCTAGATTTATCGAACTCATTAATAATTCATGAAGCAAAAACAAAGGAAATCACAGAGCGATAAGTGATCTTTAAATCTGATACAGATTTCGTCCTGATTTACTATCCACATGTATAATACCATTACATACATAATAACTATACTTTTTAACAACTTCACTGATACTAAATAAGTTAAAAAATAAGTAAGAATTTGGTGGTGCCTGCTTATACAAGTACATTAACACTAGAAATCGGTGATGCTTGCTTGACCAAGTACATTAACACATCACTCCATATATCATATATACACTTATAATTACACTTATAATTACATACATGTATAATACCTTCACTAATATAATATAAACTTAGACTCAGTTAACACCTTCACTCATAATAATCCTTCTAATATTCATAAAAAAACTATACTTTTTAACAATTTCACTAATACTAAATAAGTTAGAAAATAAGTAAGAATTTGGTGGTGCTTGCTTGTACAAGTACATTAACACCGCGATGGTATTATATTTGCCTAATGATTGATAGGCAGTCCCCAAGTTCCCATACCGAGCTCCCTCGCCTCGCCGGTCACCAATTTCAATGGGGATGTTTAGTCCCTTTTCACAATACGTTATGGTCTCCTGGTATTTGCCTAATGATTGATAGGCAGTCCCCAAGTTCCCATACCCAACTCCCTCGCCTCGCCGGTCACCAATTTCAATGGCGATGTTTAGTCCCTTTTCATAATACGTTATGGCCTCCTGGTATTTGCCTAATGATTGATAGGCAGGCCCCAAGTTCCCATACCCAACTCCCTCGCCTTGCCGGTCACCAATTTCAATGGCGATGTCTAGTCCCTTTTCATAATACGTTATGGCCTCCTGGTATTTGCCTAATGATTGATAGGCAGTCCCCAAGTTCCCATACCCAACTCCCTCGCCTCGCCGGACACCAATTTCAATGGCGATGTCTAGCCCCTTTTCATAATACGTTATGGCCTCCTGGTATTTGCCTAATAATTGATAGGCATTCCCCAAGTTCCCATACCCAACTCCCTCGCCTTGCCGGTCACCAATTTCAATGGCAATGTTTAGATGTTTTTCATAATACGTTATGGCCTCCTGGTATTTGCCTAATAATTGATAGGCAGTCCCCAAGTTCCCATACCCAACTCTCTCGCCTCGCCGGTCACCAATTTCAATGGCGATGTTTAGTCTCTTTTCATAATACGTTATGGCCTCCTGGTATTTGCCTAATAATTGATAGGCATTCCCCAAGTTCCCATACCCAACTCCCTCGCCTCGCCGGTCACCAATTTCAATGGCAATGTTTAGATGTTTTTCATGATACGTTATGGCCTCCTGGTATTTGCACATTACCTTGCCTTTCTTGTCACCAGTTGCCATGGCGATGCTTAGATGCTTTCAGCTGAATTCACTAAAACAAAGCGACTGAACAATGTTAGTGTGAAGAAACATAAAAAAGGCCTGTCAGCTTGTTGATATGAAGTTAAAACAACAAGTTAACACATTGAAACTCCGCTTGTCGATAGTTCGACTCGAGTCTTTAACTGACAGCTAAATACAATATAATTACGGTAGATGATGATATAAATGAAACTGTAAAGTTGTAGATACGCATTCGCAGGTTTAAGCAAAAGCGCAAAAATATGTATTATATGTTTACTTAATTTTAAGGCGTAAAATAGAATATAGCTTCCCAATGGATAACTTCTGGATACAATGTTAATTATATTTGTAGCAAGAGTGCATTGCAGTATACTGTATATAAACATAGCCTCCCAATGGATAACTCGTGGATACAATGTTAATTATATATATTTGTAGCAAGAGTTCATTGCAGTATACTGTACGTGGTTCCAGAAGATAACATAATTCCACCCCATTGTGTTCTGTTCTAGGGACGTTTGGAAAAAAAACCAAGCCTCCTGACCCTAGCCGTAGAGACAATGTTCTATCTGTTTTCTACTCCAAAACAATTTTTTTTTTTAATCCCAGCAAGACAAGATATTAATTATGTCACCAGCTAGGTACGATGAACAGCGAACACAGAACCTTCCAACATCGACAACGACAACATTAGTAAGGCAAATTTATGTTTATTTCGTGTTCAAATATGAATGTTCTTCGCAATATTTCGTGACACTTCGAACGATCCTTTCAGAAATCCTCATATATTTCCCATTAAATCTTAAGAATCCTCTGTAACTGATCGACGCAACACTCAAATCAAAACATATCCTACCAATCAACTTTTCACTTGATGTGGAATCGATATTAATGATAAGAAAATGGACGTTAGGTGCACTTTCAATAAAAAGGTCTTCAAAGTGCCGCAGGTAAACGAGCCTGGCTTTCAATTTTATTTTTGGATGGCGTTTAGTTCCTCGAATGAGTTAAAAGCAGAGGTGTTAGCTCAGCACAGACTCCCATTAATGAAAACAGGCGTGGTCTATGACTAATAAATTTGAACTACATCCAAAGAATTGTAAAGAACTCTGTATTTCATTTTCACGTTCTCCAAAAGTACATAACGATGTATATATTAATAATTGCTTGGTAGATCTTGTACAGTCTGTTAAAATTCTCGGTGTAATAATTCAGAGTGATTTAAAGTGGAACTCTCACATTGATTTCATTATAAAGAAAGCTTCTAGGAGACTTTATTTTTTAACACAATTAAAACGTGCAAACGTTCCAGCTAAGGACCTAGTTCAAGAATGTTTGGTGAAGAATGTTTGGTGAAGTAAAAACTACGGGTGCTTATTGGAACTTACTTAAGAAAGCAACCAATCCCAAAGTACAGAAGAACATAGGTCCCATGAAAAGAGATGATGACAGTTTGGCACTCGTGGACGAAGAGAAAGCTTGCCTTATGAACTCTTACTTCGCTACGATCGGAGAAAAGCTTTTTAATGCGCTCCCATCACCCGTGAATAGCGGACGAGCTACCAAAGCTACTATAAGGAAAGATCCGCCACTTCTCGCTAAGTTTAATGTTTCGCAGTCCAGCATTCAGGAAAAAATCAAAGCTCTTAAAACCAATAAGTCCACAGGCCCTGATAATATATCGCCGAAGCTTCTGAAGTTAGCAGGGAACGCCATTGCCCCTCCTCTGACCAGACTCTATCGGTACAGTATTGAGAGAGGGACTGTATTTTCTTGTTGGAAAACGGCTAGACTCTCTCCAATCTTCAAAAGAGACGACGAATCAGACAGAGGTAACTACCGACCGGTATCAATACTTAGTGTGCCAAGTAAGATACTGGAGTCCGAAGCGAATGATACACTCGTGCGGCACACATTCAAGGACAACGATTTAGTGTCAGACAGGCAGTGGGCATACCGCCCTGGACACTCAACTGAACTGTTGCTAATACATCTGACTGAGGAATGGAGAAAAGCTGTTGACGCCGGAAAGGTTGTGGCTGTGGCCTTCGTCGATTTTAAAAAGGCCTTTGACAGTGTTTCTCACACTATCTTAGAAGCGAAGTTACAACGGCATTTTGGCATTACGGGCACATTTCTCGACTGGCTCAAAAGCTATCTAAATGGAAGACGGCAATTTACGGTGGTAAATGGAGTTAAATCTGGAATGCTGCCGGTCTCATTTGGAATCCCACAGCGGTCTGTCTTAGGTCCGACATTATTTACCTTGTTTACGAACGATTTACCATCATCTGTTGTTTCGGGTTCACTTTATATGTATGCTGACGACACTACGATCTTTTGTGTCAGCGATACAATAGAAATGGCTATAGCGCAACTAAACAAGGCCCTTCAAGAACTGTACTCATGGTGTCTTAATAACAAATTAACACCACATCCAGGCAAAAGTGAGGCGATGCTGTTCAGCAGGGGGACCTTTGTTGGTTCAGCCCCTCCAGTGTTCTTGGGGAACTCAACCCTTAAATGGGTTACGGAAACGCGTCTGCTAGGAATGACTGTGGACCATAAACTGAGTTGGGTACCACACTCATTAGAACTTAAGAAGAGTTTTGCCACAAACTTAAACTTATTAAAACGTTCTAGGTTTTTATCAAAGAGCATTCTACAGGATTTCTATTTTAAGGTCATTTTGCCTTCTGTAAAATATGGCATAATCTTGTGGGGCGCGTGTTGTAATAAGGAAGTTCTTAACTCTATAGAAAGGATGCATTGTAGAGCGGCTAGGGTTATATTTAATTTACCAAAGGACATGCCTTCTACTGATGTCTTAGAGCACGCCCAATGGTCCACTCTTTTCTTTCAATATAAATTAGATATCTTTAAACTGTTTTATAAGGCTTACGATGAACGTCTACCGAACACTTTAATTAAGGCGATTGTATTGAAACGGAAAAAGGGCTATGCCTTTAGGGCACGCGATTCGCTCTCGACACCTCGATTTAAAGTGCCACTACGACGAAAATTTACCATTTCGATTTGCCACTTTTTCAGTGTCTATAGGTCAATCAGTATTAGAAATATCCGAAATAGTAAAAAATATTCCCAAATGGGCATCTTAAACCACAAATTTTAGGAGAGTTTACCGGTAAAATCCTGTCCGCCATTGCTGAAAGCCGTGCCCTTTGTTCAGCTTTAAACAAAGGTTTATTCACCGGAAGTGATGTCATACACTTAACACGACAACCTCGTGGCGCGAAATAGCGTGCATAAAAAGGTAGCCAACCTCGCAAAGATAAATATAACTTTCTTCTTATGTACGTGAAGACGTTTTTAGTAGAAATATGCGTCCAGGCGTTGTGTTCTGCAGGCGAGCGTTAAGTGTATGACATCATTTCCGGTGAATAAACCTTTGTTTAAAGCTGAACAAAGGGCACGGCTTCCAGTAATGGCGGACGTGTAGATTCAATATTGGGAGCTAAAAAAATAAGACTTCCTGTCGTTGTATCGAAAAACAATTTGAACTGGTAATAATATATGAACTCTACTTTATGAATATGCAAAAACATTGATATGTCAAAATTTGATCGTAGGGGCACTTTAACACTAGATACATGAAGGATTCATTAACATATCGAGGTGCGGTGCTATGGAACACTATCTGTAGAGACTATGACGTTAAAAGCACTGGTCTTAAAGAAGCAATATCCCGTCTTAGCTGCTCGAAATCATTTGGGAATTTTAGTTTTGATATCACTTCAGCTACTACTACGAACTTCAGAGTTGAAGGATTTACGTATTACTAACTTTAGGGATCAAATATAAAAGTTTTATTACTTATTATTAACTATATAGATTATAAATTATATACAGCCCTAAGCATTATTGATATTGATATTGTAAATAGTATATATATGTATATATATACATCTTAATTTGATAGTGTTTTTATTTAATTTTATATACATTTCTTTTACACGACCCCACAAGCTTTCAGCGTTTACATTAATCGTGTTTAAATAAAGGTTATCTATCTATCTATCTATCTAGTTAAATTCTATGTTGCTTGTATACAATCTATTTTACTCTACGCTTGTCAAGTATTTCATTACAGTTTACCAGAATACCTTAGTCTTACCTTAGAACGCATGCAAAAGAGAGCAATGCGTATTCTTCATGGCTACGACTTACCTTACGAACAAGCTCTTGCATTGTCCGGCCTTACTAGCCTTTATCATCGCAGATCTGAACTATGTCATACTCTTTTTCGTAAAATCATATCTAATCCTAATGGTAATTTATATCATCTTTTACCACATAACCTTAGTAATCCGACTGTCACACTACGGTATAAGAGGTCTTTCACACTTCCGCTTTGTAAAACAAACCGATTCCGGAACACTTTCATTAACTCTAGTGTTCGACACTATAACTCACATCATTTAAGTTAGTACACTGGTCTTGAATTAGCCAAATAGCTGCTTTTAACTGTTAGTTTTAATATCATAACATTTTATCGAATTAGTTTATAAGTATACGTAATTAATGTTTAGAATTGTGATCCTTAGTAATTCAGTTATGCTGTAAGTAAGGTAATTATAATAAACGATCTATCTATCTAGTTTAGTGGTTAATATAGTTTAGTGGTTTATATGTGAGATGAAATTTGCAGTCAGCATTGCTCTGGTCTCTTTTAGATAGAAGAATGTATTTAAGAATGTGTCGAAAGTGCTTTTGCACCAAAATTAACCTGCGACTCTGCGAGCCGCGTCTTTGTTAACGTTCTCGTGATATACAAGTAAGCTAAAAGAGTTAAATACCGAGTACCGAGGCATTAAGCCCTATATAACCCGAGGGCCGTAGGCCCCGAGGGTTGTATAGGGCGTATGGCGAGGTTCGAGGTATTTAATTGACTTAGTTCACATTTGACAAGGTTTTCACAAAAACAGTTCGGTAGTCCTATGCATAGTTAATAGAGTGGAATGGTTATGAAACCCAGCGACCTTCTTTGTTATATGTCTTTGTTAACTTTTTTCAACCGTGACCCTGCACAAAACACAATAGAAATTCCAATGTGTTAATCAATCAGCCAATAGAAACGTGTGAGTTCAGTCGTTCAGGGGACGCTATGATCCTGCACAACCGTTTGTCTTGCCCCCTTCCAACATAAATCGCAGCGCGTTTGTTAGCCCCTTTGAAGTCTGCCGGGTTTCATAACCATTCCACTCTATTAACTATGTCCTATGCTGGAGATATCATTTATTTGACCGGAGGCTAAACAAAGTGCCGTTCTAAAAATATTCTAATTAAGACCTTTTCTTTTCGAAGCATCTGTGTTAGTTTAAGTAAAAGATGATGTAACTCTCTCGAGATGAATCTGAATTTCATTCTGAATAATTCAATCGAACACATGGTTTTCAGTAAGGCACGCCCATGAATTTAGTAGTTTCGGGAAAAGAGCGATAGAGCTTGACTTGTGTTTAACTTCAAGTCATTGAGGGCCACGAATTGGATCTATGAAAGGCAAAGCAGGGATACAAGCATAGAAAAGGACAAGAATATGGAACAGCACGTCGAGAACATTAAAAATATAGAAAGGTGTACTTTATTTATAACGCTAAAAATTCAGTGCTTTTCAATTCAACTAAACATTCGATTGATTTTAGATTATGAAGATTTTGTCTTACCATTTTATGATATATTGTCATTAGTTATTTATTGTTGTGGCGAAGCCAACAAAATAAAATAAATATGTAAATCAGTAACAGGTTTAAGCTAACAAAAATTTAATATATCCATACTCTCTAAATATTCAGTCACGTAAGCATTGTGATATATGTATATGTATATATATAATAAAGAAGTGTGTTATCACAAAACTGGCGACAGTTCTCTGTCTGATACTCAGGACTAACATGTTTCCATTGAGGCTTTTTAAGTTCCCTACTCTGTTTTTCTTCTTTGAACTTGAACACAAACCTGTCACAAAAAGTTCAGCAAACACGTCATAATTAGTTAATAGTGTAATCAGCTCACCTTGTTCACTTGTAGACTGCATTGTAGTATTTTAACCAATTAGATCCTAGCTTCTGTGTTTCTGGCACTTCTATGTTGATGCTACTGCTCCCAAATGACCTGTCTGTGGAAAAATAACAAGACTTTATAAAAATCATCTGAACGTGCCTGAGCGGGACGTTCCCGGCTGATTTTGGAAGGCATGCATAACGGAAATGTTCTTCTCTTTTCTGTTTCGTCTCCTATTCCTGTCCGATTTCGGTGTATTGCTTTTTATCGGATATGAAATCGGTAATTACCTACACTGTAGTTTCTATAAGACATGAAAGGAATTTTCCCATCATATTTTAAACCGAAACCAATGACGTCATTATTCTTCCTGCTACGCCTTTGCTTTTGAACAACGCCCGATATCTGTTGATGCCGTTTAAAAACGGATACAACTTTCCTCATACCATCTTAATGTTTTTAAACTGAGTTTATCATCTCTGTACGCATAGGCATGATGAGTACAACTCATTTGTTAAGAATGCCGTTTCTATTTGAGCCAGAAGGTGAGTGTAGCGCAGTATGTTGCTGTCACACAAAATACCTCGTCTCTGTAGAAAGCAAAACACTTTCAATAAAAAGGCGGCATTTAAAATTCGACAGGAGAATGAGCCTGACTTTCAATTTTTGAGACTGGATTTGTCAATGGCGTGCGTAGCTAACTCGCTCTTCAGAAAATATATTCTTAGTAGTCTTTATTTCCTCCCTTCTATCCTGATTTTGTTTTCAGTTGAGAATAAATCTTAACGCGGCCATGGCTTCGTCGTTCGTGTTAGAGCTATAGGAAACGACATTTGGAGAAAAGTTGATAATCCTAACTAGTTTAGGCCAAAGTTAAAAAAGAACAACAAAGTAGCCATCTTTCTCCATTTTATTCACCTTATAACTCAGTCTTATGATTTAAACCAGAAGTTATGTTCTTCACTTCTGTTCAAACCTAATTAGTTTACTTGTTCAAAGTCAATGAGAACCGCAAGAGATTCACCATGGCTTTGATGAGAGACTTTTCCACTTTTTTCCAACAGAACTAAACTAATATTCCCATTTTGCTTCCCTCTGAAGCAAACAATTCTTTTGAAGTTTTCAGTACGAATATGTCTTCCCCAGGAAGTTGCAAAATGAAAACAAAAATGGAAGATTCTGTCGTCAATTTCAATGGAAACCGAATGGTACACGAATTTGAATAATAAACGCGACACGGCATTCAACGAGGCGGTTTGTGGGTTATCTTTGATGTGAAATAGGCAGTGAATATTATTCGGGTTTCTTTTAAATGGAATAAAGAATCGCCAAAAACATCTAATGACTCACCGATCCCTAGAAGAGAACATTTACGGATGCATGTGTCGAACGTCCGTTTCCAGCAAAAATAACCTTTATTCATTTACATACCAGTATTTATCGCGTCCGTTTAACTTTGTCGTTAACTACAAATGTATAAATACCGCAGCTAATGAATCACATTCTATCTGCACTATCGCGCATTACTGTATAGCTTGAAATCTATCCATACTGTCTAAACAATTCAGTTACCTAAGCATTGTGATACAATAAAGAAGTGTGTTGTCACAAAACTGGCGCCGTCAAACAGTTCTCTGTCTCATACTGAGGAATTATAGTTAACAGTTTTCGTTGAGGCTTTAAGTTTCCTTCTCTGTTCTTTTCTTTGAACTTGAACACAAACCCGTCATAAAATAAGTTTACCAAGCACGTCACAAATGTTGATAGTGTAATCAGCTCACCTTGTTCACTTGTAGTAAATACTGCGTTGTAGTATGTTAACCAATCAGCTCCTTGTTTCTCTGTGTATTTCTACGTTGCTGCTGCTCCCAAATGGCTTGTCTGCGTGGAAAGGTAAAATGTTTTAATAAAAATCCTCTCAAAGTGCTGAAAAGGACGATCCGCATGTTAATCAGTGTTATTTACAACATAGCTACGATATAACGCGCGCTCTGATTGGTTGACTAGCCATGAAGAAAAAATGGATTGTGCACGCTGATTGTGCACGCTCTGACGTCACAACTCGGGGATTTTTCACAATTTGTCAAAACCCAAAGGTGAAACTTTGAGTTCTTTGAAAAATACACGAGTGTGAATTGATCCTAAATTGCACAACAAAACCGTAGGATTACCTTGTAATAACTTTCATGAAAAAAATTGACAAACAAATAAGTTTTACTTTCCGTCATTTTTAGTCGCGCGATCGTACAAAATCAGCTTTGAGCGCGCGCTCTTTCTTCGAAAATGGCGTGATGGTTGCGTCAGCAGCGCGCGCTAACTTACATTTTTCTTAGGCTTTCATAAAAAAACAAAAGTGCAGAAATACAGGATATTCAATGCTAGAGTACATTTACGTCAGAATTTCAGCAAAAAATATTGATTTTGAGACACTTTATGAAAAAGTAATGTGCATTGGTGTTACATATCTGAGCGCGCAAGGTTAGGAGAATCTCAGTAACGTAATCAGAAAAACACAAACAGTTTAAGGACGTATGAAACCTCTGTCTATGTTATAAAAGCATTGGTCAATGCTTAGCGTGCGTAAATAGAGTTCTGGATGCACTTGGATAGTTGGGAGAGCACTCTGTCGGCTACGCCTCGAGCAACTCTTACGCTACCATCGTGCTCTCCCAACTATTCGCGTGCATCTATTTACGCACGCTAAGCGTTGACCATTCCTTAATAAGCCTTCCAGCAGAGATTGGATTGTATAAAAAGGAACAGAGTGCCTCTAACACAATTAGATAACTAATCCATAATATTGATATTAATTATAATGATGATGATGATAGTAATATATCTCGAACACTTATCCAGATGTAAACATAACATTTACTGTCAATATCTTCCCACTACGTTTTCACACTGAGGGATCTGTGTTCAGTATATTCAGCTTTTCTTAATCAGCGTTTAACATTATCTCTATTGATTCACTAGCTGAACTTGGCTTTTGGCGTTATTTCATTTGTTCTGCTTACATTTTCAGAATAAGTTAGTTCACCCAGCTCCGATTCATCAAGGTCTTTATGTTTGACAATAGTTTACAGTTTCCTAAAGAAATTGAAAAGACCCTTCCAGCTAGTTTCAGTGTCCATTCGATATTCTGAATTAAACCAAAAGGAAAAGTTCAGTTTTCAGTTCGATTCTCTCTTCCCTGGGAAGCTTAAAAATGAAACAAAAAAAAACGAGAAACACTCGCCGCTATTGCGCGTGTTTCTATTTTTATTGACAACGAGTAGCGCGACCGATATCTTGATGGAACATGTGTATTACGTTTTATCTGAGATGGCATCGGTAATTACCTACACTGTAGTTTCTATAAGACATGAAAGGAATTTTCCCATCATATTTTAAACCGAAACCAACCACGTCATAATTCTTCCTGCTACGCCTTTGCTTTGAACAACGCCCCATATCTGTTGATGTTTAAAAACGGCTACAACTTTCCTCGTACCATCTTAATGTTTTTAAAATGGTTTTATTATCTCTGTACACATAGAAACAGTACAATTGATTTGTAAAGAAATGTTTCTAGTTGAACCAGAAGGTAAGTGTAGCGCAGTATGTTGCTGTCACACAAAATGTCTTGTTTGTGTAGAAGTAGACTGCGAACAGTCCCTTTATTTTTCTTGTCTCTAGTCACGAAAAACTCGAAAAACTATGTTTGGCCGAGCGCAGATTGGGCGCGAACGAAATCCCAAAACATCGTTTTTCGAGTTTTTTGTGATTTGAGACCAAGAAAAATAAAGGGACTGTTCGCAGTCTCGTGTAGAAGGGAAAACATGCAATAAAAAGACGGTATTTAAAGTGCGAGAGGAGAACGAGCCTGGCATTTTTGAGAGATTTGTCGATGGCGTGCTTAGCTCACTCGTCCTGCAAATATTTTTTCGTGGTTTTCTTTCCTCTCTATAATCCTGATTTTGTTTTGAAGAATACATTTTAACGCGGCCATTGCTTCGTCGTTCGTGTTAGAGCTGTAGGAAACGACAGTGGGAGAAAAGCTGGTAATCTTAACTAGTTCAGTGAGATCAAAAAGTTAAAAAAAAACGTAGCCATCTTTCTCCATTCTATTCACCTTATAACTCGGTCTTATCATTCAAACCAGAAGTTACGTACTTCTGTTCAAACCTAATTTGTTATTAATTGGCGGCAAACCGATATTTAATTAGTTCACTTGTTCAAAATCAGTGAGAACCGCAAGAGATTCACCACACTGAAGGCTTTTCTACATTTTTTAACAGAAGAACTAAACTAATATTCCCATTTTGCTTTTCTCTGAAGCAAACATTTGTTTTCAGTTTTCAGTACGATTCTGACAAGCCTGCTAGCAGAGGTTCTTTTCTCTTACCCTCTCTCCAGCTCCATTAACGAGGGAGAAAATAACCTCTGCCACGATCCGAACGGTTCTTCAGATCTCGCCGGTACCAAGTTTTTGGAAGTAAGTCACATGACAAACCGGTTTTAAAAAGTTTTCGAGGTTGACAATCTGAAATCTACAATGAATCTACGATGTTTACCGTCTCGTTTTTCTCGGCCAATGGAAATCCAGATACCGTAGCGCATGCTCAACAGAAAACCGTTCGGATCATGGCAGAGATTCTTTTCTCCCTCGTTAGTGGAGTTGGAGAGAGGGTAAGAGAAAAGAACCTCTGCTAGCAGGGTTGATTCTGTCTTCCCCAGGAAGTTGCAAAATGAAAACAAAAATGGAAGATGCTGTCGTCAATGTCAATGGAATCCGAACGTGAAAATGGTACGCGAATTCGAATAATAAACGCGACTCAGCTTAATTTGAGGTGAAATAGGCAGTGAGTATCATTCTGGTTTCTTTCAGATGGAATAAAGAATAGAACAAAAAATCTATTGACCCACCCACCCTTAGAAGGGAAATTTTACGAATGTGTCGAAGGACTAACATGTTTTCGTTTAGGTTTTTTAAGTTCCCTTACTCTGTTTTCCTCATGTGACGTGCGTGCTAAACTTATGTTTCGAAAAATGTTGAGAGTGTAATCAGGTCACCTTGTTCACTTGCAGAAAATACTGGGTTGTAGTATTTTAACCGATCAGCTCCTTGTTTCTCTGTCTTTCTGGCAAAAGTAAGACGACTTTAAAGAAATCATCTTAACGTGCTGGAGCGGGACGTTCCCGACTTTCATATTTTGTGTTATTTTTGAAAGCGTACATAGTGAAAATCTTCTTCTCTGTTTCTCCTCCTCTTCCTGCCCGATTTCGGTTTAAAAAAATAATCACTGCTACGCTTCAGCTGGGTTTGTTAGAAAGGTAGCTCGAGAAGAACTTTATCAATTTTGCATGTGTTTGAAAAAAAGAGAATGGAAGAAAAGCTTGGAGTCAGTTTGTGCCAGTTTGTAATGTTGCCAAAACCCAAACTGCACGGAATGATGTGAGTTAAGTGATCCGTGTCAATGAGAAACACAATTGAATGCAATTCTGAGATCTTTTGATTTGTAAAACATGAATTAGAACACAATGGAGCATTCTCTATAAATAACAATACCTTTTCGCTTCTTCCAGCAGAGATTGAAGTGTATGAAGACGACTTGAAGGCTCAGTTTCATTGACAGTACATCTTTAAGCTCTCTATAAATATATATTTTGCTAGAACGTCATTTCTAGAACCTGTTCTTTCACGTTTACGGTTATTTTAATCAAATAAATTTCCGTGTAAGAATAATTGAAAAAAGCAAGGAATCATAAACTGATATTTATGTTGCGCCCAGAAAATCTACTGTGTCATCACAGCCTCGATGTGTGAAATGTGCTTCGTATGCCAGCGTCAAGCTCAGTTTGGTGGATGAAGACATCAACTACGCGACACCACCCAGCTTGGGATTAATTTGCCACGAGCGTGGCCATTTATTCAAGTATCTCGATAATCACTAATCCGTTTATCTCAATGAGGTGTTGAGAAATAAATATCATTCAACAAAGGTGGGAACAGACAACCGCCACAAGTCACACTTTGTGACAGCCCCACCTCCCACCCCCGCCAGTCTCGAAACAAGGCGTCCGCAACTCGCAAAAAGGCGTCTTCCTTTTCGATTCACGTAAGTCGTTACGTTGGAACGGCCAGATGGATATTAGCTGTGTGAATAACTACACTGAACCAGCCTCGTTCCCAGTCGCTCGCTTGCTTGGGTACGGAGCCGGCCGCGAAAGGAAAGATGGGAAGGCCGGGAGAAAAAGCGAAGCACTCTATCTTTTTTCATGTTTCTCCTTCCCGTCAACTCTCACGCGCTCGTCCTAGCTTCTCCGACCGTGCGCTTCGAATCCCTTGGAAGAGCCTGTGGATGAGGCAGACACTGAACAACTACAGTATACGGAAAAAGACTAAAATGTGTCCATGCAATAAAAGCGAAAATTAGGGTACTTAAGTAAACGAACCGGGAAAAACTATGAGCTGAACCAACCGCCCCGTCCCCCCTCAGAATATTTGTCCCAAGCATGGCTCACAAGACATCCACAAGATTATACTGATTTTCCAAGATACAGAGGAACAAAACAAAATTGGGAAAAGTTCCCAGTCTCTCTCACAAACAGTAGCTTCACACTGTCAATAAACCGTTTTTGCAAGGCCGGCTCACATGACAGCGGTTCACCTACTTTTCATGGCTTGCGACACTTCTGGTAAAATGTCTCACACGTCTACCCTTTGGCACAATGACAAAACGCTGAACAACGACCATTGACTTTTTTGGCAGTTACCAAACCAACCGACAGTGGTGTGGACAAGAAATACCAGGACGATAGACAGCGCGAACATAAATTTCATCGTTGACATTCTTCTGATGGAATAGTTAGCAACATTTAGCGATGATGGCTTCAAATGAAAACGTTAGCACATGAAATGCGTTCATTGTAATTTTCGAAGCGATTTCCTTCAGCTTTTCATACAAGGTAGTTAAATGGTATAAGAACAATTTAAGCTCGCAATATATTTCCAACACGCCTTGTAAACCTACAAATTACCAACCTGTTTAATTTGTTTTGTTTTTGATTTATTTTTGGCCCCTAAAACTTCCGTCGAAAATTTATCGAAAACACTCTCTCATAAATTCATTAAACTCATTAGACATAAAGACAACTATGAGTACCAGAGAGCATTTGGAAAACAAACGTCCACATTTCATGAAAATCGGCTGTATGTAAAAAGGGCGATGGCGTTACAGCGTTGCTATAGTAACTCCGATCTCGCTAAATCTTACTTCATCTTAAACTTTCATCTATCTCTAATAATGTCGCAACGTTTGATTTTCTATTGGATTGCTTGCGATGTCGTATTCCTTGTTCAAACTTGAAAGGTATCGCCACAAAAAAACCGGGTCGGAGCACCTTATTAAGTTCCCTAATATTATCGCTGCTAACGTATAGCGTCATACGTTCAGTCCGGTCAAACTCTCTAATATACCGTCACACGTTCAGTCCGGTCAAACTCTCTAATGTAACGTTCCCGGGGGGGGGGGGTACTCCTGTTTGTGACGTATTATGTATGTGCCGCCCGGGTGGGTCAGGGTTTTGAGCTCCGTTTGGGCAGGTAGGGTCAGGGTTTGGGCCTGATTTGGGCAGATCAGGGTCAGGATTTGAGTATAATTTGGGTGCAGTCAGGGTCGGGGTTCAGTATTTTTTAGGCAGTTAGGTTTTTTTTTAGCTACTATGTCAAAAAAAGACATTCTGTTGCCGCATTTTGATCGCCTGCCCACATGCAAGCACTGAGGTTCCCGTACTTCAGTACTTCATCTGCTGATTTGTTTACCCAATGCCACGTCCCGTCTTGAAATGTTCCGTATTTTGCATGCAATCCCAGTACGCGGTATACCGGCCGGGATATATATCCGACCTTGTTTTGAAAACAATTTAAAGAGGGGGCATTCAGGGTTTTTTTTTCCCCCAAAAGGGGGCAATCAGGGTTTTGGAGCTCGGATTGGGTCAAACAGGGTCAGGGTTTCAGCCTCTTGGCCTCACAGACAGACAGACAGACAGATGATTTTATTTGGAGCCTTATACTAATGTGTACATTGGCAGTAGCCCAAATAAATTTACATAAAAGACAAGTTATATCAATAAATAAAAGTTAATCATAGAATGTTATGAAGTTGTCCTTTTCTTTCTTTCTTTTACGCATTCATAGATAAATTTGGCAATTTGTTTTTGCACAGCTCTATCCTTGTTTGGGGGGTTTATGATTAGTAAAAATACCTCATTAGGCGTCATTCTGTTTATTTTGATTTTCATTTGATCCTCCAAATAATTCATGTAAGTACCCCCCCCCCCCCCCTCTCTAATGTAATGTCACGCGTTCAGTGAAGTCAAACTCTCTAATGTAACATCACACGTTCAGTCCGGTCAAACTCTCTATTGTAACGTCACACGTTCAGTGAGGTCAAACTCTTCAATGTAACATCACACGTTCAGTCCGGTCAAACTCTCTAATGTAACGTCACACGTTCAGTGAAGTAAAACTCTCTAATGTAACATCACACGTTCAGTCCGGTCAAACTCTCTATTGTAACGTCACACGTTCAGTCTGGTCAAACTCTCTAATGTAACGTCACACGTTCAGTGAGGTCAAACTCTTCAATGTAACATCACACGTTCAGCCCGGTCAAACTCTCTAATGTACCGTCATACGTTCAGTCCGGTCAAACTCTAATGTAACGTCACACGTTCAGTGAAGTCAAACTCTCTAATGTAACATCACACGTTCAGTCCGGTCAAACTCTCTATTGTAACGTCACACGTTCAGTCTGGTCAAACTCTCTAATGTAACGTCACACGTTCAGTGAGGTCAAACTCTTCAATGTAACATCACACGTTCAGTCCGGTCAAACTCTCTAATGTAACGTCACACGTTCAGTGAAGTAAAACTCTCTAATGTAACATCACACGTTCAGTCCGGTCAAACTCTCTATTGTAACGTCACACGTTCAGTCTGGTCAAACTCTCTAATGTAACGTCACACGTTCAGTGAGGTCAAACTCTTCAATGTAACATCACACGTTCAGCCCGGTCAAACTCTCTAATGTACCGTCATACGTTCAGTCCGGTCAAACTCTAATGTAACGTCACACGTTCAGTGAAGTCAAACTCTCTAATGTAACATCACACGTTCAGTCCGGTCAAACTCTCTATTGTAACGTCACACGTTCAGTCTGGTCAAACTCTCTAATGTAACGTCACACGTTCAGTGAGGTCAAACTCTTCAATGTAACATCACACGTTCAGCCCGGTCAAACTCTCTAATGTACCGTCATACGTTCAGTCGGGTCAAACTCTAATGTAACGTCACACGTTCAGTGAAGTCAAACTCTCTAATGTAACATCACACGTTCAGCCCGGTCAAACTCTCTAATGTACCGTCATACGTTCAGTCCGGTCAAACTCTAATGTAACGTCACACGTTCAGTGAAGTCAAACTCTCTAATGTACCGTCACACGTTCAGTCTGTTCAAACTCTCTAATGTAACGCCACACGTTCAGTGAGTTCAAACTCTCCAATGTAGAGAGTTTGACCGGACTGAACGTGTGATGTTAATGTACCGTCATACGTTCAGTCCGGTCAAACTGTCTAATGTACCGTCACACGTTCAGTCTGGTCAAACTCTCTAATGTAACACCATACCTTCAGTCTGGTCAAACTCTCTAATGTAACGTGACACGTTCAGTCCGATCAAACTGTCGACAAAATAAAACCACCACCGTTTTCAAAAGTTTGCGTTTTCCTCTCCATTCCACAGGAAAACGATAGCGTTGCAATTTCAAAACATTCCACTCTGGAGAGACGGACTTAACCGGGGTTCAGTTCGGATGCGACGCAGGCTACTCTGGAGAGTAAGTTCTCTTGCCGTTACGTTTCTCGGTCGTAAAGACTATCCCAGGATATCGATTTGGCAGAAAAAAATGGCTGTTCATCTAGTTGCTCGTCCTGTGATCGGCCGGATGCCTCTATTAGTTAGAGAGAGTTCGATGTCGATAACATGCAGGACTCTGATGCATTTTATCATATGTTTGGAGATTGAGAGCTAGCGAATCTCATCTGGGAGGGAGTCCCGCGAAAATAAATCTAAGCTATTCCAATCGGATGTATATATAGGTGAATGTTTGCTTCCCGCTGGCTGCTTCTCAGTATAGCGGCGTTTTATCTTGAGAAACAAAACAAATGAGGTTTCGAGCGAGAGAAAGGGGGTTTCGAGCGAGAGAAAGGGGTGTTCGAGCTAGAGAATGGGCGGTTCGAGTTAAAATTTAAACAGTTTTCAAAAAAAGTTATAGTAATAATTGTCATTCTAATTTCATTAACACTTGTTATTTCGCGGCCGAATCACTTTTGCGGCGACTGCGCGCGGGATTGCTTTTGCGGTAGGGATCACTTTTGTGGCTGTACAGGCAGCGAAAGGGGAGAAAATAGTCTGGGGTTTTCAACTCTGTCGCTAGTTATGAGAATCTCTTGGCAAGTCTATTGAACGCAAAGCAAGTTGCAGTTTGCAGGTTAGATTATTTATGCAGGGCGTATATATCTTTGTTAACTGCGGTTTTTGAATCCGGTCTTCATTAGTATATAAATTCATCCACAACTCGAATGCTGTTCAGTACGGCTGAAACTGTCATACGAATACCATAAAATGATGCAATCATACACAGTGGACAAGCATGTCACGGTCTTCAAGTGACACGGTTTCAGCCGTATCGATCAGTACTCAAGTTGTTGGTGGATTTATAAATATTTATAAGTAATACCATGACAAGAGGGAAATTAGTGATTAAATTTCCCACAAGCCGAGGGAGAGTTTGTCGAAGCGGCCTCGGGACTTTAACAAACTCTCCCGAGGCTTGAGGGGAAATTTAATCACTAATTTCCCGAATTGTCATGGTATAACTTTGTAATATTCTGATCGCCGAGGAACGGAACAAATCTCTGAGAAGTTTAGTTTTCTCTGCCTAAACTAAAGACATCGCAGTTAAGTTGCTTTCGAAAACGTTTTAATGCTCGATTGAATGACCTTGGCTTCCCCTGGGGACAAGTGTGTTGTTTTTTGAGAAGAATAGCAGTAAAACACAATGTAATTATGTGCTTGACTAAATATTTAAAGGTCATGCGTATATGGTTTTAAGTATTCCACATGGAAGAAGCGGGTTTGAGAAGAAGAACGTGCAGATTGAAATACGTGATCCCACATGGATTACGTTGAAGGTTATGATGAAGCCAGGTCAGTTTGGGTTCAATTTTTTCACCCGGGAGCGCAGGGCTAGTGAGAGTTGATGCTTTTCACCCTCATGTCCAGCCTGCATTGTCTTCTAATTTTCTCTCATTACGATGCAAGGGAAAATTAGAAATATGCATTGTTCTTCTAAATTTCCCTGTTGAAGACAATGCATATTTCTAAATTTCCCTTGCATTTGTAATGAGCCGGGGAATTTAGAGATTAAATGTGCGTGAACAAACAAAGAAATCCAAGGCGATCATGGTATTACTATATTTACAAAGACAAGTTTGACCTGCAAACTGCAAATTTTCCCCTGCATGTGTATAGTCGTTCCAGCCATTACTGCCTTGATTACCCGATCGACGTGCCCCTTTAACCGTGAAGTGATATATTAACTTCAGCGAATAACATATATTCATGCCAGTTTACCGTTTGTGGCTAAGAGTACTCGAAGATATATGAAATATTAAGATATATAGCGTCATACATTTACATGCACTGTAAATTTGAGAAAGTTGAGAAATTGAAGAAATAATTACTTTCTCCGCTAAATGAATAAATGCTACTTGTTAAATTAAATGATTTAGAAAGTAATGTGCATAATATTTTACGAGATGCTTGCGCATTTTTTCCCTGAGCCTCTCTGGGGTGGAAAAGACAGTTAGAAATGAGTAAAATGTTACTATATTACTCTGTTGTTTTTGCAATTATTTTAACCCTAAAATTTATTTGGTAAAAATAACCGTAAACTTGAAAAAAAAGCAGGTTCTAGTAATGACGTTCTAGCAAAACTAATAACATCACAAACCAGTTAAACCTGTATTGAACAGGGCATTACAGACAATCTAGTGAGTGTATCACGTTCCATACCCGCCCTCTTTTGACCTTATTTGGTCTCAGATCTCGTGCATGTGCATCTCACGACATAGACCCTTTCAATCGATGTTTTCAGGTTCGCATTCGCTCCTGGTAAAAAGGGCGAAAGATGTCATGCAACACGTCATTGTGCCAAAGGCTTACAGTGTGAAGCTGGTGAGTTAAAGTTTGGGTATGTTTCTGGGATAGACTCGGAACTCTTCCTTATTTTGTTTTCTTACTCGAATACCTGGGTATCATACTTTAAGACAGGCTAAATTACAAATTGGTTAAAGGTTATCAAAGTTTTACCGTTTCGGACGTTTCGCATACAAAGAATCCCAAAAGGTTATTTATAGTTCAACGTTCGCTAGACCAGTTTTAGATGCACCTTGTTCTTGTTGTCGAGAATAACAAAGACATGAAACGATCAATGACAAAATCGGATAAGAACACATGTCCAAACTTGGGTCCTTTGTCGGCAGAATCAGGGTCTCTTGTCAATTGAATTTGATGCTGATGCCAGGTCACTAACCAGTAAGAAATTGCAACGGCTGATAACAGCAAGGTTTGACCTGCCGAACAAATCACCTTTCCTGGCCGGACAATAGTTTTGTTTGGTAGAACGGGCTTTTGTTCTCTTTGTGGACGTACGTGTTGGACATATGAAATTACACGGAATTTAACAATAAAATCCAAGAGACTGAAATTATATTTTACGCTTGATTCATGACATTTAATTATTACTTTTAGTACTCGCTTCCCTTGGCTCAGTTGTTCATTCATCTTCAACAAGTTTCCTTTCAACGGCACTATGTCAATTATAATTAATTCATTGAAACGTGTGATCTTTTTAAATATTAACGACTTTCTAAATATTAACGACTGTATCCACGTGACCCGAATGCTGGGTCTGGATTGGCTAGCTAGTACCTTATGAATTATTAATGATGCACAACCCAGTTAAACCTGTATTGAACAGGCTGCCATTACGGACAAACTAGATGGTATATTACGTTTCCATACCCGGCCCCCTTTTAACCTTATTTGGTCTCAAGTTTCGTTCATGTGTATCTCATGACATAGCCCCTTGTAATCGATGTTTTCAGGTTCGCATTTGCTCCTAGTAAAAAGGGCGAAAGATGTCATGCAACACGTCATTGTGCCAAAGGCTTACAGTGTGAAGCTGGTAAGTTAAAGCTTGCGCATGTTTCTGGGATAGACTCGGAACTCTTCCCTATTTTGTTTTACTCGAATTCCTAGGTATCATATTATCTACTAAGTCATCTGATAAGTGATTTAAGTATACTACAACCTCTGTTTTCTATGAACCTTTGCTTTTTGCAATTATTTTAACCCGAAAACTTATTTGATAAAAATCATCGTAAACTTGGAAAGAACGTGTTCTAATAACGACGTTCTAACAAAACCAATAACCTCACAAACCAGTTAAACCTGTATTGAACAGGACATTACGGACAATCTTGTGAGTTTCCATACGTATACCCGGCCCCCTTTTGACCTTATTTGGTCTCAGATCACGTGCATGTGCATGACATAGACCCATTTAATCGATGTTTGCAGGTTCGCACAAGTGCCTTGCTCCTGGTAAAAATGGCGAAAGATGCCATGCAACACGTCATTGTGCCAAAGGTTTAATGTGCGAAGCTGGTAAGTTAAAGTTTGCATGCGTACGTTTGTTAACTCTACTCTATATCCGCCCGCTTTTGTGACTTTCCAATCGTGCGCATGGCGGGTATCTCGTGTGTGAATAGCTCCTTTTAATCGGTGCCTCTAGGTTTACACAAGTGCCTTGCTCCTGGTAAATTGGGAGAACACTCTCATGCTACTCGTCATTGTGCCAAAGGCTTATACTGCAAGGACGGATTTACATACACGTGCTTTAAGCCGGGAAACGTAGGCGAGAAGTGCATGCCAAGTCAGCTTGGGCATCTGGCAATCTACCCGAAGTGTAACCGTAAAAAGAAGTACTGGTGCGACCCCATCACCCGTAAATGCAATCCTCCGTCTAAAAAAGGTCAGATCTGTGGCTATATTGGAGATAAGGAGGATACAGCTGTTTGTAAGAAAGGAATGAAGTGCAAATGCAACACGGGCTGCGTTGTGCAGAATATGCTGCGTGACCTGAGGGCTGCTCTTAGTGACGTAGCAGGAAGTATTCAAGATTACATGGGGAAAAACAAGGCGTGTTGCGTGTGCAAGGCAAAATAATAGATACGGGATGACGTCACTCAATGACTACAACTACCAGAATCCTTTGCGCTGATTATTTTGTTCTTCTAATTTAGACCATTGTCTTGGTATTATTTTATCAGAACAGTTTAAAAATCTGAAGAGAGCCAGGTCTGTAATACGTCTTTCCAGGAGTATATTACACAGGAGTGTTCCTGTGCCCTTGTGTTGGCCCCTAACACAGTAGATGGTGTGTCTATTTATAGCCGCGAAGTTCTAGTATGCGATTACGTTGTCTTTTGTTCTCTTGCGCTTTAATATTTTTTAGCAGTTTGAACCGTGTTAATTACAATTTTTCAGTGCATCCTGATTGGTTAAAAGTGACGGCCTTTGTTTAATTTCTTCTCGCGGGAAACTCTATGCTAAAAATAACTCTACCGTCTACAGTGTTGTGTGACAATATAATGTGGGAAGAGGAACACTCCTCTGTAATATACTCCTGGTCTTCCATATATGGTGATTACTGGACAAGCAGATAGCTGCCGTAACAAGCGAACAGCAGGCCCTAATTGACAAGAGAATAGCAACAACAAGACGAGGCTTTGAAGTAGTGTTTGATATCCGAGTCGCCATCCCATTCTATGGGGTTTTCAAAATCCGAGTGTTGGGTTCGAATCTTGTTGTAGGCAGATTTTTCTTTCCATGTCACTTCACTTGTTTACTGTTGACATGTTAGTTTCCCAGTTATTATGGACAGGACTTAGACATTTCAAAGTACTAGGACTTTGAAGTGGTGCTGACATCATTCTACGGGATTTCAAAGTACGGCACGTGGAACAAATCCAGCCCAGGGATTGGTGGTTTCCCTCATGAATAATTCATGAGTAGTAGAAATATAAATCAAATGTTTTAAATCTACAAAAAAAACACTAACCTATACCACAAAACTTAACCGGTCAGTAAACCTAAGTTCCCCAGTAAACGACTTCAGCTTACGGTCTATTGAGCTTACGGTCTATTGTTCGGCTGTATACTGTGTAAAACCTCGAAGAACAATCTTGGAACGGCTTTCGTTTACAAACTCTGCTATCAATGAGAATCCATTTTATATAAAACAAACTAAACTTAAATTAGATATTCAGTTGATACAAAGGTAAAAATCTAAAAGAAAAAAGTAACATAAGCCGCATATTTGCACTAGAGGGTCTGGATGGAGTTAACTAACAACTGAGAAACAGGCCTAAAGTTTAACTGTCAACTGAAAAATAAGGATATTTTTAACTGTTAACTGATAATTGAAAATTTACTGTTGGCTGATAAATTGAAGATCCAGCTTTGAAATTCCACAAAATAATGTCGCTAATTCGCAAAGTTGTATTTTAGCGCTTGACTGTCAACTGATAAATGGCCTAAATTTTAACTATTAACTGACATTTGTACCCCCATCCAGACCTCACACTTCACTGCTATAGAAATTAATCATGCCGGCCGCCATGAATTCAATTTTGTACTGACCAGTTGTCTTAAAACGCCGACTAAGCTAAGAATGTATTATCCCCCGGTGACAATAAAGGCATCTTCACTTATACTCCATTTTGTTGTGGGTCTTTAATTAAGGCCATCCCAATAAAATGTTTCGTTTTATACCATCGCCTGGCCGACTCAATTTTCAAGATAGAAAAGTAAAAAAAAGATTGAAGGATAATTTCATAACTACACGTCTTTTCCGAGATCTCTACGTTTTAGTTTCTTGCTTTTCTCATGCGAATTGTCAATCCACAACTAGTAGAGGAAAAAGTAGTCGAGGAATATACACCAAGAGTCTTCAAGCTGACTTAGTAACCAGGATTTACTTGGTTCCAGGCTCCCCTAATGTCGATTCTTTTTTTTGCCCGATCGACCCACCATTTCGAGAGAGGTCGATCAGGGGATGGTAAACGAAACATTTTATTGGAATGTCCAAACGAATACATAGTGGTTGTCCATGTTTTATTCCCGAGTTCTGTTAATTTATAACTAATCGCACACATTTATTCATTGCATGTACTCTTTTTGAATGTACAATACGTTCTAAAATGTTCAAAATCAACTGAAACAACGAGAGTAGCTAAACTTCTTTTTTCTTTATAACGTAAAATTCGAGCCATGCATGTGAAAACAAAATAATCCCATTCAAGCTGAAAGCTCTGAAGATGAGGGAAATGAGCCCAAGCTTTTAGCCAATTGAACTGTGGGTTCTTGGAAAACTCCAGTATGGAGAAAAACTGTTCATGCCGAGGGCACAGAAGAAGCGATACATGCATTTGTTAGTCTTGAGGGTGCGGTTTTTGTTTCACTCAAAGTCACTGGCAATTTTCTGCAGTTTTTCCCCCCTTTTCTCACAGCTTTCAATAGAAGATATATGTTCAATGTTGGGGCCGGGAACGTTTACATAAGAATCTCGTTAAAGTTCGGGAATGGTCGGTCCGGATGAGAAAAAGTTGGTCGGGTCACCAGCGCAGCTAATTAGAGCGTACGATTTTAGTGGATTCCGGACCGGAAAACAATTAAGCTGATTATAGTTTTCATTTCGTGCAAAATGTCCATCTACCTTGCAAAATTTGAACTGCAAATAAAAGCGTGCACTCAATCTAACAAATCATTACTCAGGTAGCCCAAGTTTACGATCTGTACAATTTTAAAATAGCATTTGTACTTTTTGAGTCTGTGCAGACGAACTTACTCGACGAACTCTCATTCTGATGTAAAAGACCAGCGATATCTAGAAGTTGCAGAAATTGAAACATTTGCCGCTTGTTCTTTTTTATTTATTAAGTTTACTCCGTTATGGCAAAAAAAACATAAAACTATTGCGAAATCTCTTTATTAAAAAATGACAAACCCCTATGTTTAAAGCTAGATAAGCTTATGGCCTCTCTTATATTATTTGGTAAACTATCCATTCATTAACTATTCGTACGAAAAAAACTATATTTAAAGACATTTGTTCTACTGTAAACTTGATTCTTGTATGTAGGTCAAGCGAATCATTAATTAATTCTTAGGTGGTAAATTATTTACGTTTCGATCTTTGCAGAAAGATAGCTTATTGTCAATGTGCTTATTGTCAATGTAATAACAATACCACGTCCCTTGTGAATCTCCTATCAGCTAAGCTATGTAAATTTAGCTTACTTAATCTAGTGGTTATAGTCATCACTAGATGTCCTCTGTACGGCTTCTAATCTATTAATATTTCGTTGTGTGAATGGGTGCCATGCATGCATATGGTTCACATGAATGCTCCATTATTAAGGGCCCAGTAAGACTACAATATTTATAGAGTTCTTAAAGTAGTGATACGATATCCTTTAGTTGCTTAGCCAGGTTCTCTTCACTAGACCAATCACTTTATTGGCCTAAAGTTGCTGTTATGAAACTGATCTATATGTGTAATTTCCATGATATATCAGAGGTAGTAATTACCCCTAAATCCCTATACTGTTGTACACTTTCTAAACTTTGTCCATTTATATGATAATCACTAATGACATGGTTATTTTTTCTTGTGATTCTCATGATCTTACACTTCTTTGTATTTAATAAATTCTCATCTGTTCACATCCGACACCAAACAGAGATCTTATCCAGGTCTCTCTGACACGCTAATTGATCATCTATCGTCAGCATACAAAGCAATGTTACTATCCTTACTCCAGTGACCACGGAGGGAGTGGGGCAGGTCGGGCTATACCCCTACCACTTTTTTCGGGAAAGTGACAAAAACAAAGATTTAGCGAGAAAGTCCCGTGGAAAACGAATAAAATGGCATTTCCGAGTAGCCTGAATTTCAGCCGTCTCCTCTGGGTTCGTTCCTCAACCCAGAGGAGACGGCTGAAATTCAGGCTAGTAATACTCGTCAAGCAGATCGTTGTTTCCAACATATTTCCAACTTATTTCCACCTTATTTCCAACGTACTTCCAACGTATTTCCATCAAATTTTCAACATAATTCCAACAACTTTCCAACATTTTTCCAACATATTTCCAATACATTTCCAACTTATTTCCAACATATTTTCAACCCATGTAAATATAAATTTCCAGGGGATGGAAATATGTTGGAAAATCAAAGTGACAGCATTCTTAGCCAATCAGTGCCCAGTTTATCAAAATCGGGCAACGATTGAAAGCTTGAAAATTTGGCGATGTAAAATAATGGCGTCCGTCGGCTTCGGTCTTAAAAGTGATCAAGAACAACGTGGATGAAGTTTTCGCCTTCATTGAAAAACATATAACAGTAACGATGAACTCGACAGCGATACTGAAAGGATGTTTATCGAAGAAGAAGAGTCGAAAGTTTAACATGAACCACAGGTAGCCCAGACTCGACATATATTTCCCGCTTATTAGTCTGTTGGGTTACCTGTGGTATGTTTCATAAGCGATCTCAGAAGAGTTTATATAATTGCTCCTTGTGAATTCTCTTTTCCGATTCCTACGAAATAATTCTTCAATAATAAAAGATTGATACTTAATAAAGTTGTGTGAGTGGTTTTGGAGCGATTTTGGGACTTCTAAGAGGGTCTGAATGGGGTTAACTGACTACTGACAAACGGCCTTAAAAATAACTGACAAATGACAAATGACGATTTTTTTTTTACTGACAACTGACAACGGAAAAATAACTGACAACTGACAAATTTGGTTTTTGTGGGTCAAACATTGCCGTAAATTTTCTCTAGTAATGATTAACTAGGGCTAACTGACAACTGACAAATGGCGAAAATTTTAACTGACAACTGACATGTAGACCCCCCCATTGAGACCCTCTTCTAAAGCAGTTTCAGTTAGGCCCCGAAGTTTTGACGGTTGGCCGCGTGCCTACCCATCGGACACAAACATACACAAGGTATGCAGCTTTCAGGCACTTTTCATCGATGTGACCGCACTCGCCGCCGAAATTCGACAAGAAATTCAAATCGATTTCGCCTCTGCTTTCGGCACACAAATCCAGAGATGTGTAAGCACTTCTCATCCACGTTTCAGGACAAACGACGTGAAAACGGCCTGGAAAATAAATCCCGAATTCAAAATTTAGCCATCGGTATACGATCTGCAACTTGATCGGTCCACAAATCAGCGGTAGACATCGCAGGCGACGCTTTCAAGATGCGTGGGCATGGCAACTGAAAGTTTTTGAAAATACCCCTCCCCACTAAGAAGAATTGTCATGTACCTCAAGTAGAACGGAGGTGCATAACAATTCTCCTTAGTAGGGTGGGGTAGTTTCAAAAAGCGTCGCCTGCGATGTCTACCGCTGATTTGTGGACCGATCAAGTTGCAGATCATATACCGATGGATATATTTTGAATTCGGGATTTATTTTCCAGGCCGTTTTCACGTCGTTTGTCCTGAAACGTGGATGAGAAGTGCTTACACATCTCTGGATTTGTGTGCCGAAAGCAGAGGCGAAATCGATTTGAATTTCTTGTCGAATTTCGGCGGCGAATGAGGTTCTGATGTTCTTGTATACTTTACGACTGCGGAAACCTTTAAATAAATATAATCAGGAGTATATTACACAGGAGTGTTCCTAGGCCCTTGTGTTAGCCCCTAACATAGTAGATAGTGTGTCTATTTATAGTCGCGAAGTTCTGGTATGCGATTACATTGTATGTTGTTCTCTTGCGCTTTAGTATTTTTAGCAGTTTGAACCGTGTTAATTACAATTTTTCAGTGCATCCTGAATGGTCAAAAGTGACGGCCTTTGTTTCTTCTCGCGGGAAACTCTATGCTAAAAGTAACTACCGTTTACAGTGTTGTGTGACAATAAAATGTGGGAAGAGGAATACTCCTCTGTAATATACTCCTGATATCAATTAAATAAATATAAATCAATCAATAGCCAGTTTTAACCACAATATTCATAATATTCATAAAAAATCATAAAATTTCTAACGAGACCTGAAACAACCATGGGGGCTGATCAAAGCCAGGTCCCGGCTAATCCACGGCTAATCCCCGCACCATTGCGGTGCGGGGATGTCATTTGCCGTTTGTCCGTACAACCCTATTTTAATAGGTGAATATACACAGAGGACGTCACAACGTGAAGAGAACATCAGTTACGTCACTCGGCTGCGTTTCGTGGTGCACTAAGCTTCTCTGTTCTTCTCACGTTGTGACGTCGTCTGTATCTATAAGAGGACAGACGTACGACAGAATGGAATCTATTTGTTAAATTTCCAATAGCAATTAGCCAATCAGAAAACGAGATACGGTAGTTGTAGAAATGCAAATGTTAATAGCTGCAGTGGTTTTAATTAACGTAGTTGGGAGGAAAGCAACTGCTAAACACAATCCAAAAGCAAATCCCTGAACGTATTATCGTAACCACTTTAACTTGCACACAAAATTATACAACCCAAATTAACAGGCTTGTTCTTGTTTCCCCTCCTATTATTTTATTGTGAAATAAATATATATGTGATCAATAGCACTTTGTTCAAATGACGATGATAATAATTTAGTAACAGCCAATAAGATCTAGTTGTGTACTTGTGATTCACTGTTAAAGACTCTGCATGTCGACCGTTATGCTTTGCGAGAGTGTAACTATTATTTATTACATACCTTCTGCGAATACTAAAACAACACTAAATTATACCGAGGTCGGTAGTGTTATTAGCAAAACCTGTTTGCGATCTTTCTAAAACATGCGTTTCTGAAGCCTGTTTGCCATCCAGTAAAGCCTTTCCCACGAACTCAATTAATTTGTTATTGATATATCAGCACGTGACTGTTTCTACGAAAGGTATATTTTATTTTCGTCGATTTTCTCGGACGAAGCTTAATAACTGTAATAACACATGCTACACATCACACAGTAGAGTTCCTAAGGACATGAATTGCTCAACACTGAGATACCAAAGCTGCACTTGGCCGCTAAATGACTGGGCACTAATCGAGCATTGAGCTGAGAATTTGTCACACTTCGAGGAGGGATGTACCATAATAATGCTTTGATCACAGAAGGGTATGGTGTCCATAGAAACCTCGTATTTTTTCTCTCTTCTCCTGTTTACCTGTGAATCCTAGCTCTAAAACCTCGTCGTTTACCTCGTCGTTTACCGTCGAAGTGATTAGGGTAAGTTTTATGATAGAAAACACATAAGCAAATACCGTGAACAAATATCCTGCAAAAATACGTTGGATCCGAAGTGAGGACCTATGCAGCCAAATATAAACAATTAAGAATGAAAAGTCCGAAGACTACAGCAAAGCTGATATACAACGTAAAATTCTAACACAAAGCACTACGGTTAGCTAGGCCTGACACGAAAAGCGCTCGGACTAGATTGCAGCCATAGACAGATGTTTCGTTCTTATTAGAACTCGTCAGTATGGCATAGCAAACAGTATGCGGGCTTCGGTGCCTATGCACTACCGACCCGGACTGCGCTAAAGAGCATCTAGTTACGAGCTCACAGAAAGGTTAAGGTTTGCGTTCGAGATTTAGTTTGAAGTACGCGATTGGGTGGGACTGGATACTCGCGCCATTTTGAATATTTCATGTAAAGTGACTCATGAAAACGAGACGAACAGTGACTTGAGGGATCTGGAACCAAGTCGGCTTGAACATTTCATCTATTCCTCGACTACTTTTTCCTCTACTAATTGTAGTTTGACAATTCCCATGAGAAAGACAAGAAACTAATACGTAGAGAGCTCGGAAAAGAGGTGTACTTAAAAAAATGTTCTTCAATCCATTTTTTTTAACTTTTCCAAAAAATTGGGTTGGTCGGGCGATGGTAGACAATGGCCTTACATTAAATCTTTTCTTAATGCATCAGTCAATTCCAGCAATGCCCATCCCCCCCACCCCCCGGGACAACCCCCGGGCATTAATCATTTTCGTGTTTTTTTTCTTCAGGGCAAATTCCCCACGGTGGAGACAAGCAAGGTGTTCAAATGCCCCACAGTGGAGCCAAAGAAGTAAGGAAAATACCCTACCCCCGGGCACAAGGCATAATGATATACTGCCCAAGTTTAATTCCATGCAAATACACCTGTTTCCGTTTGTTTTGTAGATCCGCCATCTTGTTTCGTATTTGTATTACCGCTGTATGATTATACTATTGAGCCGCCTGGAGCAAAATGGTATTAATTGGTGCGAGCTCAGCGAGCACCATACTATTCCCGACGTGTGATCCTGTGGGTTACCTGTGGATTCTGAAGCTATCTCGATTCGAGCAAAAAGTTTGTCCAGCAGGATGTTTCGGAAGTCGTCATGTATTCGGAAATGTTTTCGTAAAGTCACCGTGAACAAGTCGGCGGGGCCATGTGCGTAGTCAGATTTGGTATCAGTTTCGCTAAAGGAAATTCCTGCAATTGCAATCGAGTCAAGTCAGATTTCGTATCAGCTTCGCTAAAAGTAAGTCCTGCTTTTCTCGAATTTATTATGTCAACCTACAATTTATTCACTGCTGGAAGTATTCATCAGGGTCACGAAAGTTTTAGCGACATTTCGAGGGGAAGACAATGTTCTTTTATGAGTTTTTCAGAATCCACAATAATTATTGTTTACACTCCTACATGGCAACAATCACTTCACATTTCCAAATATTCACGATTCATACATGGAGTGCAAATGATCTAAAAAGCCGCTTGTCTTATTTGCAAACCTATGCATCTGCAATTGCTTTATTGCTTTATGGTCGCTGCACTTTCTATTAGAAATTAAACCTCTAGTACATATTTATATTTCATTCTTATAAATAATCATTCGCAACGCGGTTAATGTTATCGACAATAAACGCTTATTAAAACCATATGACATGACAGACTTTTATAATAATAGTGTGGCTGTTCTGTTCGTCCGGTAGACAGCATCAAACTGTGTATATTTGTAAACGAACTACTTGATATCGTTTCAAACGGCTCCTGAAAATTTTAGCGTTAAAAATACAAGCACGTTGCATGGCACTACCCAGCACTCGCTATGACGTAGCTAGCGTCTAATACAACGTACGGGAACTGCTTTTTTCTAGCTATGTTGTAAAAATTAAACATCGATCCACAGATTTCCCGGCTTTTTCGTGTCCTGGCATATACAAATAACGTGGATAAGACGGTATAAACTGCAGGTTTCTAGGTTTAGAGAAATAGATAGAATTCACAGCTCAGCCGGCAGCCGGAGTAATTACAACAACTTACTTTTAATAATAGAGTATGGCGTCATTACCACGAGACCGGTCTCTTTCCCAGAATCCTTTTCGGCAGTGTCAAATGCCCCACCATTCGCCGCGGGCCGGGGTAGAATAATGCCCGACCACGGGGCTGATATAAGGTTACAAATGTCCCAAGTAGTATATGTGGAGTTAAAATGATACCACTTTTTTTGTGAACGTAGTGGAGGCCTTCGTTCAGACCTCAGGCCTCCCCTACGTTAACAAAAAAGTGGCATCGATTTTCCTCCACATATACTACTGGAAGCATAATTGGTTGAAATGCTGTCTTACAGCGATAACATTCTTTGATCTATTTATCCATTTTTTGATTTCTTAGACCGTGAACAAGAAGAAAAATAAGGCTTGAAATGTTGTCATTTTTCCATTCGTTGCCAACATTATTGCATTTCGATATCCATATTAGAGAAAGCCGCACATGTATGGTATGTCGACACCGATTTGTGCGGGTGGTGCTTCCTGTCCATTCCTAATTCGACTAAGGATGGCGACGCCTTGTCCCACGTTGTCTTCGTGAGTTTTGCGTTTTGCTTATGTGGCGTTTTTCTTCGTACTACACCATGTCGTGTCGTCTTTCCTACGCTAGACTTTCCTGAAGCGATCTCTGTTCGTATAGTCGTAGTGGTGGGAGGTGGTAAGATGTGCAAATGACTATTCGAGGCAAAAATAAGCGATTCACGATTAAGATGGGTCCCCTCGGTAAAATGTGCAAATGACTCTTCGAGGCAAAAATAAGCGATTCACGATTAAGATGGGTCCCCTCGGTAAACTCTTCGTAGACCATGAACGAGGCAAAAAAAAAAAAATGAATAGAAACAGTCATTTCGTCTCTCTTCATTTTTTTTCCTTTTTTTTTACTGCCATTCGAAAGTCCTTAGCGAGCCCTCTACGTCTCCATGAGTCTTACGGTACTTCAATTCTGCCAGTACTTTCGAGAAGCGATTTTCTTTTACTAAGTTCACGTCGTAGTGGTGCACTACACGTTGTACAACATCGCCCAGAATGCTATTGTTTTCGGCGACATGTACTTACGGCTGTGATGTTTAACTGAGGTCTGCATAATTATGAGTAATACTAATTATTATTCAATAACACGACTATGATTGGCTACTAACTAATCGGTGTGGGAATACCATACTCCCACATCACATTAAGCACATGTCAATCACTGTCGTTCACTCACCGGTGTGGGACTAATGAAATCCCTACGCTCGTTAAGGAGATGTCCATATCCCTAACCTCGCTCATTTAGTAATTATCCTAAACTTGTTATATCGATAGATGAAACTTCTGTGCCACAAACCTTGAGAAGCACACACCCGTTATATGAAGTCCCCACTAGAAAATTGTTCTGGACGCTTGGCCAAGAAGTTACCGTGTTAGTTTGAACTCAAACAAGTGCGGCTCTTAGCCAGTTCGGAGTGAAGAGTTTGGCTTCTACGGCAGACAAAAATACGAGAAACGTCTTATTTTAAAGATAAAGATTATTTGGTTTTAATCCGCTATCGCCTTTCACGTTCTTCTCTGATCGAGGTTGTCGTGTTCACTTTTAATTACCGAGTTAGCTTGAATTCTACAGTTCCGCTCTTTGCCTGTTTCGGAGTGAAGACGGGAGGTTTCATTTTTAGGAGTTTCACTACTGGCACAGACAGAAACACCAGGAACGTCTCATTTCAAAGTTGAAGATTTAAAAAAGTCCGTTTCTTCATTTGATTTTGATGCGCTATCGCTTTTCACGCTGTTCTCCGAGTTTGTCATGTTTACCTACAAACGTTTTGCCGCTCTGGCTTCACACTTAGCCGGTTCGGAGTGAAGACGGGAGGACGTTACAGTTTTAGGAGTTTGACTTCAAGCGCAGACAGAAACACCAGAAACGTCTTGTTTTACAGCTAAAGACCTTAAAAATCCGTTTTTTATTTAATTTTGATGCGCTTGGATTTTCCTACGTTGTTCTTTTGAATCATATAGTTTCAAGACTTACAAAGGCTCGTGCGATACAACTTGTTTTCTTGTTTACAACCTAAAGTTCTAAGGGTTTCCGGCACTTTGTCTGGTAATGCTTTTGTTTCCAAATTGTTTACGACCAAAACTTCTAATGCTTCCCGCTTCCCTTCTTGCATTGTGTCTGCAAGCTCAATTTCAATGCTTAATTAGGTGTATGTGTGCTATTGTTCATGGAGGAGGAGCTTAGAAGTTTACTGAGGTCTCGCGGGAATATTTAAAATTCAAATTTAGCAAGCGAATTTCTGTTTGCAAAATGTGTTCTAGAAATGTTGATTTCGATAGAACTAACAGCCGTCAGATTTCAACGAAAAAACGACTACTAGTTCCCAAGATACCAAACTAACTTTTCCCGTGGATTTTGGTGTAATAACGTCATTCTTTGACGAGAAAATCGACCTCGAAGTTCATGGTCCACTCAAAAAACATTAAAAATAACCGATTTTGAAGTCAAAACCGATAAAGCTTTTATTCACTCTAAGAATTTATTCTTAGTCGCAAATTCTTAATTGACATCTCTTCTACAAAAACCCGTGGATTTTGTCCTACTACCAACTTTTCTTTTCCGAAAAATAAGCGAACCCGTAGCCCCTTTCAAGAGTTCTAGGCCATTTCCTCTATTGTTTGCGTTAAGACTCGTTGCATAGCTTTTGAACTTAGCGCTCTTGCCGTAAAAATGTCCCGGATGTATCTCGCGGCATTCTGGGCGATGAAGTCTGTAGCTAGTTCGACAATCACGATCGCATTTACGACATGGATATGCGAAATCTTTTAGCGAGCCCTCTATGTTTTTATGAGTCTTACGGTCCTTCAATTCTTCCAATACTTTCAAGAAGCGATTCTTGATTTTGCGTTTCTCCCCACTAAGTTCACGTTGTCGTCGTGCACCACACGTTGTACAAAGTCCATAACTAGTTCTACAACCACTACCGCATTTAGAACATGGACCGAATGGGATGGCTCCTCTTTGTATCTGATAGTTGTGTTGAGCACAATATTCTGACACTTTGGAAGGTTTCCTCACGCACTTCGTGTCCTTACCACGCATCAACCAAACGCAAGTTACTATCTCGGCCATCGTGTGATATGACTTCGTACTGTTTATGTTTAATTGATAATATACTGATAATATATACTCATTTAAGAATTTAGTTTAAGACCATTAGAAGAAAAAGATTCGATAGTGAAAAAAAACAAATACCAAAACTGGTATCACCAGAACCTCTCTAGGAACCTTTCACCTTTTTCCTTCCTTTGCCATCTTTTCGTTCCTAGAGAGGTTTTTATTTATTTGCCGGGCCCGGCTTTGACGGTATTTGTTCTACTGTATTCGTTCTACAGTATTTGTTCTACTGTATTCATTCTACTGTATTTGTTCTACTGTTGTTTGGATCCTGTCCTAACTGGTTGAGACACAACCGGCACCCGTGGGTCCCATTTAAGATCCCTTGAGCTTCACCCATGCACCCGACCCAGGATTGACATTATTCCTACTTCTGCCACATGACAGACGCGCTACGACTTGTGTGATGTGGTGGAGCTTTTTCCATCACACAAGCCGATCTACCACACATGGTCCGTAGGATTCGAACCCCAGGTATATGAGCAGCTCCACCTTTTCACTCATATACCTAGCGCAGAACCTTGAGACCATGTGTGCTAGACACTATTTTTGATGATAAAATACTCTACTTATGTCTTAAGCACCTGTCGTATGTTAATTAGCGCCGTTCACGCGTTGGTTCGAAATTTGCATACGAACTGCAAAACAACACGGTAATTTATACGAACTAAGAGCATCTGTTCTTAGCGCAGTAATTTATACGATTTTCTTAGTGAAGTTAAAATAGACTCCGTTATGGTTTCTTTCATAGGAGATGTTGATTCTTATCCCACTAGACTGCCAAGTTTTGCTCTCATTTCCTTTCGGATCTCCGAGCGAAGTTCTTCTACGTTTTTTGACCCTCTTTCTTGCCTATTTTTTTGTCGTATTTCGAGCTTGAGTGATTCGTATTTCGATCTTTCATCGATAACACTTCCGAACTCGGCTTCTGAAATATTACCATCGGCTAGAGCCTTTGAGACTTTGACTTCCACGGAATTGGCCTTAGCCTTTGCCAACATAACGGTCTTTTCGTGCTTCGAGACGCGAATGCCAAGTTTCTTACTTGCGATAGACATCGAGGCCGAAATGACGGCACAAACGAACCCGAGGCTTCCTAATGAAATACCCACAGGTATCCCGATCCCCGTAAACGTCAAGCCCAACGCCATAGCGGATAATGCACCACTCAAGCTACCTGTGGCCACAGCAACCCCGTGAACAATACCACGCGCTCGGGCATATTTCTTACGAACGACTTCGTAGTGCTTTGCCTGCCGTTCGAGTTCAGCAAGTGTGTCACATACTTTTTGTAGCCGAAAGCTATCTCCAGACAAAACGGTTTCAGATGAACGTAGATTGGGATAGATCGGCGCCGTTGGAATTGTTTGAATCGAATCGCTTGCCATCGCATATTATACGTATGGCTTACTCAATCTTCAATACGTATCGTATGGGTCGACCACGGAAGTCTACCACGTTGCCTTTCTCATCACGAATCGTCAGACGAAGGCTGTTTCGTGTTGTACCTAGAGCTCGGACAGGTAGTGGGGGCGTTGTAGAATACGTATTTACATCAAACCAGCTGCCTCGTACTTTAAAGTTAGCCAGTACATTCGAGCGCTTTCCCTCTAGTAGCGAGAAATTGGAATCTACCACATCGCAGTATACATACATTGTGTTGATATCTTCGATCACCAGATCGTAGTGTCCAATTTTTAGCGATACGTTTCCCCCCACATCTTCATTTCCTTCGATACCCAATAGTTCGCAGATATTCTTACTGAGCTTGATTGTTTTCTGAACCTTTAGGATCCAATCCCTCTTACTACCTCTATTTATAAAGCTTACGACTTTATTCGACGTAGCTTCATTGAAGAAGGGCTTGAGTGTACGTATATTATGAGACCCCGGATAGATTTTGTATGGGAACCCTACACCTCCGGTATCCCACTCGAACGTGGCCTCCGTTTCTAGGTTCCACCAGCTATTCTCAAAAGTGACCTCAACTAGCGAAATATTATTGATAAGAATTGGATCGTCGAAGTAGACCGTATGATTGGTCGAGGTGGTGGCGACATTTAAAATCACCATTTTATATTGAAGGTATAACTTTATATGCGTATAGCTTCAATATGAGAAGGTCCGTAGGTCCTTTCAGTTACCATTACGAAGGGAAAGACGAAGAGGAGGAGGTCCCAACGCCGAATGCTAATATACGGTCAAAGGCTGAGAATCAAGCTAGGAGAGAGAATCAAGCTCGGACAGATAGAGAAGACGCGGAAAGTAGAAAGGTCGCAACATTGAATGTCGATCTATTAGCGAAGTTCAAGAAAAAATACCCGCATGCAGATTTTCGCCAGTTCTATACCTCTACGGAAATAAACGGTCCAGGCAAATATTCGACGAGTATTTGGTTTCGAGATGGGGATTCTGGCTATGTCGTTTACGGCGATAATGTCTCCAAGCTACCCGCTGCCATTCAAAAACGCATCGATAACGCATTGCAGGGTATAGTTAGGGATGGGGATTTCCCATCTCCCTTCAGAAAGACAAAAGCAAAGTATCCAGTTCCAGCCGTTCCATGGGGGGACGACCCAAAAGACATAGTCCCTATCTTACGAAAGCTCAAGATCTACGTAGCAAAGGATCAGTCCTTCACGATGACGCCGCGAGATATCTTTCAAGAGCTGGACCAAGTTTTCTACACTGCAAAGCAAGCACAGATATGGTTAGATGCTCAACCAATGAGGCATTGGCAACAACAGCTATGCTTTGTCCTTTGGTGCGCGACAGCAGGGTGTGGAGTGTCGTTCGACGACCATCTTTCAGATGATGCACCAATCATTGACAATGTTAGGAGCTTTTACCGCTTCCATGTGTACTATACGATCAGGCGATTACTTTTCGAATTAGGTGTCCCACTTCCTAGAGATTCGGTTTTCGATAAGAACAACAACGTTCCATGGAGTTCCGTCGTATACGACAGGCTTAGGATAGAGTTTGAAGTCGATAAAGGCGATTTTAACTTTCGTCGAGGGGCTAATGGAGGCTTAGGGGACGCCTACAGATACGACAATGGTGGAAAGCTGGTGAATGCTGAAGATACGTGGGGACGCGACACCAAATTCACTGCAAAGTGGCCAACGGGCTTAGGCGAGTTTTCCGATACGAACCACGACCTTAAGTTGCAGTTCTTTCGCAACCATATGGTAAAGGATCGACACCACTTGCAGTTCTTTCGTAACGATGTGGTAAAGAATCAACACAATTGGTTCGTTCTACAAACGAGTCACGGATTGACAAAGGCCGGACTAGCCCGAATCAACTTATCTGCAATGGTCTACGTATATTGTGTTCTAGGATCCCAGGCTTCTTTACGCAATTCGATCATAGGGACAACGACCTTATCCCTCAATGTTCAGGCCGATTGTGGTGTAAAGTTGGAAGAGGTCATTGTGGAAACGAAGGTCAAGAGTCTTTTACGATATCAAAAAGCTCTGCAACTAACACGCGTTCGTCTCGACCTGGCAGTTGCCAAGGACTGTTTGTTAATACCCAGCCGTATGATTATTAACGATGAGAGCGTACCAGGTTATAACAACGAACTACAAGAAGCATCCACATCTAACATCAACTTTGGAATAAATGACCATATCAACCATAAAGAAAAGCCCCCGAAACCACCACGTATGGAAGGTAGTTCACGAAAGAAAGATCTACCGCATCAAGATGTCGTTGCGGTGAAGCCGCCTATCCCACAAGTAACGCAACCTCGTAGTTCACGAAAGAAAGATCTACCACATCAAGATGTCGTTGCGGTGAAGCCGCCTATCCCACAAGTAACGCAACCTCGTAGTACCGATGCCGTTGTGACAAAGCACGAGATCAATTTGGGGCTGATGGTTGCCACGGCGGCGGGAGCCTCATGGATGCTATTTCGCTGACTTAAATCGCTCTATTACGATCACCACCACAGCTACGATCAACATCCAGATGTTCTTCGCTAAGAATCCTAATACCTCGCCAGCCGTGCGAAACAAAAAGCTAGCAATTGCCCCAACCATTCCAGGTAGAATCTGCCCTAGCTTCTTTCCTAGACCTTTCAACGCATTACCGACCCCACTGGCAACATTAGCAAGCCCCTTAGATAGCATGGAAGCCACGACGCCAATCACGGTGCCTGTCGCAATCGCAATTCCAAGCACTCCAACACCGTACTTTTTGAAGATGGCCTTCACGCGGTCTCGCATGGACATACGCTCTTCGCTTTTTTCGATATTTGACTCAATCTCCTGTATTTGGTCGTCTATTTTCATCACTTCTTCCTTTGCTGCCGTATGTTCTGTCGACCCCTGCTTGGATGATTTCACGTTTTCCATTTCCTTAGCTCTTTCTATCTTAAATTGGTCGATATCGGCTTCTCCTTCGCTAACAAGCATCTCTGCGGGAGGCCCTAGAGCGTCTGTGAGCGTCTTAGGTAATTTTCCATTAACATTACCTTTGGCGTCGTAAAGCTTGTGGAATTTGGCATTAATTTTGCGCAGTCGCACCACGACATTGCCTCCCATATCCAAGGTAGTAGTGAACTTGGTAGTGTCTACATTTGGATACTTGGCATGGATGCGTTCCCAGGCCTCATCGTGTTGACCGATTTTTTCAGTTAATATGTGTTTCCCCTCAGTGAACGATGTTTCCGCGGTATTGCCGCTTGGTACTGCACCCTCATCACCTAGATTCACCAATTTGATGTACTCATGTGGACTGTACCCCCATTTGTGCCGTCCACTCCAAAGCTTATCCCGAAAGCTTTTGGATCTTTCTCCTATTCTGACCTTAACTCTATCCCACCAAGTACTTCGGTCTTCATTCTTACTTGGACCAAGCTCGTGCCATTCTTTGGCAGAAAGCTTTTCTATGTCGGCTTGACCTTCCTCAGTCAAAGGATCGAAGTCTTCATTTTCAGCCATGTTGAACAATAACCATATATGTCTAAATATTCAATATGATTCCGGCGACGTTAGTTCCTGCGAAATCGCACAGAGAACCTCAGGGATTGAAAGCTCTACACAACGTAGATAGAATCACCTTCACTCCATCGGAAGCCAAGCCAGGAGAGACTCTCTATGTGAAAATACCAATACTAGGGGAAAACATCGTCCTTGTTCCAGGTAGTCTCGCGCTCGTGGCTGACCTTACGTTGTCTGGTGGACATGCTAACAATCGAGTGGTGGATAATGTCGGGCGTTGTCTGGTCTCACGTAGAGTTCTCAAAATAGGAGCTGAAACGATAGAAGACATTGAACGACCAGATCTTCTACAGACATATTCCGATCTCTATTTGCCAACTATAGAGCGAGATGCGCGCGTGGGACAAGGTATTCAAACAGAGAACACGAACAAGCTACGCTCGAATGCTGGTGACAAAGGCACTTCGGATACTGGAGAAAACTTGCTCCTAACTGTGTATGGTTCGAAATACCGAATCCCACTAGATGTGGACATCCTGACGCAACATGGAGCTCTTTATCCCTTCGCTCTTCGCAACACCATTTCTCTCGAGTTGACTCTATCACCTGCTACGGATGTGGTGGTAGGATCAGACACTACCAAGATAGGTACATACAAGCTAAGCAACATCCAGCTAGAGTACGAAGTTGTTGAGAGTGGAATTATCGCCAAGCAAGCGAAAGACGAATATGTCAGTGGCGCCGTCTTCCTGTTCAGGCACGCTGTTCACTTCAAAACCGTACCTATCAACAAAGCATCCGACACTCTGATATCCCAGCAAGTCGACGTTCCAAGGTTGTCCTTTACTGGACTGCTCCTCCTCTTCGTGGCACAACATGCCCACGGCACACGAAACAGCGAGGTGTTTGACTATCCAGGAATCACTAAGGTCGAGATCGATATCAATGGAAGACCAAACAGGATCTTTCCTGGAGGCATGCTACCATCAGACTTTTGGGAGGCCGCTAATGGATGGTTCGGTGCTGGCAAAACGTCTATGACCCCGATCAAGTTCTACAATAATAAATTCGCCATCCTGGTTGACTGTCGCACAGTAAATGATCCAGTTGTCCATGGCAATGGCTTGAATCAAACAGGCAGTGGAAAGAACCTCCAGATCCGCATCCATAGGACTGGAGGCAGTGGAATCGTGAACATGCACATCTTCGTACTTGCCGATGCTCAGATCACGATATTGAACGGAGCACTGGAAAACGTATCGTACTAGCATGGACGCTTTAGTAACTGAAATTCCATTCAACGCTCTCATAGTGGGACCAACGAATTGTGGAAAAACGGCTCTTCTCGTAGAGCAGCTTCGTGGAGCATTTCGTGGTAAGTTTGACTACGTAGTACTCATATGCCCCACGTATGCCCACAACACTACCTATCGTGGATTCGCCCATCTAGATCCTCACTTCTTCGTGATGTGCCCCTCACAAGATGCCATCAATGCCGCGCTACGAGTTTGTTCCACCTTTTGGGCAGGAACCAATACTCTTTTGATACTCGACGATTGCGCTGCATCGAAGGATGTAAAGCTGAGAACCGATAAGCTCGTGGAGATGGCCTTTTCCGCTCGTCATATAGGCATTTCTATTTGGGTGTTAACTCAACAGTTGACAAGCATATGCAAACCTTTTCGAGAAAACGTGGCGGTGGTCGTGGCCTTTCATACGGCGTCAGCTCTTGATGCCAAAGCACTATTTGAGGACTACGGTGGTGGGTTGAAGGTGGATGAGAGGAAAATGTTGACCTCGGAGCTCAAGGCCCACAAGTTCGCTCGCACATGTTTCTGTCTCCGCCATCCTTTCGAGGTAGTATTAGAGATTCCCGCACCCGAAGCATACTTCAACCATGGATGAAGGAATCAAAGAACTGTTAGGCGAGTGCGCCGTCGTTTGTCCGCCGGTCGTACTGGAACATCCATCCAAATCAGAGGATGTCGAAGAGCGTAGGGAGGCACTCAAAATTCTAGCCGCAATGGGTACGACAAAAGAATATCTAGGTCGGGACTTTTCTCTAGGAGATATATCTAAACTGCCTGATAAAGACGTTATACGTTTACATAGTAGGTACCAGGCCGTAGTAGCAAAGCAAATAACAGGTTGTCTAGTAGACGGAGCACTGCGACTAGCAACTCGTGCAGTTGGGTACGTGGTCCGACTAGACAGCGAACAAGCACTTCTCCTAGATCTACGAGAAGACCACCTAGTTCGCAACGAGATATCTGCTGTGGCCGCCTTGTTGTCTCTTAAAGCAGGTCGCTTTGTGGCTCTAGCTAGTGCCTTGTTCCATGTAGCTGACCACGTAGTTCCATCTAGTACACCAAGCAGTAAACCTATTGAAGACTCAAAGTCTACTGACATGAACGATGGAGGAACAACAAGATCGGATAACTGCAGATCCGCCGAAGACTGCGCCTGAAAAAAAGACCAAAGATCCAAAGCGCATTGCCGCTGGAAAAGCATTGGCGGAAAGTAATCGCCGCGCTAGAGAGGCCTTGAGTCGTGAGAGTGCACCTGAAGTTCGGGATGACGGAAGCTGGTACGATAAAGTGTCTGCCAACACTACACTATCAGCAATTGGAATAGGCATCGCGTTAGTTGGGCTGTACTATCAGTACAAGGACCGCAACGCTACGACACCCCACACTCATTCCGAAGAAATACACGAAGCTAGAAGCAAAAAGTTGCCTTCCATGGAAAATAACATTTGAACATATCGACAATACAGATACGTTCGATGGCAGAAAAAGGCAAAGTGGTAGAAGCAGTATTTCACGCCGCCACATTGACTGGAATAGCAACTGGTATTGGTTGGTTCTTAAAAAAGGCGACAAAGGAGTCCATGCTTGGCGACCCTTCATCGAGCGTCTTAAATTACGTGAAGTGGACGGCCGTATTGGCTGGCAGTATTGCCGCCAAAAAGTATCTCGAAGACCAAAAGATCATACCCACCGATTTGTAAACGATGGTAACGATCATCGCAGCGATCGCCTTTGCGGCGGCAAGCCTTGGTGCTAAATACCTCGACCGATATATTTCTGGAAGGGACCCAGAGGAGACTAATATAGAGATCAAAAGGCACGATAGAGCCCTTGAGAAATACAAGGATGACATGGCTACTTACGAAAAACACCAAGAAGAACTATCCAAGTGGGTTAAAGAGAAGGAACGTACGAAATACTACGCTGACAAGGATCTAACCAATACGGACCGCGCCCTTGTGCTATACAATACAGTACACGTGGGGCTGCACCGCATACGTCCACAGGACATGAAGAAGCCTCACTTTTCCGACTACTATGGACCTTCGAGTTCGCAGAGAACTACGGAATTGGCAATCGTAGGTGGTGGGACGTTTGCTATAGGATACGTTGCTAGTCGGTTGCTTTAAAAATCACAAGACTAATTCCGAGGAAAAGCTGAAAGAAGACCACCACAACGAGGTTGTAAAAAAAAACGAATCCAACAACCCTATTAGATAAAGCCACATGTATATATATCAAAGACGATGGCTAGCCAAGTTTCCAATGCAACCAACGATGCCCCCTCAACCAACGATGCCCCCTCAACCAATGATGCCAATACCACGGCAGATAACGCTACGGCAGCTAATACTGCGGCAGCTAACGCGGCGACGGCAAACAAATCCTCTGTGTTCAACGCAGAAGACATCCTCGAAGCCTTCGAACAGGAAAAGAAGGGAACGATTGTGTTTGACTGGGACAATCCTCGAAGTGGTCCAAACGGATGTAAATACATCCCAGTCTACTTCGATCTTGGGGAAGGACAACGTCCAGCAATCTTTCGCTTCAAAGACGAAAAACATGTTGGTCAAATATGTCCACATGAGCAAGGAGACCTTGCCCGATTGAACCTCGCATCGGGACAAAAGGATAAGTACAAGAAGCGCGATCGCAATCCCTGCCTACAAGTTCAAAAGTGGAGCGTCCCAGTATTGACTCAAATGGATGGAATCACCTTGAAGACCGACAAGGATGGAAACCCCGAACTTCCAAGTCCAGACAAATTGAGTACCCTCTTCAAAGTGATCCAAGAGTTGGACTCGGCGTTTGAAAACGAGGTTCAGGCATGCCTCACAAGTGGAAAGATTTGTGCACGCAATCTGCGTCGCCGTACGGCACCAGCCGAAGGAGCTCTCGTTGTCTCCAACACTAAGATCCATACACTGGTTCAACGAACTATCTCCATGGAAGCCTCCAAGAACGCCGGACGCGCATTGAGCAATCCCATTGCTAGGCTGCGCATGAAATGCAACGTGCAGACGGGCGTGCCTAATTGTCTATTCTTCGACAAGAGTCGGCCGTTCTACGTAGGAAGCCGCACTTCTTACGAAGCTCTCGTAGACTCGAATTCAAACCAAGTCAACATTGGAAACATAAGTAATATGATATTGCCAGGTTCCATACACGATGGCGTTTGCGACGCTAGTAGCGTCTGCACAAGTGGATTGGGAATATCGTACCTACTCGACGCCGCCGTCCTAGTCGTAACACAACCGCTTCCAACGAAGACTCGGGCCACCCTCGAGGACGTATACGAATAGGGAGATGTAGAAAGGAAAAAAAAAAAAAAGGAATAAGGACCGATGGGTCTTTATTCTTTTTTTTTCATTTTTTAACGATAAGGACTATACATATTAAAGCCTCGTTGTTAACGCTATACGTAATGGATGCTATCTTCTATGGCCCTGAAGGATATTGGAAAGGTTACTCCGCAATTGGTAAACTATCGGCGGCAGCAAAGGTATCGGAAGACACGGCTAAGAGTTGGTTAGAGAAGCAAGCACTATGGCAAATTTATTTACCACCACCACGATATGTACCACGACCACATTGGACCGTATCGAAACCTAACGAAGTCCACCAAGCTGATTTGATATTCTTACCACACGATCGACCTGGGCGTGGACGGAAGCTATACAAGTACGCATTGGTGGTAATCGATGTGGCTTCTCGATACAAAGAAGCCGAACCTTTAGCTTCGAAAGATAGTGGTGAAGTTTCTGCGGCATTCGAACGAATCTACAAACGTAGTCCACTCGAATGGCCAAAGACGTTGCAAGTAGATCCTGGTAGAGAATTCATGGGACGTATGTCTGAAACGCTAGAACTACATGGTACGAAAGTTCAACGAGGCGAGGCTGGTAATCATAGAGCGCAAGGCTTCGTCGAACGAGCGAATAGAACGCTAGCTGAGAGATTGTTTGGATACCAATATGCACAAGAGATGGTACTTACTTCGGAAGGCTCAGAGGCGCGTAGTAGAGAATGGGTAGTTCGTTTACCAATGGTTATCAAAGCCCTGAATGGTGAGGTGACTCGACTTACAGGAAAGGAGCCTTCAAATTCTGTAGTGACGCAACAAGTAGATCTAAAGACTCCTACATATTCACGCACTGTTGGTTTGAGAGAAGAGCGCCTACCATTCGACGTCTTAGTTCGATATCTCTACGCCCCAGGAGAATTGGAAGGAGGTGAAAAACGTAGAGCTACTGATCCTGTGTGGAGTTTACAGATATACACCATTTCGCGAAGTGTAGTATCTTCGGGACAGCCTGTGCTGTACTACCTTGCGAAGCGAGAAGGGGAGAAGGACGCACCCAAACGTGGATTCGTTCGTGAAGAGCTACAAGTCGTTCCTAGGGATACGGAACTACCACCGAAAGATGTTCTGTTCGTATCCAAGCGCTAGACAGCATACTCTATTGGCTCGGTGTGGATTCCATCGGGAAGAACGCGTCTTTTGTCGTAGTAAGCCGATAGCCCAAGTTTCTGCTGTTCGTAGGTTGCCATACCTTCCGACACTAGACGGAAGCCTCGGTTTTCCGCCATGTCAATACTACCCTGGAGTGCTGCTTCGAATCGAGCCCACGAAACGTCGTTGTGCCGTCTAGACATACCTTTGGTGGAATATTTCCTGCTGCCACCCACATCGACATACCAAGCTTTAGAACATAGGGCAATAGCGCGTTGACCTTCGAATTCGAGTTTGAAGAGTCCTGGCGTACGACTGCTCCATTTGTCCCAAGCTAGCCATTCCTTTCTGTGGGCTGCGAAATCCTCTCGTAGGTCTGATCTTACAACTTCGTCGAGGCTGTTTCCAGAGATGGCAACGTACGCGCTGTCCGTATCCATCTGTATGTATTCGAAATCCTTGCGATCGACGTACTTATCAAGGAAGTCGTAGTAGAACTCGAGCATGCGAAGTTTGGCAAGCTGATATACCGCGATACCTACTTGGAAAGGGCGTTTGATTCGGATCTGGGCCTTTCTACTCTCGAGTTCGTATGCCTCACCAACCTCTTCCAGATCTTCGAACCAAACACTTCGCAATGCTTTGTCCACAACTTTCTCATCCTTGGTATAGGCGACATTAGTTTGGCGTCCCAAGTCTTCGAGCAACTTTCCATAGGCGCTGTTTCCTAGTAGCTTGAATATATCTGCCAGCAAAGCTTTACTTTTGTCTACGTCTCCCATGCGTCGCGCCTCAGTGACTTGGTCCACGAACCATCCGAAGATTTCTTTGGATTCGTAGTCTATCGTGCGGTAGACAGCAGTAATCACTGCGCCATGATCGAGATACCAACGTAGTAGGGGCTCGTAGAGTAGCAACCTCTTTCCAGAGAGACTCCCAACTAGCTTCTTTTCCTCGCTGAGCTTTCTACCCGTCCTTGCGAGGTAGGCCAACATTTGTGGAGGAATTGCTTCCTTGGGGATTTTCTTGTTGTAGAAGAAGGGGGGCATCTCCTCAAATTTCTGCCACAATTCTTTTGGTATCTCGATGTCTACCTCCGCGTAGCCAAACCACTCACCGTTTCGTAGACATTCGACGAAGTCTTCGGCTTCTAGATCTGGCTCATCATAGTGAACGACCTCTTCTTTTCCACAAGGCATTTCTAGGGCCATAGTAGAAAGATATAGGGCATTGGCATCGTATCCAAGAATCTTACGACAAATTTTAGTTCCTCCCTGATGACTGCGAATCCTAGTCACTCCCGCTTCGTGGCGTCTAGTGAACACTATGCTTGGACCTCCCACGACAGCGCCTTTCAGCATGTGGTAGGTTTCCTCACCTGGAGCGTACATCTCGGCTCCCCGTTCTACACTACCTCGAAACAGGAACTGTAGCGAGACTCCTGGGATGGACACTGCGTCTTTCAGCATGTCTACTCCCTTCTCGTGGTAGAAATCTCGCATCTTTTCGAGTGCCTCTAGGAATGGGACTACGTCTAGGTCGTTGTAGTATCGTAGCCAATCTGCAAAGGTCTCCATTCCTTTGTCGTGAAAGGTGCACTCGCAATCTTCAAACTCTGATCTAGATAGTAGGTGTTCTCTTTTCAACTTTGAACCCCACTCTCGATAATCTGGTAATCCAACGTGATCCAACTTGTCGGGAGAGTCGAACCACTCATATGGGAAGAAACTCTTTTGCGATTCACATCCATAGGCAGCGATCCAACGTTCATAGGAAATTCCAGGTCCAAGGTAGTTTATCACATCGAGGAAACGGAAATCGGGAGTCAAGAGAAACATAGTGGTGTTGGCTTTCTTCGCTACTCTGACTTTCTTGCATGTATCGGCAATAGATTCTACGAAATAGTTTCTGATCAAATTCAAATCGTACCTGCCAGAGTTGAAGCCTAGAACGGGAACTTGGTTGACCCATTCGTCGATTCTCATCCGTTGTTCCTTTGGTAGTGTGTCAAAGGAGAATTCAGGTGTCTTGGGGCAGAACTGTTCCGCAACGCCTTCTTGGATGTTCTGCGCTCTTAGCTGGAGTTCTTCGACAAAGGCAGCTATGAGTTCCTTTGGATCACGTCGACAGAGATGGGTTGGTGTTCGATCGTACGTGTCGGCAATTGATACTGATATGGGAACATGAACGTTTTCGATGCTCAATCGGTCCGTTGGTTGTCGACCTTTCGTTCTATCGAGGTAGGCTTCAAAGTCGTACACTATGGCGTGTGGATAGGCAGTTTGTATTGGGGTTGGAACCTGCTCATTTGTCTTCTTTGTGGAGCAGCCCCAAGCCTCCACTACTACGTAACCTGCCTCACGTAGACTCTCCGTTCTTTTGCAGGTCTTACGATACAGACATCTCTCTTGAGGGAAGCATTTTGGACAGCCGTGGAAGTAGCATCCATGGAATTGGAAAATGGTTTTCGAAAGAGGTTCGTAGCCATCAATCGCTGCTCCTTCGAGCCAATGCTCTCCACCATGTCCACAAGCTGCGTGATGGATGTGTTGCCCAATCCTTTCGGCTTCGCGTTTCAACCAGCGTAGAGCGGCTTTGCTGGCTGTGCTCTCTGGCCAGAAGGCTTTTTCGTATGCCGTCTGAGGTACTGTAATTACTTTTCCAGGGCAAACAATCTTCGTTTCGCCACGACTACAACGATCTGCGTGGCGTTGAAGGTTCGAGGCATTTGTGAACCGTTGCTTACAAGCATTGCATACGTAGATGTGCCCTAGCTTTTTGACGTCCTTGATATAGAAGGCATGTCCGTCGTATATCCCAATAGTCATCGTATGCTTGTAGTGAGCTGCATGTCGCATCAGATGCCAAGCTCCATCCTCCGTAGGTTCGTACACCCGAATACCGATTCCAAAGTGCAACTCGACTTCCTCCAGCTGGTCTAAGGAAGTTCTGGGAACGTCTTGCGTAGGCACTGTCAGGTGATAGAAGTTCTGGGCAAGTCTTCGAGCTGTGACGCAACACCTATCTACTCTTGCTCCTTCATACATGGCAAGGCAGCGCCAAAGACATAAGTTGTCGCCATATCGATCAAGGGCAATCATTCCTTTTTTCTGGCGAAGCCATTGGGGCAGTGGACCCGTTCCCAACAGAGGCTGACGATCGATCACGACTTTGACATCCACGTAGATCCAACGCACGAAGGCCCATTGGGTATTTGGTCGATTGATGTTGTCGGGATTCAATCGAGCTGTCTCCTTGCTATTGATCCACTCCTCTGCATTGCCTAGGACATTCAACCATGGAGAACTGGGGACAGTCTTGGAGAATAGCATCACACGTCCGTCGTTGACATTGCGAATGCGATAGGTGTAGCCGTAGCGCAGGTAGAAGCTGGTGGTTACCTTTGCAACTAACTTTTCCACGATCCTAGGGGTCAAATCTCCTGCCACACCTTGGAAGAAGCGCCACTGGATAGTACGGCGGCCTATATCCACTCCCTCGAGCATTCCATCTCTCTCATCGAGAATAGCATCGGCCTCTCGAGCTAGACTCCGTGGAAGTGGCTCACTACGAGGCTCTTGCAGGAACCGTCGGAAGGCTCGGCGTTTGTGGGGCAAGCGGCTTCGAGGGTTTTCTATAGACCTCTCTTCGTCAGCTTTTGCCCTTAGACTTGCTGTGATCTCCTCATTCAACTGTTTGGTTTCCCGCGCGCGTTGAGCTCTTTTATGGGGATTTTCAGGATCGCCAAGAAGAGCTGGAAACCTACCTGTTCGATCGGCTCGTTCGATCCTATTCTCCCATTCGAGAGCGCGAGCCTCAGCTATTGCCTGGGCGAGCTTGGTTTTGTCGAACCTAGAAGTACCTCGCAACCCGAATTGCTTCGCTTGAGTACGTAGTTCTTCTAGGGTGACCATCTTCTATGTCGCGGGGCGAAGCAACACACAATCGGTGTCGACATACCATACATGTGCGGCTTTCTCTAATATGAATATCGAAATGCAATGATGTTGGCAACGAATGGAAAAATGACAACATTTCAAGCCTTATTTTTCTCCTTTTTCACGGTCTAAGAAATCAAAAAATGGATAAGTAGATCAAAGAATGTTATCGCTGTAAGACAGCATTTCAACCAATTATGCTTCCAGTAGTATATGTGGAGGAAAATCGATGCCACTTTTTTGTTAACGTAGGGGAGGCCTGAGGTCTGAACGAAGGCCTCCACTACGTTCACAAAAAAAGTGGTATCATTTTAACTCCACATATACTACTTCCCACCATGTGCCGGGATCTCAAAGTATGCAAATGCCCCACGGGGGGGGGGGGGGGCTGGTGGAGGAACATTGCTGGAATTGACTGAAGCATAATTACCCAGAAATACCTTTTCCGCTTGGCTCAGATCACGTGACCGTCCCCTTGTGTATTGTTTCTTTTATTTCCGGTTTCCATATCAGGAACACCCAACGAACTGTTCTGCAAAATAACTGTTCTTCTGGGCCACTCGGCTGGCAAATTCTGCACTTTGGAATTTCTTGGCTGGCAAATTCTGCAGTCTGATACTAAATAATAATATAACGGAGCGATATTTGTCAGCTGGTAAATTCTGCAGTCCGATATAATTACATAATAATAATATAACAGAGCGATATTTCTCAGCTGGCAAATTCTGCACGTACCTGTTGTTTCACAGGTTTTTAAAAATACCGAATTCTGCAGGTTAGCTCAGGTTTTTATTCTTAAAATAAAAATATAGCGTTCTATATTTCAGTCAGTAAGCCCTGTACAAACCGTTTCAACATCGGAACAATATTTAGTGTTGGAGCCGATCTTGAAACAGGTTTAAAATGTTGAAAGGTGTTGAGATATAGAAATCATTTAAAAACATGTATTTCAGCTGGGAATATATGTAAAAAAATTTTGCTGTTGGCAAATTCTGCACTTAAATATTTCAGCTGGGAAATTTAGAAATTCTTCATGAACTTTAGGCTGGCTGGCGCTGCAGAACAGCTGTTCGTCTGCCAGCTGAAAAAAACAATTCCCTTAAATATGTTTAAATACATCTGATTTGTTATAAAAACATCAGAATGTTTGTTTTTATGAAGTTTTACCGTTGGGTGTTCCTGCCATATGATCGCAACTGATCGCAGCGATCGCAGGATTCGTTTGTTCGGTGTGAATCGAAGCGTAAATTTATACGCAGAACAAAAGAATCCTGCGATCGCTGCGATCGTTGCGATCATATGGAAACCGGGCTTAACGCATGAGGAGATACATTGATGTGGAAATACTTCGGACAAAAATTATTCCATTAAATAAAGGTCAACCAGGACGAATTTCAATTGGCTTTCGCTGACAATTGCATGTCAATCAAGTAACCAGATTTCTTGGAACCGAGAGGTCTTCGCCATCTTTTTACCAGTTGAAATGGAGCCAGTCCTCGATAACCTCAGACAACTAACTAAGTGTTCATTGTGTAATGAGACCCTGAAGGAGCCTAAAATTCTCAAATGCTTCCATACGTTTTGTAAGAGTTGTCTCACAGCACACGCTGAGCTTAGAGAAGAAGGGAAAACATTCAGTTGTCCTTCGTGCCAGGCGAAAATCGATCTACCGCAGTGTAGCGACTTCGATGCTCTGGAGTCGAGCAGATTCACTCGCGTATTCTTGAAGTCTTGTCCATCGCAACATCTACTGAAGCGAGCTCTGGAGTAAACTGCTCAGTTTGCAAAAAGCAAAAGCCATCAACATCACACTGCTTGAACTGTGCTCGTTATCTTTGTGAGCAATGCTTGGATGCTCATAATCTATTTCTGGAGGAGCATAAAAATATAAATCTATCGGAACTTCAAGGCGAAGATTATAATCTCCTGTTCCGCCGACAGCCTTTATGTGAGAAACCAATGCACACAAAAGAAGTCTTGCAAATTTATTGTAACACATGTGAGAGCTGTATATGCCCAAAATGTATTCTACAGGAACATCAAGGTGGACATGAACTTTTAGATGTAGAAGTTGGAGCTGGAAAACAGAGGTTGTTTTTGAATGAGAAACTTAGAAAATTACAGATGAAAGAAGCGGAAGAACAGATCAGCCTCGCAGTTTTAGAAGAAACTGTCTCGAATATAAAAGTTTCCGCCGAAGAAACGAAAGCGAATGTCATGAAAGCAGCCGAGGAACTGATTGCCTTTATTGAACAAAACAAGAGAGACTTGATGAGACAGATAGATGAAGAGGTACAAATGATAATTAGTAGGAAAGCCGAGCAAGAATCGTTACTTCATCAAACTCGCAGCGCCAGTGAGCACGTCTCCAAATTGCTTGAATATGGCTCAGCACATCTAATAATGACAACTAAAGACTCAGTACAAAATAGATGTGACGAACTTATCGCCTTACAAAAAGATTTTAGTGAGATCTACGCTAAGTTCCTCTTCATTTCTAGTGAGGGGACTACTCTTGTACAAAAAGTAGGGCTCGGTTATTTGATCAAAACAACCCTTACAGACCCAGTAAAGAGCACCGTACAGGTGGAATCAAACCTAGAAGCACTGTGTGAAGCAAAGCTGAGTGTGTTTACTACAAACTCTGCGGGAGAACCAAACAACGATCCGGACGATGTTGTAGAGGTGAACATGAGCCCTAAAGAGGACGTGAAACTGCTGCAAGTTTCAGAAAGGATTGGTGAGAAATATGAAGTGGAATTCACCCCCAAGGTACCGGGACGATTCACAGCTGATGTGAAGATTAACGGAAAGCATGTGTCCAATAGCCCGCTGGTGATGGATGTTAAACCACAACAGCTGAAGATTACTGGAAAAATGGAAAAGGTGAATGCACTCCCAGAAGACCCCTGTGGTATCGCAGTTAACAAAAGCAATATCAAGATTGCTATCACTGACTGGGAGTCTCACTGTATAGCTGTATTCAATATGGAGGGTGTCTTACTAGCACAGTTTGCTTGTAAAGGCGCGCAGTGGAGATGGACAACTGAACAAGCCTGATGGTATAGCATTCCTAAACGATAACGACGTGGTGGTAGCAGATCAGCAAAATCACAGGATACAGATATTCGACAGCACAACTGGAAAGGTATTGAAGTGCTTTGGCACCCGAGGTCATGGTAATGGAGAGTTCAATCGTCCAATGGGTGTACATGTAGACGAACAAGGACATATTATAGTCAGTGACTATGATAATAACCGTGTTCAAATGTTTACAGGAGACGGAACTTATCTATCTCAGTTTCAGTTAGGGGAGTTGGGGAAAATGTATCCATTCAGCACTATAGCACATGGTGACCAGTTCATCGTATCTGATACCGGTAACAAAGTCATTCAGGTTTTTGACCAGCAAGATAACACAGTGACCAGGAAATACGTAATAGGAAGCCCAGGAAGTGAAGATGGCGAGTTCATAGACCCACAAAGCCTTGCTGTAGACACTGATGATAACCTACTTGTATGTGATTACGGTAGGAATTGTATTCAGAAGTTCACACTGGACGGCCGTTTTGTTGGTAAAACATGTGGGAACATTGGGCAACCCATGTACTTAGCAGTGCTTGCAGATGGCAGCATTATTGTTACAGAGGACAAAAGAAAGAAAGTGTTATTCGTTAAATGATTGGAAGAAACTGCATCAATTTTTGTAACCTATATCACCCCATAACTCATCCATATAACCGTGCAAAAGTGAAATAAATTATCATCTCGACTTGATTCCACTGTCTTGTTGCTTAAAATAATTTGATTTGCGGTTTTGAGATGCGTGCTCGCATTCTTGGGTTTCCTGTGGGTCAACTCGCTAAGTACGTAAAAAGTCACGAGTTGTTCCACATTCGTAAGGATTAGTGGAGAACTGGAATCTAGAAGCCTTCGTTGTTTGGCAAATTCTTGCCCGCTTTGTTTGGCGGTCGTGAATTAACTTGCCTGCCTTGTGACTTTTTAATATGTACTCATAACTGAACGAGATGAGCCAGAGGTAAACAAAACTTCCCAAAACACGCAAATCAAGTTATTTTAAGCAACAAAACACAGTAGAAGCAAGTCGTGGACATTTCGATTTCTTAACTTTCCTCAACTTAAGCCCTGATTAGGCTTGGTTACCCCTGAATGGCTTCGTGCTGTCATTACGAATAAAATCAATGCATTAACCTGTAATTTTCCCTCGTTCACGTTCTAGTTTATGACGTATATCTTATGCACGTTTAAGATATCGTAAATTATATATGATTAATTTAGTAATACTTGCTGCGATTTCTTTTCAGCTTCTGAAGCCCTCCAAACTCGAACCGGTCACTCTTGCATGGCAGTCCGCGAACTCCGGCGGAAACCGTTCAACTGCGAATACTCGAGGAATAGATGGTTTGCACTCAATCCCCAGAGATTCAAAGGGCATGGCGGCCATGTTGGGTGTACAGAACAAAAGAAACTAACGAAGGATCTATTGTTAACTGTACACAACATGGCGAGTATTACGTAAAGTGCAAAGGGTCCATAGGGGCAATAAGTGCTCATGAGCCCTAGCTAGAAATCGTTAATTTGGGCGCAGTAAAGTGTTTTAAATCTTGTTCAAGCATGTTTGGGTGATTTATGGTTGTAATATTGCTTTAAAATGTATTACAAATCCTTGAGTCATTTGTATATCAATTTAATATAGTAGTACAATAATTTTAACGTAATTTTATATTGTAAACTTTTTACAAAAATTATGCAAATGAGTTGAACACGAATGAGTCAACACTGAAAGTGTTTACCTTTTCAGTTGCTTTTCAAGCGTCAGATATTTTATTCTTGCAAACTTATTGAGATATCTTTTAATATGTGGAGTTAACATAAAAACAGCAAAATGAACTAGAACTGTCTTGTGACTTAAATGATATCATTGGTTTTACGAAAATGGCAGAGGCTTATAATTGGTTTTCTATGTCGGTCATTTTGTTTCCCACTGACTTTTAAACCAATGATAACTGGCTAGGGGTCACATGCACTTTAACTATGCCAACACGTGGGGGGGGGGGGGGGTGGGAGGGGGGTACTCTACCCAAAGTTGGGGAGGGGTGTGCTGCTGGGGCTCTGAAACCCTTACCCTGTTTAAGACAAAAAAAGCTCAAATTTCCATACCCTGTTCAAGACAAAGTGTTAAAATTTTATATCCCTCTATAAGACAAATTACAAATTATTTATACTTGGATGTCAGTGTTTGTGATCGATCTTGTATAATGAGTGTCATAACTAAATAAGTCTTCATCAAGCATTAGACTAAATAAAGCACTAGATAAATACCATACCCTGTTCAGGACCTGTCAATGTGAAAATGGATACCCTGTCTAAGACCAGAAACTCGTAAAATCAAACCCTGTCCAGCGGATCATCCCCGTATAGTCTACAGCACTTCTGTAGTTTGTTATGAACGACTGAGCATTATGCACCGAGCCTCGTATTGGTTCCTTTGTATGTAGGAAGTGTGAGATATCTCGGAAGTTGGCTATTGTAATATGAACTAGAGGCTACGCGCAGCCTGTACTCCGCTGACGTAATTTTGAGTGTTGGCAGGGCTCCTGGTGTTGGGTAGAATATCGTCGCCACCCTCCCTCCCTCCTTTTTTCCTCGTCCCATTCTTCCCGGCTTCGTTCAAATATAGCCCGGAGGCATTTGCATCAACTGGTCACGTGACCTTGTCAATCAGAAATATTAGCGCTAGGGCAAAATGGAAGGCAGAAATAGAAAGAGCTGCAGCTGATGAAAATTTCATCTTAATATCAATAGAATTTAAGCTAGTATATATATTTTTGAAATCTCTAAATTTAATAGAGTTCATACAAAGAAAGACTCCGGTCGGACGAAGTGACGTAAAAAGCGTCACAGGAAGTACATGCAAACAAGATGGACGCGCCCAGGTCTTCGCGGGGCCGAGTTTGAGGTGCTCGTTCTCAACACTAAAAAACGTTTATAAAATTTTAATACATTTTCTGAACAAAGGACGTGTTAAAGATTATTTTGAGACCAAATGCGTTTTTCACTCGGGTATCCTTTTTTGGAGTTTTTTCGTATAAATTTCCCCTATCCTGCCACTGATAAACGGAATCGCTTGTCGCTCGTGTTCATTTCAATCTTGCCCCAGTCCTCTTATACCGAACATCGTGCGATTCCACACTATGACGTCATCGTTACATCACTGAGTGATTTATGGGGACCCAGTACCATGCCTGACAAAGTTTGAGCTGCACTTAAAATCACGTGACCGCGATGACGTAATCGTTACGACATCACGACCAAGTGAATCATAGGGACCCAATACCATGCCTGTTAAAGTTTGAGCTGCCTGCAACTTCTTTCTCCCTCTAATATTATTATATTCGTCCATAGTTCTGGACACGCGCACCAGGAGTTCTCATATTCCGAACATCGTACGACGACTATATCTCGAAAATCATACATCGAACATACATCATTCGGAGATAAAATTCACCATCTGCAATAACTCGTTCCTGCACATGCGTGCATCCACGATTTAAAAATGTGATCCCATTCTCAACCCCAGACCCTTCTATTATTTCTTAAGCCTCTTGGAAACTCCAGAATTTAGAGAGCCCTGATTGGTGTTTTATACAACAATACAGATGACGACATAGTACGTGCGTCCGTAATTAATATATTTGCATTTGAAGGGAAGAAAGCAAAATGTCGGACGAACACAAGCGTGTCTGAAGTTAGGTCGAATAATTTTCGCTAAGTAACCGGAAAATTTCAATATTAATACCATAGAGGACAAATGAATTCCTAATTTCAACTTGAAATTTCATGTGAAATTTCAAACGCCGCCTACGCGCGCTTAAAATTATGTTTTTTTTTCTGGATCGTAATTTGCTCTCCATAGTGTTAATGGTAATCAAATAGTGACTCTTTGCGTTTGTCAAAATCTACGTAATTTCCCTCGCCGAAGCGGCTCGGGGAAATTACTTCGATTTTGACTAACACGCGTGAAATTTATCCCTAATTTCACTTAATACCCCATGTTGTAAGATTGAAAAACTACAAATTTGTTTTCATATTCAGTCCACCTTGTATCCTTTAGATTTTCTTAAATGTGTTCATCGGTAAATACCCCAAAACTTTGACTATATTTGGTAAAACACTGCCACATTTTATAAATTATTTCGCTTTCGCGGAAAATTTTAAATGATTTTACCAGTCATAACGGTTTTCCATTTTATCAGATTCAAGTCTGGTTTTCGCTGAACATCTTCACCAAGAGGGTAGAACATACTGAAAACGTTTTCGAAATCCAATTAAGTGAAGGTTTGAAACCCTGACCCTGTTTAGGACAGAAAAACTCTAAGTACTTACCCTGTGTAGGACAACACCCTCTAGTTTAGGACCCTGTTTAGGACAAATGACAAAAGACAAACTATCTTGTTTTACACAATTTTCAAGTGTTTTATTGGCAATTGCAATGATTGGGTGACAATGATCTTGTGGAGGCTCTGAAATGATCTGATGTTGACTGATGACCTGTTAAAGACCGGTGCGACGAGGATAATCGTACAATCAATATCCTGTTTAGGACAGACTTACATGAAATTATATACCCTGTTCAGGACAGAGAGGCCAAAACCGTACCCTGTCCAGCGGCACGTCTCCGTATAGGCCACATAAGGGAGTACCCCCCCCCCCCCCCCCCTCCGGGAGTGGAATTGCCTCTCGGACCACGTAATCTCGTATTTCGCCTGCTATGTTCATGGATAAGCTAAATATAGCAACTAGAACAAAACATCCCCTGTGGCGTATTACTCCGCTAGGAGATTTCATTCACATGCATTATTTTTCAAGTGAGAACAAAACAAGATTGGCTGCAGAATTTTGAGTGCCATTGTTAGTTGCAGAATAATATATGGTCAATGTTAGTAGCCGGGTCCTGGTGTTTCAGGTACGGGCCGTTAGAAATTCAGTGTAGATTTCAGTATTGATTAGGGAACACAGCAATAAACTCGGTACTTTAAATTTCCCTCACCTTGTACTGTGTTGATATTCCAGTTCCTTGGCATGTCAAAGTGTCGCTATAGATTAACTCTTTGCCTGATTGTAGTGTTAAATTCGTATAACCAAGATGTACACATGCATGTGTCACTGACGTGTAGTGTCGCAATTCACAAGATACGGCGATTAGTACTACGGCTATTTAGAAAACTCAGACCTAGATTTCTCTTCTGCCAGGCCATCTTTATACTGTTTGTAGTTTTGGTATCTGTGTGTACAGCGAAAAGCAGAATCCAATACAGCGAGCACGCCAACAGAATTCACTCGGTTGTTATGTACCAATCAAATCGAAACATCAACATCCCCCCAGGCAACCCCTGGCCATTTGAATTTTTGGAGTTTTTTTTTTTTACAAATTCCCATCCCCCGGGCCAAATATGTTGTTCAAATGCCCTACCCACCGTCGTATTAGGCAATCAAATCCCGGTATATAGTCAGTTAGTTGTGACACCACATTTATGTTTTTAACAGACAGTTTAAATATTCGTAGGCAATGTACATTTATATTTTAATACCTTCAAATACAGCACAAAGCTTTTGGAGTCCCTTTGTTTTTAAGCCAGTCGCTTACAAAAGCAGAATTTTGTCCTTTGAAGTCGTCTAAAGTGACCTCCCCGCTCCAATTCCGCCATGATTTCGATCGAGGAAAACCACGCAGCACATAACATGGCGTATCAGTGGGAGCATTTCACCCCACAAGAAGGATATTGTGGGCTAAGGGAGGGGACTCAAATATATTTTTGAATAGTTAATTAACAAATTTACGATAGGTTACCGTGATATGTATATTTACCATGTTTTGCGTCATCGCGTTATCAAAATTGTTGTGGATTGACGAGAAATAGTGAAGCGGCCGGCCCTTGACTTGGCCGCGACTGAATATAACAACAAAGGTAAAGCTTTTCGTTTGTCTTTTTGTTCGTTTGAATGTTTGCTTCTGTATTATTAAAACTAAATCATTTGGTTTCGAGTGCAATTCGGGATTAATTCAAACGAGCGAGTTTTATCAGAGTTTCAGTAAATTGCATGAGTCCGTAGGGCGCACTAGAATAGGTAGATTTAGCTTGTAATTTGTTGTCACAATTCAGATCATGTAACAGCTCTCCAGAGGATTCAGTGCTTTGTTTTCCAATTAGAGACATTTATACATTTCCTCTTGAGATACAGAAAAACAAGAAAACATGGTCAAGGGAGAAGTCAGGTGACCTGAATTGGGACAACGAATGTACAAGCTAAATCGGTCTATTACAAGATAGAAACAAAAGTCGGTCTATTACTCCATTTTCCCGCAGCCTCCTCTCATTTCTTTCAAACGTGACAAGAATCTCCGTGATTCCCTAGTCAAAGGATCACTATATACAGCCTGATCTTCAACCAGGCACTTTTAAATGTTCTAATACACGATGCAATACCTGTGCTTATGCTACCTACGACATTTATTTCAGGACCGAAAGGCTCTCTCAAAGTCACTGATCATTTTGATTGTACTTCCGGTAATGTTATTTATTGTATCACCTGCACACTTTGTAACAAACTCTACATCGGAGAAATAGGGCGAAGATTAGGAGATCGATTCCGCGAACACTGGCTGGATGTTAGAACTAACAGCAAGGATCTCGCCAAACCTGTAGCTCGTCACTTTAACCTTCCTGGTCATTGCATTAATCACATCACTATATACGGCATTTCTTTGCATCAAGGTAGTACCGACACTCGTAAACGCAAAGAACAGAACTTTATTTTTAAATTAGGCACTTTGGCACCTCACGGTATTAATGAACGCTTTTCGTTCATTTAATTTCGGAATTCACGTATTCACTCACACTTAGATCAGCATGTTTCCTTAGTTTACTCATCAACGCTTCCTTTTACAACTATTAGCTTTTCTATTGTTGGCGCAATTTTCTTTGATTTTGCAAGAAACGGAAAAGAGGTTAACTTAAAAAAATGTTCTTCAATTCTTTTTTTTTTTTAACTTTTCCAAGAAATTGGGGTCAGCGATGGTTAGCCTGCGTCGCATCTGAACTGAACCCTGGTTTTAAAGTCCGTCTGCGAATTAACGAACGAAAGCTTGTTTTGGTCCCCCAGCGGAGTAGCACGATTATATCATAGGCAACCCACAACAATGAAGTGAAAACTATAATAAAACGTGTTTACATATTGTTTGTGAAGTGAAAACAAAAATACAACGTGTTTTACCTACTTTTTGTGAATTTGTCATTTTTTACCCTTCCTCCCCTCCCCCTCAACTTTTAAGACTGCTCACTATAACTAAAACACGTTTTATTCTTGTTTTCACTTCACAAACAATATGTAAACACGTTTTATTATAGTTTTCACTTCATTATTGTGGTTTGCCTATGATTATATGTACCCTCCTTTGATTGGGTTTTACTAATGCTCATTCTTACACGTCTTCTGAATGGCCATTCAACTGTCACCAGGCTCGCGATGGTAGACAAACATTTTAATTTCCCAGAACTTATAATGCCTCCACGAATAATAAATTTAATATTTTTTTCCGCTTGGCTCAATGTTGCCCCATTTAAGATCACGTGACCATCCCCTTGTGTATAGTTTCTTTTATTACTCGGGCTGCCTGTGGCAGCGCCGAGTCTTAAAATGCAAGTCGTATTTTTTATTTTTTTATTTCATGTCAGACGCGTTCTGCGCATGCGTTAAAGGTGAAATTCACACCAATCAGATTGCACTGTGCTGATCACGCAACAATCGCCAGGTTAATTTATTTACATAATTTAATACAGTAAAGCAAGATGGCGGAGGACCCGCGAGCAACTTTCTCTCTAATTTGGAGTCTCATCTCTCAAATGTAAGCCAGTTTAATGTTTTATTTAACTTCACTGGTGCGAAAGCCTTCCAACAGGCTCAGGATATTTCAACTGGCGCTATTGTCGGAGCCGGAGGACCGCGTTTTTTACCCAGATGGCCAGTGATTTTATTATACGACACGTACGACGACCTGAAGCCAGTGTATGGGCCAGGAACCGGAAAGCTAAAATTCGAAGAAATAGATATTGGAATCTATATGCCATCGGCTCGCTGTGCTGCATTTAAAACATCCGAGGAGAACATCTTATTTTGGGTGAAGGCACTTCAAGACCAATATTATGAGTCTCTTAAAAACTGTCAGAGATTTAAATTTACCGTAAGTTGGATCAGAGAGTATTGAGATCAAGTTATTTCGTTCCAGCGAGGATATTGACCTAGCGGAAACGGTACAAGCTGTCGAAGGATTTTACTTATAATCATCCACGTCTACTTAACAACAGGAATAGTTATGTGCCAAGGCATGGGCAAAGATAGAGTTTCCCAGATTACAGATGAAAGTAGAGAACGAAGAAACAGAGGTCACGCGCGACATGCTTGATAACATGAACATGTTCAACACTTTATGTTATACTAAGAAAACAAAACAAATTACAGAGCCTGCAAGTTCACAAGTCAATGAAAAACCCCAAGAGCCTGTAGTTTTGGATCAACATATCCTTGAAACTCCAAAAGCAACATACACATGAGTCAAATTCAAACCGGAAGAGACAGAATTCTTTAGATTCTTCACGAGGATAAAAATATTTGTTAGCCCGCAATAAGAACTCTCTCGCTGCTTTATAACGACCTTGATTTGTAACATGGAGGCTGACCTAACTGATATGCGTAATGAATTCTTACTCTCGTCACATCAAAACACGAATCAAGAAACCAAACTCAGTCATTTGGAAGACAAATTAGTGCAGCAAGATAATATATACAAGACCGAAATCAAGATGCTGTCATCACGAATATATTATTGACCTAGAAGTTGAAAATGGCGAGTTGAAAGCGGATATAATAAAGCTACATGAGATCCGACTTTCAAACTTAAAAAAAAAATCAAGAATACAAAAAAGAAGACAATGTTCTGAGACTACCCAACCTACTGAAGCTTGTCAGTTTGTTCAAGAGCCATATTTCTTACATGACAACCCGATCCCTATTCATCAGAATACATTTTCTGTGCTAAATGACGAGAGTTTACAATCACCTGACCGACAACCCACTACTAAAGAAAGGGACCATGAAGTACGGTAGTACGGTTAATTCTCGGGTTCAAAACAATGAATATATGCCTGCTCAAATGCAGTGTGTTAAACGAATAAGTAGTGTTTAAATTAAAAGGTCAACATACGAGAAAAAGAAAACTATTAAGTTACATATATACTATAGGGAAGCAGAGAATGAAAGTCACCGCGCTACCGGCCACTCCTAAAGACTGCTAAATTCAGCTAATAATTCTTCCCTTTGGTTAATATTAGAGGATTAAGAGGATTTCAAATGAAAGTGTATTTCATCTTCAATCTAATGTGGCCCGAGTGAAAGCCCAGATGGGCTCTTGTTCTGTAATATAATGAGCAGACTGCTGTTTTGGGAAGGAGGGTAAAAGCTTTTAAATAGAGATAAACAAAACGGGCATTTCAGTTAATAATCTTTAGTCCAACAAATACCGATATGGACGCGATCAAAGAGCCGCAGGGTAGAAAGAATAGTAGATAAATACAGTGATAGCTCCATCATAGGTGGACAGGATACAACTTATAATATGGGACAAATATAGACATAAATTTGAGACACTCATCTATTAGTACTCTGAACCTGCAGAACAGCAGACTAAATTAGGACCGAATTCGTATTTTTTTCGATAAAAAAAAGAATCAATGCCTTCAGCTGCTTCAGTAAGATTCCTAGTCATATCAGTAATGGTGGCTATACCAATCATTGTTGCTGGGGGAGATGTAAGAGTGAATCCGGCGCTCAAAGAGATATGTCTCGGAGAATGAAGCATCGTTCAGTACACCGACCAGTAGATCAGGTTTCTCATCTTTTCTCGGCCTTTTTGATCACTCACAGGAGGAGCTTTTCTGTTCCAAAACCTTTACAGCAAATTCAGTGAGAAATGTCAGCATTGGATAAATGTTTGTACAAGAGACCTTAAAAGCACAGAACAACGAGACTAGGTCTGGCAATGAAACGTAAGTGGCTATAAATTACTGAAACCCTGACTATGTATCCACCAGTAAACAATGAGAAGGAACTACTGTTCAACCATTAAGTTTACTTGAATTTGTCAGTGGATTCTAAATAAATTTTGGAAGCAAAGCCTACATCTACAATGCTTTGATTTATTTTCTGAGCACAAATGAAGTTAATTTCTTTCGGAGCTGCAGGTATTAAATTTCAAAACTCGATAAATGCAAACAATAACATAATGGTTTGAAAGAGCACACCAACATAAGCAAGATTGCCGAATTTTAGGATGCTATCAGTTCATAGTTTTAATGTATATGCTCTTCCAGCCATAACAGCTTTGGTCTCCGATGAGTTTTATTGAAGAAGATGATTGCACTCGGCATGCGGCTACATTCTTTTGTTTTTGCCTTAATACAGGAAAACCTGACCTTTGTAACTTTTCAATGTTTAGGTGAAGTCTTACAACGATATTACATGGGAAAAGATGAGTTTGGGATACAGTTTAAATAGGACTTGACAGTCTATATAGTAAGCATGTCTCGTTGGTTGGCCAGCGAAGATGCAAAACTCGCTTGACAAGATCAACGTTTGTCGCTTTGTTTCAATCCTCTGTATTTCAGCCAAAGTTTAAGCTGTTCGACAGTATAATCATCAGGTTCCCTTTCAAAATATGGTCCAGGAAAGCAGTCATTTCTGGTAGAATAGACAGAGGACGAACTGAAGTGCTAGTCAATTCTTGTAAGTTGATACAAGAAAAGCGGTTTGTTTGTCTGAGTCTTGGCGGGGGGTCTAGACTTGTGACGTAATTACCGCGCTTAGATACTTAGATACTTAGATGGTTATACTCCCTGGGATAGTTTTCACTAATACTGGGAGTTTAAATAATATATAAATTAGAATAATAATAATAAACTAAGTAACATAATAGTAATGATAATGATAATAATAATACTACTACTACTACTACTAATGGTAGTAATAATACTACTAATAATAGTAATAATAAACTACGCGATTTAAGTCGTGACACATACCAAAATATTAAGTAAATATTAAATAGATAAGAATAATAACTAAACATATATACGAGCGATCTAGCCTGCGCAGGTGGCTAGGCACCTGCATAGATCGAATGGCAGGCAGGGCGGCTGACTTGAAACTGGCTAGACTGTTAGCAGAAACTGCTTCATACGGAAGCAGGTTCCATACTCTTATAGCCCTAGGGAAAAAAGAATAGCTATATGCTAATACATTAACTGGAAGTTGTGTGTACTTATACTGATGGCGTCTACTAGATCTGGAGGAAGTAGTAACACACTCAGGGAAAGGGATGTTTACCAGCCCATTTCTAATTTTAAAAAACAGCACTGATTGATTAAGGAGGCGTCTTTGTTCTAGAGTGTCCCAACCTAATGACCTGACTAAATTAGATGTGCTTACAGTAGGATTATAATTGTTCGAGACAAATCTGGCAGCGTTTTTTTGAACTTGTTCAAGGCGATTTACGTCAGTGTCTGTGTGGGGATTCCATACAGGAGCAGCATATTCCAGGATAGGCCTGACAAGAGACTGGTAAGCTCTTTCTTTAACTGCGATATTACAGGGTTTGAGGGATCGTCTTATCAGCCCAAGGGTTTTGTTCGCCTTACTAGCAATTTTGCAGCAATGGGGCCCCCATCTTAGGGTTTTACAGCAACGTACACTGTGTGCGTTACATGAACATGAATATTAAAGTAGAGGTCAACTTCTTTAATTTACATACAAGAGAAAAACAAAAATATTAAATTACATATAACTAGGGGAGCAGAGAATGAATGTCACCGCGCTACCAGCCACTCCTAAAGACTGCTAAATTCAGCTAATAATTCTTCCCTTCGGTTATTACTAGAGGATTTCAAATGAAAGTGTAATTTCATCTTCAATCTCATGTGGCCCGAGTGAAAGCCCAGATGGGCTCTTGTTTCTGATTAATGCACGAGGAGATACATTGATATGGAAATACCTCGGACAAAATATATTCCCCAAAGATTTCAACAAAATAAAGAGGTCAACCAGGACGACTTTCAATTGGCTTTCGCTGACAATGTCAATCAAGACCGGATTTCTTGGAACCGAGATCCGAGCACCAGATTTCTTGGAGCCGTCTTTCTACCAGTTGAAATGGAGTCAGTCCTCGATAACCTCAGACAACTAACTAAGTGTTCATTGTGTAATGAGACCCTGAAGGAGCCTAAAATTCTCAAATGCTTCCAGACGTTTTGTAAGAGTTGTCTCATAGCACACGCTGAGCTAAAAGAAGAAGGGAAAACATTCAGTTGTCCTTCGTGCCAGGCGAAAATCGATCTACCGCAGTGTAGCGACTTCGATTCTCTGGAGTCAAGCAGCTTTCACTCATGTATTCTTGAAGTCTTGTCCATCGCAACATCTACTGAAGCCAGCTCTGGAGTAAACTGCTCAGTTTGCAATAAGCAAAAGCCATCAACATCACACTGCTTGAACTGTGCTCGTTATCTTTGTGAGCAATGCTTGGATGCTCATAATCTATTTCTGGAGGGGCATAAAATGATATATCTATCGGAACTTCAAGGCGTAGATTATAATCTCCTGTTCCGCCGACAGTCTTTATGTGACAAACCAATGCACACAAAAGAAGTCTTGCAAATTTATTGTAACACATGTGAGAGCTGTGTATGCCCAAAATGTATTCTACAGGAACATCAAGGTGGACATGAACTTTTAGATGTAGAAGTTGGAGCTGGAAAACAGAGGTTGTTTTTGAATGAGAAACTTAGAAAATTACAGATGAAAGAAGCGGAAGAACAGATCAGGCTCGCAGTTTTAGAAGAAACTGTCTCGAATATAAAAGTTTCCGCCGAAGAAACGAAAGCGAATGTCATGAAAGCAGCCGAGGAACTGATTGCCTTTATTGAACAAAACAAGAGAGACTTGATGAGACAGATAGATGAAGAGGTACAAATGATAATTAGTAGGAAAGCCGAGCAAGAATCGTTACTTCATCAAACTCGCAGCGCCATCGAGCACGTCTCCAAATTGCTTGAATATGGCTCAGCACATCTAATAATGACCACTAAAGACTCAGTACAAAATAGATGTGACGAACTTATCGCCTTACAAAAAGATTTTATTGAGATCTACGCTAAGTTCCTCTTCATTTCTAGTGAGGGGACTACTCTTGTACAAAAAGTAGGTCTCGGTTATTTGATCAAAACAACCCTTACAGACCCAGTAAAGAGCACCGTACAGGTGGAATCAAACCTAGAAGCACTGTGTGAAGCAAAGCTGAGTGTGTTTACTACAAACTCTGCGGGAGAACCAAACAACGATCCGGGCGATGTTGTAGAGGTGAATATCAGCCCTAAAGAGGACGTGAAATTGCTGCAAGTTTCAGAAAGGATTGGTGAGAAATATGAAGTGGAATTCACCCCCAAGGTACCGGGACGATTCACAGCTGATGTCAAGATTAACGGAAAGCATGTGTCCAATAGCCCGCTGGTGATGGATGTTAAACCACAACAGCTGAAGATTACTGGAAAAATGGAAAAGGTGAATGCACTCCTAAAAGACCCCTGTGGTATCGCAGTTAACAAAAGCAATAGCAAGATTGCTATCACTGACTGGAAGTATCACTGTATAGCTGTATTCAATATGGAGGGTGTGTTACTAGCACAGTTTGGTTGTAAAGGCAGTGGAGATGGACAACTGAACAAGCCTGATGGTATAGCATTCCTAAACGATAACGACGTGGTAGTAGCAGATCAGCAAAATCACAGGATACAGATATTCGACAGCACAACTGGAAAGCCATTGAAGTGCTTTGGCACACAGGGTCATGGTAATGGAGAGTTCAATTGTCCAATGGGTGTACATGTAGACGAACAAGGACATATTATAGTCAGTGACTATGGTAATAACCGTGTTCAAATGTTTACAGGAGACGGAACTTATCTATCTCAGTTTCAGTTAGGGGAGTTGGGGAAAATGTATCCATTCAGCACTATAGCACATGGTGACCAGTTCATCGTATCTGATACCGGTAACAAAGTCATTCAGGTTTTTGACCAGCAAGATAACACAGTGACCAGGAAATACGTAATAGGAAGCCCAGGAAGTGAAGATGGCGAGTTCATGGACCCACAAAGCCTTGCTGTAGACAATGATGATAACCTACTTGTATGTGATTACAGTAATCATTGTATTCAGAAGTTCACACTGGACGGCCGTTTTGTTGGTAAAACATGTGGGAACATTGGGCAACCCATGTACTTAGCAGTGCTTGCAGATGGCAGCATTATTGTTACAGATGACAAAAGAAAGAAAGTGTTATTCGTTAAATGATTGGAAGAAACTGCATCAATTTTTGTAACCTATATCACCCCATAACTCATCCATATAACCGTGCAAAAGTAAAATAAATTATCATCTCGACTTGATTTCACTGTCTTGTTTCTTAAAATAATTTGATTTGCGGTTTTGAGATGCGTGCTCGCATTCTTGGGTTTTCTGTGGGTCAACTCGCTAAGTACGTAAAAAGTCACGAGTTGTTCCACATTCGTAAGGATTAGTGGAGAACTGGAATCTAGAAGCCTTCGTTGTTTGGCAAATTCTTGCCCGCTTTGTTTGGCGGTCGTGAATTAACTTTCCTGCCTTGTGACTTTTTAATATGTACTCATAACTGAACGAGATGAGCCAGAGGTAAACAAAACTTCCCAAAACACGCAAATCAAGTTATTTTAAGCAACAAAACACAGTAGAAGCAAGTCGTGGACATTTCGATTTCTTAACTTTCCTCAACTAGCTTGGTTACGAATACTAAATCGATGCATTAACCTGTAATTTTCCCTCGTTCACGTTCTAGTTTATGACGTATATCTTTTGCACGTTTAAGATATCGTAAATTATATATGATTAATTTAGTAATACTTGCTGCGATTTCTTTTGAGCTTCTGAAGCCCTCCAAACTCGAACCGGTCACTCTTGCATGGCAGTCCGCGAACTCCGGCGGAAACCGTTCAACTGCGAATACTCGAGGAATAGATGGTTTGCACTCAATCCCCAGAGATTCAAAGGGCATGGCGGCCATATTGGGTGTAGAGAACAAAAGAAACTAACGAAGGATCTATTGTTAAAGGAAACCCTTGCTGTTGGAACAAGTTGCTGTTAAATTGTTGCCAATATGGTCTAAGTCGAAAATATGTTGAAAACATTGGGAAATGTATTATAGTTTTTGAAAAAAATTGACATGAGTATGAGCCATTTTGGGCGCGGGCGCCGCCATCTTGGATCTGATGACGTTTTTTGGCGGTCCCTATTGCGCTTATTGTTTTTAACAATAGGGACCGCCGTGAAACGTCATCAGATCCAAGATGGCGGCGCCCATGCCAAAAATGGCTCACACTCATGCCCATTTTTTTTCAAAAACTAAAAGATGTTTCTCATTACTGTCAACCTATTTTCAACCTAGACCATATTGCCAACAATGTAACGGCAACTTGTTCCAACAGCCAGGGTTTCCTTTAACTGTACACAACATGGCGGGTATTACGTAAAGTGCAAAGGGTGCATAGGGGCAATAAGTGCTCATGAGCCCTAGCTAGAAATCGTTAATTTGGGCGCAGTGCAGTGTTTTCAATCTTGTTCAAGCATGTTTGGGTGATGTATGGTTGTAATATTGCTTTAAAATGTATTACAAATCCTTGGGTCATTTGTATATCAATTTAATATAGTAGTACAATAATTTTAACGTAATTTTATATTGCAAACTTTTTACAAAACCCTGATGAGCGTACCGTGTATAAATAAAGATTACTTACTTACTTCCGGACGTCATTTAAGTCAAACAAGAGCCCATCTGGGCTTTCACTCGGGCCACATGAGATTGAAGATGAAATACACTTTCATTTGAAATCCTCTTAGTAATAACCAAAGGGAAGAATTATTAGCAGTCTTTAGGAGTGGCCGGTAGCGCGGTGACTTTCATTCTCTGCTCCCCTAGTATATATATACATGTATGTAATTTAATATTTTTGTTTTCTCGTATGTAAATTAAAGTAGTTGATCTTTTATTGAAAACACTACTTATTCATGTGTGTATGTATGTTCAGACTACTATCGTGCAGCTAGCTAGAGTGTTGAGATATCTGTCAGCAACTCGCAGCTAGTTAATAAATTAGTACTGTTCAGACCTAGTAACTTAGTAGGTTTTACTTTTTGTTTTTCCCTCTTCTGGTTTGTTTCTATCTCTAAAGAGGGCATGAATGGGGTTAACTGACTACTGACAAACAGCCTTAAAAATAACTGACAACTGACAAATGACGATTTTTTTACTGACAACTGACAACCGAAAAATAACTGACAACTGACAAATTTGGTTTTTGTGGGTCAAACATTGTAAATTTTCTCTAGTAATGATTAACTAGGGCTAACTGACAACTGACAAATGGCCAACATTTTAACTGACAACTGACATGTAGACCCCCCCATTCAGACCCTCTCTAAAAGATAGAAATTTGGTCTATAACTGCCCTTGGCGCAAGTGTTTCGTAATCGCAAATAATTGACCGCCAAAGTGCTCAATTGAAATTTCAACCAAAATATTAAAACTGTGCGAACAACTGCTACTGACTGGTGTTTGGCGATCCTCGTTATCCATGATGGCTCAATTGACGTACAATACACCCGGTAGTTGTCATCGATGGGCTTTTAGCGCGCTAGATTCTATTCAAGCTACCTCGCTAGGTAGCCTGGAACTTCAAAGTATTCCACCGACCACTAGCTAGCTAATCACCAGAGCAGAAAAACTGTTCAGACTAAAGAAGCTCGCTACCTCCTGTGGTTAGCTAGCTAGATTTACTAGCCTGAACACGGCCACACGTTTACAATTTAGTCTGCAGGTCCGATAAAACTGCAGGTTCCAGTCGTAAACAGTCCGAGTTTGACCAAAGTGAAACGATCGAGCTGCTCGCGTCCGTAGATATATATTTCTTCGTTTGCACTTTGGACATGATATAATTCTTCAAATGGCACCATTGTTTTATTTCTTATGTTTAATAATACAGTTCTCAGCTGTAAATAAAATAGAACATTCTATGGAAGATTTCTTGTCCTAAAGTTTGGAAACGTAACACATGCATTTGACGCTAGAAAGTTCAGTACTCGCAAGGTCAATTTACTAGTGGCAGTTTACTAGTTTGCACTATCGGCTGTTATGGAATGGAAACATACTTTCACAGCTTAATATGTATGTCGATTGGTCAGAAGGATATCTTGTTTAAATGCTACGGTCCTTTCGGCATCAGGAAATTTTTAAACGGGAGTTTTCGTACAGTATTTCAAGCTATGCTGTAGTGCGAGTTCAGTTACGCCACAAATGTCGGTGAAACTAATACCGTGTTCATTATTATCGGTTTTCTCTATGGGTTCTCATGTATTCAATAATTACTTCTGGAGCTTCATATTTATGTCGATTGGTCACAATGATTTCCTCTTTCAGTTTTCCCCTTTAGTTTGGACATTAGGGATATATCCTTGGCGATTTCGTACAGTTTAGCGACCGTTGTGTCGAAAGTAGAAACGTTCGTTTGTCATGAAAGTGCGTAAACAAACTGTCATAAGCGGTTTCATAGCAGCTCGATGTTTGACTCCCATATAGTCGATGATAACGTATATAGCTTCATATGTACGTCGATTTCTCACAAGGATTTCCTCTTTCAGTTTTCCCCGTTAGTTTGGATATTAGGGATTTATTCTTGGAGATTTCGTACAGTTTAGCGACTGTGTGTTGAAAGTAGAAAAGAGCCCATCTGGCCTTTCACTCGGGCCACATGAGATAATTTGAAGATGAAATACACTTTCATTTGAATTTGATTGAAAATAGATCAAAAACTCGGGGAAATGTCCGGCTAAAACTGTATGAATAAATGTGAAATGAAACATAAATTTCATAGCAAGAAAAACATGTAATTCCAAATTAGAAAGCTCTTCTAAGTCCGCTTCTCAAATTCACAGACTGTTTTACAAAAACATTTGGGCAGTTCAGTTGACCTTTCAAATAATTTATTCTGAGGTACGCATACTCTAAATCACAGAGATGTTAAATAAAGCGATAATTAGAAGAAAAAGTACATTAACAGACAAACTGAGAGGAAATTTATTCAAATCTAAAAGAGTTTACTTACAGTACTTACGTAACTGAATCTTTCGTTTTGGTTCTATTGTTACTGTTGCTGAAAGCATTCCACCTTCGTGCACATTTGCACTGAATCGGAATGAAAGTCGAAGCCTACCTCGAACTTAACTTTCAGCTAACCTGTTTCCTTTCATTCCACAATGAATAATAATCTCATAAAGTAAGCCCGTAGCTTTCAATAAATTTGCCAGTGTCTGAATGAAACAGCTAGATCTTTTCCAATTTCTCTCACGAGTCACGGCAGAAGACAGTCTCAAAGAACTTGAATTTTGATCCTCTTCACAGTAACGTAATTTAACGTCTCCGATCAATTCCTCTCTCTTTGCTGGCAGTTCATGCTTCTTGTTCGTGTAGTTGCCCCACTGAGCCGTAACCACAAAACGAGCACAGCATTTCAGTTGGCATACACTGCGTACATCTGCTTAACTAATTAGATTTGTAAAAATCTTAGCGGATCATGTAAATATTCCGCTTGGCTCAAATATGAGGGTTTCTGCCGTCAAAGTTCATTTTTTGTTTCAGTTTTCCCCATATTAGCAGACTTGTATAATGTCTCGAGCTCTCCGAATCCAGTAGAAAGACTCTGGTTATTCTGTCGTAAAACATGGACCTGACCCAAATTTAGGTTGTATTGCATAATTGCCCACGATGGAATAGATTTCTGACAATGACTATTTGAAATTGATATCTCCTTGTCTCGCCTAGTCTGAGCTTGGAACTTTCTTATCTGAGCGCGCCTGAGGAAATCTAACCTTTGTTTGCGTGACCAGCACAGTGCAATCCGATTGGTTCGAATTTGACCTTTAACGCATGCGCAGAAGCCGTCTGACACCAATTAAAAATAATAATAATAACGACTTGCATTTTAAGACTCGGCGCTGCCACAGGCAGCCCGAGTAATTATGCAAATCAGTTGAACACGAATAGAGTCAACACTGAAAGTGTTTACCTTTTCAGTTGCTTTTCAAGCGTCAGATATTTGATTCTTGCAAACTTATTGAAATATCTTTTAATAAGTGGAGTTCTCATAAAAACAGAGCAAAATGAACTAGAATTGTCTTGTGACTTAAATGATATCATTGGTTTTACGAAAATGGCAGATGCTAATAATTGGTTTTCTATGTCGGTCATTTTGTTTCCCACTGACTTTTAAACCAATGATAACTGGCTAGGGGTCACATGCACTTTAACTAAGCCAACACGTGGGGGGGGGGGGGGGGGGAGGGGGGTACTCTACCCAAAGTTGGGGAGGGTGTGCTGCTGGGGCTCTGAAACCCTTACCCTGTTTAAGACAAAAAAAACTCAAATTTCCATACCCTGTTCAAGACAAAGTGTTAAAATTTTATATCCCTCTATATAAGACAAATTACAAATTATTTATACTTGGATGTCAGTGTTTGTGATCGATCTTGTATAATGAGTGTCATAACTAAATAAGTCTTCATCAAGCATTAGACTAAATAAAGCACTAGATAAATACCATACCCTGTTCAAGACCTGTCAATGTGAAAATGGATACCCTGTCTAAGACCAGAAACTCGTAAAATCATACCCTGTAAAAGCGGATCATCCCCGTATAGTCTACAGCACTTCCGTAGTTTGTTATGTACGACTGAGCATTATGCACGGAGCCTCGTATTGGTTCCTTTGTATGTAGGAAGTGATACATATCTCGGAAGTTGGCTATTGTAATATGAACAAGAGCCCATCTGGGCTTACACTCGGGCCACATGAGATTGAAGATCAAATACACTTTCATTTGAAATCCTCTTTGTAATAACCAAAGTGAAGAATTATTAGCTGAATTTAGCAGTCTTTAGGAGTGGCCGGTAGCGCGGTGACTTTCATTCTCTGCTCCCCTAGTATATATGTAATTTAATATTTTTATTTTTCTCGTATGTTGACCTTTTAATTGAAACACTCTACTTATTCGTTGAACACACTGCATTTGAGCAGGCATATATTCATTGTTTTGAACCCGATAATTAACCGTACTACCGTACTTCATGGTCCCTTTCTTTAGTAGTGGGTTGTCGGTCAGGTGATTGTAAACTCTCGTCATTTAGCACAGAAAATGTATTCTGATGAATAGGGATCGGGTTGTCATGAAAGAAAGATGGCTCTTGAACAAACTGATTCGTTGCTAAAGCTTTAGTAGGTTGGGTAGTCTCGGAACACTGGAGACCTTGGTCTTTCATTGTCTTCTTTTTTGTATTCTTTATTTATTTTTCTAAGTTTGAAAGTCGGATCTCAGCTTTATTATAAATATCCGCTTTCAACTCGCCATTTTCAACCTCTAGGTCAATAATATGTGATGACAGCATCTTGATTTCGGTCTTGTATATATTATCTTGCTGCACTAATTTGTCTTCCAAATGACTGAGTTTCGTTTTGATGTGACGAGAGTAAGAATTCATTACGCATACAGTTAGGTCAGCCTCCATGTTACAAATCAAGGTCATTAAATCAGCGAGAGAGTTCTTATTGCGGGCTAACAAATATCCTCGTGAAGAATCTCAAGAATTCCGTCTCTTCCGGTTTGAATTTGACTCATGTGTATGTTGCTTTTGGAGTTTCGAGGATATGTGATACAAAACTACAGGCTCTTGGGGTTTTTCATTGACTTGTGAACGTGCAGGCTCTGTAACTTGTTTTGTTTTCTTAGTATAACATAAAGTGTTAAACATGTTCATGTTCTCAAGCATGTCGCGCGTGACCTCTGTTTCTTCATTCATTAAGTGCTCTACTTTCATCTCTAATCTGGGAAACTCTATCTTTGCCCATGCCTTGGCACATAACTATTCCTGTTGTTAAGTAGACGTGGATGATTATAAGTAAGATCCTTCGACAGCTTGTACCGTTTCCGCTAGGTCAATATCCTCGCTGGAACGAAATAACTTGATCTCGATACTCTCTGATCCAACTTACGGTAAATTTAAATCTCTGACAGTTTTTAAGAGACTCATAACATTGGTCTTGAAGTGCCTTCACCCAAAATAAGATGTTCTCCTCGGATGTTTTAAATGCAGCACAGCGAGCCGGTGGCTTATAGATTCCAATATATATTTCTTTAGCTTCAGGTCATCGTACGTGTCGTAAATAAAATCACTGGCCATCTGGGTAAAAAATGCGGTCCTTCGGCTCCGACAATAGCGCCAGTTGAAATATCCTGAGCCTGTTGGAAGGCTTTCGCACGAGTGAAGTTAAATAAAACATTAAACTGGCTTACATTTGAGAGATTAGAGAGAAAGTTCCTCGCGGGTCTTCCGCCATTTTGCTTTACTGTATTAAATTATGTAAATAAATTAACCTGGCGATTGTTGCGTGACCAGCACAATGCAATCTGATTGGTGTGAATTTGACCTTTAACGCATGCGCAGACATTTTGCGACACCCAACAAAAAAAGCCCGAGTAACTAGAGGCTACGCGCAGCCTGTACTCCGCTGACGTAATTTTGAGTTTTGGCAGGGCTCCTTGTGTTGGGTAGAATATCGTCCCCACCCTCCCTCCCTCCTTTTTTTCCTCGTCCCATTCTTCCCGGCTTCGTTCAAATATAGCCCGGAGGCATTTGCATCAACTGGTCACGTGACATTGTCAATCAGAAATATTAGCGCTAGGGCAAAATGGAAGGCAGAAATAGAAAGAGCTGCAGCTGATGCAAATTTCATCTTAATACCAATAGAATTTAAGCTAGTATATATATTTTTGAAATCTCTAAATTTAATAGAGTTCATACAAAGAAAGACTCCGGTCGGACGAAGTGACGTAAAAAGCGTCACAGGAAGTACATGCAAACAAGATGGACGCGCCCAGGTATTCGCGGGGCCGAGTTTGAGGTGCTCGTTCTCAACACTAAAAAACGTTTATAAAATTTTAATACATTTTCTGAACAAAGGACGTGTTTAAAGATTCTTTTGAGACCAAATGCGTTTTTCACTCGGGTATCCTTTTTTGGAGTTTTTTCGTATAAATTTCCCCTATCCTGCCACTGATAAACGGAATCGCTTGTCGCTCGTGTTCGTTTCAATCTTGCCCCAGTC